>CM053573.1:55516204-55540744 GCA_028646485.1 Cryptoprocta ferox
TTTTCTGTCTGGTTGATCTATCCATTGCTGTAACTTTCAAAATTATATTGAATAACAGTTGTGAGAACAGGATCTTGCCTCATTCTCTCTTTTGGGTGGAAAACATTCCATTTTCCACAATTAATTAATGTGGGAGCTTTAGGTTTTTATAGATTCTCTTCATCAAAATGGGGAAGTTTCCTTTATTCCTCTTTTTCTGAGAGGTTTTATCACCAATGTGTGTTATGGCAATAGATATGTTGAAGCCCTAATCCCCAATGTCACTATATTAGGAAGTAGGGCCTTTAACGAGGTCATCAGGGTGAGACCCAAATCTAATGTAACTGTTAGTCTTCAAGGAAGAAGAAATACCAGAGGTATCTCTCATGCAAGCACATAGGCAGAAGAAAGCCATGTGAAAACAAGACAAGAAGACAGCTGTCTCTTAGACAGGAAGAGAAGCCTGACTAGAATCTTGCTGGCACCTTGATCTTGGACATCTATGTTCCAGAGCTGTGAGACAATCAATTTCTCTGAAGTCACTAAGTTTGTGATATTTCGCCACAGCATCCAGAGTGGACTTATACAACTATTTGTTGAAAGTTTTTAAGTGTTTTTTCTGTGATTGATAAATGCGCTTTAGTTACCTGTAGCATGGAAGAGGAAAAAAAAAGAAATTTTAAAGGAAATTTACAGAGAATAGAATTTTCTTTTTTCATTTTTTGCTCCTGTTCTTGTTCTTGTTCTTTGTCTCCTTCCTCTTCCTCTTCTCCTTCTGTTCTCCTTCTTCCCCTTGTCCTTCTCCTCCTCCCCCTCCTTCTTCCGCTGCTCTTCTTCTTCTTCTTCTTGTTCCTATGTTGTTATTCAAATCATGCATTTAAATTCTACTGAAAATTTGAATAAACAATGCCAGAAGAATTCAAAATTTATGTATATTTTGATGGCTGTATTATAAACTGTATCTCTACCATTTAAAATTATATGTTGAAGAATAGTTCAGAATAATTTTTGATAATATTCTCACATTCTGTGAAAGAATTAAATATATTTTCCCCTTTAAGAAATAATGCTAGCAGAAGATTTTTGAGGGGCACCTGGGTGGCTCAGTCAGTTGAGCATCCGACTTCAGCTCAGGTCATGATCTCACAGCTTGTGAGTTCGAGCCCCGCATTGGGCTCTGTGCTGACAGCTCAGAGCCTGGAGCCTGCTTCTGATTCTGTGTCTCCCTCCCTCTCTCTCTCTGCCCTTCTTCCACTTATGATCTCTCCAAAATAAATAAAACATTAAAAAATTTTTAAAAACATTAAAAAAAAAAGAAGATTTTTGAGGATAATAAGGAAGACAGAAACAAATAATGCTCTAGAATATCACATCCAATATCTTATTTGTCAGCCACAGGGGTTGGTGACTACTTGAAATGTGGCCAATCTCTGTTGAGATGTAAGATGTGACAAAGTATCTTGGGAGATGTGCTGAGGATGTGTGCAACTGGCCATCTGCAATGGAAGGAATGAAAAATGGCACTATTAGTTTGGAAGTGTATTCGTTTTCTAGGGCTGCCTCAATAAAGAACCACAAACTAAGTGGCTGAAACAACAGAAATGATTGTGTCACAGTTCTGAAGGCTAGAATTCCAAGATCACGGTGTCAGCAGGGTGGGTTCTTTCTGAGAGCTATTTGAGACAGATTTTTCAGTGCTGTCTTTGTTCAGTTTTGAGACCCTGGCTAGAAGCAGTCAGTTCCCCTTGTAGAGCACTTGATTAAGTCCACATCTCAACCACTTCCTTATGAGGGCTCCTACTCTGGGCCAACATGCACCTACTCTGATTGCCCCAGGACCAAACACCAGATA
Organism: Cryptoprocta ferox; assembly: GCA_028646485.1. Lineage (NCBI taxonomy): Eukaryota > Metazoa > Chordata > Mammalia > Carnivora > Eupleridae > Cryptoprocta > Cryptoprocta ferox. Next base: position 55,518,036 of record CM053573.1, read on the forward strand.
ACTAGGGGGAGTCCTTGTGCCCTGGATCCCAGGAAATTATCAAATTAGCCAATGCATGGGATATTAGGAAACCTAGGAAATTCTGCTCTACCTGCCATATGTAAGCCTCTCCCTACAGTTTTCACTGTCACCCTGAACCTGGTTCATCCCTGCATGGCCAAGTATGGCAGCCATGTTTCATTTGGAATTATCATAGACCATTTGCCTTACATCTACCTGAGGATCATTGTGTTGTGTCCCACCATCAAAAAAATCTTTCGATCTTATAAAACATTGGCACTGTGGGCAAGATTGCATGGCCACGACTGCTTACTCTTGCATAGCTTCTTGGGGGCCTGCTCTTGGCTTACTAATTTATTCCAAACCACCATGAGAACAGCTTGGGAAGGAAGTGTCGCTTGTTGGTAAGCTTCCGCTTTAACTTGCAGCTTGCTGCCCTGTAGGCTGGTGGTTTCCATGTGGCTCCTTACCCAAATTTTCTTGGTGTTGAAAGATTAAGAAAAAACAAACAGCAGTCCTACGTGACTAGACTCCACTTCCAGGATACTAGCCCAAGTGGGAGCCACCTTAGGGCAAGGAGTGATAGGCCACATGGGCCACACTTTCCAGGTCCAATCTTAAGTTGTGCTTTCAGCCATAAGTTGTGTTCTCAGTCTGCTATAGACTGCATATTTGTGTCTCCCTCACCCAAATTTTTGTATTGAAACCTATTTTCCCAGTGTGATGGCATTTGGAGGCAGGGACTTTGGGAGCTGATTAAGTTACAGGGACATAGCCTTCATGAATGGGAGGAGTGCCCAGAGAAATTGCATAGAGCTAGCTCATCCTTTCTACCATGTGAGAACACAATGAAAAATTGGTCTATGAATTAGCAAGCAGATTCTCAGCAGAAACCAAATGTGTTGGTGCCTTGTTCTTAGACTTCCCAGCCCCCAGAACTGTGAGAAATAAATTTCTATTGTTTATAAATCACCTAGTCTGTGGTGTTTTGTTATAGTATCCTGAACAGACTAAAGTAGTAGGCATACATACTCTGACACAATAAGTAATCAGATAAAATTAAATACATAAATACATAAATTATGTCATAAAATTAATAAACTCAGAACCCACAAGTTTCAGTTAAAATAGTTAATATGGCTCAGTGTAAGTTAAAACAGGTCCCTTAATGATTGAAGCATTCTATAAGGCCTAATCAATAAATAGGTCATTTTTCCCACTGATTCCCCATTTGACAGCTAAGTTTGTCCTGTTCTTAAATCTGCAAAGAAGGAATGGTGCTTCATGATAGATTATTGCAACCTTAATGCCATTGCTGCACCTATTAAAGCCCAATATCCAAAATTATTAAAAATAGTAACATCATCTAATATGTTTTATTCAGCATTTATTTCAATAGCCTCTCAGTTTGCTGTCAGCTCCAAAGGGGCACAATATACCTTTACTGGACTGCCCATGGACTACCTCAGCATCCCTGCTGTTACACACAGGTTTTGCAGACAGGACTCTTTACAAAATTTATTTCTTTAAATTCAAGTCAGTTAACATAGAGTGTAGTATCGGTTTCAGGAGTAGGATGCAGTGATTCATCACTTACATATAACACCCAGTGTTCATCCCAGCAAATGCCCTTCTTAATGTCCGTCAGCCATTTAGCCCATCCCCCCATCTCCATCCCCTCCAGTAACCCTCAGGTTGTTTTTTGTATTTAAGAATCTCTTATGGTTTACCTTCCTCCCCCTTTTCCTTCTCTTCCCCTATGTTCATTTGTTTTGTTTATTAAATCCACATGAGTGAAATCATATATTTGTCTTTCTCTGACTGACTTAGTGCAGCCAGTGTGAAAAACAGTATGGGGGTCCCTCAAAAAATTAAAAATAGAACTACTCTGTGACCCAGCAATAGCACTACTATTTATTCAGGCAGGATTTTAACTGTATCCACCTTTCCTCATGAACACAAGTACATTACATTAATAACATTCTCATCCAAGGAGTTTTGTTTAACATAATCACGAAGGACATACAAATCCAGCGTCTTTTAATTCCTTTTGGGTTCCAGAGGCAAGATATTCCTCATTTACTAATTTTACTTAATCTCTCTGAAGCTGCTACCTATAAATGAGGTCATGTTAAATGATGTCCATCCCCCCCAAAAATTCTATAATACATCTGAATTAAAATCAAAAGGCCCTCCCAATAGTGCTTTCAGAGACTCATTCACTGTACAGTCTTCACTGCCTCTTCTCATACCTCCTGGAATCTTTGCACTAATGGCCATAAATAGCCCATGAGTTTCTGATACAAAAACCTGCCTCTCCCTATTTGTTTAGTTCATAATCCTAATATTAAATCTTTTCTGGCAAAATGTTCATCCCTATACTCCCATGTCTAAAGGGAAATCTGGTAGAGCTTACTGTCATCTGTGCCATTCTAAAACTTAATGGATGTTGCTTCTTTCTCCAGGAGACAGCCGCCTTATATAGGTCCATCCTCAACCCACTGAAGAGTTAGTCACTGCTCGGTGCCTTCTCCTGCTTCCCATCTCCCACCTTGCATCTCTGACAGTGGCCACCACAACTTGCCCTTCCCCTTGATTACAAATGTCACTAATCATTACATGTTCCTTACAGAACTACATATAGTTCATACCCTCCAGCAATGTATCTGCTGGACTTACCACCTTGAACTAGGTAACTCACCAAGATATTATTGTCATAAAATGTACAACTCAGGGAGGAGGGGCCAAGATCGTGGAACAGCATGGAAGTTTTTTTGTGTCTCTTGTTGCTGAAATGCAGCAAGATCAACACTAAACCATCTTGCACACCTAGAAAACTGATCTGAGGATTATCACAGTATCTGCACAGCCTGAACCACAGAACTCAGCAGGTATGCAGTGAGAGAGGGATCCAGGGGAGAGAGAGGCCATGGAAGCAGGGAGTTGTTTTTGCTTGTGGAGAGAGGATGGAGATGGGGGAGAGTACAGGAAAAGCACCCCCCCCCACACACACACAAGCAGCTGGAGAGAAAGTGCAAAAGTGGAAACAGCCACAGGGAGTGAACAAAAAAAAAGGAGAAAGGAGAGGGTTTGAATTCCATTTAGACTCTATAAACAGGGGTGTGCAGAGTCTGGGGCTCTGCAGCTCGATACCTGGTGGTGCTCTGGTGGGAAAGACAAATCCCCAAGAGCAGAGAGCAAGGTCTGAAGGGTCCGTGGGCCACACAGGGAGTGTAGGTTCCCTTGCTGGAAGGACATTTGGTAGAGTCTGTGTGGCCACCCCATAGGCAAAGCAGACCCCAGAGAACAACCACATTGACTGGTGTTGGAACAAGGACATTATGGGGGAAGGCTGACACTAGATGTGTGTTGTGATTTTCCATAAATCCTGAGACGTTGCTGCTACAAGATCGCGCAAACTTTTTCTGGGGCAGACTGGCATCCAGCTGCAGGCTCAGGGCACTGGCAGCTGCCGGGTCTCACAAATATTCCTGGGTGTGGCCAGGACCCAGACATTGTTCAGCAAAACTGGCCCCCAGAGGATCTGAGTGGGTCAAAGACCAGTTCCTCAGAAGGGCGGGGTAGGAAGGAGGGGCCAACATAGTGGAAAACTAGAGAGATCTGAAGTTCCCTTGTCTCTCAAAGCCTGCTGAGGACAAAGGACTTTCAACCCCAAGAGTCTGGGAGGAAAAGAGGCAGAGTGGCTTCCAGGGACCCACTGGGACAACATGACAGGCCATAGGTATGGCACTCAGGGAACAGACAGCACAACCACAGTGGAGGCAGGACCTCCTGTACAAAACCACACCTCTCTGTGCCTGGTCACTGCATATCGATGGGCACAGGATTGACTCCGATGAACCAGACAGCCCCTCCTACAGACCAGTGCTGTTGCATTGCCTGGTTTAATTCTCGGACAATTCTTATTATATAGACATATTCTTCCTTCCTTTTCTTCTTCTTATCTCTTGCCTCCTTTAGTCTGGTTACTCTGGTTGTTGGTCTGTTTAAGCAGACATATTTAATTTATTCTCTTGATACATGTTCTGCACCTCCTTCCTTATTTTCCTTTCTCTCTCTCTGGATTAAGCCCTATAGTTTCTCTGTCTGGACAACTTCATATTCTTTTCTTTTTCCCAGCCTCCTTCTTTATTTTCCTTTGTCTCTCTCTGGATTAAGCCTATACTTTCTCTACCCGGTCAGTTTTTATTTTTTATTTTTCCCAGCCCCTGTCATTTCTCCCTTTGGAGGGAATAGGCATCTTCCACCAGCACTGCCTCCACTCTGTTGTTTACTTGGAGTTGCTGGGTTTTTTGTTCTTGGGTTTTTTTTCTGTGTGTGTGTGTTTGCGTGTTTTTGTTCTCTGTTTGCTTTTTGTTTGCTTGTCTGTTTGTTTTCCTTTCTAGGACTACTTAAGGGAACAAATCAAAGCACACCTGGTGGTGGGTCCAAAACATCACTACGAGTAGGGAGATAAAGTAATCAAAGTCACAACAGAGAACAGGTAACACACTACAAAAAAACACCTCCTGAAGGGCCAGGCCCTGAACAGTGTATGAACCCTCTTTAATATAGTAGTGTTCACAGGAGCAGGGCACACAACAAGCTTTAAAACACATAAGAGACAGAAAACTAGCCAAAATGACATAACAGAAGAATTCTCCTCAAAAGAAATTATAGGAAGAAATGACAGCTAAAGAATTGCTCAAAACAAATATAAACAATATAACTGAGGGGTGCCTGGGTGGCTCAGTCGGTTAAGTGTCCGACTCCAGCTCGGGTCATGATCTCATGGATTGTGAGTTTGAGCCCTGAGTTGGGCTTTGTGCTGACAGCTCAGAGTCTGGGACCTGCTTCAGATTCTGTGTCTCCCTCTCTCTCTGCCCCTTCCCCACTCATACTCTGTCTCTCTCTCCTTCAAAACTAAATAAACATTAAAAAAGCAATATAACTGAACAAGAATTTAGAATAGTAGTCATAAGATAAAGAGCATAGAAGACAGCAGAGAACCTATTGCTACAGAGATCAAGGAACTGACAAATAGTCATGAAGAATTAAAAAATGCTGTAAGTGGGGTGCAGAATAAACTGGAGGTGGTGATAGCAAGAATTGAAGAGGCAGAGGGGAGAATAGGTGAAATAGAAGACAAAATTATAGAAAAAGATGAAGCTGAGGAAAAGAGAGGAAAAGAAATTTTGGATCATGAGAGGAGAATTAGAGAACTAAGTGATTCAATGAAGTGGAACAATATCCATATCATAGGAGTTCCAGAAGAAGAAGAAGAGAGAGAGAGAAAGGAACCAAGGGTGTATTTAAACAAATCATAGCTGAGAACTTCCCCAATCTGGGGAAGGAAACAGACATTGAAACTCAGGAGGTACAGAGAACTCCCTTCAAACATAACTTGAATCGATCTTCTGCAAGACATATCATAGTGAAACTGGGAAAATACAAACATAAAGAGAGAATTCTGAAAGAAGCTAAGGATAAATGGGACTTAACCTACAAGGGTAGACACATAAGGGTAGTAGCAGACCTATATACTGAAACTTGGCAGGCCAGAAAGGAGTGGTAGGATATTTTCAATGTGATGAACAGGAAAAATATGCAGCCAAGAATCCTTTATCCAGCAAAATTATCATTCAGAAGAGAAGGAGGGATAAAGGTTTTTCGAAACAAACAAAAACTGAAGGAATTCGTCACCACTAAACCAGCCCTACAAGAGACCCTAAGGGGGACTCTGAGTGAGATGCTGCAAGGACCACAAAGGACCAGAGACATCACTACAAGCATGAGGTCTACAGATAACATAATGACTCTAAACCCATATCTTTCAATAATAACACTGAATGTAAATGGACTAAATGCTCTAATCAAAAGACATAGGGTATCATAATGGATAACAAAGCAAGATCCATCTATTTGCTGTCTACAAAAGACCCATTTTAGGCCTGCGGACACCTTCAGATTGAATGTGAGGGGATAGAGAACCATCTATCATGCTACTGGAAGTCAAAAGGAAGCTGGAATAGCCAAACTTATATCACATAAACTAGATTTTAAATAAAGGCTGTAACAAGAGATGAAGAAGGGCTTTGTATCATAATTATAGGTTCTATCATCAAGGAGAGCTAACAATTATAAATGTCTATGCACCGAATTTGGAACCCAAATATATAAAACAATCACAAATGTAAGCAATCTTATTGGTAAGATGTGGTACTGGCAGGGGACTTTAATATTCCACTTACAGCAGTGGACAGATCACCTAGACAGCAAATCAATAAAGAAACAATGGCCCTGAATGATACATTGGACCAGATGGACTTGATAGATATATTTAGAACTTTTCATCCTAAAGCAGCAGAGTATACATTCTTCTTGAACATTCTCCAAGATAGATCACATAATGGGTCACAAAACAACCCTCAATAAATATAAAAGAATTGAGATCATACCATGCACACTTTCAGATCACAATGCTATGAAACTTGAAATCAACCACAGGAAAAAGTTTGGAAAACCTCCAAATGCATGGAGGTTAAAGAACATCTTACTAAGGAATGAATAGGTCAACCAGGCAATTAAAGAAGAAATTTAAAAATATGTGGAAACAAACTAAAATGAAAACACAAAAATCCAAACCCTTTGGGATGCAGCAAGATAGTCCTAGGAGGAAAATATATAGCAATCCAGGCTTATCTCAAGTAACAAGAAAAATCCCAAATATAAATCTAACAGCACACCTAAAAGAACTAGGAGCAGAATAATAAGAAACCCCAAAGCCAGCAGAAGAAGATAAATAATAAAGATCAGAGCAGAAATAAACAATATAGAATCCAAAAAAAAAAAAAAACCAGTAGAACAAATCAGTGAAATGTAGAGTTGGTTTTTTGAAAAAATAAACAAAATTGATAAACCCCCTAGCCAGACTTCTCAAAAGGAGAAGAGCAAGGACCCAAATAGATAAAATCATGAATGAAAATGGATTCATCACAGCCAATCCCTCAGAAATACAAACATTTATGAGAGAATGCTATAAAAAAATTTATGCTGGCAAACTGGACAACCTGGAAAAAAAATGGACAAATTGCTAGACACCCACACATTGCTAGAACTCAAACGGGAAGAAATAGATAATTTGAACGGACACATAACTAGTGAAGAAATTGAATCAGTTATCAAAAATCTCCAAACAAATAAGAGTCCTGGACCAGATGGCTTCCCTGGGGAATTCTACCAGACATTTAAAGCAGAGTTAATACCTATCCTTCTCAAGCTGTTCCAAAAAATAGAAATGGAAGGAAAACTTCTAGACCCATTCTATGAAGCCAGCATTGCCTGGATTCCCAAACCAGACAGAGACCCCACTAAACAGAAGAATTACAGGCCAATATCCCTGATGAGCATGCATGCAAAAATTCTCAACAAGATACTAGCAAATTGAATATAACAGCATATAAAGAGAATTATTCACCATAATCAAGTGGGATTCATTCCTGGGCTTCAGGGCTGGTTCAATATTCATAGATTAATCATTGTGATACATCGCATTAATAAAAGAAAAGATAAGAATCATATCATCCTGTCAACAGAGGCAGAAAAAGCATTTGACAAAATACAGCATCATTTCTTAATAAAAACCCTCAAGAAACTCAGGATAGAAGGAATATACCTAAACATCATAAAAGCCATATATGAAAATCCCACAGCCAATATCCTCAATGGGGAAAAACTGAGAGCTTTCCCCCTGAGATCAGGAACATGACAGGGATGTCCACTCTCACCACTGCTGTTTAACATAGTGTTCGAAGTCTTAGCATCAGCAATCAGACAACAAAATGAAATCAAAGGCATCAAAATTGGCACTTTTTGCAGATGTCATGATATTCCACATGGAAAACCTGAAAGACTCCACCTAAAGATTGCTAGAACTGGGTACAAAATCAATGTACAGAAATCAGTTGCATTTTTATACACCAATAATGAAGCAACAGAAAGAAAATGAAGAAAACTGATCCCATTTACAATTGTACCAAGAATCATAAAATACCAAGGAATAAAACTAATTAAAGATGTAAAAGATCTGTATGGTAAAAATGATGGAAAGTTTATGAAGGAAATTGAAGAAGACACAAATAAATGGAAAACATTCCATGCTCATGGATTGGAAGAATAAATATTGTTAAAATGTCAATACTACCTAAAGCAACCTGCATATTGAATGCAATCCCAATCAAAACTTCACTGGCATTCTTCTCAAAGCTAGAACAATCCTAAAATTTGTATGGAACCACAAAAGACCCCGAGTAGCCAAAGTAATATTGAAGAAGAAAACCAAAACAGGAGGCATCACAATCCCAGACTTTAGCCTCTACTACAGCTGTAATCATCAAGACAGTATGGTATTGGCACAAAAACAGACACATAGACTAATGGAATAGAATAGAGAACACATAAATGGACCCACAAATGTATGGTCAACTAATCTTTGACAAAGCAAGAAAGAGCATCCAATGGATAAAAGACAGTCTCTAACAAATGGTGCTGGGAGAACTGGACAACAACATACAGAAGGGTGAAACTAGGCCACTTTCTTACAGAATACACAAAAATAAACTAAAAATGGATGAAGGACCTGAATGTGAGACAGGAAACCACCAAAACCCTAGAGGAGAAAGCAGGCTACAACTTCTTTAACCTCAGCTGTGGCAGTTTCTTGCTCGACACATCTATAAATGCAAGGGAACTAATAGCAAAAATGAACTATTGGGACCTTATCAAGATTAAAAGCTTCTGCACTGCAAAGGAAACAATCAGTAAAACTAAAAGGTGACCTACGGAATGGGAAAAAAATATTTGCAAATGACATATCAAATAAATGGTTAGTATCCAAGATCTATAAAAACTTACCAAACTCAACACCTGAAAAACAAATAATCCAGTGAAGAAATGAGCAGAAGACATGAGTAGACACTTTTCCAAAGATGATATCCAAATGGCCAACAGACACTTGAAAAGATGCACAATGTCACTCATCATCAGGGAAATATAAATCAAAGCCACGCTGAGATACCACCTCACACCTGTCAGAGTGGCTAAAATGAACAAATCAGGAAACTAGATGCTGGTGAGGATGTGGAGAAATGGGAACCCTCTAGCATTGTTGGCGGGAATGCAAACTGTTGCAGCCACTCTGGAAAACAGTGTGGAGGTTCCTCAAAAAATTAAAAATAGAATTACCCTATGATCCAGCAATAGCACTACTAGGAATTTACCCAAGGGATACAGGAGTGTTAATGCAGAGGGGCACATGGACCCCAATGTTCATGGCAGCACTTTCAACAATAGCCAAATTATGGAAAGAGCCTAAATATCCACCAACTGATGAATGAAGATAAAGAAGATGTGATTTATATATACAATGGAATACTACTTGGCAACGAGAAAGAATGAAATCATGCCATTTGCAGCAACGCGGATGGAACTGGAAGATATGCTAGTGAAATAAGTCAGAGAAGGACAGATATCATATGTTTTCACTCATATGTGGATCTTGAGAAACTTAACAGAAGACCATGGGGCAAGGGGATGGGAAAAATAGTTACAAACAGAGAGGGAGGGAGGCAAACTGTAAGAGGCTTTTAAATACAGAGTGCAAACTGAGAGTGGACGGGACAGGGAAGGCAGGGGAGAGGGAAAATGGGTAATGGGCACTGAAGAGGGCACTTGTTAGGATGAGCACTGGGGTTTTGTATGCAAGCTAATTTGACAATAAATTATATTTAAATAAATAAATAAATAAATAAAGTGTACGACTCATGATTTTAACATACTTTACAACTCAACCAGGGTATTGTTAGAGATCCTGAAAATTCCAGATCTGTTATCAAGGCTAATGCCATATAACATGAACTTGGCTACGGACTGGCCTAAAAGGACTCTACTTGTTTTCCTCTCCTAATAGAATGGGTTTTATTCTGTTTAGGGCAACTTATGTCCTCAGATATCCCATGTGATCAAACTGAAAACTGACGTGAAGATCAATGAGTCAATTTTATTATAGTTCTTAATTTTTAAAAAATGCTGTCCTGGTCCATTTTTGAGGCTTTGTCTAGAGGATGGTCAGTTCCCCTCTTGAGCACCTGATTAAATCCATACCCCACTACTTCCCTTATCCAGGCTTTCACATTCCAAGCCCCAGGGCCCAGTATTAGACAAGTAGGAACAGGCTCATAGACAATTATGCCCAGGAGCCTGGGAAATTATCCAAGTTAGCCTGACAGGGAGCCCTTCAAACCTAACCTGATCCCACTTGTCATATATCCACTGCACTCTACAATTTCAGCTTGTTTTTAACCTGTCTGTGAGGGCAAGGCCTGTGTGGCCCTCTATGGTAGCTTTCTCATTTTTGGAGCTATAAGTAACAAACCAATCTGCTTCTCATTTATTAAAATGTCTTTGTGTTACCATGAGAGACTCTTTTGAATATTGAGAACAAACTGAGGGATGATGGGGGCAGGGGAGAGGGGAAGGGGGGTGATGGGCATGGAGGAGGACACTTTTTGGGATGAGCACTGGGTGTTATATGGAAACCAACTTGACAATAAACTATAAAAGAAGAAAATAAATTTCTCTTCAAAAAAACATAAAAAAATAAAAACATAAATTAAAAAAAGTCTTTATGTTGTGTCCCACCATCAAAAGAATCTTGAAACTATTAAGCAGGAAAAAATAATCTATTCCTTGCTTCTGGTGGTGCACTGGAAATCTTTGGAGTTCATTGGCCTGTGGGCGGTGTGCCTTGATCTCTGCTTTTATCTCTACATGGCATTCTCCCTGTGTATATGTGTCCAATTTCCCTCTTTTTATATGACACCGGTTATTGGACTATAGCCCAACCTATTCCAGTGTGGCCTCACATTAACAAATTATATCTGCAATGATCCTGATCAAGATAAGGTCACATCTGAGGAACTGAGGGTAAGACTTTCAACATATGAATTTTGACAGAACACAATTCAAATCAAAATAGAAAGTCTTTATTAAAGCCATACAATATGTCTATCCTATGGCCATCAATTTTACTTTTTGGCATATACACAAGAAAATAAATGCCTAAGTAAACCAAAAGATATGTACAGAACACAAATGTTCATAGAAGCTTTATTTGTGTTATTTCTGAAATGGAAAATTCAAGTACACAGCAAAATGGAGGAATAAATTATGGCATGATCAGACCAAAAAACCTCTTCACAGTGTTACAAAAATGAACTCTGTAAAGAATTTCATTTATATTGAGTTAAAAAACTAGCAAAATGGTGATAGAAGTCAGAGGAGTATTTCTCTCTGGGGAAGGGATATTGACAGAGAAGGAGCAGGGAGGAAACTTCTTGAAGAGTGAAAATGGTCTTACCTTGGTTTTGAAGGCGATTACCTGAGCGCATACACAGGTAAAAATTCAGGAAGCTGTCCACTAAAGATTTGTGCATTTTACCATACATAATTTATATTTCCCAAAATGCTACTTTCTAAATGAATTGCTACATAATCTATTTCATCACTTCAGTACTGTGAGAGAACCAATGAATTGTAGGTATTAGCTTTTTTTTTTTTTTTTATCACTCAACAAAACTCAGTGACATTTCCCGTTCGTGGCTAGCCTGAGGCTAACCACTCCAAATGCATACTCTGGGGAGCATGTCAGCTTTGAGGGTACTGATCTCCATCAATATCATGGTGTCTGGTAAGTCTGATTTTTCAGAAAAAAGTAAAAATATTTCCAGTAGTGACAAGGAGCCTCTTTATCCACTCATAAAATGTTTTATAATTTGTCCTAGTAGCAGTGATAAGTAGCAAACCTTCTGATTTCCTTCTGTCTCTGGTCCACTGACTAGTTGTCTGGCTGAGTCCAGGGTAATATGGGGGCCCTGGAATGGCATGAAATGGAATTTGTGTGACTAGGAAAAATGTAGTGTTTCCTCCAGTGTCTTGCTTTATATTTTTATTGTCTCCTGGAATTCTTATTTTTTGGACCTTATGTCCAAAAATGCATGATTATTGTTTTCCCTTTGATATTTCTAATATTTCTAGCTCACAGGCTAAGAAGGAAACCCTGAATTTCTACTTGGGGGTTTTAAATTTTAAAATAGAGGCAAAAAGTATATGGGGGAAATTTGATTCAGAAAACAAGGATCGGAGAACATAAGAATATAGAAATGATAATCATTCCAAGTCAATGATTTCAAGCTCACACCAGAACAAATGGAATGTTATTCCAAAGCATGAATAGTAGAACGAATGACTGGAGAGGCTAAAATTAGAGCAGGATTAGGCAGGTGGAAACGACGCTTTGAATCCATCCTGTCTTTCCTTGCAATCATCACAAAGAAGTTCCAGAACTTTGAGAGTTCTGAGCAACACTGGCATCCACATTTCCATATATGTCTAGTTAAGGGAGAGGAGAACCAGTTCTTATGAGAAAGAAAGATGGGAAACGAGGGCCAGACAAAGTTGAAAGAAACTGAGAGTGAGGGAGGAATAATATTTGGGAAGGACTCAGAAGACAGTGAATAGCAGATTTGACTCATGAAAGCACTAAAGAAATATTTAGATGTGGCAGGAAACAGATGGCAACAAAAAGATGTAATTGAAGAGAATAATTAAAACCTGTTAATGTAATTGACTCCATTATAGTTTTGAAGAGGAAAACCCATAAGATTGCAGTATGTATTTTATAAAATTAAACATCCATTTAGTATAAAAAGGTCTTTGCTGCTTGTATTTTAAGACTTAGTTTTTTTAGTGCAGTTTTATGTTTACAGCAAAATCGAGAGGAAGGTGCAGAGACTTCCCATAGACTGTACCTCCTAACCCCACCTAGGCGCAGCCCCTATTTCATTATCAAGATCCCCTCCAGAGTGTTACATTTCTTACAAGTGCTGAACCTACACTGGCACATAGTTATCACCCCAACGCCATAGTTTACATAGGGCTCATTCAGATCTTGGGCATTCTGTAGGATTGAGCAAAAGTACAATGGCATGTGTCCATTACTATAGTATCATACAGAGTAGTTTCACTGCCCTAAAAGTGCTCTGTGTTCTGTGTATTTATCCTCTCTCCCCTCGAAACCATGGCAACCGGTAATCTTTTTAGTGTCTTCACAGTTTCTGCCTTTATCTGATTATTATATAGTTGGAATTATACGGTATGTAACCTTTTCATAGGCTTTTTTTTTTTTTTTACTTAGTAATAGGTGTTTCAGTTTCCTTTTTGTCATTTCATGGCTCTACAGGTCATTCTTTTTAGCACTACATAATGTTCCATTGTCTGCATGTTGTTGTAAACATCCGTGTGTGGGTTTTTGTGTAGACATCAATTTTCAAACCCATTGGATAAATACCATGGATCGTATTGTAAGAGTTTGTTTAGTAATTTAAGAAACTGCCAAATTTGGGCACCTGGGTGGCTGAGTCAGTTAAGCATCTGACTTCGGCTCAAGTCCTGATCTCACAGTTTGTAAGTTTGAGCCCTGCATTGGGCTTTCTGCTGTCAGTGCACAGCCCACTTCAGATCCTGTCTCCCTCTCTCTGCTCCACCCCCCTTAAAAATAAACATTAAAAAAAAAAAAAAAGGAAACTGCCAAGCTGTATTCCAAAGTTGCTGTAGCATTTTGCATTCCCACTTGCAATCAGTGAGTCCTTGTTGTTTTATATCCTTGCCAGCATTTGGTGTTATTAGTGGTTTAGATTTTGGCCATTCCTTGTGCAATTGTTGTCATTCATTTCACTTGTACATAAATGTACTCTTTCCAATTAAACACACACACACACACACACACACACACACACACACACATATATATATATATACACACAGTATATAAAACATATATAAACATGTATCCAAAGAATACATCATTGCTATTATTATTCTGAGCAAACTGTTATCTGTTAGATCAATTAAGAAAAAGAAAAGCTTTTATTTTAACTTCACTTATTCATTCCCCAATACTCTTCCTTCCTTTATACAGATTTGACTTTCTGCCTTTCATTATTTCCTTCTCCCTGAAGAACTTTTAACATTTCTTACAAGGCGGTTCCCCTGGAAACAATTTCCTTCCATTTTTGTTTGTTTGAGAAAGTCTTTTATTTCTCTTTCACTTTTGAAGGGGAGCTTTGTAGGATTCAGAGTTCTAGGGTGGTTTTTTTTTTCCAATGACTATTTAAATATTTTACTTCTTTTTGTTTTTGCATGGCTTCTTAGGAGAAGTTGTATATAATTCTCATCTTTTGTTACATAGTAATATCAGAGATCACTGATCACAGATCAGCGCAAAAATATAATGTAATAACAAAGTTTCAAATATTGCAAGAATTACCATAATGTGACACAAAGACACAAAATGAACAAATGCTATTGGGAAAATGGTGCTGATAAACTTACCCAATGCACGCTTGCCACAAACCTTGAACTGGTAAAAACCACATTACATGCGAAGTACAATAGAGAGAAACACAATGAAACAGGATATGCCTAGTAACAGCTTCAAAATACAGGAGGCAAAATTGACAAAATTAAATCAAAAACCCTATAACAGAAATGAAGAATGCCTTTGATGACCTTATTAATAGGCTGGGTATATACAGCTGAGAAAAGAATCTCTAAGTTAGAGAATATATCAATAGAAACCTCCAAAACTGAAAAACAAAGAGAATAGATACTTAAAAAAAACAGAACAGGATATCCAAGGACTGTGGGATCACTCCCAAAATGTGTAAAACACGTGTAATGGAAAAATCAGAAGAAGAATGATAGAAAGGAACAGAGGACATATTTGAAACAATGAGAATTTCCCCAAGTTCACTCTGTACCACCAAAGTTCCAGGAAGCTTGGAGAACACCAAGCAGGAAACATGCCCCCAAAACCCCCTAGACCTGGCATATCATATGCGAACTATAGAAAATCAAAGATCAAAAAGTTCTGAAAAAAGCCAGAGAAATAAAACACCTTATAGAGAAACAAACATGAGAATTTTACAACTTCTCCTAAGAAGCCATGCAAAAAAGAAAAAAAAGAATGAAGTAAAATATTTAAATTGTTAATAGAAAAAAAAACTCACCACCCTAGAACACTGAATCCTACAAAGCTACCCTTTGAAAGTGAAGGAGAAATAAAAGACTTTCTCAAACAAACAAAAATGGAAGGAAACTGTTTCCAGGGGAACTACCTTGTAAGAAATCTTAAAAGAATATTATCTGACTTCATGGTTCCTTGTTCCTTTCTGGGTTTTGTAATTTTGAAATTATGAACTCATAATTCTGTGGCTTTGAGTCTGAAAACTGGTTTAAATATAGAAACCTGGTGAAGGACAATGATTATCCATTATGGCAATTAACCTGAGTCTTTACTCACTGCAATGGACTGAATGTGTCCTCCAAAACTCATATATCGAAACCTAATCTCCAACGGGATGTTATTTGGAGATGGAGGCTTTGGGAGGTAATTTTATCATGAGGATGGAGCTCTCAGATTAGTACCTTTATAAGAAGACTCAAGAGAGACTCCTCTCTCCCTCTGCCACTCCATGTGAGAATATGGTGAGAAGACAGCTGTCTACAAGCCAGGAATTGGGCTTTCACTGGATACCATGTCTGCTAATGCTTTGATCTTAGACTTCCAGCTTCTAGAACTGTGATATAAACCGTTTATTATTTAAGCCACCTTATGGTATTTTTGTTGCAGGAGGCAAAAACCTTTGTAAGACACCCATTTATCCTTGATCTGGTCATATAGGGCAAATCATACTGTCTTTGGCTGCCCTTCTCTTTTACCCCTACAAACACTAAGATTTATTTAGCTTTTGCCACAAATCCTTCAGGTCAGCGCCTTTTGGTTGCCATTCTGGCCTTGCTACTGTTTATGATTATCTACTTTGCCCCTGACTATTAAGTGTTCTCAACTTATCTTGGAATTACAGAATCCTATCACCCTTTCCTAAGCCACCCCCTTATTTTCCCACAGATGTTGGGAACTTCCGTAGATAGTGTGCATGGGTATCAGCAGTCACTTGATTCTGCTGAATTGGGAGAAGGACCACAACCCTGAACACTTCAGGCCACTTCTCTCTTGTAAATAAATAATAAGATTTCAGAATTCTGTTTGGTTTCATGGGATGGAGAGAAGACACAGAATCCTAAGACATCCACCTCAAGAAGGCACCTGGGGAATGGAGAAGTTGCATCCTTAGGAAAGGTCTGAGAGACCTCCCAGAGTCTCTAGCTGGGCTGACAGGTGGAGATATTTTTCTGAAGAAGCCAGTCAATAAAACCTGAGGGAGGTGAAAACTTCTTCGAGTGTGAAGACACTAGCAATGCAAAACTTTCAAAAAAAATCAAGGAGACATGATACCACCAAAAGAACAAAATCAAGCCCCAGTGGCTAATCTCAAAGAAATGGAGCTCTGCATGTCTGACAAAGACTTGAAAAATAGTGTCTTTAAGGAAGCTTAGTGAGCTACAAGAAAACATAGACAACTAAACAACATCTGGAAAACAATCTATGAGCAAAAGGAGAGTTTACAAAAGAGAAATCATGAAAAGGAACTAAACACAAATCTGGAGCAGAATTATGCAATGACTACCCTGAAAAATTCAATGAAGAGTTCCAATAGCATATTCTTCAAGCAGAAGAAATACATTCTTTTAATTTCTTTATTGTTTAATTTATATCCAAGTTAGTTAGCATATGGTACAACAATGGTTTCAGGAGTGGATTCCTTAATGCCCCTTACCCATTTAGGCCATTCCCCTCCCACAACTCCTCCAGCAACCCTCTGTTCTCCATACTTAAGAATCTTTTATGTTTTGTCCCCCTCCCTGTTTTTATATTATATTGTCCCCCTTCCCTTCTGTTCATCTGTTTTGTATCTTAAGATCCTCATATGAGTGAAGCCATATGATATTTGTCTTTTCTCTGACTGACCAATTTCACTTAGCATAATACTCTCTGGTTCCATCCACGTAGTTGCAAATGGAAAGATTTCATTCTTTCTGATTGCCGAGTAATACTCCATTGTATATATATACCACATCTTCTTTATCCATTCATCCATTGATGGAAATTTTGGCTCTTTCCATACTTTGGCTATTGTCACTAGCACTGCTATAAACATTGGGGTGCATGTACCCCTTCGAAACAGCACGCCTGTATCACTTAGATAAATGCCTAGCAGTGCAATTGCTGGGATGTAGAGTAGTTCTATTTTTAATTTTTGAGGAACCTACATACTGTTTTCCAGAGTGGCTGCACCAGTTTGCATTCCCACCAGCAGTGCAAAAGAGATCCTCTTTCTCCACATCCTTGCCAGCATCTGTTGTTGCCTGAGTTGTTAATGTCAACCATTCTGACAGTTGTGAGGCAGATTCTCATTGTGGTTTTGATTTGTATTTCCCTGATGATGAGTGATGTTGAGCATTTTTTCGTGTGTCTGTTTGCCATCCGGATGTCTTCTTCAGAGAAGTGTCTATTCATGTCTTTTGCCTGTTTCTTCACTGGATTATTTGTTTTTTGGGTGTTGAGTTTGATAAATTCTTTATAGATTTTGGATATGAACCATTTGCAAATATCTCTCCCATTCCGTTGGTTGCCTTTTAGTTTTGCTGATTGTTTCCTTCCCTGTACAGAAATTTTTATTTTGATGAGGTCCCAATGGTTCATTTTTGCTTTCGTTTCCTTTACATCTGGAAATGTGTTGAGTAAGAAGTTTCTGTGGCCGACATCAAAGAGGTTTTTGCCTGCTTTCTCCCCTAGGATTTTGATGGCTTCCTGTCTTACATTTAGGTCTTTCATCCATTTTGAGTTTATTTTTGTGTATGGTCTAAGGAAGTGGTCCAGGCTCATTTTTCTGCATGTAGCTGTCCATTTTCCCAGCACCATTTGCTGAAGAAACTCTTTTTGGTCCATTGGATATTCTTTCCTCTTCAGAGATTAGTTGGCCACACATTAGTGCGTCCATTTCGGTTCTCTATTCTGTTCCATTGATCTGAGTGTCTGTTTTTGTGCCAGTACCAGACTGTCTTGATGATTACAGCTGTATAATACAGCTCAAAGTCCGGGATTGTGATGCCTCCAGCTTCAGTTTTATTTTTCAAGATTGCTTTGGCTATTCAGGGTCTTTTCTGGTTCGATACAAATTTTAGGATTGTTTGTTCTAGCTCTGTGAAGAAAGCTGGTATTATTTTGGTAGGTAAGCAGAAGAAATAATTAGTGAACACAAAGCCCTATTTGAAATCAGTCAGAGAGAAAAAGCAAACAATCAAAAAGAATGGAAGTGAGTGAAGAAAGCCTATCGGTGTTATGAAACATTGACAAACAAAAAATATAGGCATTCTTGTAGCCCCAGAAGAGCATAAAAGGAAAGGAGCAGACAGCTTATAAAAAATAATAATTAACATCCTAAATCTGTGGGGGGTAGGGTGGAGAATGAACATCCAGATGCATGAAGATCAAGGAATTTGACTGACCATTTAGAAATGTTCACTGAGACACATTATAGTCCAATTGAGAAAAGAGAATTTTGAAAGCAGCAAGGGGAAAGTGACTTGTCACATATAAAGGAACCCCCAAAACTAACAGATTTACCAGCAGAGACCTTTCAGATAAGGAAAGTGGGCTGATATATTCAAAGTCCCTTTGAAAGATAAAGCCTGCCACGGAAGAATACTTTACTTGGCAAAGCAGAGATAAAGGCGCAAGAAAGACATTTCTAGAAAATACAAAAACTAATGGACCTCATTAGTATGAAACCTGCTTACAAGAAGTTTTAAAGGGAGTTCTTCAAATTGAAATATGAAGATGCTAATTACCAACATGGTGTCATATGAACAATAAAACACACTGGTAAAGGTAAATATATAATGAAATTCAGAAGAGTGTAATACTGTAATGGTGATCTGCAAATCACTTTTAACATTAGTACAAGTGCCAAAAAGTATTAAAAATAATTATAGCAATAGTAATCTGTTAGTGAATATACAAGTTAAAACTATGGAAATTGTGACATCAGTAAAATAAAATGGGGGGAGGAGATGTAAACATATTGAGTATTGTATGCAATGAAGTTACATTGTAATCAGCTTAAGGTAACTATAAGGTGTTTTATGTAAGCCTCATAGTAACCACAAAGAAAACCATCTGCTAAATACACAAAAGACATAGAAAAAGGAATCAAATCATACAGCTACAAAAAATCATCAAATTACAAAAGAAGTCAGCAAGAAAGGAAGAAAGGAATAAAGGAACTTCAAACAGTCAGAAAATAATGAAAAAAAGGGCAATACTAACTACTTACCTATCTGTTATCTTAAGATAAATTGACTACATTCTCCAAACAGAAGGTATATAGTGGGTGAAAGGATAAAAAAAAAACCAAGATTCAATAATAGGTCACCTACAAGATAAAAGTACACATAGGCTGAAAGTGAATGGGTGGAAAAAAAGTGTTCCATGCAAATGAAAACCAAAAGAAAGTAATGATAGCTATCCTTATATTAAAGAAAATAGACTTTCTCAAAAACTGTAACTAAAGACAGAGAATATCACTACCTAATGTTAAAGGAGTCAATTCACCAAGAGAATTTAACATTTGTAAATATTTATGCATCCAACATCAGAACACCTAAATATATAGAGCAACCATTAATGGAACTGAGGAATAAATAGAAAGCAATACAGCAATAGTAGAGAATTCTAACACCCCACACTGAAAAAATGTATAGATCATTCTGACAAAAAAATCAAAAGGAAACAGTGGACTTGAACAACTCTGTAGGCCAAATGGCCTAAAAGACATGTACAGAAGATTCTTTCCAACAATAGCAGAACACATTTTTCTCAAGGACACACAATATTCCAAAGACAAAATCATATATTTTTTTCATATTATATTTTAATGTTTATTTGTTTTTGAGAGAGAGAGAGAGAGACAGAGCATGAGCAGGGGAGGGGCACAGAGAGAGAGGGAGATACAGAATATGAAGCAGATCCCAATCTCTGAGCTGTCAGCACAGAGCCCAATGCAGGGCTCCAACTCATGAACTGTGAGATCATGACCTGAGCCAAAGTCGGACACTTAACCAACTGAGCCAACCAGGTGCTCCAACAAAATCATATTTTTAAAAAAATATATTGTTTTTTTTTTAAATATTTGAATACAGCTTTTGGGTTTTTTTGTTTTTGTTTTTGTTTTTGTTTTTTTTTAGAACCCAAAGGAAGGAATGCATGTGGGTCTCATCTACTATGGATTTAAAAACTTGAGCTAGGTGAAGAGTATCATTTTCTCTCTCTCTGCTTCTGTTTCATTCTTCCCAAGATGGTTGTATTAATCAGGGTTCTTTGGAGAAAAAGAACAGCAGAGAGAAAAGAGAGAGAGAGAGAGAGAGAGAAGGCAGAGAAGGGCAGAGGGAACAAGGGAAGGGAGAGAGATAGATTTTTTTTAAAGTTTATTCATTTATTTTGAGGGGGGAGGGGTAGGGAGAGAGGGAAGGAGAGAGAGAATCCCAAGCAGTCTCCACACTGTCAGCATGGAGCCCTATGTGGGTCTTGAATTCAGGAACCATGAGATTATGATCTGAGCTAAAATCAAGAGTCTGATGCTTAACTGACTGAGCCACCCAGGTGCCCCGAAATACATTTATTTTTAAAACTTAGCTCAAGTGATTGTAGAGTCTTGGCAAGTCCAAAATCTACAGAGTGGGCCAGCAGCTCTTGATCCAGGGAAGAATAGTAGTTTGTGTCTGAAGGCAGTCTGCTACAGAACTCCATTTCCAGCAGGTCATTCTTTTTTTCTATTAAGGTCTTCAATTGATTGAACAAGATCCACCCACATTATGGAGGGTAACTTGTTTTACTGAAAGTCTATTCATTTAAATGTTAATCTTATCTAAAAAAAATACCTTCACAGAAACGTTGAGAATTATGTTTAATTAATACCAAGGAACCATGGTCTAGCCAAGCTGACACAAATTTAGCCATCACAGTAGGAAAAATGGGAAAAAAAAGAGAGATGAACTGTTCTTCTCAATCTGGTTTTAACATTCTTGTGAAAATACTCTCATTCGTGCAGCTGGGTGAGGTGCCCACCAGTGGATCAAACAACTTTATTCAGGGGGTAGATCTGAAGAAAGCACTGTACTCAGCCCCCCTCAGAAACCCACTGTGGCAAGGAAGTGGGTGGAGGCAGGGTTATCTTGGAGAAAATTATTGTCAAGTACAGAGCAAGGTGTTTAATAAATGGGAAGTCACTGATTAAGGGCTTATGATGTAATTTTCAAATGTTAACTTGTTTTTCTAATAATGATGGAATAACTTCTAATTTCTCTTTTTTTGCAAATTTTTTTGCAGAATTCGTTATACCTAATTGATTGTCATGTAGTATGTAAGATTTGTAGCTTGAATTCTATTAGTATCTAAAATTAATTTCATTTACTTCTCTCTGAAATTTTCTAGCTTCAACAAATAGTTCACTTACGGACAGACAGCAGAGAAGTTTCCCACCTCTTGCAGAAAGTAATATGCTTTTTAATTTTTTTCCAGAGGCCAGTGCTAAAGGGAGGAAGTGCTGAACTTCCTTAGAAGCAGGGTTGATGGTCTGGCCAGGGGGCCAGCGTGAGCCCAGCTGAAGAATATGGTGATCTGAGTGCTGGGGTGTGATGGACCCTGAGGACCCTGGCCCTCCTCCCCCAAGCAGTTCACATTCCACCTGAGGACTAAGGAGCTCTCCCTGTCAGGCACTGTGCTATGCCATATGGGAACATGGGGGTAAACAAGAGGAGCTAGAGCACCAGAGCACCCTAAGGGGTTCATTTTGTGGGGGAGCCCAAATATAACCCAGATGGCATATAACAGAGAGGCCATGAGCATTCACATCAAGTGTGCTGAGAATGTAGAGGAGAAGGTTAAGCAGCAAGGCTCTGAGGAGGCTTCACAGCAGATGCAGCATGTGAATTGGCCCTTAGGGGAAAAGGAGCATTTTCGTAGACAGAGAGTGGTGTGTAGGCCACTGCAGACTGCAGGAACAATGTGAGAAAAGACCTAGGATATGCAGTTGTGTTTGGTGTTTTCTTTGTGAAGTGTGGGGGCGACTTAGGGATAAGATTGCATAGGTGAGTCAATCTGAAAAAGAGGGCTTTTGAAGCCAACACAAGGACATGTAAGGATTGTGTACAGGCAGGGAAAGGTCTCTGAAGGATGTTCGATGGAGGGGATCACACCTGTGTCGCAGAATCCTGGACCTGCTGCAAGGTCAGGTGTGAACTGAAGAGGGGAGAGATTCGAGACACACACGGGTGTCAGGAGACTTCTGCAGGCATCCAGGTGTGTGGATTAGGGTCTGGCAGTGAGAACAGAAAGGAAAAGCCCAAAAGCCCATAGGGATTGTCTGTGTGCAGAAGGCTGGAGGAGACTGGAGGAGAGTCATAGACACAGGATGCAGGAAAGCTGGGACGTGACTGCTGGTTCTGGAGCAAATAGGAGAATCTACCCACTATCCTTCTGTGATGGGAGCTGAAAGCACCGTAGCTGATCACAGGGCTGTAGGATTATATTTGTTAGACAGGTGCCAACCCCTCTGAGTGTGGGGGAGCGACTGGTCACTGGTAAATTATCACAACCTGTATGAATAGAGAAAGAGAAGGACAAAGAAAGG
>CM053573.1:55541244-55561274 GCA_028646485.1 Cryptoprocta ferox
AAAAAAAAAAAAAAGTACTGAAAATAATCTAAGGTTTGAGATGAATTAGTAAATACTAAGTTCACTTTTTTGTAATCTTCAAACTATTCTGTAATTGCTTTCATAGTCAAATCTCTATATTAACTTTACTACTTCAGTTATTTTGATTGGAAGGTATGATTGAAGTATGAATAATGAAAATGACTGGTCTATAAAAAAAAAAAAAAGAAAGAAAGTTCTAACCAGAGTAATGAGGCAGGAAAACTGAATAAAGGGCATACACAAGAGAAAAGAAAAACAAATCTGTTCCTATTTGAAGATGACATGATGGAACTGTTTTGTATCTTGATCAATGTCAATATCCTAGTTGTTTTTTTACTATAGTTTGCAAAATGTTACTATTGGAGAAAACTGGGCTAATGGCACATAGGATTCCTTTAGATTATTGCTTACAACTGCTTATGAATGTCCAATCATCTCAAAATAAAAATTTAAAAAATTAAAATTAAAATAAAATTCCACTCTCTCATTCATAAGTATGCCCAAATAATTTCCCCTCAGGTGTTACAAGTAACTAAAATACACTTTTTTTTATTGTGGCAATTATGCATCACTCAAATTTTATCATTTTATCCATTTGAAAGTGTGCAATTCAGTGCTATTTAGTACATTCCCAATTTAAAGAAATCATCACCACCATCAAGTTCCAGAGGATTTTCATCATCCCAAAAAGAAACTCTGTACTCTTAAGTATTCACCCCACACACCCTAGCAATCATTAATCTGCTTTTTGTCTCTATGGATTTGCCTATTCTAGATATTTCAGGTAAATGGGATCATATGATATTTAGTATTTTATGTCTGGTTTCTTTCATGTAGCATAGTATTTTAAAGGTTTATCCATGTTGTGGCAGGTATCAGTACTTCTTTTCTTTTCATGGCTTAATAACATTCCCTTGTATGGATATACCGCCTTTGTGTATACATCCAACAATTGATGAACATTTGGATTGATTCCTACTTTCCCGATTGTGAACAGTGCTCCTATGAACATTAGCATACAAGTTTTTGTTCAAACACCTGTTTTAATTTCTTTTTATAGTTTATTGTCAGGTTGGTTTCCATAAAACACCCAGTGCTCATCCCCACAAGTGCCCTCCTCCATGCCCATCACCCCCCCTTCTCCTTTCCCCCTCCCCCTTCAGCCCTCAGTTAGTTTTCAGTATTCAAGAGTCTCTCATGATTTGCCTCCCTCCCTCTCCCCAACTATTTTCCTCCCTTCCCCTCCCCCATGGTCTTCTGTTAAGTTTCTCTTGTTACACTTATGAGTGAAAACATATGGTATCTGTCCTTCTCTGCCTGACTTATTTCACTTAGCATGACACCCTCGAGTTCCATCCGGTTGCCAAGAATGGCCAGATTTCATTCTTTCTCATAGCCATATAGTATTCCATCGTATAGATAAACCACATCTTCTTGATCCATTCATCAGTTGATGGACATTTAGGCTCTTTCCATAATTTGGCTATTGTTGAAAGTGCTGCTATGAACATTGGGGTACATGTGCCCCTATGCATCAGCACTTCTGTATCCCTTGGGTAAATCCCTAGCAGTGCTATTGCTGGGTCATAGGGGAGTTCTATTGTTAATTTTTTGAGGATCCTCCACACTGTTTTCCATAGTGGTTGCACCAGTTTAAATTCCCACCAACAGTGTAGGAGGGTGCCCGTTTCTCCACATCCTTGCCAGCATCTATCATTTCCTGATTTGTTCATTTTAGCCACTCCGACTGGTGTGAGGTGGTATCTCAGTGTGGTTTTGATTTGTATTTCCCTGATGATGAGTGAGGCTGAGCATCGTTTCATGTGCCTTGTTGGCCATCCGGATGTCCTCTTTGGAGAAGAGTCTATTCATGTCTTCTTCCCATTTCTTCACTGGATTATTTGTTTTTCGGGTGTGGAGTTTGGTGAGTTCCTTGTAGATTTTGGATACTAGCCCTTTATCCGATATATCATTTGCAGCTATCTTTTCCCATTCTGTCAGTTGCCTACTAGATTTATTGATTGTTTCCTTTGCAGTGCAGAAGATTTTTATCTTGGTGAGGCCCCAGTAGTTCATTTTTGCTCTTGATTTGAACACCTGTTTTCAACTCTCTTGGCTATTACCCGCAAGTGGAATTGCTAAGGCATGTATAATTGGTTGGTTTCACTTATTACACACTCACCAAATTGTTGTTCATCATGGTAACACCATGGAACATTTCTACTAACAATACATGAGTGTTCCAGTTCCTCCAGTCCTTGCCTATACTTGTTATTTTCATAATTATTAACCATCCTATTTGGTGTGAAGTGAATTCATTTTAGTTTAGATTTGCCCTTCCCTAATAACGAATAACACTGACCACTTTATCATGTGTTATTAGCCATCTATCATTGGCTATTTGTAATGTTCTTTGGAAAAAGACCTATTAAAGTCTTCATCCAGTGTTTAGGTAGGTTGTTTGATTTGAGTAGTAAAAAAAAATTTTATGTATTCTGGATACTTAAATATTATCAGATTTATTATTTATAATTTTTTCACATTCTATGGGCTGTTTTTCATTCTTGGTAGGGTATTCTGATACAAAAAACTTTGTAGACAAGAGTTGTTAATTTTGATAAACTCTAGTTTATCTATGTTTTCTTTAGATCCTTGAGCTTTTGATGCCATATCTAAAAATCATTGCCAAGTCTAAAGATAGTTAAGACCTTGCACTCCTTAGATTTTGATCATTTTAGCAATCATACTTAAGACTTTGATATATTTGGGGTTAGTTTTTTTAGTATGGTGTCAGATAAAGATCCAGTTTCATTTTTTGCAGGTGATGATCCAAAGCATAAATATTGGAGTGGAATCTCAAAAGAATAGAAATGTAGTGTGTAATTTCTAGTACAATAAAAATGGAACTTTTAAATCTCTGTGACATCTAAAACGATGGGAGGAAAAGGATAAGCACAGAAAAGTCAGGATAAATATAAATTATATTAATATTAAATATTATCATATCAAATGTACAAACATAACAATGAACATTACAATTGTCATAATTTTTCAATCCAGTTATAGGTTATATAATAATAGACTTACTTAAATCCTATACACACAACAGTGCGAATGTACTTAATACCAATTAACTGTATACTTAAAATTGGTGAAAATGATTGATTTTACATTGTATTACACACACACACACACACACACATACACACACAAAGATTCTTTTAATTGTAAGGCATTCAAAGAAACAGGAAAATGCAATCCACAAGAAGGAAAAATAAAAAGAAAATTGAAGGACATTCAATTAAAACCAACTCAAAACTGACTCAGGTGAAAGACACAGTGGACAAGGGCACTGAGAGTCATTACAATATTACTATAGTTTATATGTTCCAAAATTTAATTCAAGACATGGAAGGTATTAACTAAGCCACAAATCAAATTTCTAAAGATAAAAATTATAATATGTGAAGTGAAAAATACACTAGATAGAATTAAGAGCAGATTACCCATTGCAAACGAAAAACAATTACTGAACCTGATAGCAGAAATTATGCAAAAACAAACACAGAAAAGAAAACATTAACATGAATGGAGTATCAGTTATGTATGGGCCCATTTCAAGAGGCCCTGTTATACATATAAATTTTCAGTAACCAAAGGACAGAAGATAGAAAATGAGACAGAAAAAAATTTTGAGGAAATAATAATGAAAAAAGCTTCCTAGTTTGATAAAAAGAAAAACATATAGATCCAAGAAGATTAAAGAATCCCAGGCATAAAATATATGAAGAAAACTACACCAAAGCACATTGTCATCAAACTACTGAAAAAACTGTGGTAAAGAAAAATCTTAAAAGCAGCCAGAGAAAATAGACACACAGGTAGAATATTAAGAATGATTGTAGGTTGCTCATAGAAAACAAGGCAAGTGAGCAGAAAATGGAGAAACATTTTAGAGTACTATGAATAAAAAAAATGGTCATTTAGAATTCTATATGCAACACATACTTTTAAAATAGAGAGGCAAAATAAATTTTGGGGCCTCTGTAAATAAACTTTGGGAGCATAGAAAAGCTGAAATAATTTATCACCTGATGACCCACACTATAAGAAATGTTTAAGGGAATATTTAAGGCAGAAGGAAAATGATACCAAATAGAAATATGGCTCCACACAGAGGAAAGAAGACACCAGTTGTGGTAAATATATAAGATTTTCTTTAGTATTTAAATATCTTTAAAAGGTAAGTGCCTCTTTAATAAAATATTTATATCTCATTAATATTTAATATTGAAAATAAAATACTTATGGGCACCTGGGTGGCTCAGGTGGTTAAAGCATCCAACTCTCAATTTTGGCTCAGATAATGATCTCACAGTTCATGTGTTCAAGCCCCATGTCAGGCTCTGTGCTGACAGTAAGGAGCCATTTGGGATTCTGTGTCTCCCCCCCATTTGCTCCTCTCCCACTCAAGTCGCTCACACGCTCTCTCTCTCTCTCTCTCTCTCTTTCTCTCAAAAATAAATAAATAAATATTGAAAAAAGAAAATTAAATATTTAAATATAGAATAAAATAATGAAGTAGTTTTAAACTATTTAAATCCCACAATTAGATTAGTTGTTTAGTATGTAACATAACGTCAACACCATAGGTAGTTATAACATGAAACAATAACACAAATGCTGGCAGAAAAGAATACATTTAAAAGATCTGAACTCATACAAAATATGTTTCCTGACCACAAAAGATTGAAATTATAGATCAATTATGGTAAGATATTGGAAAATCCTCAAATATTAGGAAACCAAATAGCACTTTCTAAATAATCCACTGGTCACGAAACAATCTAAAGGAATTTATTAAGTATTTTGAAGTAAATGGAAATGAAAATCTGTTCACAAAAGAAAATTCCAAGTTCATATGACACCCTTAAACCAAGCATTTCAAAAAATATTCCCAATTATACACAAATTTTTCTAAAATAATTAAAACAGAGAAACTACTTCCTATCTTAGTCAGCTTAGGCTACTATAACAAAATACTATACACTGGATAGCTTAGGCAACAGTCATTTATTTATCATAATTGTAGAGGCTGGGATGTCCAACATTAAGATGGTGGCCAATTTGGTTCCTGGTAAGATCTCTCCTCCTGGCCTATAGAAGCTACCTTTCCACTGTGTCCTTAGTGGTAGAGAGAGAGCTCTTCTGTCTCCTTTTTTTACAAGGACATTTCTCCCATCATGGAACCCTCATAATCTCATCTAAATTTAATTACCACCCAAAACCCTGACCTCCTGATACATCACATTGGGGGTTGAATTAAATTTCCAAAGGACACAAGCATCAGTCCATTTCTCTGGGACAGCTCATTCAATACCACCAGCATGACCCTGGTACCAGATAAAATAAGGAAAAATATTACTAGAACTCTGCAGATCAGTATCTTTCATGAACAGAAATGCAAAATTCTGAGGAAAATTGTAGTAAATAGAATCTAACCATATATAAATTAAGGATGATACCTATGTCAAAGTGGATTTTAGCCAAAGACGCCAGCTGAATGTAATATTTAAAAAAAAAACAGTATTACAATATTAAGAGCTAAAAAAGAAAAAAAATTCTGATCATCTCTATTGGCACACACAAAAAAAGATTTTTACAAAATCAAACATCTATTCCTACTTAAAACTCTGACACCCTGGTAAACACGGCACAAAAAATCTCAACAAGACACTAGCCAACCAGATCCAACAATACATTAAAAGAACTATTCACCACGATCAGGTGGGATTTATACCTGGGATTCAGGACTGGTTCAATATCCGCAAACCAAACAATGTGATACATGACATTAATAAAAGAAAGAACCACATGATCCTCTCAATAGATGCAGAGAAAGCATTTGACAAAATACAGCATAGTTTCTTGATAAAAAAAAAAACCCTCAAAAAAGTAGAGTAGAAGGATTATACCTCAAGATCATAAAATCCATATACGAAAGACCCACCACTAATATCATCCTCAATGGGGAAAAACTGAAAGCTTACTAAGGTCAGTGAACTCCAATATTCACTCTCAGCACTCTTATTCAACATAGTGTTGAAAGTCCTAGCCTCAGCAATCAGACAACACAAAGAAATAAAAAGCATCCAAATCGGCAAGGAGGAAGTCAATTTTTCACTCTTCACAGAAACCATGATACTCTATGTGGAAAACCAAACCATGCCACCAAAAAACCACTGGAACTGATCCATGAATTCAGCAAAGTCACAGAATATTAAATCAATGCACAGAAATCAGTTGCATTTCTGTACACCAATAATGAAGCAGCAGAAAGAGAAGTCAAGGAATGGACTCCATTTACAATTGTACCAAAACCCATAAAATACCTAGGAATAAATCTAATCAAAGAGGTGAAACATCTATATCCTCGAAAACTATAAAAAGCCTGTGAAAGAAATTGAAGAAGACACAAAGAAATGGAAAAACATTCCATGCTCATGGATTGGAAGAGCAAATATGGTTAAAATGTCGTACTACCCAAAACAATCTATGTATTCAATGTAATCCCTATCAAAATAACACCAGCATTCTTCACAGAGCTAGAACAAGCAATCCTAAAATTTGTATGGAAGCAGAAAAGACCCTGAATAGCCAAAGCAGTTCTGAAAAAGAAAACCAAAGCTGGAGGTATCACAATTCTGAACTTCAAGATGTACTACAAAGCTCTAATCATCAAGACAGTATGGTACTGGCACAAACACAGACACTTAGATCAATGGAACAGAACAGAGAACCCAGAAACGGACCCACAAACATATGGCCAACTAATCTTCAACAAAACAGGAAAGAATATCCAATGGAATAAAGACTGTCTCTTCAGCAAATGGTGTTGGGAAAACTGGAGAGCAATATGCAGAAGAATGGACCTAGACCACCTTCTTACACCATACACAAAAACAAATTCAAAATGGATGAAAGACTTAAACATAAGACAGGAAGCCATCAAAATCCTAGAGGAGAAAACTGGCAAAAACCTCTTTGACCTCGCCGCAGCAACTTCTTACATGACATGTCTCTGGAGGCAAGGAAAACAAAAGCAAAAATAAACTATTGGGAGCTCATCAAAATAAAAAGCTTCTCATGGCAAAGGAAACAATCAGCAAAACTCATGGAATGGGAGAAAATATTTGCAAATGACGTATCAGATAAAGGGTTAGTATCCAAAATCTATAAAGAATTTATCAAACTCAACACCCAAAAAATCAAATAATCTAGTCAAGAAATGGGCAAAAGACATGAATAGACACTTTTCCAAAGAAGACATCCAGATGGCTAACAGACACATTTAAAAAATGCTCCACATCACTCAGCATCAAGGAAATACAAATCAAAACCACAATGAGATACCACCTGACACCTGTCAGAATGGCTAAAATTAACCACTCAGGAAAGAATAGATGTTCTGAGGATGTGGAGTAAGGGAAACACTTTTGCACTCCTGGTGAGAATGCAAACTGTTGCAGCCACTCTGGAGACAGTATGGAGGTTCCTCAAAAAATTAAAAACAGAACTACTCTGGGGTGCCTGTGTGGCTCAGTCAGTTATGCGTCCAACTTTGGCTCAGGTCATGAATTCACAGTTCATGGATTCGAGCTCTGTGTCTGCCTCTGTACTGACAGCTTGGAGCCTGGATGGAGCCTGCTTCAGATTCTGTGTCTCATTCTCTCTCTGCCACTGCCCTGCTCACACACTGTGTCTATCTCTCTCAAAAATAAAGAAACGTTAAAAACAATTTAATAATAATAAATTTTAAAAAATTAAAAAATAGAACTACTCTGCGACCCAGCAATTGCACTACTAGGTATTTATCCAAAGGATACAAGAGTGCTATTTTGAAGGGGCACATGCACTCCAATGTTTACTACACCACTCTCGACAATAGCCAAAGCATGGAAAGAACTCAAATGTCTATCAACAGACAAATAGATAAAGAAGATTTGGTATAAATATACAATGGAATATTACTCAGTAATCAAAAAGAATGAAATCTTGCCATTTGCAACAACAAGGATAGAAATAGAGTGTATTATGCTAAGCAAAATTAGTCAGAGAGTGACAAATATCATATGACTTCACTCGTGTAGAATTTAAGATACAAAACAGATGAACATAAGGGAAGGGAAGCAAAAATAATATAAAAAGAGGGAGGGGTACAAAACATGAGAGACTCGTAAATACAGAGAACAAACTGAGGGTTGCTGGAGGGGTTTTGGGTAGGGGGGGTGGACTAAATGGGTAAGAGGCATTAATGAAGACACTTGTTGGAATGACCACTGGGTGTTTTAAGTAGGTGATGAATTACTGGATTATACTCCTGAAATCATTATTGCAATATATACGCTAACTAACTGGATGTAAATAAAATAAAATTGATATAACATAATATAACATAACATAACATAACAACATAACATAATAAATATAATAAAACTCTGAGAAAGTAGGAATAGAAGAAACACTCTTTTGCCCAATAAAGGGAATCTACAAAACAAACAAAATCCAGCAGCTAACATTGTATTTCATGGTGAAAGTCTGCATGCATCCCCCTACGACTGTGAATAAGACAAGTGCATCCACGTTCACTACTCCTAATCAACCTTTCACTAAAGCGTTTAGCCAGTGCAATAGGTAAGCCTGATCTTGGGTGATACTAAGAAATACATATTTGGATGCTTGCACAGAACTTCTAAAACCCTTGTAATTTCCTGAGTGATAGAGATGAGAGGAGTGCCCCTTGTTATTCATAACAAGCCTCTTTAAAAATTTTTTTTGAGTTTCTTTATTTATTTTTTATGAGAGAGACAGAGAAAGCAAGCAGGGGAGAATGGGCAGAGAGAATCCCAAGCAGGCTCTACACTGTCAGCATGGAGTCCGATTTGGGGCTTGAACTCACTAACCATGAGTGGAAACCCAGAGCTGGATGCTTAACCGACTGAGCCACCCAGATGCCCCTATAACAAGCCTCTTTCCATCATTCCTGAGTTTATACTAATGAGGTGACCTTGACATGCCTCTGAATAGCCTCAGGATGGTGGCTGGTTCCAGGGGAAGCAACCACATCATTAAGGGTTGGCAACTTCAGCCCTATCCCATGACCTCCAGAGCCAATGATTTATTTTTTATTTTTTATTTTTTTTAATGTTTTTTATTTATTTTTGAGAGACAGAGAGAGACAGCATGAGCAGGGGAGGGTCAGAAAGAGAGGGAAACACAGAATCCGAAGACAGGCTCCAGGTTCTGAGCTAGCTGTCAGCACAGAGCCTGACGCAGGGCTCAAACCCATGAACTGTGAGATCATGACTAAGCCGAAGTTGGACGCTCAACCAACTGAGCCACCCACGCGCCCCCAGAGCCAATGATTCAATCGGCATACCTACGTAATTGAAGCTGGTGAAAGGCCCTAACAAAAAGGGTTCAGAAGGCTTCTGCTTTGGTGAATACATCCAAGACTCTGTGGGGACAACAGAGCCTCTATGCTTGGGAACTTTCCAGATATGCCCTATATACATCTTCATCTGGCTGTTCCTTTGTATCTTTTTAAATATTTTTTATAGTTGCCCTGAGTTCTGGAAGCCATTATAGCAAATTATCAAACTTGGAGGAAGGGGTCTCATGGGAACCCTCAATTTGTAGCCAGGTTGGACAGAAGTGTGAGCAACCTGGAGACCCACCACTTGCAATTGGCATCTGAAGTAGCAGGATGTCTTTTGGTACTGAGTCTGTATCTCTGCAGTCTGTGCTAATCCTGGATAATTAGTGTCAAAATTGAATGAAATTGTAGAGCACCCAGTTGGTGTATACAGACAATTGGAGAAAAAATTGCTTGGTGTGGAAACTTTTAATTTCAGAAATTTCATGAGTAGATCAACAGTAAGTAAAAACAAATAAAAGTCATCCAGATTGGAAAGGAAGAAATGAAACTGTCTTAATTTACATACATCATGATCATATCTATAGTAAATCTGATAGAATATTCAAAAAACTATTAGAACCACTAAGTATAATTATCTAGGTTGCAGAATATATAAGGTCAATATACAAAACTCAATTGTATTTTAATATAATACCAAGGAACAATTAGAAATTGAAATTTGAAAAATAATATCCTTGGGGCACCTGGGTGGCTCAGTCAGTTGAGCATCTGACTTCAGCTCAGGTCATGATCTCACAGTTCATGAGTTTGAGCCCTGTAGCAGGCTCCCTGCTGTCAGTGTGAAGCCCTCTTTGGGTCCTCTGTCCCCCTCTCTCCCTGCCCCACCCCTACTCATGCTCTCTCAAAAATAAACATAAAAAATAATAATATCCTTTACAGTAGCATCACAGAGTATGAAATACAGTATTTAAGGATACGCCTGGACAACATGTGTAAAAGCTATACACTAAAATGTACAAAATATTGCAGAGAGAAATGAAAGAAGACCTAAATAAGTGAGAGATCTGCTATGCTTATGTATTAGAAGACTCATTATTGCTAAGATATCAATTCTCCTCAAACTGATATATACTTCAACATAATCCAGTCAAAATCCAAAAAGTCTTTTTTGCAGAAATTAACAAACTAAGTCTAAAATTTATATGGAAATGCAAAATACCTAGGATAGCCAAAACAACTTTGCAAAAGAACAAAATCAGAGAGTGAACACTAACTGATTTCAAGACTTATAAAGCTACGGACAATGTGATATCGGCACAACAATAGACACGTTGTTCAATAGACAGCATAGAGTGTCCATAAATGGACTCTTACACATGAGCAAAAATGATTTTCAACAAAGACAAGCGGTAATTTAGTGGTGTTGGAAAATGCACATGAATATCAGTATGCAAAAAAAACTAAAAGAACCTACATCTATATCTCACACCATATACAAAAATTCCATCAAAATGGATTATAGATATAAATGTATAACCTAATTCTAGAAATGTTCTAGAATAAAACACTATGAAACCTTTGTATTAGAAAAAAAATTCTTAGGGGCCCCTCGGTGGCTCAGTCGGTTGAACATCTGATTTTGGTTCAGGTCATGATCTCGCATCTGTGAGTTCAAGCTCTACATCAGGCTCTGTGCTGACAACTCAGATCCTGGAGCCTACTTCGGATTCTGTGTCTCCTTCTCTCTCTTCCCTCCCCCTCGAGCCCTGTTTCTCTCTCTCTTTCTCTCTCAAAAATACATAAACATTAAAAAAAGAAAAAGAAAGAAAAAAATTCTTAGATGCAACCAAAAGCATTGTCCATAAAACGAATAAATCTATATATAATTCATCAAATAAAAAAATGTCCTCTCTTAAAAACAGAACAAATAACAAACACAACAACAAAAGATATCTCTTCAAAGGACAGTGAACACAGTAGGGAAAAGACTTGTATTTAGAAAATACAAAGAATTATTAATAAAGAAACAAACTACTGAGTTTTCTTTAATGAGAAAAACATTTCAGCACTTACCAAAGAAAATATATGAGTGATTTATAAGTTTATGATAAGACAGTCATCATTAGTCTTTAGGGAGATATACGTTAAAACCATAATGAGAGATTAATATAACATTGCATGTCAACTATACTTTGATAATAACACTTTTATAAAACCATTAAAGAGAAATACACATCTGCTATAAAGTCTAAAAAAACTGATCATACCTGGGCACCTGGGTGGTTTAGTTTGTTAAGACTCTTGATTTCAGCTCAGGTCTTGATCTCACGGTTTGTGAATTTGAGCCCCACGTCGGGCTCCATGCTGGCAGTGTGGAGCCTGCTTGGGATCTCTCTCTCCCTCTCTCTCTGCCTTCCCCTGTGCTCTCTCTCATAAAATAAATAAACTTAAAAAAAAGACTGACAATACCATGTATTGATAAAAATTGGAAGAACTAAAAATCTCAGACATTGGTGGGAGGAACGTAAAAGAGTATGACCTCTTAGTAAAAACAGTTTGGCAAATTTCTTTAAAAGTTAAAAATCCACATACTGTATGATACAGCTAAACCCTTCAAAGCTTTTTGCTTAGAAAATAGAAGCACATGTCCACAAAAATACTTGCACAAGAATGTTTGCAGCTTTATTTGTAATAACCTAAAACTGGAAACAACCCAAATCCATCAACAGGTAAATGGATAAATCAATGGTGGTATATCCATACAATGAAATTCTATTTAGCAATAAAAATAATGTACTTTAATGTGTGACCTTGTGTTAAATAATTATGCTCAGTGAAGGAAACCAGAACTCCCCTCCCCCCAAAAAGGAGTGCATAGTGTATGATCATATTTACATAAAAATCTAGAAACTGTAAAGTGATATATATGACAGAAAGCAGATCAGTGGTTCCTTGGAGGAAAGCAAGAGTTTGAGGGTAGGATTACAAAGAAGAATAAGAACACTTATAAGATCAGTTCATTATCTTGATTGTACTGATGGCTCACAAACGTAAAACTGTGTCAAAATTTAACAAACTGTACCCTTGAAATATGTGCAGAATTTAACAAATTGTTATATCAGTTAAACCACAAGAAAGCTGTTCTTAGGTGTTTGGAAATAAAGCATAACCGCTAATAGATGTAGATTACAATGGATATCTTTTAAACTGCCAAAGGAAAAGAAAGAAAAGGGGAAAATATTAGCCAATCCAGCAAAGCAGAGTAAAAGAAAAACATAAATCAGGGCAGGGGAAAAAACATACTAAATAAGACATATAAAATAAGATTGTAGAAATATGACCAAATATGTAAGTAACCACAACAAACGTGTATGGTTTAAATTCTTGTATTAAAACTTAAAATTTTCAGAGTTAATAAAAATCAGCTGTATCTTCTTTATTAAAAAGCTGCAATCTCCTTGTGAAAGGTATACCTAAAATAAAATGTCACAGAGAAATTGAAGACAGGCAGTCAATGATATGCCAGGCAAATACTAATCAGTGAAAGATGGAAAAGATGGACTGGGCAGCCAAGGAGGTAAGTGGTTCACATTTCCCATCAATAGAGAAGTCACCATTCAACACAAGGAATATGATGATCTGATTGTTTCCAGCTGTTAATGCCTTCAGGCTCCATTTCACCTTTTTTTTAAATGTTTTTATTTATTTTTGAGAGAGAGAGTGAGTATGAGAAGGGGAGGGGCAGAGAGAGAGGGAGACACAGAATCTGAAGCAGACTCCAGCCTCTGAGCTGTCGGCACAGAGTCCAATGCAGGTCTGGAACTCGTGAACCACGAGATGATGACCTACGCCAAAGTCTGATGCTCAACAAACTGAGCCACCCAGGTGCCCCTCCATTTCAGCTCTTGAGTTGAGGCCATACTCTTCCCAGACCATGACTAAGTGTGGAAGCATATTAGGGATTGGCCATTTCTGTTCTTTTAAGATACTTCATACAAGTCATCTTTGCTCCAGGGTTTCTTATGGGTTTGGCCAAGACTTTGACAGCTCTCTATGTAATCTGAGGCTCTTGTATCCTGCTTCCTCCTCTTTGCTGTCACAGGTTTGATTCAGATCAGCATCAGGGTCTGAAGGCTTTCCCTCCCCTATCCTACTTCCTGGCCCTTTCATCTTTCACAGGTGTAAGCTCTCTCTCCCAACTAACCTTCAGTGTTCCTAACTCCATCTCAGCCTCTGCTTCCTGAAGAACCTGACACACCTTTGTTTTAGTTTCGATATTTTTCTGATTCAACCAATCTAAAGTGGATTTGGGTAATCTGTATAATTTTGTATTGCCTCACATGATGTTCAACCACAGTTAGCACCCCTGTAGTGGAAGATTTTAATACATTCATTTCCTGTACAATATAATTTAGCATTTATAAACTATCTTGAAGTCTTTAAAGTGTCATTTACATGGCTGTTTTGACATTATCAAGTTAAGATGTAAACACAATCATGCTTTGTTTTGTTTTTCAGTAATAGTTTAACAGATATTTTTGAACCCAATTAACTGTGAACCTCCTCCCAAGCAGGGATGGATGAAGAATTAAGAATGTCAAGGACAGGGTTATGATGTCTGCTGTGTGCATTACTTGGTAATACTTATGTGGGGAAACTTAATGGATTGGTTTTTTTTTTTGCAATAGTCAAATTATGTCAACCTGGTTTGGTCAGAATCATGTGCCAAATGTCATTACATTAGTTTTACCTCCAAAATAAATGAAAAATCTTTTTAAGGATAAAGCCTAGTGTCAAATATCTGGAGGGAGAAAAACAGTGACAGAAGAACTGTATAAATGTTTCAAATGGCATAACTGAAGAATGAATGAATTTTGTTTTAATGTCTACCATGATGAAAAAGGGTTATCCATTTATTCTGAGAGAGAAAGAGAAAGAAAGAGTGTATGTACATGTGCAGGGAGAGGGGCAGAGAGGGAGGGAGAGAGATCTTCCCAAACAAGATTGGCAGTGACATTGCAGAGACAGGCATGAGGCTCAATCCCACAAGCCATGAGATCATGACCTGAGCAAAAGTCAAGAGTTGGATACTTAACCGACTGAGCCAACCAGGCACCTCTACCATAATGAAAATTTTTAATGTTTTTCCTGCTATGGAGAAGCAGACTGATTTTTTTCATAATTTTTCATGATTAAAAAAATTTTTAATATTAAAAACAATTAATGTACACATGATTAATACTGTATTCCACTAAAATAATAGGGGAACATCATGTCATCCCTTAGCTATCCTCTTATGATATGGACCATATTTTATAGATACCCAAATTCTTCATAATCCATATTTAGCTGCTTATGTAGTCAATGAACATCTATTACTCGTTCAATACCTCACAATAAAATATACACCATAAAAATACACATTCTCAATTTATCACATGTACAAAACTATTAGGTATTAGTTATATCTATATAGCCATATAATGCTTTCAGAATACTAATTGCTCACATGTGTTCCCTCTCTCTCATCCCTGCCCTTTCTCATAAACATGACAGAAAAACATAAACACAGTTTTGTTAAATAGTGTCATTGTTATTATATTCTGACATCGTATTAAATGGTTGATTAAAAACAAGAGTGGCTTGATATAAAAGTAAAGATATAGGGAAAGACACATTCAAACACAGCTGAAAGGAATGTAAATTGATACAATTTGACATATCAATAATGAAAATGCACAGTTCCTCTCAAGGAATTCCTAATTCCTCTCAAGGGAATTATTGTACAAATATACCCAACCAAATGCAAAGAGATATATCTATGTGGCATTGTTTATAATAGCAAAACAAACAAATAAAATTTAAATCATCTAAATGCCCATAATTAGGTCTATGGTTAACTAAATTTTTACGTAACCATAAAATGGAATTTTTTGTAATGATTCAAATGAATACAATAGCTCTGCTTGTGTTGTTATAAAACATCTCAAAGACTGATTATAGTCTACATTCTAGAATTCCAAGAAAATCAAAAGAGTAGCTTTACTATATCTTTATTCATTTGTCCTGGTGCTAGATTCCAGTAACTTATGAAGTAAGGAGACACAGCCCATCAACTTCACTTTGTAACACATCAGACCTCTTCACTCTGTTCACAGTGTCATAGATTGTTCTTCTGTGTGTAGCTGGCAGAGGATTGCATTTCACCCTAAGAAATAACTCAAAGTCAAAATCAATTCAAAAAAGCCAGAAGTCACTAACTACCTACGTTTTCCTAACTGGTGCCCACAGCTTTTGTATCTACCAATAGTGCTTGTATTTATCTCTGAGCTTACACGGACATAAGAGAAAGATGTTTTTATATTGTCTTATCAAAAAATGTGTTGATTATGTAGGTGTCAGTGTTAAATGAAAAAGATTGTGTGAAAGTAGGAATGGAGAGGAATTGAAGTAACATGAGAGATATTTCAAAGGAGAGGGTCAAACACTTGATAAGCTACTAGTAATGAGATTTAGAGCAGGATAAGATTTAAGCCCAGGTAAGAGTTGAAAATGATGATGGTATTAAGAAAGGCAAGACAAGGATTGGAGATAGTTTCATGGGGGGAGGAAAGAACAAGTCAGTTTCTCCAAAGATTATAGTCTAAATGAGGCAAACACTCTGTGTTTTATAAGATACACTTCTTGAAATGAAAATATGGTTTAGCGTACATATATATAGTACATGGTAGATAATTAACAAAATAAGTATGCCTGACTATTAGCATTATACAATTAGAATTTTTACTTCACAATTAAAATACTAATATAATGCAAATTAAAAATTATGTAGCTATATTTTGACTTTATGGCTTAAAATTTGCAAATATTCTTTTTAATGTTATCTTACATCCTCCACAACTGAAGTAACTTCTGGTTTTTTTTTAATTAGCACTTCTGCAAAATATAAAAATAAGCTGGAGTGAATGAAGGAAACATCATTATTTAGTTAAAAATGGAAAAACAAAACAGTATACTATTGACAGGTGTGGTTTATTTTTCATAGAATCAGAACTGAACAACCAGAAATAAGAATGATGTTTGTGGTTAATACATGTAGACAAGATAATTCCAGATTTTGGGAAAGGAAGTGGAATTATGAAACAGAAGCTTAATATATTGAAAATATGTGACATAAAATGAATTACTGTAATTCTTTACTGGCATAGAAATTTAGCGTACATTATCTCTCCGAAGATCCTGTCCAAAATGGCCTAATTCACTAGGCTTGCATGCCTAAGTAACCAAGCAAAATCCCTGTTGTCATTCAGAGTAGTCCAAATCTACACATTTAGGACATGCTTCTTGATTATGGGAAGTTGATGTTAGCATATTAATTTCACATGTCAGTTCCTTATTTCTGACCCCCTCTGGCCTAATAAAACTGAGGAAGAAAAAACATCAGTCAATACCTGCAGGCATCAATTTTCAAAAGGCAAATGGATACCGATATAACCAAGATAAGCACAATAGAGATGGTTATATATATGATTTTTGAGTTTGGTGATGACTGGTCTCCTGCAAATATAGACACACACACAAAAAATACATGGTTTAAATGTGGTACATCCGGACAATGGAATATTATTCAGCACTAAAAAGAAATGAGCTTCCATGCCATGAAAAGACACAGAAGAAATTAAATGCATCTTACTAAGTGAAAGAAGCCAGTCTGAGAATGCTACATTCTGTATGACTCCAAGGATATGACATTCTGGAAAAGGCAAAACTATGGAGACAGTGAAGAGATCAGGGGCTGTTAGAGGTTAGGGTGGAGGGAGGGATGAGTAGGTGGAACATGGAGGACTTTAGGACAATGAAACTACTCTGTGTGAAACTACAATGGGGAATCCCTGCCATCTGTACAGATGCTAAAACTCACCGATATGCACCTAGAGAGATCCCGAATTAAATCATGTACTTTGAGTGATAATGTTGTGTTACCACTCATTGGTACCGCAAATGTACCTGGGTGGTGTAAGTGATGGAAGCAGGGGAGGAGGGTGTGCAGGTAGTGGGGCAAAGGTCGTATGGGAACTCTGAGATCTCCACTCAGTTCTGCTGGGAACCTAATACTGCTCTAAAAACTAAAGCTTATTGAAAATAAATATATATAAAGTATAAAATGATAGAGAGATAGACAGATAGATAGTTCAAGATTGTCTCAGTTCATGGAATTCACTTCTGTGATTTTATTTTAAACATTTCTGAGCCATTAAGAGTTCAAATAATGGTTATAATAAAATTGCATTATCTATTCTGGCAAGACATCATCCTAAGTCAAGATTTTGTGACTTTAAGGATCAAAAATGGTGAATTCGTATAGGACAGAAGAGGAGAGTAGATTTCTTGGTTATAGTAATAGCAGGGTGTTTCACATCTCCACTATTCAGAAACAAATGGGGAGTTGTAATGGCAGTAATTGGAAAAATAACCTTATTCTGAGGTCACCGTTCTTCCGGAGCCTTGAACCTGACTGAATGCATGGCAGCGAATTTCCATCATGTGTTATATGCTGTCAGCAGTCTAAAGCTCAGTCTGACAAGAGAAGACAACAAAGGAATTGCCAGCTCTGAGAGGCAGTGGTTTTAAGACCTTGCTCCTGCTGTGTCCTGAATGGGTCCCCAGCAGAGGGAGGTGAGTGGAGGCTAAGCAGGCTGCTGTCCAGTCCTTCTGCCCTCCTTCAACAGTTTGTTAGGACACATTGCATTTCTCTGTATTTTATTTGAAAATAAACATCTTGCAGTTAAAATCAACAACATTGTTTTGAAATGCCCTCTTGAAAACTAATGTGCCCTCTCTCATTATAAGTGTAACCACAGAGCGGGGGTCTGGGTGGCTCAGTTGGTTAAGTGTCCCACTTCAGTTCAGGTCATGATCTCGCAGTTTGTGAGTTCCCCGCGTCAGGCTCTGTGCTGACACCTCAGAGCCTAGAGCCAGCTTCGGATGCTGTGTCTCCCCTTCTCTCTGACCCTCCCATGCTCATGCTCTGTCTCTCTCTGTCTCTCAATAATATATAAACATTAAAAAAAAAAGTGTAACCACAGAGGCTGAAGATCTGCCCTCCAAGTGAGACAGGAAGAAGACCCTGCACTGGCTGGGAGTGGATCAGACAGTCTTTCAATTCTGAGATTCTATAGAGATGATGTCATATGGTAACACCAGGTGGTTGAATTTCATACACAACCAGGGCAGAATTACTCTTCTCAGGAAATACTGCTAATATCCTTTCATAAATCACTTTATGAATGGATATTGGAAAATGGTAGTTTGAAGACATGAGTTTTTCTCTTCTTCCTTCTTAAAACTTACTATAATATCAGCAGGCAATTTTTTTTTTTAAGCAAAGACTTGCAAAGAAAAAGAGAATATGGAGGAAAAATATTTCAACTTGATTTTAGGTGAAAAATGAACAGAAGAAGGCAAATCATTTAGGGTAGAATAAGTAAAGATCTTGGTGCCCACAGAACACCTAGAAGATTCTAGAATAGGAAGGACTACATATATAAAAAGGGATCCGTGGGGAGTGAAGTGTGAGCTAAAAGTTGTAAGTTTCTTTGAAGGTCTGTATTGAGAAGAGGCAGGCTGCCCAGTCCACCCCCACCCTGTGCAGCCAGGTCACTACACCTTCCCCAAACAGCAGGAAACAGGAAGTGTGGCCCAGACAAAGTGAGCTGGAGAGAATCCAGAGTCAAGGATCGAGACACAGTGGAGGGTGGACATGAAGTGCCAGACTAAAGAGAAAAGGCTGAGTTCTCTACAGTCTCTCTGTCTCTCTGTTTCTGTCTCTCTGTCTCTCTCTGTCTCTGTCTCTGTCTCTCTCTCTCTCTCTCTCACACACACACACACACAAACACACACACACACTTCCCTCTATTTCTCCGCTCCCATAACACTAATAGTCAGCCTTAGCCCACTAAGACAATAGACTGGAGACTTATTTCCTGCAGAACCTGAGCAGAATCAAAGATAAGACCCTCAGATAATTAAAGCATTCCTCATTAGAAAAAAGTTCATTTACCCTCTTCAGCCATTTGATGCCAACTAGTTGACAGGACCACCCACAGACATAGCCTCCTATCAGCTCAGTTTTGAATGCTCACTTTGAAGTGAATGGAGGACCAAGGATTACAGGAATTAAGAAAAGCTTCATACATAAAACAAAGACACTAAAACTAGCAAAGGTCAGGTAGGCAGAAGGGACTCAGATTAAACAGACATGGAATCAAGCAGAGGACAGACTGAGGGAAGGAAGTGTCCAGGACAAGAGGTGTGCAGCAGGTCTAGGGCCCCAGCAGGCCAGATTAGAATAAGAGAGTGTGAAAACTCAAGAAGAGATGTTTTCAGGGGAAAAAAAGAACTGACGGATTATCTAATAAATTTGACCCTGTGGAAAATTGCATTAAGAGGAGTTTCCTGATTTTATCAGTGAGCTTATGACAATTAAGAAGTACTTGTATTTTTGGGGGCGCCTGGGTGGCTCAGTCAGTTAAGCCTCTGACTTTAGCTCAGGTCATGATCTCACGTTTGT
>CM053573.1:55561774-55586663 GCA_028646485.1 Cryptoprocta ferox
CGGGACACAGCGCGCTCTCCCTGTGTTGGGCTCGGGGGCTCCTTTCCCCTTTACCACCGGGACCCGCCCGTCCCCTAATTTCCCAGATCACAGTCACTCACTCAGGCATCTTTGAGGTTGTCTTCTTTCTGGTGTCTGTTTCTTCTTTCCCCCACTTGCAAATCCAAGTTTTATCCCTTCAGTCCTTCTCAGTTCAATCCATACGGGCGTGCGCGGATTACAGAGCTCCCTGCTTCTCCGCCATCTTGCCCACTCCCCCAGTTTTGCAGAGTTTTAAATAGGAAAAGATGTTTGATTTTGTAAAAAGCTTTTTTGTGTGTGCCAATTGAGATGATCAAAATTTTTTTTTAGCTTTTAATATGGTAATATTGATTTTTTTGAATATTAAATTCAGATGGCATTTTTGGGTAAACCCCACTTGGACATATGTATCATCCTTAATTTATATACTGTTAGATTCTATTTACTACAATTTTCCGTAGTATTTTTTAATCTATGTTCATGAGAGATACTAATTTGTAGTTTTCTAGTAATATTTTCCCTTGTTTTATCTGATATCAGGGTTATGCTGGTGGTATTGAATGAGCTGGCACAGGGAGATGGACTGATGTTTGTGTCCTTTCGAAATTCAATTTAACCCCCAATGTGATGTGTAGGAAGTTGGGTTTGGGGTTGTAATTAATTTTATATGAGATTATGAGGGTTCCATAATGGGAGAAATGTCCTTATGAAAAAAGGAGGAGATAGAAGAGCTCTCTCTGTCTACCACTAAGGACACAGTGAAAAGGTAGCTGTCTACAAGCTAGGCAGAGAGATCTTACCAGGAACCAAATTGGCCAGCATCTTGATGTTGGACCTCCCAGCCTCTACAAGTGTGAGAAATAAATGACTGTTGCCTAAGCTATCTAGTCTATGGTATTTT
The DNA here is from genome assembly GCA_028646485.1 of Cryptoprocta ferox. NCBI lineage: Eukaryota > Metazoa > Chordata > Mammalia > Carnivora > Eupleridae > Cryptoprocta > Cryptoprocta ferox. The sequence goes on from CM053573.1 coordinate 55,562,697, forward strand.
GTTATAGTAGCCTGAGCTGACTATTATCAGAAGTAATCCTTCCATTTTAATTATTTTAGAAGAATTTGTGTATAATTGGGAATATTTTTTGAAATGCTTGGTTTAAGGTGGTCATATGTACTTGGAATTTTCTTTTATGAACAGGTTTTCATTTCCATTTACTTCAAAATACTTAATAAATTCTTTTAGATTGCTTCTTGACCAGTGGATTATTTAGAAAAGTGCTATTTGGTTTCCAAATATTTGAGGATTTTCCAATATCTTCCCATAATTGATTTCTAATTTTACTCCTTTGTGGTCAGAGAACATATTTTGTATGAGTTGAGATCTTTTAAATGTATTGAGACATGATATGTGACTCTAATAGAGAACTAACTTCATAAATGTTCCATGTGTACTTGAAAATAGTGTGTATTCTGTTGTTTTTGGAGTTTCAACGAACAATAATGAGTTCGTATTGGTTGATAGTGTTGTTTAAATCTTCTATGTACTTGTTGATTTTATTTTGACTTCTATAGTGGAGGAGGTGTAGTAAAATCTCTGAGTATGATGGTCAATTTGTCTCATTTTCCTTGTATTTCTATCAGTTTTTGCTTCCTATATTTTGAAGGTCAGTTATAAAGGGCACAAACTTTTAGGAATGTTATGTCTTCTCTATGAACTTACTTATTTATCATTATGAAATAAAGTTCTTTATCTCTGGTAATAATTTTTCTCTCAAATTCACCATGTCTGATACTCATGTAATCTCTCCAGATTTCTTTCAATTAGTGTCAGTTCTGTGTATCTTTTCCTATTATGTTCCTGTTAAACTATTTGTCTTTATATTTAAAGTATGTTTCTTATAGGCAACATATAGCTGTATTGCTCTTTTTTTTAAATCAATCTGAGCATCTTTGTGTTTAATTGTTAGATTTAGACCATTTACATCGATTATCGATATGCTTAGATTGAAACCTATCAATTTGCTATTTGTTTTCTACTTTTCTACATATGTTTTTCCTTCTGTTTTTTTCCTTTTTTCATCCTTTACCACATGGAAATTTGATACCATGTTGTATCCTTATTAGTTACAACTCTGTTGTTGTTATTTCTGTGGTTGCGTTAGGATCTATAGTATATAGCTTTAACTGATCACATCCTATCTTCAAGTGATATTATGCTACTTCACATAGTTTACTTCACAAATATAAATGTCTTACAATAGTATGCTTCCATTTTGTCTCCCCCAGCATTTGTGTTACTGTGTCATGTTATAACTTTACTTACGGTATTGTTATGTTACATAGTAAATAACAAACCTAATTTTGTGATTTAAATAGTTTTTAAAGTACTTCTTTATTTTAATTCTATATTTAAATATTTTATGTTTAACTATTAAGTATTAAAAAGATATAAATATTTTATTTTATTAAATAGTCAATTATCTTTTAAGTACTGAAGAAAATCTTATATATTTGCCATCTAGTTACCACATCTAGTGTCTTCATGCCTTTGTGCAGACCCATATTTCTAGCTGGTATCATTTTGCTTCTGCCTGAAAGATTCTCTTGAACATTTCTTGTAGGGTGGTCATCAGGTGATAAATTATTTCAGAGTTTCTATGCTCCCAAAACTTATTTTTCCTCTCTGTTTTAAGTTATATTTGCTGCTTGTAGCATCCTAGATAACAGGTTTTTTACATTTTTTAAAAAGTTAATTTATTTATTTTGGGAGAGAGAGTGTGAGCCTGTGTGTAAATTTGGAGGAGGGGCAGAGACAGTGGGAGGGAGAATTCCAAGCAGGCTCCACACTGTCCGGGGGGAGCCAGATGTGGGGCTTGAACTCAGGAACCACGAGATCATGACTTTAGTCAAAATCAAGAGTTGGATGCTTAACCTACTGAACCAGCCAGGTGTCCTGGGGTTTTTACATTTTGTACTCTAAAATGTTACTCCATTTTCTCCTCACTTGCATTGCTTCTTATGAGAAATCTATAATCATTCTTGACATTCTTCCTGGGTGTCTTTTTTCTCTGGCTGCCTCTAAGAATTTTTTTGTTTTACCCCTGGTTTTAAGCAATTTGATTACAGTGTGCTTTGGTATAGTTTTCTTCATATTTCTTTGTGCCTGGGATTCTTTAAGTTTCTTGTATTTATAAGTTTATACTTTTTAACAAACTAGAAAAATTTCTTTTGCTATTATTTTCTTAAAATTTTTCTCTGTTTCTTTTTCTCTCTTCTGTTCTTTGGTTACTCCAAATACTATATATACATAATCAGGCCTCTTGAAATTGGCCCTTGGCTCACTGATACTCTGTGTTAATATTCTCTTTTCTCTTGGTTTCTTTTTGCATAATTTCTATCATCATGGTCAATAATTTTTTGTTTTGCAATGTGTAATCTGCTATTAATTCTATTCAGTGTATTTTTTACCTCACATATTATAGTATTCATCTTTAGAAATCTGAGGAGCGCCTGGGTGGTTCAGTCGGTTAAGCATCCAACTTTGGCTCAGGCCATGATTTCACAGTTCGTGGGTTCAAGCCCCGCATCAGGCTCTGTGTAGACAGCTCAGAGCCTGGAGCCTGCTTCAGATCCTGTGTCTCCCTCTCTCTGTCCCTCCTCCACTCACACTCTGTCTCTCTCAAAAAAAAAAAAGTACACATAAAAAAAAAAAACTAAAAATCTGATTGGAGTCTCAGTTAATGCCTTCCATGTCCTGCATTAACTTTTGGAACTTAAGAACTATAGTAATATTGTAATGACTTTTAGTGCCCTTGTCCACTATATCTTTCATCTGTGTCAGTTTTGAGTTGGTTTCAATTGAGTATTTTCTCCTTCATTTTGGATTCCATTTTCCTGTATTTTTGAATGTCTTATGATTAAAAATTTTTTATAAACATAACATGAAATTGACCATTTTAATGATTTTTAAGTGTACAGTTTAGTGATATTAAGTACTTTCTCACTGTTGTGTTTATAGGAATTATGTCTTTTGTTATAATCATATAACTGAGTTAAAAAATTATGACAGTTTTAATGTTTATTGTTATGTTTCTATATTTGACATAATATTGAAATATTTATATATATTATATTTTATATTTATCCTGATTTTTCTGTGCTTATCCTATTTTTCTCTTCCTTTTAGACTTTATAGAGCTTTAAAATTCTATTTTTATTGTACTGGAAATTACATACTCCATTTTATTTCTTTGAGATTACTCTCCAAAATTTATGCTTAAAATCTACACTTAATCAACATTATTTTACGGAAAGAATTAAAATATCTTGGAACATTTTAACTCCAATTACTTTGTCTTCTAGTTAGGAGTTATATTATCTAATACTGAAATTTTATAATTAAAAAAAAAACCATTCTCCAAACTAGATATTACTATAATGGTTTATAAAAGTTTATCCATATATTTACCAATTTTGTTTGTTCAGTATTTCTTCCTGAAACTTAGACCTTCCTTTTGAGATTACTTTTCTTCTTCCCTTTCTTCTTTTCAAGTTTTGTTCAAAAGTTTATGACGTGAGGGTCTGTATTTGTTGGTAATAAGATCTCAGTTTTTGTCTAGAGGAAACGTCTTTATTTTCTCTCAATTTGTGAAAAATATGTTTTTCTGGATAACTAAATCAGTTACAGCACTTTGAAGACATTCCATTTATTTTCACCTTCATCATTGTTGTAAAGAATTTTACTCTTGGTGCTCAGGTGGCTCAGTTGGTTGAGTGTCTGCCTTGATTTTGGCTAGGGTATGATCACAGGGTTGTGGGATTGAGGCCCGTGTCGGGCTTTGTGCTGAGTGTGGTAGTGTTTGAGATTCTCTCTCTCCCTCTTTCCATCTGTTTCTCTCTCCATCTGTCTGTCTTAAAAATAAATAAATAAAAGAAAGAATTCTACTGTTGGTACAAGTGTTTTTCCCTGGTAAGTAATCTGCCTTGTCTTCCTAATTGCTCTTAAGACATCTCTTCATCATCAGTGTGTTGTAGTTTCAGTGTTGTGCATCTAAATATGGATTTCTTTTTATTTTTCTGGCTTAGGATCTGCTGTGTATCCTGAATTTGATGATTCTATTTTCTTTTTTTTTTTTTTAATTTAATACTGGAGAACTTTTAGCTATTATTTCTTTCAACATTAGGTCTCATCATATTTAGCTATTCTCTTCTTCGGGAAATCTAATGAAGTCTTTTTCTATCTTCTATGACTCAATGTATGTTCTGTATTTTCTATATTTTTGTCCCTCCATGTAGTATTTTATGTAATTTTTTTTCAGATGTCTGTTAGAGACCACAAACTTTTCCTCACTTCTGTCTAGTCTACTGTTTGTTCTGTTCATGGCATTTTAATTTTAAACAATATTAAATTTCATTCTGTAAGTTCTATTTAGTTTTTTCAAATCTCTTTTTATGTTTGAATATCATTTTGAATTTGTATAAACATGTTAAAATAATTATTCTGTAAATATGTTTCATATATTCTAGAAATGTATTTGACGGTTATAATACTTATATCTTTTTGCATGCCTTTTTACTTTCTTTGTTTTTGTCATCTTCTGCTAGATTATTTGTTTTGATGTTCTTTTTGTTTTTGTAATTTTGGATAGTAAACTCATATTTAACTAACCTATATCTGTGGGTATCATGTGGAATCTGGAGTCTTGGGGGAGGGGTTTCTTCAAAAGAGGATTTACTGTCTTGGGATTGCTACTAAGATGGGAATGGTATATTGCAATTTCTAGATTAGAGTTTCTTAAATAACACAAGTAAGATAACACAAATTCAATCCCTAGACCCATGTGAGGGCAGTGTAGTAACACATTCATGGTGGAAACATTTCTATTGTTATTATAAAATTTAGAAATAAAGGTATGACAAGTAATTTCCCTTTCTTTGCAAATAATATCTTATTTAAACTTTATCCTGTCTTTATTCATTGGAGGGGACTCTCAGTTTCTACTTCCTGCTTTGCATGGTCCCAGTGTTCTCTTGTTCTCTAAATGGCTCTTAAAACGCTAGCCTCTAGATTCCTAATACCACTTTTGGTAGTTTTTGGGTTATCTCAATCTTTCCACTCCATATTTGCTGAGTTTCAGTTTTGATTCCAGAAGTTCTCCTTTATTACTTGTGAGCTCAGTTAAGCATTAAAAATTTATTCAAACTTCAGCCCTCATTTTTATGTCCTTAATTATAGATTTTTTCAGAGTATATAATTAACAACACTTCCAGAAATAGAAGTCACAAATAGAACTAAAATTAGATCCTCCTTTAAATCTATTTCCTACATTAGATCTAACTTTTCAGCAATCAGTTGTTAGTAACATGAAGATATATAAAAGTATAAAACATACTGCCAATGATAAGCATATAGTCAAATTCAGACTATGCTAACACTGTAATGCTGGTGTGTAAATCATGTAGCTCCAGTATAAAGATGAACAGACAAAAACATTCAAAATAACTATAGCTATGATAATATGTTAATGGATACACAATATAAAGAGATGTAAATTATGACATCAAATATATAAAATGTCTGAGAAGCAGTAAAAGAGTAGAGTTTTTGTGCAAGTAAAGTTAAATTGTCATCAGCTTAAAATAGACTGCTATACCTATGTTTTATATAAACCTCATGGTAACCACAAAGGGAAAACCTCTAGTAGATACATGAAACATAAAGAGAAGGTAACGAAAGAATACCAATACGGAAGATCATCGAATCACAGAGCAAACTGCAAGAGAGGCAGAAAGCTACGAAGGATCTACAAAACAGCTAGAAAACAATAAAAGTACCATATTAAGTCCTTACTTTTCAATAATTACTTTAAATGTAAATGGATCAAGTTCTTCAATCTAAAGACAGAGAGTGGCTGAATGGATAAAAAAACAAAATCCAACTGTATGTTGCCTATGAGACTCACTTCAGCTTTCAGGATAACATAGACTGAATGTGATGAGATGGGAAAACATATTCCACACAAATGGAAACCAAAGGAGAGCAGAGATAACTATGCTTATATCAGATGAAATAGATTTTAAGATAAAACTTTAACAAGAGACAAAGAAGGTCATTATATAATGATAAAGGGGTCAGTTCTCAAGAGGATATAACAATTGTAAATATGTATGCCCCTAAATATATTAAGCCAATACTAGCAGGTCTGAAATACAGCAATACAATAATTATAAGAGAGTTCAATGCTCCACTTAGGATATTGGAATACCCTTAGGAAATTAAAAGGAAACACTGAACCTGAAATATACTGTGGCCTAAATGAACCTTACAGAAATATACAGAACATTTCATCCAGCAGCAGGCAGCATATACATTCTTTTCAAATGTACACAGAGTATTATCCAGGATAGATCACAGGTTAAGGCAAAAACAAGTCTTGTCAAATTTAAGAAGTTTAATGATATCAACTATCTTTTCCAACACAGTGGTATGAGACTTCTAGTCTCATATCAATATCAATTTCTAATTGATAACAAGAGGCAAATTAGAAAACTCACAAATATCTGGAAATTAAACAGCACACTCCAGAACCAATAATGTGTGAAAGAAGAAATCAAAAGGAAAATCAAAAAGTATATTGAAGCAGGTGAAAATGGAAACACAATATACCAAAACTCATAAGGAGCAGCAAAATATGCTCCAAGAGAGAAGAGAAGAAATCAATAACCATCATATTCACTGGTGAAAAGCTGCAAGCTTTCCCCCTAAAATCAAGAACAAGCCAAGAATACCCACTTTTGCTACTTCTATTAACATCATACCGGAAATTCTACCAGGGCAATTAAACAAGGAAAAGAAATAAAAGTATCTAAATTGCAGAGGAAGACATAGAACTATCTGTTCACATATGACATGATGTTAAATATAAAAAATCCTAAGCATACTGCCAAGCCCCACCCCCAATACACTTAGGGCTAATAAACAAATTCAGCTAAGTTGTAGAATATCAAATCAAAAGCAGCATACAGAAATGAGTTGTATATCCATCCATTAGCAGTGAACAACCTGAAAAGGAAATTAAGAAAACAGTTCCATTTACAATAGCATCAAAAAGAGTAAGACATTGAGGAATAAATTTAACCAAGGAGTTGCAAGACTTAGACACTGAAAACTGTAAAACATTGCTGAAAGGAAGTAAAAAAAAGATATAAATCAATGGAAAGATTTCCTATATTCATGGATTAGAGACAATATTGATAAAACAGCAATACTCCTCAAAGAGATCTACATATTTAATGCAATCACTATCAAAATCCCAATGGCCATTTTTGGGTAGAAATGGAAAATCCTCTCATTCATGTGGAATTTCAAGAGACCTCAATAATAAAAACAATATTGAAATATGAGAATAAGTTTGGAGAACTGACATTCACAATTTTAAAACTCCCTACAAAACAGGCGCACCTGTGTGGCTCAGTCGGTTAAGTGTCCGACTTTGGCTCAGGTCAGGTCATGATCTCACTGTTCTTGACTTTGAGCCCAGCATCAGGCTCTGTGCTGCCAACTCAGAGCTTGGAGTCTGCTTCCGATTCTGTGTCTCGCTCTCTCTCTCTGCCCCTCCCCCACTCGCCCTCTCATGCTGTCTCTCTCTCTCTCTCTCAAAAATAAACATTTAAAAAAATCTTTCTACAAAGCTGTAAAAATCAAAACAGTTTCGTGTTAGCCACAGCATAGGCATGCAGATCAATGGTAAATAATTAGAGTCCACAGATAAAACCATACTTTTATGGTTCATTAATTTTCAGCAAACGTGCCAAGACCACTCAATGGGGGTAAGAATGATCTCTCCAACAAGTGAAAAAACTGGATCACCACCTGCAAAAGAATGAAGCTGGATCTTTATCTGGCCCCATATTCAAAAAATAACTCCAAGTAGGTCAAAGCCCTAAGTATGATTGCTAAAATGTTTAAACTCTTAGAAGAGAAAGGTCTTCACTACATTTAGATTTGGCAATGATTTTGAGAAATGGCATCAAGAGCAAAAGCATCCAAAGAAAAGAGAAATTAGAGTTAATAAAAATTAACCACTTTTGTGTATAGTTTTGTTATCAGAGTGTGTTATTAATGGTGGAAAACAACGCATAGAAAGTGAGAAGATAATTGCAAATTATATATCTGATGAGATTCTAGTATCCAGAATATATAAAGAAAATTTTTACTACTCAAAATCAACCCAGTTAAACAATGGATGAAAGACTGGTATAGGCATTTTCCCAAGGAAGATTTACAAACGGCCAATAAACACATGATAAAGTGGTCAATGTTATTTGTTATTAGGGAAAGGCAAATCAAAACTACAATGAGATACCACTTCACACCAAATAGGATGGCTAATAATTATGAAAATAACAAGTGCAGGCAAGGATTGGAGGAATTGGAACTCTCATGTATTGCTAGTAGAAATATTCTGTGGTGTTACCATGATGAACAACAATTTGGTGAGTGTGTCATGAGTGAAACATAGAATTACACATGGCTTAGTAATTCCACTTGTAGGTACATAGCCAAGAGAGTTGAAAACAGGTGTTCAAACAAAAACTTGTATGCTAATGTTCATAGCAACATTACTCACAATAGCCAAAGTGGGAACCAAATCTAAAAGCCCATCAATTGTTGGATATATACACAAAGGTGGTATATCTATACAGTGAATATTATTGAGCCATGAAAAAAGTACTGATACCTGCCACAATATGGATAAACCTTTAAAACACCATGCTACGTGAAAGAAGCTGGGCACAAAATGCCCCATACCATATGATCCCATTCATCTGAAATACCTAGAACAGGCAAGACCATAGAGACAGAAAGCAGATTAATGATTACGGCTGTAAGGTGAGTACTTAATGAGTACAGACTTTCCTTTGGAAAAGTTCCTCTGGAACTTGGTGGTGGTGATGGTTTCTTAACATTGCGAATGTACTAAATGCCACTGAATTGTACACTTTCAAATAGGTAAAATGGTGAAATTTAAGTTATGCATATTTGCCACAATAAAAAGAGTGCACTTTCCATGTAACACCTGAGGGGAAATTATGAGAAAAAAATGGGAGAACAGAATTTTCTTTTAATTTTAATTTTTAAATTAAATTTTTTATTTTGAGATGATTACAGATTCACAAGCAGTTGTAAGAAATAATCCAGAGGGATTCCGTGTGCCTTTAACCTAGTTTTCTCCAATAGTAACATTTTGCAAAACTATAATACAGTAACAACTAGGATATTGACATTGATCAAGGTACAAAACAGCTCCATCATGTCATCTTCAAATAGGAACAGATTTCTTTTTATTTTTCCCATACATATACCCTTTATTTAGTTTCCTTACATTATTGCACTAACTAGAACATTCAACAGCATGTGGAATAAAGGTTGTGATAGCAGACATCCTTGCCTCATCCACTGAATGGAAAACAGTCTTTCACAGTTAATTAATATGTGAGCTATATGTTTTTAATAGATGCTTTTTATGAAAATGGGAAATTTCCTTTATTCCTATGAGAGTTTTTATCACCAATTCATGTTATGGCAATAGATATGTTGAAGCCCTAATCCCCAATGTGACTGTATTAGGAAGTAGGATCTTTAGTGAAGTGATAAAGATGGGGCCCTAACCTAATGTAACTGTTGGTCTTAAAGGAAGAAGACACACCAGAGGTGTGTCTCACTCAAGCATATATGCAGAAGAAAGCCATCTAAAACATGACAAGAAAGCAGCTCTTAGCCAGGAAGAGAATTCTCACCAGAACCCTGCTGATATCTTGATCTTGGACACCTATACTCCAGAGCTGTGAGATAATAAATTCTAAAGTCACTAAGTTTGTGATATTTTATTACAGAAGCTCTAGTGGACTAAGACAAAGGGTTGTTGAATTTTGTCAAGTGCTTTTTCTGTGAATGATCAATGCACTTTATTACCTAAAGTATGGAAGAGGAAAAAAAAACTTTAAGGAAACTTAAAGAAATGGGATTTTCTCCTTCTCCTTCTTCTTCTCCTCCTTCCTCCTCCTCCTCCTCCTCAGTGTGTTGTCACCAAAGTCATCAATTCATTTAAGTTCTACTGCAAAATTTGAGTAAACAATTCCAAAAGAATTTAAAGTTTATGTATATTTTGAGGCTGTATTAGAAACTATATCTCTACCATTTAAAATTGTATATTGATGGGGTGCCTGGGTGGCTCAGTCGGTTGGGCATCCAACTTGGCTCAGGTCATGATCTCATGGTTTGTGGGTTCGAGCCCCGCACCCGGCTCTGTGCTGACAGCTCAGAGCCTGGAGGCTGTCTTTGGATTCTGTGTCTCCCTCTCTCTCTGACCCTCCCCTGCTCACGCTGTCTCTCTCTCTCTGTCTCTCTCAAAAATAAATAAAACATTAAAAAATATTAAAAGAAATAAAATTGTACATTGAATAGTCCAGAATAATTTTTTGGCAATATTCTCATATGCTGTGAAAGGATTAAGTACATTTGTTCCTTTAAGAAATAACGTTATTGAAGCACCCAGGTGGCTCAGTTGGTTGAGTGTCCAACCCTTTATTTCAGCTCAGATCAGGATCCCAGGGGCGTGGGATCAAGCCTCACATTGGGCTCCGTGCTGAGCATGGAGCTTGCTTAATATTCTCTCTTTCTCCCTTAGCCTCTCACACACATACACACTCTCTCTAAAACAAGATACACATTTTAAAAGAAAAATTTTAAAAAGGAAGAAAGCTGTCAAAAAATTTTGAGCATCATAAGGTCCATAAAAACAAATAATGCTCTAAAAGGATCACATCCAATATCTTATTTGTCAGCCACAGGGGTTGGTGACTACTTGAAATGTGGCCAATCTCTGTTGAGATGTAAGATGTGACAAAGTGTCTTGGGAGATGTGCTGAGGATGTGTGCAACTGGCCATCTGCAATGGAAGGAATGAAAAATGGCACTATTAGTTTGGAAGTGTATTCGTTTTCTAGGGCTGCCTCAATAAAGAACCACAAACTAAGTGGCTGAAACAACAGAAATGATTGTGTCACAGTTCTGAAGGCTAGAATTCCAAGATCACGGTGTCAGCAAGGTGGGTTCTTTCTGAGAGCTATTTGAGACAGATTTTTCAGTGCTGTCTTTGTTCAGTTTTGAGACCCTGGCTAGAAGCAGTCAGTTCCCCTTGAGGAGCACTTGATTAAGTCCACATCTCAACCACTTCCTTATGAGGGATCCCACTCCACAGTGCTATCCAACGTGCACCTATCCTGACTGTCCCAGAACCCAACCCCAGACCACTAGGGAGAGTCCTTGTGCCCTGGTTCCCGCGAAATCATTCAAATTAGCCAATGCATGGGAACCCAAGACACCTAGTGAACTCCATTCTACCTGCCATACACAAGTTTCTTCCTACAGTTCTCACTATTACGAGAACAAAATCTCGTTCATCATCTGTGTGGTCAAGTATGGCAGCCATCTTTCATTTGGAATTGTCACAGTTTGCCTTTCATCTATCTGAGTGTCATTGTGTTGTGTCCCACCATCAGAACAATCTTTCTGATGCATTGTGGGCGAGATTGCCTGGCCACGACTGCTTACTCTTGCATAGCTTCTTGGGGGCCTGCTCTTGGCTTACTAATTTAGTCCAAACCACCAGAACAGCTTGGGAAGGAAGTGTTGCTTGTTGGTAAGCTTGCGCTTTAACTTGCAGCTTGCTGCTGAGTTGGCTTGTGGTTTCCATGTATCTCCTTACCTAAATTTTCTTGGTGTTGGAAGATTAAGAAAAAACAAGCAACAGTCCTAAATGGCTAGACTCCACTTCCTGGATACTAGCACAAGTGGGAGCCACCTTAGGGCACTAGGAGCAATAGGCCACATGGGCCACTCTTTCCAGGTCCAATATTAAGTTGTGCTTTCAGTATGCTATAGACTGCATATTTGTGTCTCCTTCACCCAAATTTTTGTATTGAAACCTATTTTCCCAGTGTGATGGCATTTGGAGGCGGGGACTTTGGGAGCTGATTAAGTTACAAGGACATAGCCGTCACAAATGGGAGGAATGCCCAGAGAAACCGCAGAGAGCTAGCTCATCCTTTCTACCGTGTGAGGACGCAATGAAGAATTGATCTATGAACTAGCAGGCAGATTCTCAGCAGACACCAAATATGTTGGTGTCTTATTCTTACATTTCCCAGCTCTAGAACTATAAGAAATAAATTTCTATTCTTTATAAGTCACCCAGTCTATGGCGTTTTGTTGTAGTAGCCTGAACAGACTAAAATAATAGGCATACATTACTCTGATGCAATAAGTAATCAATTTCAATTAGTTAATTAATAAATAAACAAATTAAGTATGTCATAAATTAAGTTAGACAAAACAAGACCCTGTGACCTTTAATTAAAATAGTTAATATGGCTCAATGTAAGTTAAAATAGGTTCCTTAAAGACTGAAACATTCTGTAAGACCTAATCAATAATTACGTGATTATTCCCACTGGTTCCCCATTTGACAGCTCAGTTGTGCCTGTGCTAAAACTTGCAAAGAATGAATGGTGCCTCAGGGTAGCTTACTGCAACCTTAATTCCAGTGCTGCATCCATTAAAACCCACATGCCCAAAATACAACATTATTAAAATTAGTAACGACACCTAATATATTTTATTGAGTGCTTATTTCAGCAGTCTTTGAGTTTGCCTTCATCTCTAAAGGGGCACAACATACCTTTACTGACTGCCCTTGGATTATCTCAGCAGGCCTGCCATCACACACTGGCTTTGCAGGCAGGATTTTAATTGCATCCACCTTTCCCCACAAACACAAGTATGATATTACATTAATAATATTTTCATCCAAGGAGTTTTGTTTCACATACTCACTAAGGACATACGAGTCCAACAAATTTTAAATCCCTTTTTGGGGTCTGTAGGCAACATATTCCTTATTTACTGATTTTACTTAACCTCCCTGATGCTGCTACAGACAAAGGATCTTACATTAAATAACACTCATCCCCAATACAAGACAACTGTTTAGGGCAACTTATGTACTCAAATACCCCAAATAATCAAGATTAAAACTGATGTAGGGATCAATGGGTCAATTTTAATATAGTTCCTAATTTAAAACATGTTGTCTAGACCCATTTTTGAGGCTCTTTCTAGAGGAGTCAGTTCCCCTTCTTGAGCAACTGATTAAATCAATCCACCCACCAATTTCCCTTATCTGGGCTTTCCCACTCTAGGCCCCAGGACCAACTACCAGACAAGTAGGAACAGGCCCATATACAGTTATGCACAGGAACCTGGAAAATTATTCAAAGTAGCCAGTCCAGGAGCCCTTCAAACCTAACTCTACCCCACTTGCCTTACATTCGCTGCATTCTACAGCTCTAGCTTGGTGTTACGCTGTAGCAGTCTTCTGTTTTTTGGAGCTATAAGTAAGAAAGAGTTTTGCTTCTCATCTATTCAAATGCTTTTGTGTTGTGTCCCACCATCAAATGAATCTTGAAATCTTCTAGAGCAGAAAGAATGTGTTCCTTGCTTCTCTCCTAGCTTCTGGTGGTGTGCTGGAAATCTTTGGACTTCATTGGCTTGTGAAGGGTGTGTCTTAATCTCTGCCTTCATTTCTACATGGCATTCTCCTTGTTTGTGTATGTCCAATTTCTCTCTTTTTGTAATGACACGAGTCATTGGATTAGAGCTTAACCTAATTCTGTGGCCTCATTGTAACTAATTACATCTGCAATGACCCTGATCAAAATATCAAAATAAGGTCACAGTTAAGGAACTGAGGATTAGAATTTCAACATATGAATTTTGACAGAACACAATTCAACTCATAATAGGAATTCTTTATTAAAGCCACACATTATGTCTATCCTATCCATGGCAATCAATTTTAATTTTCTGGTATGTATCCAAGAAAAGAAATGCCTAAGTAAACCTAAAGATATGTGCAAACACAAATGTTCATAGAAGCTTTAATTGTGTTATTCCTGAAATGGAAAATCCAAGTACACAGCAAAATAGATGAATAAATTGTGGCATGGTCAGACCAAAGAACCACTAAATGGCATTACAAAAATGAACTATGTAAAGAATTTCATTTTTATGGAGTTCAAAAACTGGCAAAATGGTGATATAAATCAGACTAGAGTTGCTCTCTGGGGAAGGGATATTGACAGAGAAGGAACAGGAAGAAAACTTCTTGAAGAGTGGAAATGGTCTTATCTTGGTTTTGGAGGCAAACACAGGTACAAAATCATCAAGCTATCCACTAAAGATTTGTGAATTTTACCATGTGTAATCTACGCTTCCCAAAATGCTACTTTCTAAATGAATTGCTACATAATCTATTTTGTCACTTCGTACCATGCAAGAACCAATGAATATTAGGTGCTGGGTTTTTTCTTTATCACTCAACAAAACTCAGCAACATTTCCTGTCCATGGCTGGTTCGTGGCTAACCGATCCAAATGCATACTCTGGGGAGGATGTCAGCTCTGAGGGTGCTGATCTCCATCAATATCATGGTGTCTGGTAAGTCTTATGCTGTGACATTTTTTTTGCAAAAAGTAAACATATTTTCAGTTGTAACAAGGAGACCCTTTATTCACTCAAAAGATGGTTTGTAATTTGTTCTAGTGGTAGTGATAAATTTGTTTATTATCCGGCAAGCCTTCTGATCTACCCTATGTCAATGGTGCACTGACTAGTTGTCCGTGTGAGTCCAGAGTAATATGGGGGGCTCTAGAATGGAGTGAAATGAACTTATGTGACTAGATAAAATGTAGTGTTTCCTCCAGTGTTTTGGTTTACACTTTTATTGTCTCTTTGAATTCTTATTTTTTGGACGTTATGTTTATTTGTGCGATTATTGTTTCTCCTTTGATATTTCTAGTAATTCTAGCTCACAGGCTAAGAAAGAAACCCTAAAGTTCTTCTTTGGGTTTTTAAATTTTTAAATAGAGGCAAAAAGTATATGGGGGAATATTTGTTTCATAAAATGAGGATCAGAGGACATAAGAATGATTATCTACTTGAAGTCAATGATTTCAAGCTCACACCAGAACAAATGGAATGTTATCCCAAAGCATGAACAGTATAACTAATGATTGGAGTGGCTAAAACTAGAGCAGGCTTAGGCAGGTGGAAACAAACTTTTGAATCCATACTGTCTTTCCTTGCAACCATCCCAAAGAAATTCCAAAACATTGTGAGCAACACTGGCTTCCAAATTTCCATATCTGTCTAGTTAACTGTGAAGAAAACCAGTTCTTTAGAGAAAGAAAGATGGGAAACGAGAGACAGGAAAGATGAAAGAATTGAGAGGGAGGGAGAAACATTTGGGAAAAACTCAAGAGTGAATAGCAGATTTGACTCACGAAAACATTAGAGAAATATTTAGATGTGGCAGGAAACAGATGGTAACAAAAAGATGTAATTGAAAAGAATAACTAAAACCCGTTAATGTAATTGACTCCATTATGTATTTAAAGGGGCAAATCCATAAGATTGCAAAATGTATTTTATAAAATTAAACATCCATTTAGTATAAAAAGGTTTTTCCTGTTTGTATTTTAAGACTTAATTTTTTTTCAGTACAGTTTTATGTTTACAGCAAAATTGAGAGGAAGGTGCAGAGATTTCCCATAGACTGTACCTCCTAACCACCCTCCTCTCCCCAGATGCAGCCTCTATTTCCTTGTCAACATCCCCTCCAGAGTGTTACATTTGTTACAAGTGCTGAACCTACACTGACATATAAATATCACCCGAAGACTTGGCATAGTTTACATAGAGTTCATTCTCTGTCTTGGGCATTCTGTAGGTTTGAATAAAAGTACAATGGCATGTATCCATTACTGGAGTATCATACAGAGTAGTTTCACTGGGCTTAAAGTCCTCTGTGTTCTGTGTTTATCTTCCCTCCCCTCTAAACCATGGCAACCGCTAATCTTTTTAGTGTCTCCACAGTTTCTACCTTTTTCTGAATATCATATAGTTGGAATTATACGGTATGTAGCCTTTTCATAGGCTTTTTTCACTTAGTAATAGGTATTTCAGTTTCCTCTTTGTCTTTTCATGGCTCTATAGGTCATTCATTTTAGCACTGCATAATAGTCCATCATTTGCATATATCCCAATTTATTCATCCATTTACATACCGACCGACAATTTGGTTGTTTCCAAGTGTTGGCAACTAAGAATAAAGTTGTTAGTAACATCTGCATCGGACTTTGTGTAGACACAATTTTCACCCCAATTGGGTAAATACCAAGGAGTGCTTTTGCTGGGTTGTATTGTAAGAGTATGTTCAGTTTTTTAAGAACCTTCCAAACTGTATTCCAAAGTTGCTATAGCATTTTGCATTCCCATCTGCAGTCAGTGAGTCTATGTTGCTTCCTATCCTTGCCAGCATTTGGTATTATTAGTGCTCTAGATTTTGGCCATTCCTGTGTAATCGCTGTCACTCATTTCACTTGTATATAAATATACTCTATCCAATTAAACATATATAAATATATTTTATATATATATTAAATATCTATATACTATGTAAAACATATAAATGTATATTCAAAGACGACATTATTGCTATCATTATTTTGAATAAATTGTTATCTATTAGATCAGTTAAGAAAAAGAAAAATAAAGCTTTTATTTTACATTCTCTTATGCATTCTCCAATTGTCTTTCTTCATTTATGTAATTCCAAATTTCTGATTTATATTATTTCCTTCTCCTTGCCTTCTTCCAAGGCAGGTCTACCGGAAACAGCTTCTCCCAATTTTTGTTTGTTTGAGAAAGTCTTTTATTTCTCTTTTACTTTTGAAAAGGGTAACTTTGTAGGATACAGAATTTTAGGGTGGTATTTTTTTCTATTAACATTTTTAATATTTTGCTTCATTCTCTCTTTGCATGGTTTCTTAGGAGAAGTTGGATATAATTCTCATCTTTGTCTCTCTACAAGGTGTTTATTTCTCTGGCTCTTTCCAGATTTTTTTCTTTATCTTTGATTTTCTTAGTTTGAATATGATATACCAGGTGTAGGTGATTTTCCTCAGATTTTTTCCTGTTGATGTTCTCCAAGCTTCCTGGAACTATATTTGGTATTTGATAGAAACTTGGAGAAATTCTCAGTCATTGTTTCAAAAATTTCCTCTATTTCTTTCTCTCCTTCTTTTGTTTTTTTCCAGTACACGTGTTTTACACGTTTTGGGAGTTGTCCCACGGAGTCTTTGAATATCCTGTTCTGTTTTTTTTAAGTGTTTATTCTCTTTGATTTTCAGTTTTGGAGAATTCTATTGATATATTCTCTAGCTTAGAGATTCTTTCCTCAGCCATATTCAGCCTATTAATAAGGTCATCAAAGACATTCTTCATTTCCGTTACATTATTTTTTATTTAGTTTTCTAAATCTTGAATTTGTTACCAGGTATGCAGGCATAATTTGTTGTTTTATTGCATTTCACTTCATTGTACCTTGAAGGTATTGTGATTTTTACAAGTTGAAGGTGTGTGGCAAACACGCATCAAGTATGTCTATCAGCACCATTTTTTTTCCAATAGCATTTGCTCACTTTGCATCTCTGTGTCACATTTCGATAATTCTCGAAATAGGTGAAGCTTTGTCATTACATTTGTTGTGGTGACCTGGAATCAGTGATCTCCGATGTTACTATGTAATTGTTTTGTAGTGTCATATGGGCATACTAACCATGCCCGTATGAGATGGTGAATGTAAGTGATACGTGTGAGTGTGAGTGTGTGTGTGTATGTGTGTGTGTGTGTGTGTGTGTTCTGGCTCTTCCCCCATCTCTGTCTCCCTCTCATCAGGCCTCCCTATTCCTTGAGACACAACAATATTGATATTAGGGCAATTAATAACCTCCCAATGATCTCTAAGTGTTCGAGTGAAAGGAGAAATTGCCTATTTCTCACCTGAAATCAAAACTTAGAAGAAATGATTTATAATCTTAGTGAGGAAGGCGTGTTGAAAGCTGAGATAGGTCAAAAGCTGTACCTCTTGTGCAAGCAGTTGGCCAGGTTTTGAATATGAAGAAAAAATTCCTGAAGGAAACTAAAGTGCTACTCTAGTGCACGCACTAATGACAAGGAAGAGAAACAGCCTTATTGCTGATCAGGAGAAAGTTTCAGTGATCTGGAAAGAAGACCAAAAACAGCTACAACATTCCCTTAAGGCAAAGCCTAATGCAGAGCAAGGCCCTAAATCTCCTTGTTTCGATGGAGGCTAACCATGCCCAGGAAGGAGGTGAGGAAGGTGCAGAAGAAAAGTTGGAAGGTGGCAGAGGTTGGTTCATGAAGTTTAAGGAAAGAAACTGTCTCCATAACACAAAAGTGCAAGGTGAAGCATCAGGTGCTGATGTAGAAGCTACAGCAAGTGATCCAAGTGATCCGGAAGATCTGGCTCAGAGAGTGCATGAAAGCAACTACAGTTGCTGTAGGTACCCCTACAGTAGGGGTACCTGGGTTGCTCAGTGGGTTAAGCATCCATGTTGGCTCGGGTCATGATCTCACGGTTTGTGAGCCCCACATCAGTTTCTGTGCTGACAGCTCAGAGTCTGGATCCTGCTTCAGATTCTGTGTCTCCCTCTCCCACATTTGTGCTCTGTCTCTCAAAAATGAATAAATGTTTAAAAAAAGTGACTACACTAAAGAACAGATTTTTAAAGTGACGAACTGGTCTTATATTGGAAGAAATGTCATATAGGACTTTCTGAAATTCTCCCTTTCTTGTATCCTGTGGGTTTATGTTTTTCACTATAGTTTTCCAGGTTGACTAAGCAGAGAATCAATGAGTAAATTAAACTCTGTTGTATTTTCCTAATCTGCCTAGTTATTTTTGAGGGAGTAAGGGATGGGAGAGGCATATATTTCTTGTTTGTTTTTTAATTCTCCTTTTATTTCTTGAAACATTCTCAACACATTTATTTTATGCCCTATACTTTATAATTCTACTATCTGAAGTTCTGAATCTTATTCTTCTCTCTAGGAATAACAGAGGGCAGCTAATAAAAGAATATTATCTGACTATAGTTCCTTGTTTCTTCTTGTGTTTTGTAAGTTTGAAATGTGAGCTCATAATTGTGTGGCTTTGAGTCTAAAAACTAGTTTGAATATAGAAACCCAGTAAAAGACCATGATTTTCCATTATGGCAACTAACCCGAGTCTTTACTCACTGCTATGGATTGAATGTGTCCTCCAAAACTCATGTCAAAACCTAATCTCAATGGGATGATTTTTGGAGATGGAGTGTTAGGGAGGTAATTCGGTCATGAGGATGGAGCTCTCAGATTAGTACCTTTATAAGAATAGACCCAAGAATGCTTGTTTTTTTCTTTCTCTCTCTTTCTGCCACTCCATGTGAGAATACGGTGAGAAGACAGCTATCTACAAGCCAGGAAGTGGGCTCTCACTGGACATCATGTCTGCTAGTGCTTTGATCTTAGACTTCTAGCTTCTAGAACTGTGAGATAAAGTGTCTGTTATTTAAGCCACTATGGTATTTTTGTTGCAGGAGGCAAAACTGATGCAGGACATACATTTATCCTTGATCTGGTCATATAGGGCAAACCATACCATCTTTGCCTGCCCTTCTCTCTTACTTCTAAGAACACTAAGATTTTTCTGACTTTTGCCACAAGCCTTTCAGGTCAGGGCTTCTTGGTTGCCATTCTGGCCTTGCTACTGTTTATGATTATCTACTTTGCCCCTGACTATTAAGTGTTCTCAACTTATCTTGGTATTACAGAATCCTATAACCGTCTCTGTGGCCAACACCACACTTTCCCACAGATGATGGGAACCTCCATAGATAGTGTGCATGGATATCAGCAGTCACCTGATTCTGCTGGATTGGGAGAAGGCCCACAACCCTGAACACTTCAGGGCACTTCCTAGTGTAAATAAATAGGAGGATTTCAGAATTCTGTCTGGTTTTGTGGGATGAAGAGAAGACACAGAATCCTAAGACATCCACCTCAAGAAGGAACCTAGGGATTAGAGAAGTTGCATCCTTAGGAAAGGTCTGAGAGACCTCCCAGAATTTTTAGCTGGGTTGACAAGTGAAGATCTTTTTCTGAAGAAGCCAGTCAGTAAAGACTGGGGGAGGTGACAGCTTCTTCAAATGTGAAGACAGTAGTAATGCAAAACTTTCAAAAAAGCCAAGGAAACATGACAGCACTAAAAGAACAAAATCAAGCCCCCGTGGCTGATCTCAAAGAAATGGAGCTCTGCATGCCTGACAAAGGCTTCAAAAATAGTCTCTTTAAGGAAGCTCATTGGGCTACAGGAAAACACAGACAGACACCTAAGTAAAATCTGGAAAACAATCTATGAGCAAAGGGAGTGTTCAAAAAAGAGGTAGAAATCCTATAAAGGAAACAACCACAAATTTTATGCAAAGACTACCCTGAAAAATTCAATTGAAAGTTCCAACAGTAGATTCATCAAGAAGAAGAAATAGTTAACACAAAAAGATAATTTGAAATCATCCAGTCAGAGATAAAAAGCAAACAGAGTGGAAGTGAGTGAAGAAACACTGTCGGTGTTACAAAACACCAAGAAACAAAATAATATAGGCATTACTGGAGTCCCAGATGAGCATAAAAGAAAGGAGCAGAAAGCTTATAAAAAGTAATAATGAGAAGCCATCTCCTAAATCTGTGGGGAATGAACATCCAGATCCATGAAGACCAAAGAACTTGACTGACCATAAAGAAATCTGCCCACACATTATAATCAAATGGAAAAAAGAAACTTAGGAAAGCAGGAGACAGACACATTATAATCAAATGGAAAAAAGAAACTTAGGAGAGCAGCAGAGGAAAAGTGACTGGTCACATATAAAGGAAGCCCAGATTTCTCAGCACAGACCTTGCAGACCCAGAAAGTGGGATGATACGTTAAAAATGCTAAAAGAAAAATCCAGCCACGGAAATCCATCACTTAGCAAACTGGAAATAAAGGTGAGATAAACACTCCTAGAAGAATAACAGAAGCTGACTGACTTCATCAGTACTAAATCTGCTGACAAGAAATTCTAAAGGGAGTTCTTCAAATTGAAATAAGAAGATGCTGGGGCACTTGGGTGGCTCAGTCGATTAGGTGTACGACTCTTGCACTTGTCTCAGGTCATGATCTCCTGGTCATGGGATTGAGCCCAGATTAGACTCTGTGCTGACAGAGTGGAGGCAGTTTGAGATTCTCTCTCTATCCCTCTCACTCTGCCCGCCCCAATCACACTGTCTCTCAAAAACAAATAAATAAACTTAAAATAAAGAAATAAATAAAATGAAATGGAAGGTGCTAACCAGCAACATGGTGACATATGGACAGTAAAACACACTGGTAAAGGCCAATATAAAATTAAATTCGGAATAGTGTAATACCATGATGGTGGTGTGTGAATTACTTTTAATGCTAGTACAAATGCTAAAAAAACTTTTAAAAATAATTATAGGTATAATAATCTGTTAGTGAATACACAAGTTAAAAATATGTAAATTGTGACATCAGTACAATAAAATGAGGGAGGAGATGCAAAAATATTGAGCATTGTATGCCATAAAATTACACTGTAATCACCTTAAAATAAGTATAAGGTGTTGTACATATGCCTCATAGTTACCACAAAGAAAAACATTTGGTAGATACACAAAAGATATAAAAAAGAAATCAATACATACTCCTACAAAAAAGTCATCAAATCACAAAGGAAGCCAGCAAGAGAGGAAGAAAGGAAGAAAGGAACTTCAGAACAGTGAGAAAACAATGAACACAAAGACAATAGTAAGTACATACTTTCCTACCAGTTCTCTTAATATAAATATAGGGGCACTTGGGTGGCTTAGTTGGTTGAGTGTCTGACTTTAGCTCAGGTCATGATCTTGTGGTTTGGGAATTCAGGCCCCATATTGGGAGCCTGTTTAGGTCCTCTGTCTTCCTCTCTCTGCCCCTCCCCAGCTTGCACTATCTTTCTCTCAAAAATAAATATTAAAAAAAATTAAATGGACTAAATTCTCCAATTACATGGCATATTGTGGGTGAATGGATAAAAAGCCAAGATTCAACAAAATGCCATCTACAATATATTGACTTTAGCCAAGGATACACGTAGGCTGAAAGTGAATGGATGGAAAAAGGCATTCCAGGGAAATGAAAACCAAAAGAAGGGATAGCTATACTTAATATTAGAGAAAATAGACTTTAAGTAAAAAACTATAACTAAAGACAGAGAATTTCACTCTTTAATGGTAAAATAGTCATTTCATTAAGAGGATTTAACTCTTGTAAATATTTATGCATCCAGCATCAGAGCACCTAAATATATAGAGCAGATATTAACATACCTGAGGAAGAATTAGAAAACAATACAGCATTTTCAGGGAACTGTAACACCCCACATTGAAAAATGAACAGATCATTCCAACATAAACCAATAAGGAAACAGTGAACTTAACACTGTAGCCCAAATGGCCCAACAGACATGTACAGAACATTCTTTCCAACAATAGTAGACTATTCTTCTCAAGCACACACAGAATATTCCACAGGATAAATCATAATTTTAAAAAAATTGTGTTTTACTTCAATACAGATCTTTTTCAGAACTCAGATTTGAAGTCGATTAGGACTACTTTCATTGTCAGAAAGTCCAAGGGAAGGAATGCATGTGGGTCTCAGGAATGATGGAATTAGAAACTTTAGTTAGATGAGGAGTATCATTATCTCTCTCTCCCCCCCCCGCCGCGGTGCTTCTGCTTCATTCCTTCCAGGATAGATGCATTAGTCAGCAGTCCTCAGGGAAACAGAATAACAGAGAGAGAAGGGAGAGACAGAAGGAGAGAGGAAGGGAGGGGAAAGATAGAGATTTATTTTAATGAATTAGCTCACGTGGTCGTAGAGGCTTGGCAAGTCCAGAATCAGCAGGCCGAAGCAGCGGCTGGAGACCCAGGGAAGAGGAGCAGTTTGAGTCTGAATGCAGTCTGCTACAGAACTTCCCTTTCCCAGCAGGTCAGTCTTTTTTAAAATAAGGCTTTCCACTGTTTGGACAAGGCCTACCCACATTATGGAAGGCAATTTGCCCTACTGAAAGTGTACTCATTTAAATGTTAATCTTATCTTAAAAAACTACCTTCACAGAAACATGGAGAATTATGTTTAACTAATGATATTTAGGAACCATGGCTTACCTAAGTGGACACATAAAATTAGCCATCACTGGAAGAAAGTGGGAAGAAGAGAAGGATGGACTATTCTCAATCTGGTTCCAAATTTCTTGTGAAAGTACTCTCATTTGTGCAGCTGGGTGAGGTGACTACAGGTGGATCAAAAACGTTTAATAATGGGGTGGATCTGAAGAAAGCACTATACTCAGCCCCCCTCATGTGACGTACCCATGATGGAACAATCCACTGTGGCTAGGAGAGGGGTGGAGGCAGGGTTACCCTGAGGAAATTATTGTAAGTACAGAGCAAAGTGTCTCATAAATGGCAAATCATTGATTAAGAGCTTATGATGTAATTTTTAAATCTTAACATGTTTTTCAACATAATGATGGAATAATTTCTAATTTCTGTTTTGTAAAGCTTTTTGTGAAATTTAATTACAAATAACTGATTTTCTTCTTAAAAAATATTTTTTTAACTCTCCATTTATTTTTGAGACAGAGAGAGACAGAGCATGAGCAGGGGAGGAACAGAGAGGGGGATGGGGGACACAGAATATGAAACAGGCTGCAGGCTCTGACTGTCAGCACAGAGCCTGACACAGGGCTCAAAACCACAGACTGTGAGATTATGACTCGAGCTGAAAGTGGCTCAACTAGCTGAGCCACCCAGGCACCCCACAAATAACTAATTTTCTATCGTAGTGTATGTAAGATGTGGATAAACAGTGGCTTGCACTCCACGTAAGCCCCTAAGTTGATTTCATTTACTTTTCTCTGAATATTTTCTAGCTTCAACAAATAGTTC
>CM053573.1:55587163-55637559 GCA_028646485.1 Cryptoprocta ferox
CCCCTGGCCAGACCATCAACCCTGCTTCTAAGGAAGTTCAGCACTTCTCCCTTTAGCACTGGCCTCTGGAAAAAAATTAAAAAGCATATTACCTTCCGCAAGAGGTGGGAAACTTCTCTGCTGTCTGTCCGTAAGCGAACTATTTGTTGAAGCTAGAAAATATTCAGAGAAAAGTAAATGAAATCAACTTAGGGGCTTATGTGGAGTGCAAGCCACTGTTTATCCACATCTTACATGATAGAAAATTAGTTAACCGTTACCTAATTCCACAAAAAGCTTTACAAAGCAGTAATTAGAAGTTATCCCATCACTTGTGTAAAAAATAAACTAAATCTCCACTGACAATGCCAAGATCTCCCTCAAGTGAAATTAATTTCCTATTTTATTTTTGCCATAAATGGTAACTCCATCCTTCTTTCCCTCTTTCTTTCCTTCCTTCCCATCATTCCTTCTTTCTTTCCTTGTGGCTAGTATTAAGACTGGATAGGAATAAGAAATAAGAAATAGGAACAAGAAAACTGCAATGAGCCCTCCCCCATGTCTAGCTAAGGGAGTTGCAGGGTGATCATGACAAACAAAGGTTAGTTCAGTATATGAGGGATTTCTCTTGTGGGCAATTTGGCCTCTACAGCTCTGAGAACTGCTCCTATTTTAAAGATGCTGGCTGTTGTCAATGGGAAGTTCAAAGAACTTAGTCGTGATTGATACCTTTAAAGTGTTTTCTTCTATCCTTTGGATTTTAGTTCATATGCCATTTTAGTGGCAAAGTACATGATGTTCATGCTTCAAACTGTTAATTGTTGTCATTTCAGTGGATTCTCATTTTAGTCATCTTGTATGGGAATATTAGCAACTTAGTTCTTGTCAGATATAACTAAATCCATGTCTGGATACTATGGGATTCTGTTAGAAGAGCTTGGTCTTGCATTAAGTGATGCCTTCATAACTGATTTGAGTGAAGTTTTCAAGTATTTTGTTGAATGATCTCCCTAGGCTGGCATGTGAAAGAGACCTTCTGCTGGGGCACCTGGGTGGCTCAGTCGGTTGAGCGTCTGACTCTGGATTTCAGTCCAGGTCATGATCTCACAGTTTATGAGTTCGACCCCCACATCAGCTCTGTACTGACAGTGCATACCCTGCATGGGATTCCCTTTCTCTCTCTCTCTCTCTCTCTCTCTCTCTCTCTCTCAAAATAAGTTAAAAAAAACTTAAATGAAAAAAAAGAGAGAACTTCTGTTTAATAAAAGTATTCCAGTGAGTGGAGGTGCATTGAGAAATCTGCCTCTAGAGTCAGATACCAAATTCTCCTACAGTTGAGCAAAATATGCCTCCTTCCAAAGAATGGCCTGAGAAGAAGTATCAGTAAATTACAGTTGAGCAAAATATGCCTCCTTTCAAAGAATGGCCTGAGAAGAAGTATCAGTAAATTATCCCTGCAACTTCTCATGCCAAAGATAAAACCCACAAGCTGGAAGGTTCTCCTACGTTTGCAAGATGATTATTTTCAGAAGAGGAAAAAAAAATGCTTGTTTTCACAAATACTTCTCCGGTTATTTTTATGATATTGGAAATACTTTTTAAGCTTCATTAATTGTTGATATATGAATCCTTTAGTTTTATTATCTTGACTGGAAGCTAGTCGCCATAGAATGCTAATTTCATATCCAGTATCACATGTTCATTAAAAATAGAAAGCATTCTTACTCAGTCTTACATGAAGCTCTGTACACATCAAAGTAGCAAAACAAATGTGTAAAACTTCTGATCGATGTATAGTCTTGTGATTTCTTTCTTTAGTTTCTTTATCTGATACCAAATTTTTCTTGGAAGTTCAGAAAGGTTTTAATTTTCGGGGCACCTGGGTGGTTCAATTGATTAAGCGTCCAACTTTGGCTCAGGTCATGATCTCACAGTTCGTGAGTTTGAGCTCCACATCAGGCTCTGTGCTGACAGCTCAGAGCCTGGAGCCTGCTTCAAATTCTGTGTCTCCCTCTCTCTCTGCCCCTCCCCCATTCACACTCTGTCTTCTCTTTCTCTCTCTCTCTCTCAAAAACAAATCAACATTAAAAAAATTTTTTTAAAGAAAACATAACCAAACCATTTGTAAGCACTAAGATTATAAAGCAAAATGAAACAAATGTACCTAACTGCATGTGGAATTGGATGCATGGCCACAAAGAGAGCAGCTATTCCAACTGACTTTCAAAACACAGCAATTTGACTGTATGCCTCTAGTAGATTTTAACTTAATGACAAAAATAATTGCAAAAAAATCTTTAACTTTTTCCAATAATCATATTTTTGGTGATAGTAGAAACTCTACTGGAAAATTTCTGGCAGTTTTTTTAAAAGTCAAACATGTGCCCACCATACACCCTGACCATTTCAATTCTAGATATTTACTCAAAAGAAATGAAAACATATGTCCACACAAAGACTTGTGCATGGATTTTCATAGCACCTTCATTCACAATAGCCAAAAGCTGGATACACCCTAAATACCAATCAACAGGTAAAGGGATAAATTGTCTATACAATGGAATAGTACTCCGCAACGAAAGGAACACACAACATTGATGATTTCAGACACATTCTGCTGAATGAAACAAGCAGACACAAAGAGAATACACTATACACCACACAAATGAATGCTACTAACATAAAATGCTTACTCATCTGTGGTGTCAAACAACACGTCGGTGGTAGCCTGCAGATGGGGACAAAGGCAAGGATGGACCCCAAACACACACAGAAGAATATGTGGGGAACAATAAAAATGTTCTGTATCTTGTTTGCGATGGCACAAACTGTACCTTTTAAATAGATGCAGTTAATTGTACACAAATTGCCCTTCATTTTAATTAAATACAGGATCAGAAACATGAGATTTTAACACACGTAACATTCATTAGAACATGCATCCACACAAACAAACACAAAACAAAATGCAGATGGAAAAACCCTTGACACTGAAAACAATGTTTAAAAAAAACACTTTTCCATCTAAGTCAAAAGCATTGGTAGAAATAAGATTGTTTTGTGATTTTAGTACAAATGAAACCTCTTACTCACTTTGAGCACCAGAAGTTTCCTTTCCCAAATCGTCATTGTCATATGCCTGAGCAAGCACATGCCACCCACACAACAGACATTGTATGGGCATGACTGTGCAAAGCCATACTCCAAAGGCTTCCTCCAGTGAGGGGGGGGAAAAGGCTCTCAGAAAGAGAACAGGTTTTTTTGTGTGAGGTTAAACAGTTTTTATCTATTCAAAAATCCTGTGGTCGGCTGTGTTCTCCTGACTAAAAAAGTGAGAGATAAGCATTATTGATATTTCACCACTCCCAATAAAAACTCCTGGCTGAGTAACTGTTAGTAACCTAAATAGAACGTGGACTGTGTTATACTCAAATAGTTATTGTAGTTGCTAAGATTCATATATTATTTCTAAGGTATGGAAATGGGAAACAAAAAAGTTAAGGATTTCTTGCCCTTTCATTCATTTGCAGGTTTTTCAGGGAGAATGCAGACAAAGCAGTAAGGAGACCAATAAAATGAGTTTTAAGCTAAAAGAATGCTTGAATGGAGGCAAAACTGGAGCCTAAAATATTTGGCTATGCTCTAATAAGATACCCATGTCTCTGCAAAAAGGAATCATGTGATATAGTTTTATTTTTACATTTCTTTTGACATTTCTCTATAGGACTTGGGGACTCAAATCTAGTACTAACTGATTAGAAGTCATTCTTATTGGGGTGCCTGGGTGGCTCAGTTGGTTAAGCATCGGACTTCGGCTCAGGTCATGATCTCATGGTTCTGTGGGTTTGAGCCCCATGTCAGGCTCTGTGCTGACAGCTCAGAGACTGGAGCCTGCTTCAGATTCTGTGTCTCCCCCTCTCTCTGCCCCTCTCCCACTCATGCTCTGTTTCTGTCTCAATAATAAAATAAACATAAAAAAAAGAATTCATTCTTATTGCTTAGTACGGTCTTTGGCATTTTTATTGATATTAATATTTAATGAATTTACTACTTTAAAAATACATAACACAGAATACATCAAAATATAATGAAATCTGTGGGAATATTCTGATATCTTAATCAAGGAAAACAAAATAATAGAGTCATTTCATTCTTTATTTGATGTTTCAAACTTCAAAACTCTGCAAGTTATTATAACAAGTACAGCGCTGGACCATCGTGGGTTAAGCATTAGCTGCAAAACAGGAGGGACATGAGTTTTACTTCTTACTCTGCTTCTTTCCTGAATCATTTTAGGTAATTAAATAAATGTTTATTCTCTAGTTTTCCCCTCCACAAAACAGACTTATCATTCTTAATTAATAAGTAAAGAATAACTCATGAAAGGGATTCAAAGCACATTACAAACAGGTATTAAACCCTGAGTTATAAAGAAGGAGTACACCTCACCTAAAGATTCAAGGTTTCTTTAAAATAAATGCAACTTTGAAAAAATACGATAAAAACAGAGTGGGAGGTACACCATAAGAGACTCTTAAATACAGAGAACAAACTGAGGGTTGCTGGAGGGATGCTGGGTGGGGGGATGGGCTAAATGGGCGCTGGGCATTAAGGAGGGCACCTGTTGGGGTAAGCACTTGGTGTTAGATGTAAGTGATGAATCACTAAATTCTACTCCTGAAATCACTATATATTAGCTAACTTGGATTTAAATCAAATTTAAAATTTTTAAAAACATAAAAAATGAAACATTACAGGAATTTTCAAGGGAAAAATAATAAATAAATAAACAAACAACTATTTTCATTACTGAGTCTGAAAAATAAAATAAGATAAAATAAAATAACTGCAACTTTGAGACTGAGACTTTAATCACACGAAGACCCAGAAATTCAAATTACATTGCCAGAACAACCTTTATTTAGCTACACTAAGCACATAACTTTTTCTAATCAGCAGTGCGGTAAAGTCAGTACAATACAGAAACCTTTATTCTCAATCTTCTGGCTCCGGAAAGCTTAGAATACCAAACTTAACATTTTAGTTAGTAAATGTTTGTGTTGTATTTTATAAAAATGCATATTGTGGATGTAGGTTAGACCTAAAAGTACTATTTCCCAACAGTTACAAATGGATTTAAGTAAGAGATTGTGGAATTAAATTGTGTCCTTTCTCAGAGGTTCTGAGAATGAATTGTCACCCAAATAAGCTAAATGTATTTCTGCCTCTAATGAAGTGGTTTTCACATTGTGATCTAGGTATTCAAGGTATTTATTATTTATAAATAGCAAACAGGAATGCTTTAATATAAAAGACTCATGTGAATCTTTTCTCTACTAATAGTACCTGAAGACTAATGTGTTAATTTTATGATAAATTTTGAAAATAAAGGAAATGTTTCTTTTCTGCCTTCTAAGATGATCACTAGTAGTTTTCATTCAAATGGCACCTGAGTGACCCCCTATCAAATAAATATATTAGAGCCTTTGGACTGATAGAGGGAAATTGGAAGCTACAATAATATTCCTTAATTATTTATTCAATTACAATAGCTAGGCACTTAATAACTGCCTATTTATCATGGAGTTTAAATCTACTAGGGATAATAAACATCAACCAAATAGTCAAATAATTATGTGAACTTGCAATAGCAATAAATGAAGTGTGAAAAATGTTATCGTGAGCAACTTATCCTAGAATTGAGGTGGTGGGCAGCCCCTAAGATGGTTCCCGATGTTCCCTCTTCCTGGTATTCATGTCTGTAAAACTCTCTCCTCTTCACTGTGGATTAGACTCACCCATTCACAACAAATAGAATGTAGCAAAGTGATAGATGTCACTGTCAAGAATTAGTTATAAAAAGACTGGTTTCTGTCTTGGTGTGCTCTCTCTCTCTCTCTCTCTCTCTCTCTCCTCTCTCTCTCGCGCTCTTATTCTTGGGTTGCTGTGAGAATATAAATATTTGTTTGGGGGTAATTTATAATGGAACAACAGGTAATTAATACATGATTCAATAGACAAGAAGCCAATTGAGAGAGAGAAAGAGAGACAGAGAAAGAGAGGGAAGAATACCCTAAATAAAAGTACTGTCATGTGCAGAAAATATGTGCCTGGAG
Source organism: Cryptoprocta ferox (assembly GCA_028646485.1). NCBI lineage: Eukaryota > Metazoa > Chordata > Mammalia > Carnivora > Eupleridae > Cryptoprocta > Cryptoprocta ferox. Next base: position 55,593,259 of record CM053573.1, read on the forward strand.
GGCCTATAGACAACTAGGATCTGAAGAAAGATCAGGGCCAAAAAAAGAGAATCTCATCCTTTGCTATTATGCTCATATCATGATTTCTGAACTTTTCTTTCCTGGGACAAATGTATCTTCCTATGGAAGGAGAACAGAAAAGAAAATAAAAGTGCCATTTTAGTAGTGTGAAATGTAGCATGTCTTTAAAATGAAAACTTTCTCCTTCATACGAATTAGAGCTTAATATTTCAATTATCATGAATCCTTGAAAGAAAAGAAAGAAATCTCTGAAAAAGAAAGAAACTGAAATACAAAATAGGAGATTTCTTATTTTAAATCATATTTGTTATTTCTGCACCAGAGCTTTTCCAAAGAAAAAAACTGTTTTGCAAGCATTTGAAATTTTAGGATAATGATTATTTATATTAATGTACCATAAGTACAAACTTAAACATGAGTAAATCTCATACATAATATTCAGCAAATGAAAGCAGCTATAAAATAATATACACAGTATGATTTCATCTATGACAATACAAAAAAGGCAAAATAAATGTCATTGTTTGGGGCCAGATTCATATATGGTAAAATGTAAAGAAAGGCAGGGAATGATCATCCCCAAAAATATGGCTACCCTTACAGCAAAGGTAAGAACTGGCAACAGTCTATTTCTTAACTTACATAAACACTCACTGTATAAATCTTCTTTGAAATGCACATATGTAATGCATTCTGAAATAATGATGTTAATATAAAAGAAAATTAAAATAATAAGTTCAAAAAACACAAAAAGTACAATTAGTACTTACATTTTTTTTTTAACATAGCAATGTGAGCAATTGATCCTGGTATCATGGCATCAAGGATGCTGTGTTCTTACAGTTTAATTTATGAAAACGATTTACATTTTCAAAGGTATTAATTTGGTGGCAGACAACACCTAACTAGGTGTGCAATAAACAAATAATGGGTGGAAACCCAAAGTTCTAACAGAGGCTATTTCAGAAAAACACCAAAATTAGAGTAAGAAAATCTAATAGTTTGGCTCTTCCATTTATTACCTCTGCTATCTTGCACAGATTACTCCCTGAACCTCAGTGTTTCATCTATACATATAGGAATTTAGTATCTGATAACAATAGTCATTCAAATTTCTAAAGGGAAGTATAATTATTTATATCATTGATAAATGGTATTAGGAAAACTAGCTTTTTATTTAGAAAAAAAAGCAGATTCTTATCTCACTTCTCACACAAAAATAAATATAATGAACCAAAGATTTAAATAATAGGTAATAGATAGATAAATAGAATATACTAGATAGATAGATAGATAGATAGATAGATAGATAGATAGATAGATATACTGGATGAAAACACAGATAATTTTTTTTTTATCTTAAATGGGACATGGAGTCAGTAACATCTCAGTTTGCCAGGGAATGAGGGGTTTCCTGGGCGTAGGATGTTCAATGCTAAGATCAGGAAAGCCCCAGGCAGACTGGGACAGTTGTCACTGTAAGTAAAGAAACCTTTCTAACCCTGGTACAAAATAGAAACTATAAAAGAAAATATTGAGAAAGATGACTATAGAAAGAATTTAAAACTTCTATATGGCAAAAAAGAAAAAAATGTATAAACTAATGTTGACAAACAAAAACCTATGGAATATTGTGAACATTGATGATTAAAAAAAGGCTAATATCCTCCAAAAAATATACATAAAACACATAAACTAATAACAAAAAAGATGGACATTCCAAATGAAAAATGGGCAAAAGATACGAACAGACTAACAAAAGATAAGGTTAAGTCATATGTTGAAAATTGGCTTAGCTGGTAACTATAATTATATTCTTCAGACACAACAGAGAGAGAAAAATAAAACACCCAGATGGTTTATAAAAAGGAAGAGTGAGAAAAGTTTAAGTAACAAGCTCCAAAATGTAGGAATTCAATAATGAATTCAATGGATAAATAAAATTTAGAAAGAAAAAAGAATTATGGTAAATAATAAAATTTGACCCTAGTTTCCAAAATGATATCATCACAAAGCCTATATCAGTGGGTTAAGACACCATGCTAATAAAACCCATATTTTTGGAGTAATGTTTTTTTCAGGTAGTTACTATCACATAGTCTAAAACCAGTTAATAGAAACAGATTTGTTCCCTAACCCAGGGCAGATGTTGTACAAATGTGTATTAGTGATCACAAGGGACAATGTGCTGAATGGATAGTGAATATCCATGCATATCAATATACAGAGATATATGTACTAGGTTATTAATTCCAGCATAGTTCTTAATTCCAAAAAAACTGAAAACCACGAGAAAAATGTTGATCTATAAGGCCTAATTAAATATGTTTTGAAAACAGTATCTATGAAAGATATTTGAAAACTGCAAAGTGATAATTAAGATACCATCCTTTGAATGTAAAATTCAGACCCAGGTTTAAGTGCTTCATAGACATAATTTAACTTAATCCTCACAACAACACTAGACACTAGGTCAGGGGTTTGGGGTAAAATCTCCCAATTTTAAAGTATTGGCAACTAATTCTGATTTTTAAAAATATTACATAAGCCAACTGAAAGTGCCGGCAAGCCAGATCTCATCCATGGGCTGCCAAGTTTCAGTCTCTGAGGTGAAAATTAGAGAAGAGGCCCAAACCAGAGTGGGAAACATTTATAATGAGGAATCTGTTGGAAGAAGCAAAGGTAGCAAAAACAATGAAGAGAAGAAAATAAATGCAATGCCTTACACCAAGGAGGAGATTTCAAGAAAGGAATCATCAAAATCAAATCACGCAGGAAAAGTCTTAAAGTAAGGACTAGGAGTGTGATTTTCTAACAAGAAGGTGGTCAGAGATCTTTAGGGGCTGTAAGAGAGTAGTGTTAGTACAGAGGAGTGAGAGAAAGACTGAAAGCCAAGCAGAAGAAACTGGCAACAAAGGTAGACTTATTCTTTTAAGGATTTCAGCCTCAAAAGTATGGGAGAATGACAAGTGGCTTTCTCTTTTTGTGTCAGACCTGAGAGAGAGAGAGCTGGCTGATATCTGGAACTGAGAACTGGGAAAGTATCTAACAGAAGAGAGCATATTTGTAGATAGGAAGAGGAAGAGCTAGAACTTACAAGAGTGACAGTAAAGCAGGATACTAGAGGTATCTGGAGGAAATGCAGCCAAAGCAGAGTTGGGGAGTTGCTTATGAAAAGACTGACACTCAGTGTCTAAGAGAGAAGCAGAAAGGGCAAGAGAAGTTAGCCACAAGAGACACTTTGAGGAAGCTCATGTTTACAAACGTTTTCAGAGTATAACTACTTAGCATCAGGTAGCTGTGCAGAGCTCTGGCAATGGTAGGATGCAAGAGGTAAGGTCTCCACCCTCAGAAGGCTCATCATTTAGGGGAAGTTAAAAAAGTTCACATTGGATGATAGGTAATTCAGAAGTGAGCAGTCACCTACTGAATACGAGGGACAACAGGGAGAATTTGGGTGATAATGACCTAAGACAATGTTTAAATCCAGGCTCCCAGCAGACCAACTTGCAAAGATTTGTGAAAGCCCAGATCTCAGACTCTGTACCCTAATAAGTCTAATTAAGTAGGTCTGAGATGGCAGCACAGCATCTTTAATACTTTAGGCTACACAGGTGACTTGGTCAACCAGCTTATGTATTGGTTCAGAATAATCCTTGGGGAACATCTAGGAGGGAGCCAATGAAGGATGGACTGAATGATGTTTTTGGAGAAGAAGAATCACTAAATTTCATTATTTTGACCCGGGCATTTTTTCCAAAAAATTGTCAATACCATAAAATGGACTATATAACCAGATATTCTCATACAATAGTTAAACCTTTGGGAAAAGGTAATATTTCATGGCAAACTAACAAAATGGCAAGGAAAAAGAAAATAAATCACTAAACAACTAACAGCTACATGTGCACACACCCAGTTTGGAGAAGTACCTTACTGAATCAATGAATGTTCTCAAATGATACCCTTTGAACACACATGTCTTCCCCATGTTGATTGAAAGAAAAAAAATTGATGCTGCTTTCTCTTTCTAGAAATGATCCTTTCTCCTTTAGTTACTGCCAAGCGTCTAGAATTGAGTGGTCTGTGACGACAGGCTCAATTTCCTCCATACCCACTCTCTCCTCAATACAATAGCAGCAATCTTGTGGTTCCTACACCTTTCCATTCCGAGCACAATTTTGAAGGTCATCAGCTTCTTTATATTCAAACTTGTGGCCTTTCTTGAGTGCTGGTGCTCCTGGGTTGTTTAGAAGATTTTGATGCTATTAACCACTTTCCTTTCCTTGTAAAAACCTTTTCTTAGCCTGTACCACTACTCCTGTGCTTTGCCTGTCTGTGACTCTCGCTCTGTCTTCTCTGCAAGTCTGTCTTTCTCCTTAGGTACATTAATGTAGGCATTCCCCAAAGTCTCGTCAGCTCATCTTTCTCTCTGCACCTTTTCATATCATTCTTCTCCATTCCTAGAACCCCAATGGGGCCTCTAGAGAGTTGATTTCTCCTTGTTTTAGCTCTGCAGTCATAGTTCAGCTCCCTCTGCCCTTCATACAAGCTATTTGACTTGCCTAGAATGTTAATCCCTCAACTCTTCCTGCCTAGCTCTTTTGTGCTCATCTTCTTCTTAAACATCACTTCCAAGGAGACCTCCCTGACCCTCACAGACCAGACTAGATTTACCAATTCCACATTTCTATGTCACCCTCTATATCTTCTTACACACTTACACGTTTTTTAATCTTGGGCAAGGATTTATTTCATGCCTACATTTCCTATGAGGTTCTAAGCTTTGTGAGAGCATGATTTATATCTACTATCCCTAGCATGAAAAACAATGTCTGACACATGACAGACACACCCTTACTTATTAACTGACAGAATAACTGACCCATATTTTAGCTTTGACTTATTGTTCCTAAACAAGGATTTCAACCCTTTAGCTGCTATTTCTCCCCACGCAAATGTCTCCTGTCATTTCAAGTGCATCATATCTAAAAATCATAGATTTTCCCACACATACTTGCCACATCTCTTTTACCCTATATTTTTGATACTACAGATGAGTTTCTAGCATAGTTCATTAACAAAAAAGCTGGGTGATCTCTTTAGTAATTCCTTGACCAATGCTGGGCTTGATTTGCCCCTGTATAAAATGTAAGAATTTAATTTGAATGTTTCTAAAGTCCTTTCTGTCTGAAAACACTTCTCAAAAACTGTCATACGTCTCCTTCATTTCACAAATGAGGAAATTATTGTCTAAAGAGGGTAAGCAATTTCTTAAAGATGACACAGCTAGTGGTTAAAATTATACCTCATGACGAACCTTTAAACCCAACACAGAGATATGTAAGAGTTTAGAAATTTGGGGAAAGGAGATGGAGATTTTATTGAGAAAATTAAAAGCACAAAAATATTCAACTCATGGATCAAATTTGAAAGCAAAAGAGCATTTAATAATATAATATATTCAGGGCGCCTGGGTGGCCAGTCAGTTAAGCATCTGACTTCGGCTGAAGTCATGATCTCACGGTTTGTGAGTTCAAACCCCGCACTGAACTCTGAGCTGACAGCTGAGAGCCTGGAGCATGCTTCCGATTCTGTATCTCCTCTCTCTCTCTGCCCCTCCCCCACTCACACTCTGTCTCTCTCTCTCTCTCAAACATAAATAAACGTTTAAAAACATTCCATTTCAATGTGCAAGACAATATAACCAACCAAATCAATATCAGTATGATAAAAGCACAATGATAGTAAAAAGATATAGACATGATGAAAAGTTCCACTTCCTTTACAACAAAGTAAGCTTCCACAGATAACAACTATAAATTCTCAACAACATATAAAAACAGTATCTGAAGCCACTGGAGAGTAGAGAAGCAATAAACTCTTAAGTAAAGTCAAGTCCTTGTAAGAAGGAAACGGCTCAGGACTGGGGAATATGGATTCCCATTTTTTCCCATTTTGACCATTTTTCGTCTCAGAGGAGATTAAAGTTGGCACTACACCAGACAGCTAAAATTCTAATAAAAAACCCACTCTTTTCTAAAGAACAGAAGGACAGATTTCAGAGCAACTTTGGTCTCTGGGTATTGAAAGTTCCAAATTCTATATAAACTGTACTCACATGTTTGGCTGACCCTAAGCCACACATGGCAGGGCACCCTTGAAGCTGACTAGCTAAAGTAAAAGCACTGAGGTACAAGACACTGTCCAAGAGATAGAGTTCGCAGTTTGAGTCCAACCAAGTTAAATACTTTCTGAAAAAAATATCAACAGAGCAACATAACAGAATCCCAAGTCTCTATGGTGTAATACTCACTATCCAAATAAAATTATTCAACATACTGAGAACTAGGAACATGTGGCCCATTCTTAGGAGAGAAAACGTTAAAGGAGGGCCAACCTCATGGTGACCCAGATATTGAAATTATTAGACATGGACCTTAAAGCGAATATTAAGCTATGTTCAATGATGTAAAAGAAAATGTACACTCAATGAGTAAAAAGTAAAAAAAAAAAAAAAAAAAACTCAACAGAGGAAAAAAACTAGTTAAAAAATAAATAGAAGCTTGTTGACTTTCTGAGGAATCTCAACACTGTTTTCTAGAGTGGCTGCATCAGTTTACATTCCCTACAACCCAGCAATTGCACTACTAAGTATTTATCCAAAGGATACAAAAATACTGATTTTAAGGGGCACACGAACCCCAATGTTTCTAGCAGCATTATTGACAATAGCCAAATCATGGAAAGAGCCCAAATGTCTATCAACTGATGAATGGATAAAGAAGATGTAGTATATATATATACAGTGGAATATTACTCAGCCATCAAAAAGAATGAAATTATGCCATTTGCAACAACATGGATGGGACTAGAGTATATTATGCTAAGTGAAATAAGTCAATCAGAGAAAGTCAAATACCATAAAATTTCGCTCATGTGTGAAATTTAAGAAACAAAACAGATGATCATAGGGGAAGGGAAGGAAAAATAAAATAAGATAAAAACAGAGAGGGAAGCAAACCATAAGAGACTCTTAACTCTAGAGAACAAACTGAGGGTTGATGGAGGAAGGTGGGTGGGGGATGAGCTAAATGGGTGATGGGTATTAAGGAGGACACTTGTTGTGATGAGCACTGGGTGTTGTATGTAAAGCGATGAATTACTAAATTCTACTCTTGAAACAAATACTCATTATATGTTAACTAACATGAATTTAAATAAAATCTTGGGGAAAAATAAATAAATAGAATTTCTAAAATTGAAAATTCAATATCTGAAATAAAATATTGGGGTGCCTGGGTGGCTCAGTTGGTTGGGCATCTGATTCTTGGTTTCAGCTCAGGTCATGATCTCACAGTTCGTGAGTTGGAGCCCCACATCGGGCTCCACGCTGAGGAGCGCAGAGCCTCTTTGGGATTCTCTCTCTCCTTCTCTCTCTGCCCCTGCCCTGCTCTCTCTGTTTCTCTCTCAAAACAAATAAATAAACTTAAAAAAATCTAAATAAAATATGTACTGGATGTACTTAATAGAAGAGTGGAAAAATAAATTAAATTAAATTAAAATTGTTAGCAAACTTGAAATATGTCAATAGAAATTATCCAATCTGAAGAATAGAGAGAAAAAAGAAAAAAAAACATAATAGCCACAGACATGTGTGATGAAGAAGCACAAATTCTTCAAATATATGTGCAATTGGAATTCTGGAAGACAAGGAGAAACAAAGTTGGCAGAAAACATATTTGAAGAAATAGTAATTAAAAATTTCCCCAAGTTTGCTGAAAAGCATAAATTTATAGATTCAAGAATTTCAGTTCTCTCCATGTAGGATAAATATAAAAATACCATACACAGACACTTTATATGTGCTGAAAAAAAAAAAACAGTAACAAAGAGAAAATCTTGAAAGCAGCCAGAAAAAAAATGACAGATTATATTCAGGGAAACAATGATTGAGTATCTGCTGACTTCTCATCAGAAATGATGACACAACATATTGCTGAAAAAAAAAAAAAACATCAACCCAGAATTCTATATCCCTGAATATGAAGCATATTCGGATAAAAGGAAACTAAGAGAACTCACCAGCAGATAGATCTTCACTACTAGAGATTATAAAAGAAATTATTCAGGCTGAAAGGAACTCAGAAATTCAGGAAGGAATGAAGAATATTGGAAATGGCAGCTATGAGGGACATAAAATGTGTAACCAGAATTCCCTTCAAGGAATGACTTTTTGTTCCTACTACTCAGAGCATGGCCGGGAGACAGACCCTTCTCAGGGCAGCCCATATCCATTGATTGATTGAGATGGAAGTATAAAGCCCCAGCCATCCTGACTCAATGCAGGGCCTCTCTACATCCATTCCAACTCCACAGTCCCACATGGGGGTCAGATGAGAGTGTCAGTGTTTGAAATTACAGATGGACTTCTCCCTCTGCAAACTTGCACTTCCTTCTAGGTGTTTTTTCCGAGGGTCCTCCCTAATAAACTTTCCCTATTCAAAACCCTATATCAGACGGGAGTCTGATCCCTAGAGAGCCTACAACAGTATCAACAACTTAAAGGAATAGAGATTTTTTTTTAAGAAAATGGTTTTCTCCTACAATTTTCCAGCTTTGCTCTGGGATTTTTCTATAGTGCTTTTTTAAACACAAATAGGATTTTGTTCTTAGGATGGTTTCTAGGTTGTCTGGATGAACAAGGCAAATAAATTCAAACTAAGAAAACTTTGAAGCTATTTGCTCACTGTTCATGCATGAATAATGTTGTTTCTTCCTGGAAATAATGAGCTGATTGTGACTTTTACACTAACTTTGTTTTTTAGTTTCATAACAATAAAAAAAAAGTAATGGTTGTGGGTTTGATTCTGAGGAGCTGTTAGGATCACACAGTCCAGTGCTATTTTATAAGCACAGATCTGCTCCCAAATCCCAAACAGCGGTTATCAAATGTGTGTCAGTGATAACAAGGAGAAAGAAGCGGAAGTATGCTAGTGGTTACTGCATTTTAATCACTGTAACAGACTGGTTTTTTGGGTGCAACATAAAGCCAAATGACAACTGAGTTATTTTATTAAATAGCATCATAAGCTGAAATACTCATGACCTTACTGGGAAACAATTCATCTACTGTAGAACTCTCATTTGTCCCTGTCTGCACATTTCTATTCTCAATCTACTATCATCCTTATATCTAACTTCTCATCTTACTCCTCAATTTCAGAAGGCTTTCCCTCCTCCTTTTTAAGGTTAAGCATTCCATTTATACCCCAGATTGTCTCCCTTCCCATCTCTTCTCAGATCTTATTCTCTGTTACAGAGAGGAAAGAGATGATTATCATTCCTAGGACCCAAAGCCAAAAATCTCTAGTGCTCATTCTACTATTTTTATCTTTATGTGTACTTTCTTTTGGGGATCCTCCACTCCCTGAATGATCTCACAAATACTTCTAAGTACCTATAGGAATTTTCCTCCTAGATGTCCTCTCTCTCCCTGTACCAAATTTAATATCTGCCTCTGCAAAGAAACTTCCTTTCTTGGCCATCAGTGTCTCTCAGTGGTATCATAGGTCTTTACAAAATGGAAAGCCAAAGGTAGGAGCTCTTAACTCTGGCTTTAAAATAAATCTTTACCAGGGCACCTGGTGGCTCATTCAGTTAAACCTCCAACTTTGGTTCAGGTCATGATCTCACAGTCCTTGAGCCAGAGCCCTGCATTGGGCTCCATGCTGACAGCTCAGAGCCTGGAACCTCCTTCAAATTCTGTGTCTCCCAATCTCTCTGCCCCTTCCCACCCAAAAATGAATAAACATTAAAATAAATAAATAAATAAATAAATCTTTACCATGTGCCACTCCCACTGAGTGGAATATTGCTACTACGTCATTATCCCCAAATGTTGCTTTATTATATTATCTTCCTGTTCACAAAGCAACAGATGGTTCTCAATGCTTACTGCACAGTATCCAAGTTCCTCTGTTGAGCTGTCAAGTAGCCCTGGAATTCAGTCTTATTTCCCACTATCATGTAGCACACAATCTCTGTTCTATCAAGCTAGAGCTCTTTCTCTCCCTGAAGCACCTTGCTTCATGCCGCACATCTCGTCGTCTCAATGTGTATATTTGCCTTTCCCCCATCTATTCAAACCTATCATTCAAGATCCATTTCCTCCATTAAGACTTCAACATTTCCAACACACTGTGCTTTCCCCCATCTTTGGATTTTTACTAGATTCATAGATAATTTCAAGACTGACGGATTTAAAATGTTCTCCAATTATTTCATCTTAGCTTTATCTCCCTAATTTATATTGCTAATAATTTCTAGGTACTCCTCACACACATGCATACACACCCTCCATAAATAATGCAGTGTTCTTAATAAAGACTTTTTATTGCTTTATTAACTAAGCATGGATGGTTAGAGGAAAACATTATGTAAATTCACAACTATAACAAGCTAGAAAAGGAATAGAGGACTGAAATTTATGAAGACAAACCCCTTCTTTTTTTGCAATTACTTTTAATCCTTTTCCCCCCCATCTTCTGCAAACTGAATCTACCAACCTCCCTGTTTTGATTTTTATTTCCTTTTCTTGTTACTGCCTTCCCCCTAGTGGAAGATAATGATAAATGGTCAAAATTAGACAAAAGGCAAGAAAAGGTGGAGGGAGTCCTTTTTAGTAATCATGTCCTTAATATCAGTGACTTATAAAAGGTAGAATCAAAGTATAAAATAATTTAATATTCTTAATATCAGTTACTTATAAAAGGTAGAATCAAAAAAATTTTTGTGTTAATTTTAACACAAGGAAAACTGTAGAACATAGTAGGCTAAAGTAAGGAGAGTGTGTGGGAAGAGGACCAGAGAGTTGGAAAGCCTTGCTGTATAGTGGATGACTTAGGCTGTTTTCACTTGCCCCCTCAGAGACTTTCTTAATAAACTTTGTCTCCCAACAACCACATTGCTTGAATTTATAGACAAATAAGTCAACCGAAAAATAAATAGATTTTTTAAATGCCATGTTTTACATTGAAGTCTGCTCGTATGCACCTTTGTGATTTTATCTTGCACCATAAAGTGAGTTATGTTTGCCAAAATATTGTTTGGCAGTATTAATAACAATGCAGTATTAGTAATAAAGACATAAAGTCATGCCCCAAGTAGTTTGCTTCTCATTATTCTAAGTTATTTCACGGTGAATTTATCATACAAATGTCTGCATCTAATATAATTTGTTTTTTTGGTATCTTGATTCCAAACATTTGGATAACTTTATAATTATACAAGCACAGCTTCAGAGATTTGATTTATGAAGTAAATCTTCTAGCTGTATTAAAAAATAGTTTTAACATTCAAACCTTTAAACCATTACAACTCAAAATTATCAATTATGTTTTCATCTTGGTTTTTTTCCCCCTTTACTTAAAAGCCATAATGCAATTTGACATGAATAACTAGCTCCTTGCCTAGCTGGCTTCCCTGCCAAGCTGTGTCCTGCATGGTTTTCCTAAGAGCTTTCTACAATTAGATCTCAACTAGTGAAAGATATAGTTTTTAAGTGAGTAGTCTATTAAGCTTATAACCAAGTCGAGGCATAACTTTTTTTCAGTGGTGTTATAAATAGTAGTACTTTTTAGTGAAAAGCATAATGCTTCTTCAAATGTCTAGTAATGTTTACAGATCTGACCGGGTGTGGCTCTGCCATAGACTAGTACTGTTGGACAAATCAATTCACTTCTCTAAGCCTCAGTTTTTTATAAAATAGAAAAGTGTCTTCCTTGCCTACTTCTCTGGTTTGTTTTTCAGATCAAAGGACAAAATAGAAAAGTACAGGAATACTATATGGTTATTTTTCTTGGATTCACCAGTAAGATTATCATGTGGAAAACGGATTTTTCTTTTGCTAGAATGTAGGCAATACTTTAAAGACTTTTCTTTTTTCAATTATCAAATTATAAAATTTAAACCCAACTACACTGTTCCCTTGCAGCTGCTCCCATTTACTAAAAGTGAAACCTGAAAACTCCCTCCCACATCAACTCCTACCAACCCTCTGTAATGAAACCCGGACACCCCCACAATTGCCCCAAGTGTTTTACAAACTCCTACAGGAACCTAGATGTTGAAGAGTGTGTCCTCTCATCCAGAAAGTGTCTTTTACGGCCTACACATCTTAAAGATAAATACAGACACCCATCCCAGATGCACTACTAAACTGTGAATGTGTTATATTTTATAAAAAGCACCTGGGCATAGACTGTTATCAAAAGCGATAAACTTTCCTAATTTATGCCATTAACAACATTGACCCAAAAGAGGTGGGATTATTATATAATTTTTTTTTGAGAGAGAGAAGAGGATCAAGAGAACCCAGATGACCTGGATTGCTACTAGAATACATTTCATTTATTCTGCCTCGTTCAGAAAAAGGGGGAGGGAGTATGGGGAAATAAGGAAGTGGACAGTGAGGGAAATTATAAAGACAAAAGGCAGTAGGATACAAAGTAAAATACGTAAGACAAAGAGCAAAGTAAGGATAACAAAGTGAAATAAATCCAAGAGGAACCGCCTCTTCCATCTCTGGGATTGCATATCTTGCATTGCTCCACAAGAAAGGGGAAGAAAACTCAGCAAAAGCTGACCCAAGTTTCTCGACAGTCATTCTCCTGTCACACTTCCAAAGAGAATTCAGACTTACCAGCCACTAAGAAGACAGTCAAAATCAGTAGAAGCCATAGGTCAAAAGTCCTCCAAGTGCAGGGCATTTTCTGATTTCTTGTTTTCTGCCCTTTACTTGGTACTTTGGCTCCACACAGGTATGAAAGGAACTGCAAACATGGTCAGGCTCTCTCTGGTCAGCTGCTCCGTGCTGGATCCTCTTAGCTCATCAGCAGCAGGACACTCCTTTTCTTCAAGCCTCTTCCTTCAACTCTGTGTTTGAGGCTGGTTAGCAACTTGGAACAGAAGAAACTCTTCTCTGGAACTTGACACAGCAATAGATTTCCTGTATGAAGCACTGAAGCAGAGACGGAGGAAGCAGATTGATTGAGTTCTCTGTCAGCTCATTGGTCCCCCTCGCACTTCTGCTCTACACAGATCAACTTTACAGTAAGGCACTGCATGCACCCAAGATAAACAGATTTGTCTGAGCCTGGATTGCAAAGCAACACAGGATATTTATCTGTTCTGACCCGCCCCTTTAAATTTCCCAGTCACAATGACTTTAAGGAGCTTTCTCCAAATGAAGAGGTGTACTGCCTCAGTAATAAAGTTTGGAATAAAATATCCTCCTTTCATTCTTGGGTGAAATCACTGTCTATAATGGCTACAACTCTAGAAGAATCGGAGTTGTATTAGTTTCCTACTCATACTGTAATTAATACCCACAAACTCCGTGGCTTAAGACAACACAAATTTATCCAGTTCCAAGGTCAGAAGTCCAAAATGGATCTTACAGGGCTAAAAGTAAGGGGCCAGTAGGGCTGCATTCTTTCTGGACACACGGAGAGAACCAGTTCATTGCCTTTTCCAGCTTCCAGGGATCACCAGCATTCCTTGGCTTGTGGTTACATCATCCTCATCTCTGTTCCTTTGTCACATCTCCTCGGATGGTAACCCTCCTGCCTCCTTCTTATAAAGACCCTTGTGAGTACATTGGACTGACCACTCAGATAATCCAGGATAATCTTCCCAACTCAAAATCCTCAACTTATCACATCTGCAAAGTCCCTTGTCCCCTGTAAGGTGACCTACTTACAAGTTTCAGAGGTTAGAACATGGACACCTTGGGAGGCCATTAGTCTGTTACTCACAGTTGAATACTTATTCCCATTTACTTTTGCCTTTGAAGAGCCAGACTGATCATTTGCACCAAATTACAAATAAACACCCACCTTTAGCTATCACATATCTGGAATTTAGACTTGCCGAAAAAACCCTGCCTTCATGTGGTCAGTTCATATGCATTTAAATTATGTTTGGGAGGAAAGAAATCTTCTATGTGCTAAGAATTTTCTACCCCAAGGCAAAACTCTCCAGGAAGGGGAAGAAAATTTTGCAAACAGGAAAAAGATTAAACAACGTGCACTTTTTTCTTATAGGTTAGCAGTTTCATATTCTCTCTTGCCAAACATTAAAGTATTTTCCCCTTCCCTTTCTCGACCTTTCCTTCCAGTGAATGAGTATGACTGAGACAGTGAAATCAGGCACTGAAAGCATGGAGTACTTGAACATATGTGCTATCTAGTAATGGTGGACGATGGCAAAAAACAACTTCCCTGCTGTCTAATATTTCACCAAGTGTCAGAAAATCAGTGATGAAATGTCATTTAAAATAAAGCATTCTGGTTTCTACCACATAGAGGCTAAGATTCAGGGGTTAAGATCATGGGTGTCGATAAAAGATCTAGGATTGAACCTCTGGTGGGCAATTACTAGTCCAATGATACTAGGCAAGTTTCTTACTCAATTCTGTAACCTGTTCTTTCCACTTAGTATTATGTTAACAGAAGCATTTTCTCACATCATCAAAAAATTGTGATGATCATCTATTTAATGCCCATTCGATGCCACAGCCCAAACTAAAGCACAGAAAGGCTAACTGGCCTGCCTAAGATCTCAAAGTGACCTGGTAACATAGGGAGAGGTAAAACTTAAGTTTCACATTTGCTAGCCCTGTGTTCCCTCCGCTAAACTCCTTTGGTTGGAATTCCAGAACAACAACTTTCATAGACAAGCTCTCACATTCTCATCTCAGTCAGACCACATCTATAATTAGCAGTTTAAGAGTCAAGAGAATAGTGTCAAAAAACACAGAATTCTCAAAGTAGATAGGGGAATATGAGACTTTCTTCCCCATTCCTTTACCTCTTCCACTCCAAACCCCACTCCCTAATCTGCCAACTCTCACCCTTCCCTCTTATGGAGAGCAAGTGCTTGAAAAAACAATGAAGGAACCAAGAGCTTGCTAGCATAATTACCCACCAAAGATATGCCATGAAAGTCAATATAAAAAGAGAAAAATGTGCTTGTCTAGTAAATGCACCTCTTTGAAAATCTCAAGTCCCCAGATTCTCCTTTGCTGTGCCCTTTGGCACAGGAACACAAAAGCAGAGCAAAACAAGACAGGATCAAGAGAGAGGTGTAGCTCAAACCAGAAACCCAAATCTTTTACCTCCTCAGCTTTCTAACTCCTCTGCAATACTGACACTTAAGAATCAATGCACATGAGAACTACATCAAAACAAAAAGCTTCAGCACAGCTAAGGAAACAATCAACAACACTAAAAGGCAACACACTGAATGGGAGAGGATATTTATGAATGAAATAAGCAATAAAGGGTTAGTATCCAAAATATATAAAGAACTGCTAAGTGCAAAAAAAGCAGATCACAAAGTAGAGTGTATATTATACTTAATTTTCATACCAAGGAGAAGGGTTATCTGTTTTCTTCTGATTTGAAAAGTAATACATGCTTAAGAAATTTTGGAAAACCTACGAAAGTATAAAGAAGAAAATAAAAAGCGTTATACACTCACAAACTAGAGATAACCATTTGTATATTCCCGTCTAGTCCACTTTCTATTTATACCATTCTTTTTACATAATTAAGACTCAATACCAAAAGAACCCAAATAATCCAATTAAAAAGTGGGCAGATTACATGAACAGATATTTCTCCAAAGAAGACATACACATGGCCAACAGACACATGAAAAGATGCTCAACATCACTCAATGTCAGGGAAATGCAAGTCAAAACCACAATTAAAAAAAAAACATACAGTGAGATAGCACCTCACACCTGTCAGAATGGCTAAAATCAACACCACAAGAAACAAAAGTGTTGGAGAAAATGTGAAGAAATGGAAACCCCATGCACTGTTGGTGGGAATGCCAACTGGTGCACCCACTGTGGAGAACAGTATGGAGGGTCCTCAAAAAGTTAAAAATAGAACTACCCTATGATCCAGTAATTGCACTAGTGGGTATTTACCCAAGAAATACAAAAACACTAATTCAAAGGCATATATGGACCCCTATGTCTATTGCAGCATATTTACAATAGCCAACATATGAAAGCAGCCCAAGTGTCCATATATATATATATATATATATATATTAGAATATTAGTCAGCCATAAAAAAGAATGATATCTTGACATTTGCAACAACATGGATAGAGCTAAAGAGTAAAACGCTAAATGAAATAAGCCAGTCAGAAAAAAGACAAATACCATATGATCTCACACATATGTGGAATTTAAGAAACAAAACAAATGAGCAAAGGGAAAAAAGAGAAAGAGAGAGACAAATGAAGAAACAGAGTCTTAACTATAGAGAACAAACTGATGGTTACTAAATGGGAGGTGAGAGTGGGGAGGGTAAAAGAGATGATGGGGATTAAAAAGTACACTTACCATGATGAGCACTGAGAAATATATAGAATTGTTGAGTCACCATATCGTACACTGAAACTAATATAACACTGTATGTTAACTATACTGGAGATAAATTTTAAAAAAGGGAATCAGGCACACGAGAGACAAAGAAAACAACATTATGTAGGTTAATGTTGTGGTAGCCAAAACAAAAAGACTTAGTAAGTTTCAGTAAGTTAGAGCAGCTTTAAGATATAACGTCCTCAAATTTGCACTGTTGATTTACTCAAAAATTCATTTACCTGCTTATAAATGCTTTTGAAGTGAATGTCTTCCAGGCAAGTGTCTCCAATGTCAGATTCATACTTAGTGACAACTGAAGCCAGTTAGGAAGATGCTGTCCCTTGTCCATTATGTAGAAGTTTCATGGATCTTGAATACATACTGCACGGACTCTAATGGTCTTTTACCCCTGACCCCTTTCTCCACTGCCTATCCTTTCACCTCCTGGATTTGAGTCTTAACTGCCTAGAACTTAAGTACCTACTTGTCTTTCTTTCTTAGCTGAATTTTCTGGATGTGTATTCTTGCAAAAATGGGCCAATACCTACTTGCCTTATCATTTTTACTTTCTGTGAGCTCTCTTGCTTAGACACACAACCTGACTTACCCTTCCATATACACATGTGCACACACACACACACACACACCCTCACACAAACACACTACTAAACACTTAATCCCAAATCCCTCAATCTACCCTGTCCTACTATTACCCAAGTATCAATGTAATGACTTCACAGAGGTGAAAGACCAATGCCTAGTAGTGTGAAGAATTTCAAGGAACTCGACTCCACGACATTCCAGTCTTTATTTTACTTCCACCCTGCTCTCATGGCACAGTAGTTAGAGATTTGAGGCTAATGAATTACCACTATAATTGAGGCATGATAATTCAATGTGTGTGATTGCATAAAATGGCCGCTTTCTTGGTTATACCCTATTTCCCATTCTCCAATTCATTTCTCTGCAGTCTTCATTGATTCAAGGTCTGAAGATTCAAGCTCATCTGAAATCCGGGATCTTCTTCCAGGCACAGTCATTAAATATATTACTGAGAAACTTAAAAGAGTCTTACAAAATGTTATTTGTATTTTTTACATTCTAATTTTACACTGATATTTACCTTGAAATGTTTTACTTCCAGTATACAGTTGATGCTATGTTATCTCTATAATTCTTCTTAAAAAGTTTGAGATAACATATATTACATGAGAGTTAATCATTATTTTTTTATGGGTCCCTGGGTGGCTCAGTCAGTTAAGGATCTGACTTCAGCTCAGGTCATGATCTCACAGGTGGTAAATTCGAGCCCCACTTTGGGTGAGCTCAAGCCCCCTTCAGGAGGGCTCTGCTTCACTCTTTTGCCCCTCATAAGATTCCCTCTCTCTCTGTCCCTCACTCCCTGTGCACAGTCTCTCTCTCTCTCTCTCTCTCTCTCTCTCTCTCTCTTTCTCTCTCTCTCTCAAAAAAGCATTATTTTTTAATATAAATTCACAGATTATGGAAAAAGCAAAATTTAGAAATGTTTGAGAATAAAGTGTATGCAATATCAGCAAATAAAACCAGACCAGACAAATTAGTAACCACATTTTATATTTTTCTAAATATTAATTCTAGGCCTCACTTATTATATCCATAGTAAACAACATACACTCAACCTTTGGCATAGCATCTAGGTGCTACTTCTAAACACTTCATAAATATAGCCTCACTTAATCCTCTTACAACCTTATGAAGTACATATAATTAGCCCCTTATTATTCCCATTTTACAGCTGAAAAAACTAAAACCAGAGGAGTTAAGTAAATTATCCAGTTACACAGTTAATGAGTGATAGGGACAGGATTCAAGCCCAGGAAATTTCACTCCAAAGTCTGTCCCTTAGGTATGTGACTAATTTATTTACTACCTATCTTTTTTTTTTTTTTTTAACTCTCTGCCTTGTCTCCAATACCTCTCCTGCACTTCTCACCTCTGCTAAATTTATTCATCTATTTACTCGTTCTTTTTCCCAGTTGGACACTCTTATAACTTCATAGTTGTCTGTTTTGAAGAGAGGCGGGGGGCGGGGAGAGGAAAAATGGGAAGAGAGAAGGAGGGAAAGAAGGAAAGAGCAAATAAGGGAGGAAGAAAAGAGAAAAAAAACTCAGTCCATAATCCTTTATTTGCATTAAGATTACTCTCTGCTGCCCCCTGGAGATAATTTGGTGCTGATGTTTTCATAAACTTAATTCATAAATTCAGTAACAGCAGCACTTTGAGATTTTGGTAATGTTTTGATGTGATTTTGATTGCATACCTCACATTGCATATTTATTTACATATTTTGGAAGCTAGTTAAACATAACAAATGACTACTTGATGAGTAGTATAGATATTATGACCTAAAGAAATATTATTGAAAAGAATAATAATCTTCTGAGATGCCAGGATGGCTTAATAAAAACAGTAGTGTAAAGAAATAGACGGATTGGTGAATGGATAGATGAATGGGTAGATGGATGCATGGATGGATGGGTGGATGGATAATAGATTCCACGCCTCATTCTACAGAAATTCAAAGTAAAATTGTCATAGGTCGAGTATCCTGGAAAACAAACTCCAAAATGGAGTTTAGTGTGAAAGATGTTTATTAAGGAATAACCTTGAACTCATCACTTGTGAAAATGAAAGAACAGAAATTGGGGTGGGCAGAGCCAGAAAGAAAACTACAAGGTAGGCCCACAACAAGTTCACTTAACCCCATGAGGAGCTCTGGAGCTTGAACTGCCCTTTACAGCTGTCCTCTGTTATGCTAAAATGGACATATTTTTATACTACTGCATTTTATCAGTCCTTAGATCTAGCTCTAAGAAGGAGCATAGCCTTGGCTGAGGCAATCCATGAAGGGGCTGACTAACTGACAATACTATCAATACTGGAGCAAAAAATCCTTCCCTGAAGGAATCAGGTGGTACCTCACAATGTCTGCCATGTGGATAAAATGTTGGAAAATAATCTAATCTAACTCTGGTCTCAAGCACAGTGGTGTGCCAGGCAACCAATTGTCTCTCACTCCCAAGAAACCAAATTACTAAATAGAAATTTTATTGAAAATGTAATCTTGGAAAGCTCTGGATTAAGATGCAGATGAAAAAGTGATCCCCACCCTGATCTCAGGACCCTCCCCTTCCTGGGGCCTACTCATACTATACCTTCTTCCCATGTCCCCACATCCCACTTCCCCAAAGGGAAACTAGACATGGCGGGGGGGGGGGGGGGAGCTGGCCAGAGGAGGACCCCTTTCCCATGGCATTAGAAGGAGGGATAGCTGGGAGTCCCTCCACCATTACCTCTTTCTAAGCATTCTCGGCCAGCCCTTCAATCAAGTGTTTGAGACACTTCCTTCCCTCTGGGCACCCTTGGGTGAATCTTCAGTGATGATTTTGGCAACTTCAGGAACAGACAGCAATTCTCACCATAGGGGATGGGGGGTGGACTTTAGAGGCAGTTATGTTATTTTCATTTATGAGTGACAACTGGGAAGGGGAAGTCCAGAAGAATACAGAAATGAATTGAAAAGAATGAAAAGCTAAGTCATATATCTTAGCTAAAAACTAACATTTAGGCAAATTGTTCTAAAAAGAGACAGGTATCATGTGATCTCTAAAATGGCCCAATTACTAGAGTCAAGAAGGGACAGGAAATTCGAAAAACAAATACTCCAAAATGAGCCAAATTGGATCATGTTAAATGTCTCAGACAGTATTAAATTAATAATAAATGATTTCTGTGTAACTTTCTAGTAAAAGGATGTGAAACATTAAAAGCCGATACCTGTCTGTGATTTCATTTAATTTATAATGGACCTTTTTCAAGAGAATAACAAATGTTCTATTGAACTATCATGTTTTTAATATATCAGCAACTTAAAATTTTTGTTTCCAAATTACATTTTGACCATGCTGCCTATCTTTTATAGGATGATGTCCTGTTTTCAATGAATAACTAGAAAGCAGTCTAAGCTGGTTGAACTCTAAGGATTGAAATTTGGAAGTTTAAAAAATGTTAGAATTTTTTTCCTAGGTTTGAAAGTAGCTGTTAAGATATGGCCCCTGAAGTTGAACCTCTCCAATTCACACTTCAGTTTTGCCACTTAGTTTTTGGTTGTTATGATTTTTTTTCTGCTCTATGTTTATTTGATTCTTTTTTTTTTTTTTTCAAATCTGCTGTCATTTTTATAACTTCTAGTTCTCTACCACAACTTTTAATTTTACTTTTGGTCTCTTTGAACATTAAAAGTATATCTTAAAGTCTCTGATACTTCCAATATTGAGAGTGGCTGTGGGTGAATATTATCCATTGTTTCTTCTGGCTCTTTCTGTGAAGTTGGTCTCCTCATGTGCCAGGTATTGTGGTTTGTTTTTCAAACCATGGAAATAATTTGAGGGCCTATAATGATTTATCTTCCTCCAGAGACAAATTTTATTTATTTCTTCCAGCTATCTATGAATTTAGCCACCTGGGATCATCTTAATCCAATTTTAAGAACAGATTTTATAAACCACCAGATGCCCCAAAGCTAAATTGCGGTCTATGTGAGCAATGGTTTTATTTTCTCCCCCTTCATCCCTCCTCTCCCTTGCACCAAGAAGCTGTTTTCCCTTAATCTTTCAGTCAGTTCATCTACATCAATAAAAAAAACCCGAAGTAAAAGTAATTCCAAATGCCAGCCTCACCAATCCATATATTTTGTTCTCTTGATCTTGGCCAGGTAATTCTTTGTTACCTTGCAGGTTCCCAGATAAATTCCAGCAGAATTATAATTATAATAATTATTATTGTTTTCTACTTTTCTTCACTAGGAAAGTTGGTCTAAATTCCTGTCTGCCATGACCAGATATAGAAGTCTCATCCTTTGATTCTTTACTATTCCTCATCTCTCACAGCCCCTCAACAAATCTTTTTGATTATTCTTCTAAATATTTCCTGAACTTGACCACTTTATCAGTCTCTACTATATTGGATTAGAAAAAGAAAGAAAGAAAGAAAGAAAGAAAGAAAGAAAGAAAGAAAGAAAGAAAGAAAGAAAGAAAGAAAGAAAAAGAAAGACATCTGGGTGGCTCAGTCAGTTAAAGGCTACTCTTGATTTCCACTCAGGTCATGATCTCACCATTGGTGAGATCAAGCCCTGTGCCTGGTTAGGTTCTGCGCTGACAGCATGCAGCCTGCCTGGGACTCTCCCTCTCTCTGCACCCCTCCCTTGCTCATGCACTCAAAATTTTTTGAGAGAGAGCACAAGTGGGGCAGGGGCAGAGAGAGGGGGACAGGATCCAAAGTGGGCTCTCCACTGACAGCAGGGAGCCCAATGTGGGGGTTGAACCTGAGAACTGAGAGATCATGACCTGAGCTGAAGTCAGATGCTCAACCAACTGAGCCACCCATCCAGGTGCCCCATAAATAAACATTTTAAAAAGAAAGAAAGAAAGAAAGAAAAAGAAAGAAAGAAAGAAAGAAAGTAAAAGAGGATAAAATTATGAATTCCAAAGCATGGCTTTTAAAAATAAATCACCCTGTCACTTAACTGTTGGATAGCAGCAAAAAGATAGACAACAGGAGCTGAAGAACCCTTGTGCTTGGCGACAGCTGTATTTCATACAACTTCCCTAAGTCTGCTCTATTCAAATCTTTGTTTATTTTGGTCACCTGTTGCATTGATTATGTTAATGAAGTGTAAAAGCTCAGATATTCCATTCAACAAATGTAAAAAATATTAATTTTTTTTTAAAGTTTTTATTTATTTTTGAGAGAGAGAGAGAGAGAGAGAGAGAGAGACAGCATGAACAGGGGAGGGTCAGGGAGAGAGGGAGACACAGAATCCGAAGACAGGCTCCGGGCTCTGAGCTAGCTGTCAGCACAGCACCTGATGCGGGGCTCGAACCCACGAACCGTGAGATCATGACCTGAGCCGAAGTCGGACGCTTAACTGACTGAGCCACCCAGACATCCCAAAAGTAAAAAATTTTAAAGTCAGAAGTCCTACATTAAAATATTTGTCCTTGAGTAGTTTTCACTAAATTAACATCTACTTAAATTATTTTCCATTGACTGCTGTCCTACTAGTGATCTTTTTTTCTTGTATGCTTCATTTCTTCTTATTAAATTTTTTTATTTAATATACTGCCAATAGTTTTGGAGTGGTTAAATATGATTTGAAAGTGTGTCTAGGGGAATTTCCCAAAGAATACTGTTAAGATTACCTCACCTTTGGGGGGAAAGAAAAAGGTTACGACGAGACTTAAGAATGTTTAAATGTTGAATGCTCTGCGCCAAGAAAAGGCAGATAAGATCTTTTTTTTTTTTTTTAGTGTTTCTATATTTTACTTGGCCAACAATGATAAAGCAATCAGACCTGTGAGAAGCAGGCCCTGCTAACATATTTGTCTGAAGAGTGAGTCAACCAATTATGACTGAGCCCCTACTGGTTTCAGCAACCCCGGTGGGAATGAACCAAGTATGAGCTTACACCACAAGCTGATCTATAAACCCTAATTCTTCAAAACGAGAACCCCAGAAACAACAGCACCGGAAATACAAGCAGTCATTCCTCTATCTTCAAAAGCCAATCGCTATCACAATATCTATCTCGAAGCACCTCCATCCAGAGGGAGGACACCCTGACTTCCTTCGGGGAGATACTTTTGGGAGAAAGGAAGTAGGCAATGATCTGAAGAGCAGGCTGCTTTCATCTTTGTTCATTGTACATGTTTTAAATAATTTCTGTTCTAAGATAATGCGTTTTATGACTGCTTAAATCTGTTTTATGATATGGAAGGATCAGGAAAAGAGGAAAATAAACTATAATGACAGCTAAGGGTTAAGTTTTCCCAGGTGTTCCATGAAAGGGAGGTGTATGCAAAATGACCTCCAAAGGCCAAGAGCCACAGGAAAAGGCCAAGTCCAGCTTGACAAGAAATGGTTCATTAAGGGGGCTTACAGACAGAAGCGTGTCTCTGCAGCCATAAGATGAGTAGAGCTTAGCGACCCCACCTCCCCCAAAGACCTGCTCGGATAGCCCCAGAGGCTGGGTTCCTGCTGGAGGACCACCCAGGAGAATGTTTAAGACTTGGTGTTAAGTCACAGTCATATCTCCAGAGCAGATTAAAGTGTTATGCCTGGAGGGTATGCTTAAGGTTGTGGCTAAACAAAAGGAAAGAATGTGGGAGTGGGAGCCCTGTACCTAAGAAGGCTTCAGGTCACAGAGCAGTCACCAAGGCCGAATTGTCCTAGATGGATTTAGGAATACATTACTGAGTACTTAATACTTGTTTTAGGCCAATACTTGTTTTAGGCCCATTCGGAAGCAAAAAACAACTCCTCCTCCCCTGGGATATCAGTATTAATGAATAACACTCAATACATAGATCGGAACTAGTTTGGGAAAAGTGACATGCTCAAATATTTCCAAACATCTTTTTTGTTTTTTAATGCCTTACTTACAGTCTTTTATTCCACTATGTTTCTTCTTCCAAAAGATATTCCCGGGGCACCTGGGTGGCTCAGTCAGTTAAGCATCCGACTTCAGCTCAGGTCATGATCTCACAATCAGTGAGTTCGAGTCCAGCGTCAGGCTCTGAGCTGTCAGCACAGAGCCTGGAGCCTGCTTCAGATTCTGTGTCTCCCCTTCTCTCTGCTCCTCCCCTGCTCAAGCTCTGTCTCTCAAAAATGAATAAATATTTTTAAAAAATTAAAAAAAAAAAACCAAAAGATATTCCCTTGAAGTACAAATATTAGGTAATTCAATTATGCTCTATATACACGAATTTGGATATCTATTAAATGGGATTATTTCAACCCAATGACTTCAAGAGCCCATAGAAATAATGTTTTTACAAAGCAAAGAGATACATGATATAAAATTTACTTTCTATAAAAAGAAACAAAAATGACTTAGGGATCGAAATTTTTAAAATGTTCTTATTATAAAAGTAATATCTTCTTGGCAAAAATACTTTAAACTATAGTATAAAATGATATAAAGTAAAAGTGAAAATATTTCTTCAAGGTCTCCAATTTCCACTTGCCTTCCCATTTTGTTCTCCATTTGTGGAGTAATGTCTTCACAAAAGACATACACGTCCTGTCCTATTCCCTAGAACACGTGAATGTGTTACTTACATGACAAAAGGGATTTTGCAAATGTGATCAAATCGAGGAGTTTGAAATGGGGAGATTATTTTGTCTTATCTGGGTGGGTCCAATATAACCATAAAGGTCCACAAAAGGGAAAGGGGGAGGGCAGAGAGTCAGAGTCAAAAAGAGAGATGGAAGATGCTATAGGCTGGCGTTGAAGATGGAGGAAGGAATCATGAGCCAATTATTTCAGGCTGCTCTAGAAGCTGGTAAAGGCAAGAAAGCCGATTCTCCTCTAGAACTTCCAGAAGGAACACAGCCTTGCTGACACCTTGATTTTAACCCAGTTAAAGCCAGTTCGGACTTCTGACCTCCAGAACTATAAGACAACAAATCTGTGTTGTCATAAGTCGTTAAGTTTGTAATGCTTTGTTACAGCAGCAATAGGATATTAATACATCATTTAACCACTGTGGTAATTCAGTTCAACCACTAATGTTTAGTGCAAACAGCTCTTTAGAGGCCCCGTACTTCATTACAGGTAGCTGATGCAACCACCTCCCACAAAGCTCTAGTTTTTCCACGTTCCACTAAAAAGACTAGGGCAGGTTTGTCCCACATTTCTCAAAAATCTCCAGAGAAGTCATTTGTATTTAGAGCAGAACCTGGAATATAACTTCACTACAAGTAAACGATCTCATAATAAGTGTAGGTGAGAAACTTCTCATTTTTAAATTGTTTACCTTTTAATCTATGTACAGAAAAGAATTAACATAGCAGGCTTGTGACTACAGTCCCCAGAAAGGCTTGTTTACAGACTGGCGCTTGGCTGGTGTCTGAGAACGTGATTAGAAAACTTTCCCTAGGTGATAACAGTGACTCACTGTACCTCTGCTGTTCGTACAAACAATAAGGTTTATGCTGTGCACCTGGTTTCCTTCTGAGAATCTGGAATTTCAGTGACTATAGTCAGTTTCACAGCACCTGTGTGCCTACATGACCAGCCTGTGATACCAATGCTGGAGTCTAGGCTCAAGCAAGCATCGCTGGTAGACATTTCACACAATCCCGGCAGAATCAGGTGCTTCCTATGCAACTCCCTGGGAGAGGACTCATAGAAGTTTGTGGCTGATTTTCTCCAGACTTTACCTGAGTACCTTTCCCTTTAATAGTTTTGCTTTGTATACTTTCACTATGCCAAGTCATAGCCATAAGTGCAATCACATGCTGAATCCTGTGAGTCTTTCCAGTGAATTACCAAATCTGGGGAGTAGTAGTCTTGAGGAGCCCTAACAAAATCTATCTGTAAGTGGATTAAACAGTCAATGCATGTCAACATCTCTGCCTCTGGAAACCCATCTCATCTACCCAGGGTGTCACAGGACACACCATTCATTTACAATAAAGCAATATTGTACATATTGTACATGAAGTACATGTATTGAAGTATTGTACATGAAGATATAGATTAGAGATACACTACATGGTAAATTTACCCATTAAAATAACCTTGTCTATTAGGCAGTAAGAATTAAAATTTTAAGGGAGTTATCAGTAAGAACAGGAAATCCATGTTTTTTTCTGGAAAAAGAATAATATAAAAATGCAAGTTGAAGAGTGTTCAAAAATATTTTAATAGCAGTAATATGGCAGACATATCAAACACACAATTACCAATGTGAAAAATTGACTACCTAAAACAATTTTTTTTCTATTGAGAAAAACAACCTTGAAGGAAGTGAAGCTCTACACTACCCTTCCTCCAAACCCAAATCATTCTAAGAACTCACCTCCTACACATAAGCACTGTCTGCTATTTAATCTTCACATCTCTTTAAAGAAATCTGGTGGTACAACACACACAACCTTAAAAGAAAGCTCAAAAGGCTTCTCTGAAGGAAATACCCTCTCTGAAGTTAGAGATATTCTCTAAAGGTACATTAATGAAATATAAAGTGAAACTAAATTATTTGTTGAGTTCCCAAGGAAAAGGATCATAGGAAATACATTTCTGCTGTTTTTTGAATAAATAAATTCAAATTTATAAAATTATTTATAAAATAATAAATTTCGAATAATAATTTATAATCCTCTTAGAAAATTAGAGAAACAAGTCATATATCATGTTACATGTGTGCACCATAAATTTCTGCACACATTAGGCTGCCAGTTAGGCAGGCCAGAATGTTATCTTCGAACCCACCCTATGTGGTTCGAGCCCTGCATTGGGCTCTGTGCTGACAGCTCGAGGTCTGAAGCCTGCTTTGGGTGCTGTGGCTTCCTCTCTCTCTCTGCCCCTTTCCCACTCATGCTTTGTCTCTCTGTCTCACAAAAATAAATGAAAATGTTAAATTTAAAAAAACTATAGCATTCATTCAGATGGTAGTTATTACAATTTAAGGAACTCAAGTTACATATGATAAGTTCTCTCATGTTACTCTCATTCATTCAATGTCCCTTCTCTCTTCCTTTCCCCCACTATTTTCCTCCTAATACAAGAGTTTGAGGTCCCAATTAGGTTGTGCTCATGTTTTTCTTATATTTTATTCCTGGCACCAGATCGATTCTGGGTATTCTGGGTAAATGCATAGCAGGTACTTATACACGTTAATTACTGTTGTTAAACAAGGGGAGAGTATGGTAGGAAAATGTATTGTGTAAACTGGACACTGAGACCTAATCTATTGCCTACATTAACTGTATCTATTAACTAGAATACTGCATCTAGAAGTCAGTTTTTGTAGAATCTCTGCCTTTGCTTCTTTCAGAGCATGCAAATCATTTTTAGCCCCAAAATAAGAGGTAATCTATGTGTATGACTTGCTGACTCTCTGATGTCATTGATTCTTTCTATCTATTTAGGCCTACAATGTTTGCCTTCTTGGTGTCTTAGATGGATTCCCTAAACTTGACACCTATAGAATTTGAACATAAATTGAGATCACTCTGGAACTAATGGCCAATCATTATAGAGACAGACGTCACTGATGGAACACTTGAGATAACCCTGTCCTAACGATAAGATCCTGCCACTATTTTACTCCTGTTCCTCCCATTCTCATTAGATGAACATGACAGAGTAAAAGTATGGCATTTAGGCCAGATAGACTGTAGCAACAAAAGCTGATGCTAAGGAATGTATGCAAAGTAGGTAATACTTCCCCAAGTCATACTAAATAATAAAATCTTGTTAACTTTGCGGTAACTATCTCCTAAGCTGTCAAACAGAAGGCAGGTTTTCTCAGGAGGATAACCATAAAAACACCCTGAACTCAGCTAACTTTCACAGTGTAGTTGATTACTGACCTTTACCAAAGATCATAAATACCCACTGAATGAGGAAATATCCTAAATGGAAGGGAGACTTGAACTCCTTGAAGTTTTTAAGATTATTTGTTTATTTTGAGAAAGAGAGAGAGAGAGAGAGGTGGAGAGAGAATCCCAAACAGACTCTGCACTGTTAGCAAAGCGCCTGACTCAGGGCTCCATCCCAAGAACCATGAGATCATGACCCCAGACAAGATCAAGAGTCAGATGCTTAACCAACTGAGCCACCCAGACACCTCAAGAAGGTAACATTTTGGCCTGCCTAACTGGCAGCCCTAAACGTTAAAGCCCCAAAGCTTTACCATGACTCCTCTATAATAGGGCTGAAATTTACATAGGACAGTGCAACTATCCCACATTGTAGTTCCATGGCTGTGGATTTACATGAGGAACCACACAGCATTTTACGATGCTGTATTATTCAGGACTCTTGGCTGCAGTCAAATCCATGTCAGATCAGATCTAGTAAAAGCAAGGAGAGGAACATACTGACTTGTGTGATTGAAGAGCTGAGGGACAGAGAACATGATATTCAACATAGTTCATCAGGAGTCACGCTGCCTGGATCCTCACCTCTCAATATTGTTTTTCTTGGTGTGTTAGTGTCATTGTCTCTTAAAGCACTGTGGGTGTCCTCCACATAGCTGGGAAGAATGTCCATCATGAGTACTGGACTCACATTCCAGCTTTGACTCAATGGCAGAGCCAGCTGCCCATCGAACCTCAACATAATGACTGATTTGGTTGGGGTCACTTGCACATTATTCACATAGTCATTATTCTCATAATACATACAATGTATGACCAAACCCTACCTCCTGCGATGAGGAAGAGTTCTTTATTGATAGCCCCAACGGAACTGCATAGAATGGGAGCAGATGATTCCTCGATGTGCAAGGGATGCTGAACAGCGAAAAACAAAAAAACAGTCACTTCAAATGCTTATATACAGACTCAGCTTTAGCTATTTCCTAAGTATTTGTTATCTAACATAGTCTTTTACTTACTGTCTCAAGACAATAACATCAGGACAGAAACTCTTCATTTACTCACTGATGTATCTCCAGCACCTAGTGCAGTGCCTGGCATATAATAGGTGCTCATTACATATTTGATGAATTAACAAACGATGGAATCTAGCAGGGATGCCTTTTCACTCTGTTGGACAACATACACTACAGTATTATACAGGGGAGTACATAAAAGTACAGTATATGAATACAGTCCTCATTTATCAGCCTCCCAGGCTTCTACAGTTTAGCAAAATACATCCTAACCTCCATGCTGTGCAACTAAACCAAGGGTGGGATTTACACAGTTTTCTGGTAGGAGCGATGCCCTTGGATCAATACAAGTCCTGTCTCACTTCCGTGTTCTGTTTACGCAATCTGCATAACTAACTAGCTGCTTGGTTTCCTATTTCACATTCCTTTTCCCTATTAGGATCTAAATCCTATTCTGAATCTAACCGGACTGAATCCCCTTTAATACTGATTTGGCCTGATTCTCCTGGACTTTGACAGTTCCCTCTTGGACTCTATAATTTCCATTGCAGCTCTACAAGGGAATTAGTTTCGCCTAGTGATGTGTACGTCAACATCAATGCCAATGACCCGTGAGACAACCAGGTAACTGCGAGGAGTGAATGGGCCTGGAATCCACCAGAGCCTCACACGTTTTTGATCATTCGTTTGACACTCAAGGGCTACACAGCCCAGGTATCTTTTCATCTCTATAAACCGTTAAACAGCCTCCCCACAGTGATATACAAATCGAAGTCACAGTATTCAGCCGTGGTGCGTGTGAAAGTCAACCACCCGCCTCCGATTTCCCGCCCCCAACCCGCCGGCCTCGCGCCAGGAAACCCCAGCCCCCCGCCTCACTGGAATCAGAGCGCAGAAGGAAACGAGTCCAAATGAGACTACAATTCCCATCAGGCGGAGCGGGAGCAGGGTCACGCACGCGCAGACCAGACCCTGGCCTGGAGGCCCAGCCGCGGGGCTTCGGGGAGAGGAAAATGGCAATACCGAGGCTGGTGCACGCCACCGGGACCCTATTTGAGGTGCCGGCGGCGCTGGGGCGCTTGAGCCGAGCTTGCAGCACGTTCCACGCCTTCACGGAAGTGCTCAGGCTGCCAAAGAGACAAATGACGAAGCTCGTGTTCCCACTGCAGGAACTCGAGCGGCAGCTCACACCGGACTCGAGGTTGGACCTTCACGTGAAGATATTCGACCCGAGCCTGGAGGACATCTCCAAGGCGGAGAGCGTCTTCACGGCCAGCGCCCGGAACCGCATCAGCTACCTCAGCTCCGCGGTGCGTCTCGACCACGCACCGGACCTCCCCAGCCCTGAGGTGAGAGCCACCCCCGCCCTCTGTTCGTGAAGACTTGGACAGGCATTTTGCCCTCACCTGTTCTTGTCACCGAACGACAGATATGCCTAGCTTCGTGTGGATGCATATAATTATTTTAACTAAAAAAGCATATATAGTGAATAGTTATTTTGGTAATGAATATAGAAGATTTTAGAAGATTTTAAAACCCCCAAAATCAACTGGACTTTTATCTTTTTTCTTTTTAATTAAAGTAAGGAAAGCATGCCGAGACAAATGAAACCAAGTGAAAAATGTATGTGAAAAGTATGATGGTTTCATAAATGTGGTGGTCCGCACCAATATGTAATTTTCACCCAAGCCAAATTTCCTGTCGTGCAAAAATAATATTATATATATGTGGCAATGATGTAGTTTTTTTTTCAAACAACTTTAGTGAAGTTGCATGAGTGTGCATTTTATGCGTGTCTTGCAGATCTCATCTATTTGCGGTAACTGCAACACTGAGGTGGAAACTTTCCTTCTAATTAGAACTGTTAATGGTAGTTTATGTAGTCAGAACTAAGGGCGTAGGTAAATCGTTTAATAATAATTATGAGACAGCATCATGTTTCCACTTAAGCTCTTAATTACTGGACCTTTTGTGTAATTTGTTTTTGAAAATTCAGTTTTACTTACACATTATCATCGGATGTAATCTGGCAGAGCTTTTGAAATTTATGCAGGCCTCAGATCAATTCCTGTTGAAGGACTGACCCCAGTCTTGCGAAATATATTGGCCCCTGGTCCCCTGGGTACCACCCACTCATATTGATAAGCAGAAATGCCCTTGCAGATTTCCAAAACATCCCCAAGGGAGTCATACTACTTTCACTTAGAGCCACTGATTGGCATGTAACCCCTTCATACCATGTTAAGAAGCAGAGTCATGTATATTATTGGTTAGTATCAGGAACGTTTTGTTTCTTTCTACAGGATAGAGATCTAAAGGAGAAAAGCTTGATTGGAACAAGAGAGGCCAAGAGGAAGGAATAACCTCCTAATGACAATGGTGTTATAGTCTACTCTGGGAATTGCAGTGGGGAAATGCAGTTTCAGGCAGTAGTTGTACATAGAGTGAGTTTTGTTGAAATGCATCTAGTGTTTAACTTAAAAAAGTTTTGTCAATATGGAGTGCTTAATGATGGTCACAGATATTCTTGAGTACTATAGTGCCATTAAAGGCACAGGTTCTGGATATAGATATCCTGAGTTCAAACTCCAACTTCTTCACTTTCTAGCTGTATAATTTTGGCCCAGTTATTTAGCCTCTCTTTGCCTCTAGTTTTAATCGTTTATAAAATGGGGATAATAATAGTACCTACCTTATATGGATGTTGTAAAAAGTAAATCAGAAAATTTACGTTGTGCTTTGAACAGCCTGGCATTGGAGGTTTGACTCAACATAAGCCACCTTTTTTTGTTTTGTTTTTAATGTTTATTTATTTTTGAGAGAGTACAAGCAGAGGAGGGACGGTCTAGAGAAAGGGACTGAGGATCGGAAGTGGGCTCTGCACTGACAGCAGTGAGCCCAATGCAGAGCTCGAACTCGTGAACTGCAGAGCTCGAACTCATGAACTGGGAGATCATGACCTGAGCCGAAGTCAGAAGCCAACCGACTGAGCCACCCAGGTGCCCCATAAGCTACCTGTTTACATGGCTAGGCAAGATAATAGTTTGACAGATTTTTGCAGCTAATAAATACATCATGTAATAAAAATGTATATATAAACCTAGTACTCAGGTAACTTTTTTTTTCCCTTGTATAGGTCTGTTTTATAGGCAGAAGCAATGTTGGAAAATCCTCTCTAATAAAAGCCCTTTTTTCACTGGCACCAGAGGTTGAAGTCAGAGTATCCAAAAAACCGGTATGTTGAAGGAAAGGAGTGGGGAGGTGGAATTTAAAAGGAACAGTATATTGAAATGTAAAATTTGTCCAAACTATCTCTGAAATTGACTAAAATAACTAATAAATATTGAGAGGTACAAGAAAGTATACTTGCTAAGTTCCTAGAACAGTTATTTCTTTTTTTTAAATGTTTGTTTGTTTGTTTGTTTGTTTATTTTGAGAGAGATCACAAGCTGGGGTGGGGCAGAGAGAGGGGGAGAGAGAATCCCAAACAGGCTCCGCACTGTCAGCACAGAGCCCAGCACAGGGCTCAGACTCATGACCTGAGCTGAAATCAAGAGTCGGACGCTTAACCAACTGAGCCACCAGGGCACCGATAGAAAGGTGATTTCTTTCAAACAAGTAGTAAAGTAAGACATTTCATTAATGTCTGTACATTTCCCTGAAGAAAAGGAAATAAGTCTGGATTTATTTTAGTAGTCTTGCAAGTTTCTTGAGGAAATCTTTTTGTCCAGATATTTCCCAAAGAATTGCCGAATAACGTGTTCTATTGCCATTCTATATTTACTTCTTTAAGAGTGATCATCTAGTTCTACATTGGTTTTAAAGGAAACCGTTTTGAATTCTTTCTTTCCTCCTGTAATCTTTTATATCTTGCAAACTCCTTTTTCCCTTTCTTCCCCTACTCCCTCTCTTTATGTATAGATATAAATATATACACTTACATACAAGTATACAATTAGGCAGACCCTGGTTTCCCCAAGGCTGTATTATGTGATTATGCCAACCAGTCTGCTGTAATAGCTTTCTGTCAGTTTTTAATTTTCTTTACTTCTTTTTCAGTGATGCAGACTGTACCAGTATCTAAGATACCCTCGCCTTAAAACTCAGCCCCAGTTCCCCTCATCTTGTTATATATTCCCACCAACCTAGTGCTCACTGCCTCCCTTTCCTTGCATTGGAATCCTTCCATGAAGCCTTACTAGTCTTCTCTTGCTTGCCATTTCTTCATATAGTTGATTCCCTGGCTCCATCGCTGATGCCGATGATCATTGTCATTCATTAACCTCCTATGCTTAGGCTTACTCTGTCTCACCAAATAACCCAGCTAAACTCTCATTTCTGGGTACCACGGTTCCCTTCCTTCTGTGAGAGGACAGTGGAAGAAGTGTATTCTTGACATTGCCAATCTGTCATTTTCCTGTGGATAGACACATCAGCTAATGGGAACCTAAGCACTGTTTTATAAAATCTTTCCTCTGGAAGTATTTGTTCCGAGTTCCAAACAATTGACTTTTTAAATTGTATATCTTAATCTTTTGTTTTCTGATTAATAGTGTCATTGGACACAAAACCATGACTTTTTATCATCTTTACATCCTTTTAGTTTAGCACATATTTCATAGTGTTGTACATTCCTTTAAAAAAATGGTTTCATGAAAGCACGAAAACCGTCTAATGCAACATGCAAAACATCTGATTTTAGGGAAGGAGTAGTCTTGATGTAATAAACTATCAGGCTTTGCATCTAGGTTTTATGCAAACCTGTATGACTGACAGTAAGTAGTTTTAATTTAACCAGTCTGTGCCATAATTGATTTCTCTCTTTTTTTAATGTTTATTTATTTTGAGAGAGATAGAGTCGGGGAGAGACAGAAAGAGAGGGAGACAAGAGAATCCCAAGCAGGCTCTGCTGCTGACAGCACCAATGAGCCCAATATGGGGCTCAAACTCATGAACCATGAGATCATGACCTGAGCCCAAGTCAGACACTTGACTGATGGAGTCACCCAGGTGCCCCAATTTATTTCTCTTTAAAGTGGAGATCTATGATTCATCAGAGAATATTGACTAATACAGTCACACCATTACAGGGTAACTTTTTATTGAGACAGAGCCAATGAAAAGACTCCAACATAATTTGGGTACATATTCCTAATCCAGAGTTCTTGAATCATATAGATTCTCTTAAAAATGAATTGCAGGGAAGAAGTAGTATCATATAAGCTTATCTCCAGCCACTTCCCTTCTATCTTCTTTTTCTGTATCATCATCAACACAGGATTATATTCAGATACTTAGGCTTTTAATAAATTGAATAAAAAATATTTTGAGTCATTAAATGTATAAAGGACATATGTACTTGTATATATTTGATTATTTTAGTTAGTTAACATACAGTGCAGTATTGGTTTCAGGAGTAGAATTCAGTGATTCTTCACTTACAACACCCAGTGCTCATGACAAGTGCCCTCCTTTAATACTCATTTCCCACCCACCTCCTTCCATCAACCATCAGTTCTCTATTGTTAAGAGTCTCTTGTGGTTAAGGACATATTTTAAGAAAGCTTTTATTTTTCCATTTATTTTATCAGGGGCACACAAAGAAAATGAATTTTTTCAAAGTTGGAAAATATTTTACGTTGGTGGATATGCCAGGTTATGGCTATAGAGCACCTGAAGATTTTGTTGACATGGTAGAGACCTATCTAAAAGAACGAAGGAAGTAAGGAAAAATTTTCTTGTAAGTTTAATCCAAAAGCACATTTTCATTAATGGAATATTCTGCACCTTATGACTCTACGTTATCAAGTGACTTCTTTTAGACAGTCCATTTTATTCTTATTCTACAGTACAATATTTAGGGCCAAGGTATGTACTGCTTGCTCAATTTTTTCCTGTAGATTAGCTTAATCTTAAATTCAAGTGTTTTCCTAAATTGAGACTATAGTATTTCAGCAGAATTCGTTAATTTTCTTATATCAAACTCTTAGCTGGCTAATTTTGAAAATAAAAATTATTGGTTATTGTGGTATTTACCACATTTAAATAAACTTCAGTACAGTTTTGAAATACCTCTGACACCACATCCTCTGTAAATGTAACTATTTTGGTCTCCATAGGTAGTCAAATGGCAGTTCTATGTTTCAAGCATTGTACAAAATATAGAGAAATTAATGTTAAACTTTTTAATTAAAAAAGTGTAAGTATCTTGCTTATTGTAGTTTTACATAGAAACTAAGATGAAATATTTACACACACAAAAATATAAAACATAATGTGTCTGGTTTCTGTTATTTGTAAGTCTTAAGATAATATTTGAGAACTTGGACATTTTTGTGAAAACTTACAGGTAATTGAGTTCATGTCTCTCCCACTAGAGTTCAAGCTCATTCATCTTTATATCTAGCCCTAGACAGAGGATCCTAAGTTCAATACACAGTATTGAAATAAATTAATATTTAGTAAATTTAGTTATTGAAAGTAACAGCATTGAGATTTATTGGATTGTAGGATGAACTTCCTAGTGAACTGAAAATTCCTTTGGCCTAAAGAAATTTTTAAATTTTGGAGTGAAAATTATTCAAAGAAAAATTTCTTAGGATAGTAAAGGTCAGGGGAGAAATGAATGCGTATATTTTATATTGTCATTAATTTTTATATCTGCATTCTTACAGTTTGATGAGAACATTTTTGTTAGTGGATAGTGTTGTTGGAATTCAAAAAACCGACAATATTGCCATAGAAATGTGTGAAGAATTTGCATTACCTTATGTGGTAAGTGTTTCTTTTGAATCATGGTTGCGGTTAGAAATACCAGTTTGTGTATGCGTGTGCACATGCGTGTGTGTGTATTTGGTGAAAGAGTGGGTCTTGTCTCTGCAAGAGTACCTTTTGAATAATCTTTTAGACTATCAGTCCTTAAGATAAGTTCTGTGGTACTTTTATTCTCTTTTCTTTCTCTCAGCTTTAAGTTTTCAAAAGTATAGTCAAAGTGAAGTATTTTCAAGTTGTTCATTTAGTGTTGCTAAGTGCTTTTCCCTTTCATTTTTTGGTGGCAATATAAATATTTGTCTAAAACATGTTAAGAGTTCTTTAACAGCAGTTTGGCAAATAGAACTTATCAAAAATGTAAATGAAATTGCAACTGAAAAATTTGCTAAAGTGATTTGCAGTTTAAGAACCATTGCAAGAAAATAGGCTCCAGCACACACAAGTAAGAGTTTTACATTCCTAAAACAAAATTTCTTCCAGGAATGTCTTACCAATGATTTTTCTGTTGTTTGTCTTAGAATAAAATACAGATTAGTAGGTTGGTGTCGACATTATTTTGCTTTGTGAGTTTTTCAGATAAAATAACACTCTGAAGTTCCTTTCTAAGGAAAAGTGAAGAGCCCATTGACTATAATTTGGTTTCAAAAAAAGTTAGGAAACCACTAAGATGTAACAGTGGAGTTTAATGCAAATCAAACCATGTTACTAGTCAGCATTCTTGGGGTAATGGAATTGGGGTTTGCATTACCCCAGTAATGGGGGTTTGCAGTACCCCAGTATTCTTGGGGTAATGGAATTGGGGTTTGCAAAAGCCCTCTGAAGCATTTGTGGTAACTAATTAGTTATGGGAAGCCAAAGGTCTGATATCATCCACATAGTAGAAAATACCCAAATAATGCCAAACTGGTTTTTTAAGTGAGCATTCCTGCTTTGGTATCATAGGTGCCAGTTAGTGAAATTGTATATTTTTCTCAGTTCAACTTTAAGGAAATACTACTTTCTTCTTTGGAAAAGAGCTGTGATAGAGGAATTATGTCTCCTTTTAAATATCAGCGTATTTTAAAAAATAGTAATACAATAAATAAATAATAGCATATTTGCTTTTATGAGGAAAGATTGCCATTTGGAAGGATTCACAAGTAGTTATAAACCACACACTTTTCTGCTTCTCACTTCTTTTACCATTAACATTTTTTTATAACTGAAAAGCATAAATGATGAGTCAAGAAATATAATTTTATAGAAATTCCCCAGGAAAATATGACAGACCACAGTCTTACTTTTTAACTGATTTTATAAACATTCCTATAATTGTAGCAGATACAAGATACAAATAGCCTGATTTCTAGGTTGTTGTGTTTTTTTTTTTTTTTACCATTATTACATGTAAGGAAGAACCATTTTGTAGGTCAAAAATGAAAGTTGACAATTTTATATAGATCAACCTAATAATACTCACTGTGGATTTTAGTTAACATGTGATATATAGTGATCATATGCAACATTTGTCGTACATCAGTTGCAAATATGGCTCAAGGGTCCTTTTCACTGGTCTTAAATCCAAGATATTATGGCCCTGTGTAATTAAAGCACCATTAAATAGCAAATACATAGTATATGCTTTATCCATTGCATACATTCTTCTTTTTTTTTTTTAATGTTCATTTATTTATTTTGAGAGAGAATCCCAAGCAGGCTCTGTGCTGTCAGCACAGAGCCTGATGCAGGACTCAGTCTCAACAAACCGTGAGATCATGACCTGAGCCGAAATCAAGAGTGGGACACTTAACCAATGGAGCCACCCAGTCGCCCCAGTATATTGCATACATTCTTATTTAATCTTCATGGCTCCTTTTGGGGGTGTTGCTTTTATTTGTAAATGAAGAAACAAGAGAGATTGAGAAACTGATAAGGATCAACTAGTTATTAAAGGTTTATAGCTAAAATATGCAAAACTATGTATTAAAAAATACTTTGTTTCTAACGCTTAAATATTTATTTTCTTACAGATGGTATTAACAAAAATTGACAAATCTTCCAAGGGACATCTTTTAAAACAAGTACTTCAGATCCAGAAATTTGTTGACAGAGAGACTCAAGGATGTTTTCCTCAGTTGTTTCCTGTAAGGTTAGAGTTGAATTGTTTTTATTACTTTATATACTAACAGCCGTAATTATTAAACAGTGTTTCTTAGATTGAGCTATCACTTAAAATAAGAGGAGTTTGGAAAGCTATGCATTTAGCCATGATTTATTGGTAGCACCCATCAGCACTTTTTTTCTTCTTCTCTCTATTTTGTCTTCTTCTGCAGGCTCATGCTAGATTTTCCCCATAGGTATCTTCATTTTCTTTCTGTCTCAGCCTAGCTCAACCCTAGACCACGGCAGAAGTGAAAACTTTTTACTTCTTAAAATAAGCTAAATAACAACCACAGTATACTACCATGCTTTTCTCAGTTTCAACAAAAAATTATCTATATGATACAAAGCTCATTGAGGCTGTGAGGGATAAAAATTTTTCTTTAAAAGGACCATATGTAAAGAAGGAATGCTTCATATAAGTTAGAATTAAGCATTGATAGGAGACAGAATGGTTATTTCTTTAGTTGGCAATTTTGAGCTATTTGATGTCATTTAGTGGTGAAACATGAATACGTACATTGAGTATGTACCTTGGATATAGTAAGTAACTTGTACTAGAGCAGAGATATCATTCCCATATGACGTTCTTACTCTTAACTTCTTTGTGGAAGGCACTATGGTATATGGTGTGAGAAATAATAAAACCAAGTAACGCTTGGTTGTATATGAAGGTGCCCCAATCCAGATCACATTTAAATTGTTTGTAGTTGTGAACATGCCTGTCAAAATCCTTCATTCACGCATTCCTACCAAATGGTCTTCTCTCTTGACTTTCGTTCAAGTGTTTATCCTGTTTATTTGTCTGTATCCCATCTATATAATGGAGACTCCTAGGGGCTCCTGGGAATGAAATCCTACTTCTTAGAGCCCTGAGTATTGTCATAGCAGGACAGCTGTTTATTTTAACTGTTTAATAAGAAGGAAGTAAGACCTCAGCTAAAAAAAAGCAGCACAAACATAAGATGGATAGATTATGGCTTAATACCAGCATTTATTGGAAAAAAAATAAGTTTTAGTTGACTATGAGCTGAATTTGAATTAACAGTATAATGGGGCTGGGGAAAAACTGACAGTATTTTCTTGACCTATATTAATAAAATTATAGTGTCCCAAACAAGGGAGTGATCAAGCAGTAGTCTCACACTGCTGTGAGCTATATGTCATCAGGTTAGATTGTGACTTGACATTAAGAACAACTAGAGCTATCTGAAAACAGATGGTCTTGGGGAAGTCTTATGTCACTACATCATTCATAATACTTAACTGATCCTCACAGTAAACATCTCTCTTTCTAGTTAAGGTTACAAGTCAAAGAAGTGAAGTGAGTTGCAGAGAGGTATCTGTTTAAATAGAGCATGGGCTTGGGGGTCAGACAGCTTTTATTTTGCATGATTCTTCTTATTTCTTGACTATAGATTTTAAAGCAACTTATTTCATTTTCTGAGTCTGTTTCCTCACTAGTGAAAATATGATTGTTAGGAGGATTAAATACAATGTACTGTGACAGATGTACACACAGCCACATAATAAATGTTAGTTTCCTTTCTTGCCAAAAGTCCGTCAGTAGTCAGTAAGGGGCAGGGTTAGGCCAACAACCCAGTTTATCAGATTCCCGGTACTTTTTAGAAACATTCCCTTCTTTAGATTTGTCAGCATTCTCTGCTGCATGACTGGAATCACTGCTGCCACAGTACTCACCGTAAGTGACCAAGGCACTGCAGAAGCCACACAACACTCAGAGGCTACAACTTGAGATGCCAGAGCCTGGTGACTTTCAAGAACTTCACCATTCACTATACCATAATGACACATACAGGAATTTGGCAGACTGTATTGTGTACCTCTCAAAACCCAATTCAGAAAGTAGAGTTATATACGTTTT
This sequence comes from Cryptoprocta ferox, assembly GCA_028646485.1. NCBI lineage: Eukaryota > Metazoa > Chordata > Mammalia > Carnivora > Eupleridae > Cryptoprocta > Cryptoprocta ferox. Next base: position 55,632,965 of record CM053573.1, read on the forward strand.
TTGGTTTCATGTGCATGACCAAGTCCTAATCCATCCTTCCAGAAAGAAGTTTGGCCTGTTCACAAAATAATTATTATAAGAAAGTCAGGTTTTATTTCCTTCTTTTCTTATATCATCCTTATAAGAGAAAGGTGGAGTGTAGTCCAGCAGGCTTTGGTCTTTAAGACTGTAGGCAGAAGCTAAATGCTAAACTTCATGACAGAACACTGCCCAGCTGAGTAGAAATGTATAAATGGTGAAAGGCCCCTAAAGATTAATGCTAGGATCAGTCTGTTTTTATAATTGGCATAGAAGAAATATGTAAGTAGGTACAGTGCAATTGCTTTCTATATAGGGGAATTCCAAGTGAAGAGAATGTACTCTAAGGACAGAATCACAGTCATTGACAGAATGTTGTAGATGAGTTCAGGATGCCATAATTGTGTGGACTGCCCAACTTGTATGTCTTCTTTAACCCAGATAGCTTCACTTATGACCCAGGAATCATTATGGGCTGTTTTCAAGCAGGCAGCTTTGGTCAAAAAGTCTGAAACGCTATACTTTAACGAGAACAAAATTAGCAGTGCAGCAGATAATATTTTACCTGTTTTATATATAGGTATACATCAATCTTGTACCCATAAAAATCATAGTGTATCCATAAAAGTCCATGTATCCTGAGAAACCATGTGCTCACTTCTAGGCTGACATACAGATGGATGCATATGGATGGATATAGTAAGATAGGTAGATAATAATAGACATACTAATGGTGATGATGATTTTTAAAAATAATGAAAAGAGGTCTAAATTATCAAAGTTATTGAATCTTTGTCACAAAAAGAACAAACTAAAAAGATCAAAACTTTTAAGCTGGGAAATAAAAACCAAAGTAGAATATGTTCCAGTGGCATTTTTCACAGAAACAGAACAAACAATCTTAAAATATGTATGAAACTACAAAAGACCCCAAATAGCCAAATCAGTCTTAAGAAAGAAGAACAAAGCTGAAAGTATCATAGTCCCTGATTTCAAACTATGTAATAAATCTGTAATAAAACAGTATGGTACTGGCATAAAAAAAGGTACAGAGATCATTGGAACGGAATAGAGAACCCAGAAATAAACCCACACACATATGGCCACTATGACAAAGAAACCGAGAATATACAGTGATAAGCGGGCAGTGTCTTCAATGAATGGTGTTGGCAAAATAGGACAGGCATATGCAAAATAGTGAATACAGTAACGAATACAGTTCAGCCATAAAAAAGAATGAAACCTTACATCATACACAAAAATTAACTCAACGTGGATTAAAGACTTGAATGTAAGATCTGAAACCATAAAACTCCTAGAAGAAAACATAGGCCCTTAACATCAGACTTGGCAATGATTTTTTGGATGTGACACTAAAGGCAAAGGTAACAAAAGCAAAAATAAATGAGTGGGATTACATCGAACTATAAAGCTTCTGCACAGCGAAGGAACCCATCCTCAAAATGAAAAGGCAACTTACTAAATGAAAGAAAGTATTTGCAAGTCATATATCTGATAAGGTGTTAACATCTAAAATACATACAACCCAATAGCAAAAATAAAAAAATCTGATAAAAATGGGCAAAGGATCTTAATAGACATTTTTTCCAAAAAAAGACACACCCATAGCCAACAGGCAAAGGTGAAAACATGAAAAGATTCTTAGCATCAGTAATTACCAGGGAAATGTAAATCAAAACCACAACAAGGTACCACGTCATACCTCTTGGTATGGCTATTATCAAAAAGCCCCCTGCCCCCTCGCAAAAGGGCAAGAAGTAACAACCTTTGGTGAGAATGTGGAGAAAAGGAAACCCTTTGCACTGTTGATGGAATTAGTACAGCCACTGTGGAAAACAGTATGAGGTTCCTCAAAAAATGAAAAATAGAACTGCCATATGATCCAGCAATACCACTTACAGGTATTTATTTGAAGGATAAAGAAACACTAATTTGAAAAGATATCTGCACCCCCATGTTCACTACGTTATTTACAATAGTTAAGAAATGGAAACAACTTAACTGTCCTCCTATAGATGAATGGACAAAGAATGGGATCACACACACACACACTGGATACAATTCAGCCATAAAAAAGAATGAAATCTTGCCATTTGTGACAACATGGGTGGATATTTTGGACATTATGCTAAGTGAACTTAGTCCGGCAGAGAAAGGCAAGTACCATAGGATCTCACTAATATGTGGAATTCGAGAAATAACAAAACGAGATCATAGATACAGAGATTAGTGGTTGTCAGAGGTGAAGGATTAGGGATGGGAGATATGGGTGAAGGGGATCAAAAGGTACAAATTTCCAGTTGTAAAATAAGTCATCAAGATGTAATGTACAGCATGGTGACCATAGTTATTAATACTGTATTGCATATTTGAAAGTTGCTAAGAGCAGATCTTAAAAGTCCTCATCACAAGACAAATTATAATGATGCATGGTGACAGATGTTAACTAGACTTATTGCAATTATTTCACAATATATAAAAGTATCTAATCATTATGTTATACATCTGAAGCTAATGTTATGTGCCAGTTCTACCTCGATTGAAAAAAAAAAAAAAAAAACCTTGTGAACTAAAAGGCAAAGTAGTAGATACGGTGAAATTTTTAGAATCCTAAAGGAAATCAATCTGATAACGTGGATCATCAGAATACAAGAGGCTGGCGGAAGAGAGGAAATGTAGGACAGATTAAGATATTCTGTTTCATACATGGAACTCAAGAGTTTTTAAACAATTTTTAAGTTGGATGAATTCAAATCTGTTACTACATCTGAAGTAAGGAAGAAAATGATTTTTCTTTTCTTTTCACAGTTCTGTGACCTATTCTGGAATCCATCTGTTGAGATGCTTTATAGCAAATGTAACAGGAAATCTTAAGACTGATGGTCTCTAGTTTAAATGAAGATTCAAAATTCTTTATGCCAACTGGAGTTAACACCTAGAATTTCAACAGTTTTTTTAATGTTTTATTTTTGAGAGAGAGAGAGAGAGACAGAGTGTGAGCGGGGAAGGGGCAGAGAGAGAGGGAGACACAGAATCTGAAGCAGGCTGCAGGCTCTGAGCTGTTAGCACAGAGCCCAACGTGGGGCTCCCAATTCTTGAACTGCAAGATCATCACCTGAGCTGAAGTTGGATGCTTAAACGACTGAGCCACCCAGGTGCCCTTCAGCATTGTTTTAAATGTTGTGTGTCTGTAATTTGCAGAAGGATCATTTCAGCTTTAAAACTTGTATCTTCCCAAAGCAAGAATGAATTTGTGCCTGGGGGGAAAATGTTTATAAATAATTGAATTATGCTGTTTGTTCATTAGAACAAATAATGTTCTATTTTAACAGTTCCTATTTTAACAGTGTACCTGTTTTAACAGACTGACAAACAAGAGCGTATAGAAGTCCATAATATGAAAACCTATTTACTACTGTGTAGAGAATGGTTTGCTGTGTTTTTATGGGGGTTTTGTCTTTTAAAGACAATGTCTATTATGTATATTTAAGTAATAAAATGGACTAGGTTAAAAGGGGGGCTACTTTTATGTTTAGCACTGTGAGCAGATGGAAGATCATTGCTCCTCTCTATGCCTATAATCTTTTTTCTAAGACTTTATTTGAATATAAAAGAAATAAATATTCTTGATAAAATCTCAGTCCATGCTGGAAACACCAGTCATCTCAGGCTGGGATCATTCACCTTCAGGTGAACACAGTATTCAGAATCAGAAGACCAGAATTCAAGTTTCAGTTCTAATTACATTGGGCCTTGGGCAAATTATTTGATTTCTCTGTACTTTATATATAATTCACAAAGCTATAAAGATTAAAATGGTATTATATGTGTAAAGGATATCTTTTAAGTTTGGTGTATTTGTAAAGTGAAACCAACCCAAGAATACAGCAAAATTCAAATTTATCACAGAAAACCTATTGTCATTGAGGAGATCACATTTTCTCTAGTAAAAGACAAAAAACAAAACCGGTTTTAAGTGAGAAAACATATTTATTTACAAAAGGCAAGAGAAAAAATGAGACAGTTTAGAATTAGTACAGTAAGATTCAGAATGGAAAGATACAGCCTTACCTTGAGCTACAGTGAACAGAAAAGATTTTTATGAAGATGCTATGGACCTATTCATGTAAGTGGCTTAGCTTTTCAAAATGAGGTTGAATATTAAAAGATTATAGCAGCACTAGATAAAAACTAAAGGCTATAAAACAACTTTGTGGCTTTTTTAGGAAATTTTAGGAAATGCTACAAATGGCAGGATTTCATTCTTTCTCATTGCCATGTAGTATTCCATTGTATAGATAAACCACATCTTCTTGATCCATTCGTCAGTTGATGGACATTTAGGCTCTTTCCATGGTTTGGCTATTGTTGAAAGTGCTGCTACGAACATTGGGGTACATGTGCCCCTATGCATCAACACTTCTGTATCCCTTGGGTAAATTCCTAGCAGTGCTATTGCTGGGCCATAGCAGAGTTCTATTGTTAATTTTTTGAGGAACCTCCACAGTTTTCCAGAGTGGCTGCACCAGTTTACATTCCCACCAACAGTGTAGGAG
>CM053573.1:55637659-55664651 GCA_028646485.1 Cryptoprocta ferox
GTTTTGATTTGTATTTCCCTGATGATGAGTGATGCTGAGCATCGTTTCATGTGTTTGTTGGCCATCTGGATGTCCTCTTTAGAGAAGTGTCTCTTCATGCCTTCTGCCCATTTCTTCACTGGATTGTTTGTTTTTCGGGTGTGGAGTTTGGTGAGTTCCTTATAGATTTTGGATACTAGCCCTTTATCTGATGTGTCATTTGCAACTATCTTTTCCCTTTCTTTCGGTTGCCTGTAGTTTTGTTGATTGTTTGCAGTGCAGAAACTTTTTATCTTGATGAGGTCCCAATAGTTCATTTTTGCTTTTAGGGAATCTACATTTTTAAACAACCTACCAAGTGATTCTCAAAACAGCCTCAAGTAGGAGAACCTCTAGTATAGATAAGTGGGAAAATGTGCAAAAGAACCAGGGCTAGATAAGGAGTGGAAAGGAAATAAAACGAAGAGGGCCAAGGAAGAGAAGGATGTGGTACATACTAGGGTACTGTTTTATTTTTCTTTAAGTCTGTATAGAACATAAAACTTAAGGTTACAACCTACTTGACAAATAGAAGCTTACTGATCTGATTTTAGTAAATTAGAACATTTGAAAAATACGTCAAACCTTACATCATTGAAAACACGTAAGATTTATCCTCTCTGAGCAGTGGTACAAACAGTATACAACTATCAGATGACAGCAGCAGCACCAAATTATAAATTTATGTGTAGCCTCACTTCTAGGTCTATTTTGTGTAAACTAAGCTTTTTTTTTTTAGTATTTATTTATTTTGAGAGAGAAATAGAGAGTGAGCAGGATATGGGCAGAGAGAGGGTGACAGAATCCCTAGCAGGCTCTGCACCGTGAGCACAGAGCCCCACACAGGGCTCGAACCCACAAACCGGGAGATCATGACCTGAGCCAAAATCAAGAGTTGGGTGCTTAACCGACTGAGCCACCCAGGCACCCCATAAACTTTATTTTTCATTTAACTAACTCATCTACTTCTATTTTGTTAATCCTGTTGTACTTCATGTATAACAATATGCCACCATACATCTTTTGGAAAAGTTTATTTGGAATTACTCACTGGCACCCAAATAAATAAACCAGACCAAACCAAACCAAACCCAGAAACTTGGAGATCTTCAAAAGCATTTTGATATACCCTCCTGTGAGGTAAGGTGAAAAGATGAAGTGAAATAATGGGTGTGACCAGTCCCTAATACAGTTAGTGGCAAAATTGTTTATTCCCTTTTGATGATTGACTCTAATATATAGCCAAGACAGCACAACCATTAGAAGCTGCAAACCTTGGTGTTCAGAGGGGCTTCTTACCTAAAATGGAACCAGTAAGACCAAAGTGACCTTTTAAGTACTCCTTGATACTTTCCATCACAACCCATTCCCCATATACCCTAAGGCACAGAGTAGGTTTTTATCAACCTAGTATCTCAGTTCTTAATTCCCTGGTAAATCATAAAATTACTCAGTTTTTCAGGGACCCACTAGCCTTTTTTTTAAAGATTTTTTTAAAATGTTTATTTTTGAGAGAGAGAGCATGAGTGAGGTAGAGGCAGAGAGAGAGGGAGACACAGAATCCAAAGCAGGCTCCAGACTCTGAGCTGTCAGCGCAGAGCCTGACATGGTGCTCAAACTCATGAATATGTGAGATTATGACCTGAACTGAAGTTGGGACACTTAACCGACTAAGCCACCCAAATGCCCCAGGGACCCACCAGCTTTAGTTAAGGAATTACATCTGCTTCTCAAGGACTGGATATGGTAGATCTTTTTCAACTTAACTCCTGGTACAAAGTCAGAATCAAAATTTGACTATTTAATAGTCAAGTACTTGTTAAATGACACAACTACTGTAAATGTTTATTGAACTGAAATTACTGCTCTACAATGTTACACTAAACCAGCTCCTCTCTGGGTCGAAGTGGTATTTCCAAATCTTTCCAGACCTCAGCAAGTTCCACGTAAAACAGAACACTGGACCAGTTTGTTAAGCAATTAAATGTCTCACATATGAGCATTTAAACTCCCATTAAGGCAAAAATATCATCAATGTCATCTGTCTCCTTAATGGTTCCTGATGTGTTATGTTTGTTCATTTGTACCATTGTCCATGAACCAGATTCATTTTCATTGTTTCCTATAAGGTTTTCATGAAGTTGTTTCCCTTCAGCTTGTATGACAGGATTTGAAACTCTGTTCCTCAAGAGTTGCTTATTGTTGGGGCAGAGATCAGTTCTATGAACTGTGCAGTGTGAGCGTTTCCATTTTCTGCTGTCTGCAGCATTCTGAGTCCCTTGAGGGGACTGCTGCATTTCCTTTGAAAGAGTCAGCTGCAACTTTCTCTGCCATCTCCTCTGTCCCAGTAAAAATCTATTCTGAGATCTTCTTTGTCTCGAATGATGCTTTGAAGTCTTGATTCCTGAGCCACGAAGAAGGCAGTTGCAAATAGATGTTTTTATGCACTCGAGTTTCTTTGGCAAACTTTAAAGGACAAGAGAAAGGAAAAATCTGGGATTAAGACACAGAAAAACATTTTCAAAAACTTTTGTCTTCCTTTTACCAACTCCCAACAGAAAAGTACACCGTTTATCTCCAAGTCTTGTGCCTGTGTATAACCCCAGAATCATCACAAAAAATAAGGAAATAGAAGCTTGAACCCAAATCTGTGTTTTCAGAGCAAAGGTTCCCTCTGACTCAGGTTGTAGACAGATATGTCCCCATTATGTTCCCAAAGTAAAGTAGTTCCTAGAATTGCCTAACAAGGTAGCTGAATGGTGAGATACCTCCATACTTTAGTGTCAGAGCTTTTCCCTGATAACTACTAAACTGTTCATAAAGTAACAGGGGTGGAGCTGAGGAAAGGATATATCACAAATAGAAAAATATAGATTTCTTATTAATCCATATCTGGTTGAACTTCATGTTGTAGAAGGAAATAAGGGGAAAGGAGGAAATGTGAAGAGGGAGTGTAAGAATGAAAAGATAGAGCTTCTGGCATAGACCACCTGACACTTGAGCTACCCCAATTTTGATTCATGTATCATCTTCAAGCTTGGGAATTCAGAACTCAAATAGCTGATCATTTTAGGTGTTTTCCTTCCAAATAAGGTATACTGCCATGAGGTGTATGAGTACCTTGCAAACTGCTTCACTGTTTGTGATAGATTTCAAAAGATTAGCATGGGTCTATAATTTCTACCCCATCACCTTTCCCTTTTTAAGTTTATTTTGAGAGAAAAAGCATGAGTAGGGAAGGGGCAGAAAGAGAGAAGAGAGCCAAGAATCCCAAGCAGGCTCCGCACTGGCAGCATGGAGCCCAACATGGGGTTTGAACCCACAAACCGTGAGATCATGACCTCAGCTGAAGTTGGACACTTACCTGACTGAGCCACCCAGGCCCCCTCTCTTTTAAATAAATACATAACTTTGAGAAAGCCTATTATAATGTAGTGAATCATGATCAGTTTCCAAACCCTTTTTCTTGTCTTAACTGTAAGTGGTAATTTTTAAGTGGGGAGAGGGTAAGTGCACCTCCTAATTCAAATGGGAATAGAAAAAATGAAAACAAGAATCAGAGGATTGGAATGGAGTTCTAGAACTCCAGCTATAACAACCTAGGCACAATCCCCTATTTCCTCATCTACAAAATGAGAGTAATACTGCCAATCTCAGAGAGTTATTATGGACATTAAATAAATTTAAAATGGACTATAAATATATTATTGAAGCAGCAAAATAGGGCAATTCGAAAGAGCACTATCTTTGTGGGGTAAGTAATAATGGTTGAACCAAATAAACACTAGTTTGTTACCCTTCTCATTAAATTTTATATGTCATCATCTCTGTCTCAGGCTGAGTTTTTCACCCTAGAATAGATCCTTTTTAGATGGCTACAGGTCTTTAAGGGACCCTAATGTAGAAACCTTTCCAACATTTTATCCCTTAGGAATACTCAACAACTTCTCTCACAGCTCTTAATCAAAATTTGTTTTGGTTGCTCTTTGCAGCCATTTGTCTGAAATTGTTACCATGGGCATCTATTATTTTTCAATAAAAATATAAAACCCTAAAGTGTCTAACTTCATTGTAGTGCTTCAAGTAATACTGGCTCACAAATATAACCATCCTTAAGCAGGTCTGTGACTCTAAGAACCACAAGAAGAGGAAATCAATACATGGAGAATCTGACATCCATGAAGGAACATGACCTGACCCTAACCCCAGACTCTGGTGTGTGCCCTTGCAGGAGGCAGACTGCTTCTGCTCTCACACCCTCATCCTGCTGCACTGAAGCTGTGGGAAGACTGGCCGGCTCTCCTGCTAGAGCAAGGGCTAGAGCTAGAGCTCCATGAGAACGAAGTCTGTCTTACACAGGTGTATCCCCAGGCTCAGCATACCACACACACTCCTAAGACTTTCTGAATGAACAGATGGAATGGGGAAGAGTATAAGTGAATAAATCCAATTAGCCAATTTAACTTTCTTCCTCTCAATGATATACCTGTGCCCAACAAAAGCAAACAAAATTGCATTTGGAATAGATCCCTCCTAGGCCTCTGGACATCCCATTTAAAAAAAAAAAAAAGCTGACTTGAATATATATACTTTTGCCTAAATGACAACAGAAAAAGTGAAGGATATAATTTTTATTACATACCTACCTATAGCCTTGAGCTTCCACATGTTTAAGCCGGTTACTTTTAAGAAGTTTGTTACCAAGAAAGGAGGCCTGAGCCTTGAGCTTTTTGCTCCTGCACCACAAAATCGCCATTCGGATTTCTTCAGAAAGTTGAATGAAAGTCTTAGCCTTTCGAAATCTTTGCACAAAACTTTTGGCACAGGGAGTTCCTGATGCTTTCTGAGAAGAATGTTTGGTTGCCTTTAGTTTGGACTGAGAACATTTAATGCTAGTCTCCTGAAATACGGAAAGGTGAAAAAGTATATTGGATTTATTACTGACATAAATATATAACAAAAGTTAACTTACTATGAGAATCAGAAAATGTCTTTTTCTAATTTATTGACTTATAAATATATAACAAAGAGAAAAGCTAACTCCCTATGAGAATTAGAAAATGTCTTTTTAAAAGGAGGAAAACATTTTTTAAGCTCACTGTGCTTTTCTTTGTCTTAAAAAACTTAATTTTTTATCCACCGCTCCTAACACAAAAATTTTTTCCCCTCTGTGCAACAATAGATCCCACCCATAACTGAATTCAGATAGGAAACATAGATAGGAAATATAAATATTCTGACAAATAATCTATTTAACCTATACATAAAAATGAAACTCTATATGAATAAATATTAGTCAAAGTCTATCTGGTAGGAAAAAAAATCACTGAAAAGCCCTTTTCCTAGATACTACTGGATTACCACAGATTTGTTTTTCACTTATTTCTATACCCTGAATTACTTTCAACACTGGGTCACAACTGTTACTGAAAATGCATGGAGACAGGGGTGGCTGCTGAAAATATGTTAAAAATGCTTAAGCTGAGCATCATTTCCAATTCAACCATCTTTTGATGTGACACCTTTGTCTCTTCAATCCTGTCTTTCTGTATCAAGTGAAGTTTGAATTGTACCAACTTTTATTGTTAATGAAAATATTCCACTTACTAGGTTTGCTTTCATCCTTCATTCAAAACTTACCTTCTTCCAAATTTCTCATTCAAGAAAAACATAAAAAAATAGAAAATATAAAAGTAGAGACATATCAATACTTTGTGTTGGTGATTGATAAAAGAAATTTGACCTTGAAAGCAAGTTGAGCATGTTCGTGCTAATTGATAAAAATGTGGTAGTGATTAGTCATGAACAAGGGATGCCGACCAACCAGCCAGCTTCAAAACCAGCTCACCTAGGAACAGCTGGATGGACTGCAGAGAGCCACAGTTCCTGAGACAGAGTTGACAAAACTATTTGGGGGACTGATGTAATGGTAAAGAACAAAGACTGTGAAACCAAACTGCCTCTGTTCAAATCCCAGCTCTGCCCCCGTATTTGCTGTGTGGGCTGAGCAATTTCTCGTCCTTTCTATACCTCAATTTTCTCATCTGAAATATGAAACAGTAATAATATCACCAGGCTCACAGGGCTTTTGCAAGGTTTATAGAAGTTAATACAGGTAAAGTGTTTTGAACACTGCCTGGCAAAGAGTAAAGTCAGTATATATATTAGCTATTATTACAACGATGACGACACTGATGATGATTCCTCCCTCTGGAACTCATAAACTGGACAGAATAGAAGTCCAAGCTAGAATCCTTATAAACATTCAAGAAAGTACTCTGACTTACTAGAAATGATTAAGAATTCTTAATTATAGAAGAAATAATCCATGCAAGAAACCAGGAAAAAACAATTTGAGAAGAAGAGATAGTAACAGAAGTCAAGTAGTTACCACATGAAAGAGGGTGACACTGATGTACTTATCTGTTGCTAGGTCTAGAACAGAATTTACAGGCATGGACTAAGAGGAATCATGTTAAAACTTGAACCCTGACAGGGAAAGAAAGAGAAGCCTCATGGCAAAAGACAAGGATGACAGTAACAATGAAAAAAGTAGCTAATGATATCTAACAACAGTTAAGTGCTTTGAACACTTTACATGAATTAAAACTGCATAATCCCATGAGGTGCATACTGTTATTAGAAAACAGAGGTTTGGACAGGTCAAGAAACTTATATAGGGTCACACAGCTAGTACCAAGTGAAGCCAGAATTAAAACAACTTCTGTCTGACTACAAAGTGCATACTCTTAATATAATCCACACCTAGAGTGGATTCTAAGGACACTTTAAAATTCTAGTGGAACCCTTAGTAAAATGTTTCTGAAGGCATTCTATAAACTGAATTTACTAGATGCACTCAGTCCCTTGGGAGTGCCTGTATTCATTCAGAAACAGAGGCTGAAAACAAAGATGGGACTAAGCTGAGAGCTGGGGATAAAAACAGAGGATTCAACTTCTCCCCTTGGTAAGTGGTATCTACTTTATGAAGTAGCAGAAATCATAAGCCATAGTAATAGAAGCCAGACAAACCTGAATAGCCTTGTGCTTCAGCTGTTTGCAGAAAGCTCTCAAATCAAATTCTGATGACTTTTCTGTAGAGATGGAGAGACCCACAGATATGAAAACTTAAGCAAACTATTTTCAGATCAACAAATTGTCAAGTATATGATATTTCTTGCCAAATTACTACAAAAGAAATAAAGAGAACTAAAAGAGTATGTGCTATGTCACAGAAAATTACCTTTGAAGATTTTCTTATTCTTTACTGGCTGTCCAAGATCCGTATCACTCTGTATATTGATCTTCATTTGCTTAGCTTTTTTGGAAATTCTATGTACAGTTTCTTTGCTAGACCTTGGTGATTGCTCTTTTGTTAAAAACAGTTTATGTAACAATTTAGTTACTCCTTTAGCTGCAAAGGCTGTGGGCGTCTTTTTCTTAAAGACCTCAAAATAGGGCTGTCCTAAAAATTCGGCAATATCAGAGGGAAAGGTAAAATCTTTCAAGTAAGGCAGTGGTTGAATCCTAGAGACTTCGTGAAGCAATCCAAACAATGGCTCATATAAAGAAGTCAGCCTTTTTAAAACACCTTTATAGAGAACCCTAGAAAAAGACACAGGAGGTCATGAATTAGCCAGTAATTATAATTTTCAGATTATTTAATAACCACAACAGATTCAAAGCTGAAAACAAGTGTCTATCAATCTGCCACTATAGATAAGAAAAAGTCTCTAGCGCATATTTGCAAAGAGCCAGATTAGTCCAGCCCAAACAGAAAAATCCAAGTACAAAATTTACTTAAAACTAAATAAAGTATTACGTGGAAAGAGGTCTCAAAGGATATGCATCAAAATCTTAAGTGTGGTGAGATTTTAGGCAAATTTTAGTTCTTTACATTTTAATTTTTTTTAGAATGTCTTAAAATAAGCATGTATTATTATAATCAGCAAAAATTAAAGCTATTTTCATTGTAGAAAATAATGGAAGGTTTGACATTTTAAAATACTGTTAGTTATTAGTAATTGTAATGTTGTTACCCCTAAGAATAAGCAGAATAAACAAGATAATTAGAAATAGTACTTGAGATACTCAGGTTAACACATCAAAGACATAACCATCAACACTCAAGTTCCCAATCTATCCCAAATAAACTCTGATCAAGGGAGGAAATGGAACCCCTGCACCATCAGTATCCCACAGGAAAACAAATATGAAAATGACTAATGAGAAACCTAGGTGGAGTTAGATGAAAAATGAAGGATTTCAGAGGTATGTACATACATACCATAACCTGCTCACCAGCCCAACCATCACAAGATTTAAAATAATGAATTCTCGTAAACCTAGATGTTTCACAGTCAAGCTGGAGAATCAAGTTAAAGTTGGAAAACAAAAGCAAAGTAATTTGAGTTTTCTAAGTTACATTTATGAAAGAAACAGATTGGAAATAGAATTTTCTTGGAGAAATTAAAGCTTCAAAACATGTTCTGGGGGCACCTGCGTGGCTCAGTCAGTTAAGCTTCTGACTTCGGCTCAGGTCAGGATCTCGCGGTTTGCAGGTTCAAGTCCTGTGTCAGGCTCTGTGCTGACAGCTCGGAACCTGGAGCCTACTTCAGATTCTGTGTCTCCCTCTCTCTCTGCCCCTCCCCCCACTCACACTCTGTCTCTCTACTCACTTCTGAGATTAAGAATTTCTAATTGTCAGTGCCCTTAGGATAAGACATATTACATAGAGACTGGCAGTCTCTGGCAATGGCTGTATCAGCAATTCTGAGAGAAAGGAGGCCAAGAAGCAAAATTTTAAGAATAGGTTATAACTTCTACAAACCACCTAGCTTTCAAACAGAAATACTATTAAATATATCCAAACAATTCCAATTCAGGGGAAAGCATTTCAGTTGATTCAAGGATACAGAAATGTCTTGCAGCAACAGTCCAAGAAGCGAAGTAACAACTTGCAGGCTCCCAAAATCTTCATGAGCACCAATTCAATCACTGGTTGGCTAGGGATGACGTATGCTTTGGTAGTTACAAGATGATTTTCACTTCACACACACACACAAAAAGGAAAAGTATGTTATTTTTATTCTTAAAGTTGATTAACTATAAAGCTCTTACGTAGCAGTTTTCAAGTGCAGGTGAGCTTGAAGCTCAATTTGAAGTAGTTTTGCTCAGTAGTGACTCACTGAAGTTGATGGACCCTAATATTTCAATAATCTATCATGACCCAGAGGTATCTTGCCATCCCTCCACAAGCCAACAGAGGAGAGATGATCACAAATACCAGGCGCCCCTTACTAAAACAAAATTTGGACAGCTGAGGTACAATTGGTTATATCCCAACACAAAGCAAAGTCCAAAGGGAGATCACACGGAAGAGAGTTCCCAGCCTACCACAAAGCCCATCACAAAGTAGCTGGACCACTTACTTGGAAGAAAACAATTCAGACAGATGTTGAATTGAACCCTCCAAATCCATGTTTTTCAAACGTTTTAAACATTGTTCAACCTGAAAGGGAAGAGCAGCTCAAATTCATAGACTACAGACATGGCTACTAATATGACCAGGAAACCCAAGAGATGCAAAAGTTCAAAGTATGGAAATACACTGAACACAGAATACCTTCATTTTAGGGTAAACTAATCTGTAGCCCAAAGCAATTGCTCCTGCTCAAAAATTGGAAATTAACCCAGCCGAACACATTTCTCAAACACATAACTAAGAATTTACTATATGCCAGGATGTGACTGACACTATAAAGGGCACTCAAGTAAGTATGAGATTATTCTCAAGATTATAATTTTTCTGAAGCAACATGATTTCTAATAGTGAGACTATTAAAACAAGATAGATTAATTAAGTACTCGATTTCAACAGTTTGTAAATGGCCCCAGAGGTGAGCAAAGTGATTTACTCACTTTACAAGTATATACGGGACACTTTATGCAAGGCATGCTGGGAAATAAAATAGTGTATGACACTTCCCAATCTCTAGTTGCTAAAAACTTTGTAGTAAAAATAAGACATATAAAATATTTAAATACTGAAATAAAAGATGTGCCTTATTTAAAATTGCAGTCCCCTCAGCACTCCAACCTTTCCTGCTTTATTTTTTCCATGACACTTTCAGTGCACTGACTGATTGACTGATGGCCTTTCTCCTCTCAACTACAGTGTGAACTTCATGAGGGCAATATATTTCATCTATCTTATCCACTACTGTAACTCAGTACTTAGCACAGTGTTAAGTAGGCACTCAGTAGCATTTTTATTTAAAACAAAACAAAACAAAAAGCTATCTATTTTACAAAATGTGGTAAGAATTCTATGGTCTCCAGGAAATACCACACAAAGGGCATGCATGGGATGGCGTCCAGACTCTGAAGGGTGTAAAAATCTGGATGGGATACTAGCAAAGATAATATCTTGCTAAAGCTGTATATGCTAAAAATTTAAGTATCAATTCTATTATAACAGCATAGTTTTCAGAACAGTGGAGGTAACAATCCTCAAATTCTCTGGGGTTACCTCCTATCTTTTTGGTTTTTAATTCTGGATCCTATGCTTTGAGAGAAATGCTGACAAACTAAGATGGGAAAGCACTTGGAAAATACAGTAAGTGAGCTATGGTTCAAAAATAAGGGAAAATAATTCTGAGAATTTAAGCAAGGCAGAACAAGGAGGAACATAAGAACAGTCCATATATTCAGTGCTCATTGTCATACAGAAAGAGGAATCAAGACTATTTTCTGTGCTTCATTTATGGGAATATTAGAGATAGGCTAATTCTACTACTTAGCTTTCTTTGAAAGGAGAAAAAATAATGTAGTTGACAGTACTGTGTAAATACTGAAATGTTAAGCAGGTCTAAGGCAGCAGTAGTAACGGAGATGGTAGTTGCAAGAGCATGAACAAGTTCCCTACTCTAAGGGACGGCAGGGAAAATAAAACATATGCAAATAACTGCCACATGCAGACTGTGCTCAATACCATAAAAGAACCAGAAAGGGGAAGCCCAAATAGCCCACAGTCATTTTAAAAAGAGGAGTTCAACCACACTAATCAAAAAATGCAACTTAAAATGAGATTACCACAATATGCCCTCACGTTACCCCTTGGGAAGAAGTTTATCACTGCTGGACAGTGAAATGGGACTTATAGGATAGGAAGTCTTTTACCAGGCAGACATGGAGAGGCTGGGCATGCTATATAGCACCAGATAAGCAAATGTTCAGGTGAGAGAATGTGGTGAGCAGGCGGACTTGTGAAGAGTTCAGGTTGTCTGGAATATAAAATATATGAAGGTGAGAGAGAAGCCTGAACTAAGGAAAACTGAAAAGGCCAGGTCATGGAGGATCTTGTAAACCAAGCTAAGATGTTTCATCTTTACTCGGGAGCCAATAGAGAACCATTAAAAAAATCAAAGATGTGCTTTAGGATGATTAACCTGGCTTTGGGCATATAGAATATGTTAGAGTATAGGAAAGACTAGAGTTGAGGAAAGATCAATTAGGATAGCAAGACAACTAAAAGTTGACATGGTCTGAAAAAAGAAGATGCAGCCAGGATTAAAATAAGGGTCTAGATGCAGAGAAAAGTTTTGACTAATCAATTGACTGAATGGGAGAGCTACATAAGAGGAAGAAGCAGAGAAAACAGAACACCAGATTTTTCTGACTGGATATTATTCACAACTTGGAAAACCAGAAGGAAAAGTAGGTTCAATCTGATACGTTCAACTTGAAATACATTCAAGTTTGGTTTTGGGGTAAAAGACTCATGAGATAAAAAGCTGCCCCAGAAAAGAAAACTTAGGGAAAGACCATGCTCCCAGATCTTTCTTTGATGAAGAAATCTCCATTCATTTTGCCTTAAGTAATGGGAGTGGAAAATTAACCAGAAAGCACATATCTGTAAGGTTAGAGTACATGTCTGTCTTTCTGTCTTTTTCACCCCGTATCTGGCACATAGAAAGTTACAAAAAGTGGAACGTGGGCTGACTCAGTCAGTTAAGTGTCTGACTCTTGATTTCAGCTCAGGTAATAATCTCAGGGTGGTGAGATGGAGCCCTATGTCAGGCTCTGCACTGAGCATGGAGTCTGTTTAAGATCTCTCTCTCTCTCTCTCTCTCTCTCTCTCTGGTCCTCCCTATCCTCTTTAAAAAAAAAAGCAGGGGGAGGTTACAAAAAATACCTGCAGGATTAATAAAGTGAATGAATGAATGAGCTTATAAAAAACCCAGCTTAGGAGACTCAGCTCTATAATGTAGAGGGCCCAATCTAAAAATTACAGGAGGCCACTTTCCATAACTTGTTATACAGCGATTTAATCTAATATATTACTGATTAGATTATATGCCCCACAATATATAAACCATGACTTTGTTCTTTTTATGATTTTAGGATTTTGATTATGCTCAGGAGGTTGTTCCTTAATCCAGCACTTTGTCTTGCTTAAATCACTGTATCTGTGAAGAAGACAAAAGCGCTCTTATTATAGATTATATATAATGAAGAAAATATTTCATAAAAATTACCCACTAGAAACAAGACTGGGGAAAAATTAAACATAGTTCCTTTCTAAATAAGTTGCTTTTTGAAATTCTTTCGGGGGAAAAAATGAAAGTCCACTTGCAGCTTTGGACTAAAGATCTATTAAGTCACAAGTAATTTAATAAGTTTCCATAATTAACAAAATATAGTGGCAGTGTGATCTCATTTTCACCAAGTAAACATGCTGAGTCGTAAACACAGGGCTTCCTCCTTACCTGTTTGAGGGCTAAATGGGGCTTGTGGCGGCCCATTCGGTAGTGATTGCTGTAAAGGACTGCGCATAGCACATCTGTTTCTGCATCCAGGGTTTGGCTCTTCAGTGACAGTGTAACAAGACCGCATTCTCTAATTACAGCTGCAACGCAAAGGTCTAAACCAGAGACATTTAATAAAACTTAACATGTATTTCTACATTAAGTATATTATATAAAAACACTGTGAAGGAACATCTTTCCTTATTAAGGGGATTAAGAACAAATTAATATAACCAACTTTAACTATAGGAACATAACTAATGATTCTAAGTATGTGAGAAGACAGAAATGGTGACAGATGATATAAAGTCCAGAAATCAAGAGAACATCTGTTAAACAAGAATGTATATCTTTACAACACATTTTATTGATTTTTAATAATCTTTCATGTGAATACTTTGCAGTCATTTGGTGTACACTTACACCTACTTACCTTGATGGTGGGGTACCTGTTACACACTTCTCTAAATCCCCAGTTGTGTACATAAGCAAGGCAGAATGAATACACTCATACTCTTAAAAGCAAAGGTACTTTAACAATATATTCAGAAAAGAGAAACCACCATGGCAACTTGAAGTTACCTTATTTGATGCATGCCTGACTGAACACAGGATGCTCAACAGAACAAAATAACAGCTTCCTAGTCAGAAAAGCTGTGAAGTAGAAGATGGAGTTCATGTGTTTCTCTGTGGCTCTAAGGGTAACACTAGCATCCTAGATGGAAATAACACAAAGGCAGATTCCTACACAACAGGGAAAACTTAATTTTGTTTTGTCCCAACTATTATGAAGCCAGAATGGGCTACCTTGAGGATGGGGAGAGAGCTGCTGAATCTCCATGCCTGATAGGAATCCTGTTAAGGAATTTTTGAATAGTGGTGTCTGGGTGGCTCAGTTGGTTAAGCAACTGAATTCAGCTCAGGTCATGATCTCACGGTTAGTTAGTCGTTGGGCTCTATGCTCCCAGATCTTTAACACAAAGGCAGATTCCTACACAACAGGGAAAACTTAATTTTGTTTTGTCCCAACTATATGAAGCCAGAATGGGCTACCTTGAGGATGGGGAGAGAGCTGCTGAATCTCCATGCCTGATAGGAATCCTGTTAAGGAATTTTTGAATAGTGGTGTCTGGGTGGCTCAGTCGGTTAAGCAACTGAATTCAGCTCAGGTCATGATCTCACGGTTAGTCGTTGGGCTCTATGCTGACATCTCAGAGCCTGAAGCCTGCTTCAGATTCTATGTCTCTCTCTGCCTCCACCCCACTCATGCTGTCTCTCTCTCTCAAAAATAAGTAAACATTAAAAAAAATAAGGAATTTTTGAATAGAAGAGGGAAGATTAATCTATAAACTGCCTGGGTTGATGGATGGGGAAGAGGATGTCATGATTAGATAGGTTGTATTTAATATTAACTATCATTTGAGTGTTTATTTACCGCATTACGCACCGTTCTAAATGCTTCATAACAGTAACTCTTCCTCAAAACAGCCCTATGAGGTAGGTATTATTTTTTACCCGCATTTGAAAATGAGCAGAGGCACAGAAAGGTTAAATAACGACACTTCCCAACCAGCCTGGATTCAAACCCAATTTGGCTCCTACCTATTGCGCCTGACTAAAAAGAGCAGTACTATTGGTAAAGCGCCCTCGTTTAAGAGCACTCTCCCTTAATTACATCACTAGTTTCTCCCAACAGCCGGTGGAAGGTAGGGAAGACTAACCCCGTTTTACAGATAAGGAACTAGAGGTCAGAAGGACTGCGGTCTAAATCCAGAGTGCCCCAACGCCCTCTTAGAAGATCGGGAAACAGACCGAAGGGTGAACGGGCTGCTGGTGGCCTAGAGGGAACACAGGGTTTCCAGACAATACTTCTCCCTAACGCTAGCTGGGTCCACCTCTCTCCGCCCCCTGGGCGCAGGGCTGGGCCTCGGACCTTCATAGCTCCAGCCAGGTCGTGAGTTAAATGAGTGAGTTAAATGAGTGACTCCAAAGTCAGAAGCCCCACAGGTTTCCCTGGGTAGCTCAAAAGCCCACCGGCCCGCAGCCAGATCCTGCCCCGCGCGCCTTCCCAGTGTCCCGCGGGCTCAGGAAGTCCCGCCCCCTGCGCACGTGCGCTGGGCCCCACCAGACACCGCCTCCGGAAAGGTCTGCAGCTCGTCGGGACCTCTCACTCACCCAGTGTCGCATTGGGGTCCTGTACTGTCACTACGCTGTGGCTCCCCGCCTTCGGGATCCTTACGCGGTTCCACGGCTCCGCGCCCGGCGGCGCGGTAGCCATCTTGTGACGCGGGGCTGGGACTGGAAAAGGCGGAGCTGGGGCGAGACCTAACGGAGTGACCGAGGGAGGGGAGATGAGAGGAAATCTGGGGAGGAAGAGGGCAAGGGGTGGTGCTTGGGCGGGGCCCAGAGGTGGGGGCGGGGCCTTCACGAATCGTGCACCAAGTACGGTGGACTGGGAGAGTCGTCCAGTCCCTGATCACCAAAACCTGGCGGTGTTTCACAATCCCTTGGGAGAGTTTGTGGGTGGGTGGAAGCTCCATCCCAGTACTGCGCAATCAGAATCGCCGAATGAGGGGAGGAATCTGCATTGTGTTTAGACTTCCCCACGGGATTCTGCGGCGCAACCAAGTTTGGAATTACTTCAAGGCATTTTACAGATGTACCTGAGGCCACCCATAGACCCCCATCTGCACATGAGACATTAGGGGGGAAGGAAGAAATGAAATAAAAGAAATGCAAAGTGTGGCATTTGAAACACAGAAGACAGGATTTACTTTGTCAGGAAGGATCTTCTGTTTTCACCAACAGCAAAACTTGGATCACATCAAAGAAATTTGGAGGCCCTCTGACTCTCTATCAACCTTATTTTCTATAATTAAGATGAGATGGTATCCCAAGCTCTGCTGATCCTCACCTCATTAGTAACTCTCTAATAGATTATTTATCTTCAGCCACAATGACGCCGCCTTACTTGAGTAAGCCCTTCACTGTAGTGTATTACAGAGGCAATTCGTGGATTTTGGAGACAGACCACCAAGGTTCTAATTCTAGCTAGTGCCATTTACTAGCTCTATGATCTCAGGAGAGTTACTTAACTTCTACAAACCTTAGTGTCCTTATGGGTAAAATGAAAATAATAGTCTCTACCTCAGTGTTGTAAGGTGGTTTAGAACAGTGTCTGGCATACAAGTATTTACTCTTAGCAGAATCAATATTGTTATTATTTCTACTGTTTAATACAAGTAACTCTGCCCTATTGAAACACTTGCCATGCTCTCTCTGCATGCCTTTGCAAATACTAATTCCTCCAATTGGGTCATCCCCCTGAAACACAGTCTCCTTTCCTCAGCATTGGTGTCACCACCTCTGGGTGGTTCTTCTGGAACATCCCATCCCCACTCCATAACTTGACATAGAGAGACCCCTTTGTATACTACCATAGTGCCTTGAATTGGCCTCTGTATTAACTTTCTTTTGTTACTGTATTAAATCACTACAAACTTAGTTGCTTAAAAGACATTATATTTCTGATGGTCAGAAGGGCAAATTGAATCCCACTGGACTAAAGTTAGCAGGGCTGGATCCTTTTGGAGTTTCTAAGTGAAGAATTCATTTGCTTTTTACAGTTTCTAAAAGCCACTTGCATTCCTCAGCTCATGTGTCTATCCTCCATTTTCCAAGTCAGTAACGCAACATCTTCCAGTCTCCCTCCGCTCTCTCTTGCTCTCTCATCTTTCTGCCTTCTTAGAAAGACCCTGGTGATTACACTGGGCCCTCCAAAATAACCCTATATAATCTCCCCTATAATCATCTCAGAATCTCTAACTTAATCACATCTACAATATTTGTTTTGCAATGTAAAGTAACATAGTCACAGATCCTGGGGATTAAGATGTGGATGTCTTTGGGGAGCCATCATTCAGCTATCACAGACTCTCACAGAATTTACTTCACAGTATTATATTAGTGTATTTGTATGTCTTCTCCAGTGGTGTATGAGCTTACTGAAGGCAGTACTACCAATAAAGTTCACTGATCTTTCTTTATATCTTAATTCTTAGCTCAGCACATGGCATATGGTAGGATCTCAATAAATTTTAATATTTTTATTGAGATATAATTGGTATCCAAAGAACCACACGTTTAATGTATACAATTTCACAGTTTTTCAGTATTCACTGGTTGAAATAGAGACTAGAAAATGCTTGAATAGAGTTTTGAAAAGGTGATTAGGAATTTCTCAGGCAGATAAGGAAAGAAGGACTTCCCTGATAGAAAGGTGTTAAACAACATGGGTTGGAAGAATCAGTGGTCCTGGGTCAGTATTGTTGGAGCTTGATGTGTGCTGAGGGATGAAGCTGGGAGTGGTGGTGTCAGATCCTGGGCAGAACTTGGATTTTACTCTGAAGGCTGGTGGTTCCCCACACTGGATGATCATAATTACCTGGATAGCTTTTAAAAAATAGAAATTATCTGGCCCCACTTTGGAAATTCTTATTAGGTCTGAGTAGGACTCTAATTTTTGTTTTTTAAAAGTTCCTTGTGATGGTATCTGGAATTGGGGAGCTCTTGCTGTAGGTGATAAAGGAGTCTCTGAGTCTTAGGCAAGACAATTTCAGTTACTTTGCATCAAAGAACACACTAAAAATAGATTTAAAGGAGACGAGGCTAGACATGGGGAGGTAAAGGTATCTATTGCAAACACTGAGGCAAGACATGATTGCCTGAATTCAAACTTTGGCACTGAACATGGATAGTAGAACTTATTTAAATGTCTGGTATTTAGATATTTAGATGTCTAGCAAGACTTCCAGATTTTTGCTTTGAGTTTGCAAAAAGCATTCAAAAGTAAAACAGAGTTAGATGTGTGGCAGGGATAATGAGATATCTTTTGATATACTGAGTTTGAGATCACCCACGGCCACAGAATATGGCCAATTTGCCAATTGAAAAAATGTGACTATAGCTCAAAGGGTGATTGCAAAGGGAGGAAGTAGAAATGGTGACTCTAGGATAATATTTTTAGAAGCTTAGAGAAGGGGAGACAGTTTAATTTATAATAGAGATGCAGGATCCAGCGGAGTATTGTTTTGTTCCTCATTTTAAGGTAGTGTGTCAGTCAGGGTTCCACCTCACACAGAGTCAGTAGGATATATATATATATCACACACATATATGAATTACATGTATATTTTTAAGGGATTTATTGAAAAAAATTGGCGTGCACAATTGTGGGGTTGGATAGTCAAATGTGAACTTCATAAGGCCGGCCAATAAGAACAGGCTAGGGGTGCCTGGGTAGCTCCGTCAGTTAAGCACCCAACCTCGGCTCAGGTCATGATCTCATGGTTCATAAGTTGGAGCCCTGCGTCAGGCTCTGTGCTGATAGCTCCAAGCCTGGAGCCTGCTTCAGATTCTGTGTCTCCCTCTCTCTCTGCCCCTCCCCCGCTCATGTTCTCTCTGTCTCTCAAAAATTAATAAACGTTAAAAAAATAAAAAAAATAGAAAAGAACAGGGTGGAAACTCAGGCAGGAGCTGAAGCTGCAGCCTATAGATGGGATTTTTTCCTCCTACCTATTTTCAGGGAAACCTCAGTTATGTTTTCAGGGCCTCTTAAACTGATTGGATTGGGTTTACCTGGATTACCCAGGATAATCTTTACATAAAGTAAACTGATTTGTAGCTAACAATCTCATCTACAGAATACCTTCATAGAAAGACCTAGACTAGTGTTTGAGTAACTGGGTACCAGAGCCTAGCCCGACTGATATACAAAACTGACCATCACGGACAGGAAATGATTTGCTCACATACATGCTAAAGGAAAGGAGCCGAAAGAGTTGGAGAAACTGGCCATACTACAGAGATAGCAGGGAAAGAATGAACAGAACAAGACCTGTTATTCATTCAGTAAAGTTTTTGAGCATCACTTGTTTGCCAGGCACCATACTAAGTCCCAGAGGAGACAAACAAGGATGGGATCAAGTATTCAGGTAGAGAATTTGCCTTAAAGATCAAAAAAGCCTTATTTTCTGAGCCAGGAGGAAAAATAAAAATCGCTTTAGCTATGGAGATGTTTAGAGTGGGGTACTAGGAAGATGAGGGACCCCAGAATAAGAGCATCCATGTTGTCTATGGATTTGTGATCATTACCAAGAATAGAGGCCTGCAGGGAAATGGGGTTGCAGGCAAGCAGTGGATATTTGAAGTCAGAGCTTCTTTGAACTGGGGTGTGTGGAAGAGGCCTGGACATTAGACAGGAAGTTCTGTACATTAGACAGGGAGTAAGGTTTTAGTGCCATGCTTAAAAAATTTAGAGTCTGTAAGGAAAGACTAATTTGAACACCAAAATGGAGAGACATGACTTCTTACTCAATTCATAGACTTAAGCAAGTTCAACAACATAGATTCCCTTGGTAGATGAGGAAGCCAGTAAGAAGATGCTCATTGCTATTATTTATAGTCACAAAATTTTGGAAACATTTAAATATCCATGTATAAGTTACATATTAACTGGTTAGTAATCAACAACTTAATGACTTAAGTTGTTGGACTGGATCCAAGAAGACCCAAGATGGTCTCACTCACAATTTGGGCATTCTCCCAGGGATGGCTCCAATGGCTAAAGATGAATTGGGATGGCTGGGTCTCTCCGCTCTCCTGGTATTAGCTGGGCTCGCACATATTGTCTGGGACCTTGGTTCTCTTCCATGTGGCTTTTCTCTCTGTGTGGCATCTCATCCTCTGGGACCTGTCTCTCCACAGAGACTCTCCAGTAAGATAACCTGGACTTCTTTATATGGCAGCTGGATCCACCATGAGTAAAAGCAGATGCCACAAGGTTTTGTTTTTTCTGGGCTCAGTAGTCCCTGAATGCCATTTCTGTCACATTCTTTGGCCGAAACAAGTCATAAGGACAGCCAGATTAAGGAATGGGAAAACAGACTCCAGCTCTTATTGGTAAAAGCAATAAAGACATGTTGCAAACAGGCAAGGACACAGGGAGAAGTGATTCATTCTGTGCGGGCCCTTTTTAACAACCTACTACAGTCTAATAAGAAACGTTTCTTTAAAAAATCGTGGTAAAATTCTACTCCAAGATGGCAATGTAGGAAGACCCTGAATTCACCTGCTCTCCACAACACACCAAATCACACCTATTCATAGAGCAATTCCTCCTGAAGAAGAACAGCCTTGGCACAACAAAAATAGAGATAATAGCAAAAGAGAACATCACAAGAGACAGACATCCATAAGGGAACCCCCACCCCAACACCAGTGGAGAGTGATAGTACTGAGGTACTAGGAACAGCTTCCTCTGTCCTTGGGCACAGAATGAATGAATGAATGAATGAATAAATAAATAAATAAATAAATAAAACCTTGGTTTAAAAGAGCAACTAGCATATAAAAGCAAGCCCTAGAATTCCACCAAATGGTGGGGGAAGCTGCAGGAATTGAGTCAGAGAGACTGAGAATGACAAGGTTTATGTCCCTCCACCTTGAAAGCACAGATTGGAGCAGGGTCCAGTCACTATGCCAACTTGAGCTTCAGCAAGCCCCAGGTCCTTTAACTCCACCAGTCCTAGTCATGCTGAGCACGGAGAAAACTTGTGGTTTAAAAGAGCAACTAGCATAAAAAAGACCCAAGTTTAGAACTCTACCAAATGGCAGTGGCAGTGGGAGGGGAGCTATTGGAACACTCTCTGGATGGGAGGGACTGGCAGACACAGTCTGCACTCCTCTCACCTTAATAATGTGAACAGGAGCAGAGCCTGGGTGCCCTTGCAGGTCTGCCACCTAAGTGAGCACAGGTTGCTAGCCTGTAACAGTCCTAGACACCCTGAATCACAGAAAGAAAAGCTGAGGTTTAATAGAACAGCTAACATATAAAAGAACCAGCCTGGGGCGCCTGGGTGGCTCAGTCGGTTAAGCGTCCCACTTAGGCTCAGGTCATGACCTCACGGTTCGTGGGTTCGAGTCCCGCGTCCGGCTGTGTGCTGACAGCTCAGAGCCTGGAGCCTGCATCAAATTCTGTGTCTCCCTCTCTCTCTGCCCCTCCCCTACTCATGCTTAGTTTCTCTCTGTCTCAATAATAAATAAACATAAAAAATTTTTAAAAAGTAGTTTATTTAAAGAACCAGCCCTAGAATTCCACAGGGCAAGGGAGTTGCTGAACTCTCTCCAGGTGGGAGGAGCTGATGGACGGGGTCTACACTCCACCTCCACCATGAAAGCACAGACCAGTGTGTAGTCCAGGTGCCATAACCAGCCTGCCCCAAGCCTCTAGCCCACACCAGCCCCAGCAATCCCACCAAGGCTGCCACAGAGCAATGTACACCAGGACACCCTTGATTAGCATTCACTGCAGCTCCAGTTTTTACACCAAGGTAATACAGGCACAAAGCACCCTGGAACACTGCAGGCCCACACCATTTCAATCTCAGATACTTTGTTTGCTAGGGCACCTCTGGCACACAGCACTTTGGAGCCTCCTGGCAGTCATCTGCTTGCAATCCAACCGCCCTAGTAGGGTGTCCCCTGCAAAGAGCAACCCAGCAACACCTGGCCCATGGTGGCTGCGGTTTCAGCCACTCCAACAGGGCACCTTCTGCTTGGAGCACCCCAGAACACCCCCACGCACACCAGCCTCAGCTTGTCACCTAGCCAGGGCACTTCCTGCATTAAGCACCCTGAGACACCCCAGCTTGCACCGAGTTTAGCTTCATCTGCTCTGGCAGGTCAACCTCAGTGTGGAGAGCTTGGGACAACCCAGCTTGCAGCTACTGCAGCTTCAGCTGTCCTTCCAGGACACACTTTCATGCAGAGCCCCAGAGATCACATTGGCCTATGCCCGCTTTAGCTTTAGCTTTAGTCGTCCTGCAAGAGCACTCCCCCCCGCATGGGGTGCCCCCTAGACACCCTGTCCTGTACCCTGCCTAGGCTCCAGCGGCCCCTGCAAGGAGCTCTGTGTGGAGAGTGCCGGAACACTCAGGCTAATACCCACTTTAGCTTCAGCTATCCTGCCAAGGTGCACTCTGTGCATAGAGCCCCAGGTCCTCCCAGCTTGCACCCACTTTAGTTTCAGCTCTCCTGTCAGGACATCCTCTGCACGGACAGCCTAGGGAACCTTCTGGTCCACATACTACCTCAGCTCCAGTTGCCCTGCCGGGGCACCCTGACTTGCACCCATTACAGGTTTAGCTATCCTTTCAAGGTGGCTTCTGCATGCTAGGAGCCTCAGGACACCCCAGTTTACACCCACTTTAGCCTTAGCTGCCCTGTCAGGGCACCTGCTTGGTGGAGACCTCAGGGACCACACCAATCTGCACCCACTTCAGCTTTAGCTGCCCTGACAGGGCACCCTCTGTGTGGAGAGCCATGAGACTCCTAGCCCACACCAGCCACAGGTCCAGCCAGTCAGCAAATGTCACCAAGAAACCATAATCTACATAGGAGATGACTGAACACAAGACCATTCCTTCTAATTTAGAAGTTACTGTTCCACCTAATTCACAGAAGCAAACACAGAAAGACAAGCAAAATGCAGAGATAGAGGAATATGTCCCAAAGGAAAGAACAAGACAAAACCTCAGAAAAAGAACTAAATGAACCAGAGATAAGCAATATGCCTGATAAAGAATTTAAAGTAGTGATCATAAAGATGCTCACCAGCTGGAGAGAAGAGTGGAAGAACTAAGTGAGACCATCTATAAAGAAATAGAAAATATAAAAAAGAAGTAATTGGAGTTGAAGAATATAATCACTGAAATAAAAAAAATACCCTAGAGGAAATCAACCAACAAAAATAAAAAATAATTTTTAAGATGAGGATAGGTTAAAGGATCTCTTGGACAATATCAAGTGAATAAACATTCACATTATAGGGGGTCCCAGAAGAAGAGAGAGAGAATGGGACAGAAAGCTTATTTGAAGAAAAACAGCTGAAAACTTCTTTAGTCTAGGGAAGCATATAGACATTGGTTCAACAAGCACAGAGAGTTCCAAACAAGATGAACCCAAGGAGGCCCATACCATGAAACAAAATAACTAAAATATCAATCATTAAAGAGAGAATTTTTATTTTTTATTTTTTTATTCTTAATCTTTATTTTATTTTAGAGAGAGAGTGTGCACAAAAGAGGGAGAGAGAGAGAGAGAGAGAGAGAGAGAGGAAGATTCTTAAGCAGACTCTATGCTCAGTGTGGAATCCATTGTGGGGCTAGATCCTATGACCCTGGATTCGGTACCTGAGCTAAAATTGAGAATCAGATGCTCAACCAACCCAGGCTCCCCAAAAGAAAAATTTTAAAGCAGCAAAACAGAAGCGAAAAATTATCTACAAGGGAAACTCTATATGCTGATTTTTTAGCAGAAACTTTGCAGGCCAGAAGGGAGTGGCATAATATATTCAAAGTGCTGAAAGGGAAAACCTATAGCCAAGAACACTCTACCAGTCATGATTATCATCATATTTTAAGGAGAGATAGCGTCACCTAGACAAACCAGAGTTAAAGGAGTTCATCACCACGAAATAAGCCTTACAAGAAATGTTAAAGAGACTTCTTTAAGTGAAAAAGAAATGGCCATAATTAGATGAAAGAAAGTTATGAAGAAAAAGATATTAAATATGACAGCATATGCATAAAACATGGAAAAGGGAGTAAAAAAGAATTTTTAAAAATGTGTTTGAACTTAAAGGATCGTCAACTTAATATAGGCTGATGTATATTAGGGTACTATATATGAACATCATGGTAACTGCAAACTCATACTCATTAATACACAAAAAATAAAGTGAAAGAAAGCCAAACATAACAGTATAGAAACTCATTAATCCCAAATGAAGAGAGCAAGAGAAGAAGAAAGAAACAGAGAAAAACTACACAAACAACCAGAAAACAAATAACAAAAAAGCAAAAAGTATATTTCTATCAATAATTACTTTATTTCGTTAATGTTTGTTTATTTTTGAGAGAGAGAGTAGGGGAGGAAAGGGCAGAGAGAGAGGGAGACACAGAATCCTAAGCAGGCTCCAGGCTCCAAGCTGTCAGCACAGAGTCTGACGCAAGGCTCGAACCCACAAACTGTGAGATCATGACCTGTGCCAAAGTCAGACGCTTAGCAGACTGAGCCACCCAGTTGCCACTCAATAATTACTTTAAATTCAAATAGCCTAGATGCTCCAATAGACACAGGGTGATGAAATGGATAAAAAAGAAGACCGATCCAAATGCTGCATGCAAAAGACTCACCTCAGACCTAAAGACACACACAGACTAAAAGTGAAAGAATGGAAAAATATTTACCATCGAATGGAAGCAAAAAAAGAAACAAAATAAGCTAGCATAGCTTTTATACTACTTGTATAACACTTGTATCAGACAAAAGAAACTTTAAAACAAGGACTGTAATAAGAGACAAAGATAAAGGGATCAATCTACCAAGAGGATACAACTGTTACACATATCAACAAACCCAACACTGGAGCACCTAAATACATAAAGCACATAGTAATAGACATAAAGAGATAAACTGATGGCAATAATAGTAGGGGACTTTAACACCCCACTTATATCAATGGATAATTATCCAGGCAGAAAATTAACAAGGATACGGTATCTTTAATTAAGGCATTAGACCAGATGGATATAACAGATATACAGAACGTTCCACCCAAAACAACAGAAGACACATTGTTTTCAAGTGCATATAGAACATTCTCGAGAACAGATCACATGTTAATCCACAAAACAAACCTCAATAAATTGAAGATTGAAATCATACCATGCATATTTTCCAACCACAATGGTAGAAATAAATCACAAGAAGAAAAAAACTAGAAAAAAACAGAAACATGGGTCTAAACAACCAATGGGTCAACAAAGTAATCAAGGAAGAAATTTAAAAATACATGGAGACAAATGATAATTAAAATACAACAATCCAAAATCTTTGGGACACAGTGAAAGCAGCTGTAAGAGGGAAATATATAGCATTACAAGGCTACATCAAAAACTAAGAAAAAGTTCAAATAAACCACTTACTTTTATTTATTTCATTTGAGAGAGAGAGAGAGAGAGAGAGAGAGAGAACAAACACAAGTGAGGGAGAAGGGCAGAGAAAGAGAATCTTAAGCAGGCTCCAGGCTCAGTGCAGAGGTCGACACAGGGCTCAATCCCATGGCCCTGGGATCAAGACTTGAGCTGAAATGAAGAGTCAACCAACTGAGCCACCCAGGCATCCCCCAAATAAACAATTTAAATGTATACCTAAAGGAAGTAGAAAAAGAGAAACAAAGTCCAGGATGAGTGGAAGGAAGGAAATAATAAAGATCAGAGCAGAAATAAATGAATGACATAGAGACTAAAAGAACAAAACAAAACAAAAAAACCAATGAGACCAAGAGCTGTTTCTTTGAAAAGATCAACAAAGTTGATAAACATCTACCCAGACGCATTAAGAAAAAAAAAAGAGAGAAGGTAGAAAAAAGCAAAAAAGAGAAAAAAAGTGTAATTTAAACTTACACCTAAAGGAACTAGAAAAAGGAAAGCACAGCTCAGGGTGACTGGAAGGAAGGAAATACTAAAGATCAGAGCAGAAAAAAAATGACATAGAGACTAAACACAACAAAAAAAAACAGAACAACAACAAAGTCGAAATAAAAAATGGGTGGAGGACCTGAATAGACATTTTTCAAAAGAAGATATACAGGTGGCCAACAGACACATGAAAAGATGCTCAATATCACGCATCATCAGGGAAATGCAAATGAGACAATGAGATATCAGCTTACACTTGTCAGAATGACTAAAATAAAAAAAGACAAAATATAACAGGTGTTGGTGAGGATGTGAAGAAAAGATGTACACTCTTGATAGGGATGTAAATTTTAGGTGTAGCTACTGTGGTAAACCGTATAGAGGTTCCTCAAAAAATTAAAAATAGAAATACCGTATGATCCAATAATTCCACTACTGGGTATTTACCCAAAGAAAATAAACACACTAATTCAAAAGATATGCATCCCTGTGTTTATTGCAGAATTATTTACAATAGCCAATTTATGGAAGCAACCCAAGTGTCTGATAGGTGAAAGGATAATGAAGATGTGGTAAAAAATACACATACACATAGGGGCACCTGGGTGGCTTATTCACTTGTGTCTGACTCGATTTTGGCTCAGGCCATGATCTCACAGTTCATGAGTTCCAGCTCTATGTTGGGCTTTGCCCTGATAGCACAGAACCTGCTTGGGATTCTATCTCTCTCTCACACATCCACACCCCCTCTCAAAATAAATAAGTAAATAAAATTTAAAAAATACACATACAGGGGAGTGGGCAAGATGGCGGAGAAGCAGGGAGCTCTGTAATCCGCGCACGCCCGTATGGATTGAACTGAGAAGGACTGAAGTGATAAAACTTGGATTTGCAAGTGGGGGAAAGAAGAAACAGACGCCAGAAAGAAGACAACCTCAAAGATGCCTGAGTGAGTGACTGTGACCTGGGAAATTAGGGGACGGGCGGGTCCCGGTGGTGCAGGGGGAAGGAGCCCCAGCCCAAGACAGGGAGAGCGCGCTGTGCCCCGGAGAGACCAGGGGAAGAGAAAGAGAGACGGAAAACGCACCTAGAACCATCTCTAAGGGAGGAAAAACTCGCCCGTCTCCCCATATATAACGGCCGGGCGCCGGGAGAGAAATCCGTCCCATCTGGCCGGCGAATTCTTCCTTGGGCGCAATGGCAGCAGCATCCATTCCAAGCAGCACCGCGAAAGGTGGCGGCAGAGATAAAGGCAGCGGTGGCGCAAAAAGTGGTGGCGGCAGCGCCACGAAAAGCGCCTTGAAAAGCGGCAGCGGCAGCTCCGAGAAAAGGGCGGCGCAGGCCGGACCGGGAGGCTGGCCGCCAGCGGGAACGCATCTCATCCCCGGTGACAGTGTTGAACTGCACGGACTGGGATTTGGAAGAGAGGCGGAGCTTGGAGAATACAGTTTGGCTCGCCCGCGTCACGGAGATTGGACTCAGAAGGGCGGCTTGCAATGCTTGGTTCAAGCAAAGCTTTGAAGCGGCGCCATACTTCTCCCCGCAACCACCAAGGCGGGGCCTCGGAGAGAGCAGCCCCCGAGACCTGACCTGACGCCAGACCACGCCCATCCGCACAGGGGA
>CM053573.1:55665151-55684850 GCA_028646485.1 Cryptoprocta ferox
CACCTAAAGGAACTAGAAGGGGAGCAGCAAGAGAACCCCAAACCCAGCAGAAGAAGAGAAATAATCAAGATCAGGGCAGAAATAAATAATATCGAATCCAAAAAAACAGTTGAGCAGATCAATGAAACCAAGAGTTGGTTTTTTGAAAAAATAAACAAAATTGATAAAACTCTAGCCAGGCTCTTCAGAAAAAAAAGAGAAAACACCCAAATAGACAAAATCATGAACGAAAATGGATCTATCACAACCAACCCCTCAGAAATACAAACAATCATCAGAGATTACAATGAAAAATTATATGCAAACAAACTGGACAATCTAGAAGAAATGGAAAAATTCCTAAACACACATGTACTACCAAAAAATACACATACGCAATGGAATATTACACAACCTTTAAAAAGGATGAGATTGTGCCATTTGCAACAACATGAATGGACCTAGAGGGAATTATGCTAAGTGAAATAAGGCAGATTGAGAAAGACAAATACCATATGAGTTCACTTATGTGTGGAATCTAAAAAAAAAAATGAATAAACAAACAAAAAGCTGAATCAGACCAATCTATACAGAAAACAAACTGATGGTTGCCAGAAGGGAAGAGGGTCAGAAATGGGCAAAATGGGTGAAGGGGAGTGGAAGATACAGGCTTCCACTTACGAAATGAATAAGTCACAGGAATAAAAGGCACAGCATGGGGAATAGTTAAATGATATTGTTACTTTCTTTCTTTCTTTTTTCTTTTTCTTTCTTTTCTTTTCTTTTCTTTCTTTCTTTCTTTCTTTCTGTCTGTCTGTCTGTCTTTCTTTCTTTCTTTCTTGTTTAATTTTTTTTAAGTCCAAGTAAGTTAGCATATAGCGTAATAATGGTAGTAGGAGTAGAATTTAGTGATAATATTAGTGATTCATCACTAAACATATAACACCCAGGCTCATCCCAACAAGTGCCCTCCTTAATGCCCATCACCCATTTAGCCCGTCCCCCCCTCCCCTCCAGCAACCCTCAGTTTGTTCTCTATAGTCAAGAGTCTCTTATGGTTTGCCTCCCTCTCTGTTTTTATCTTATTTTTCCTTCCTTTCCCCTATGTTCATCAGTTTTTTTTTCTTAAATTCAACATATGAGTGAAATCATATGATACTTGTCTTTCTCTGACTGACTTATTTTGCTTAGCATAATACACTCTAGTTCCGTCCACATTGTTGCAAATGGCAAGATTTCATTATTTTTGATCACTGAATAATATTCCATTGTATATATATATACTGCATCTTCTTTATCCATTCATCAGTTGATGGACATTTGGGCTTTTTCCATAATTTGGCTATAGTTGATAATGCTGCTATAAACATTGGGGTTCATGTGCCCCTTCAAATCAGCAATTTTTGTATCCTTTGGATAAATACCTAATAGTGCAATTGCTGGGTTGTAGGGTAGTTCTATTTTTAATTTTTTGAGGAACCTCCACACTATTTTCCAGAGTAGCTGCACCAGTTTGCATTGCCACCAGCAGTGCAAAAGGGTTCCCCTTTCTCCACATCCTTGCTAACATCTGTTGTTTCCTGAGTTGTTAATTTTAGTCATTCCAACAGGTGTGAGGTAGTATCTCATTGTGGTTTTGATTTGTATTTCCCTGATGATGGGTGATGTTAGCATCTTTTCTTTTTATTTATTTTGTTGATGATTTTTTAACTTATTTTTGAGACAGAAAGAAAGCACAAGCTGTGGAGGGGTAGAGAGAGAGGGAGACAGGAGCCGAAGTGGGCTCTGCACTGACAGCAGAGAGACCCATGCGGGGCTTGAACTCACAAGCAATAAGATCATGGCCTGAGCTGAAGTCAGATGCCCTGCTGACTGAGCTACCCAGGCCCTCCTATTAGCATCTTTTCATGTGTCTGTTAGCCATCTGGATGTCGTCTTTGGAAAATTGTCTGTTTTTTCGTTTTGGATTATTTGTTTTGGAGGGATGTTGAGTCTTTTTTTTTAAGTTTATTTGAGAGTGAGAGAGACAGTGAGAGAGACAGAGTGTGCAAGTGGTGGGAGGGGAGCAGAGAGAGGGAGAGCAAGAATCCCAAGTAGACTCCACACTCAGCCCAGAGCCCAACATGGGGCTCAATCTCACCACCGACCATGAAATCATGACCTGAGCCGACATCAAGAGTCTGATACTCAACTGCTGAGCCATCCAAGCACCCCATAAAGCATTTCTTAATTAAAAAAAAAAAAAAACATAATAGCTCTGGAAGTCACTAGAACATATTTGAAAGGTTAGCCATACACTCATATGCATAATGTGTTAATATCCCATACACCAGTCTCCAAAAATTTTCCTGATTCTAAAATGTATTCTGTCATAGATTTCAATTTAAATTGCATGCTTCTATCTGTCTATAGTTTTTGAGAATTTTGGCATTTTTAGGGCTTAAAAAGAAAGCATGTTTTCCTTCAAAATGTAATTTGCATGCAAAAGTCCTAAAGAGATAGTCTGACACTTGCATTGAAGGATTCTTAATAAGACTAACATGATTCATGTGAATTCTCAAAGTGAATTTTCATTTGGATTTTTATCTGAATATACAGGTATTGTATAAGAATTACAATTTTTCTCAATCAAATTCTGGTTTTCATTTTTAAAAAATGTTTAAAGGTAACTCCTTACAAGATAATTATAACTATCTCAATATACATGAAATGATGGTTGAAGAAAAAAAAAGAATTTAGAGAGATAAATGAGAAACAAGTTCCTAGCAAACAGGAAAGGGGGATGGTATTAAAGCTCCCATTATTGAGAAATCAGACTCTTATAGAGAAACCTTCCAAACTCCATTCAAACTCCATTTATTTAGTATATCTTTCTATTGTGACACGTAGATTCACATTTTAGTGTAATTTAATAGCTTTAGGTATAATCCGTCCCCTTGGACCTTGGCATGGACAACATAAGAGCGTTTGCGCAGGAATTGAGGCTTTATGGCTAGTTCAATACCCATGTTTTCCATCAGAGGGCAGCAAAAGGCTGTGCCCAGATTACTCTCTCTAAATCTCTCATTCTGGCTTCAAAGCCAAGCAGGGGAATTTAATCTAAATTCCTCCAAGGGAATCCTAGCTCTACAACCTCAGACAGAATGGAGACAAATCAACTTATCCCTCTCTGGCAGAGAGATTCAGATAATCAAGGAAACATCTCACAGGCAAAGTAGATGCACATGATTTCAAGGCTTGGCCCCTTGCTTTGGCCAGGGGTAGCATAACTTAGGCTTATTTTCAAGGACCAGAGTCATATGATCCTGGGAATGACTAGGCTTAAAAAACAAGTTGATAATCAAATAATTGGATGTATTGTTTTTTCTACATTAAAGACTACCTGCCCAAGAACTGTCTTGGAATCATTATTTCTACTTTTTGACAGCCTTGGGGCAAAATTTCCAAGGCAAATTTATAAGGTGTCTAGGGATTTGATTGCTTGTTTTGCTTTCTTTTCTCTTGCCAGTTACCTCCTGAGAGCTGGGCATGGATTAGTGGGATCCCTCCATCGTGGCGGCTAGCAAGCCTGTGCCTGATTCGGCAGGTTTCTGAGAAGGTAGCAGGGCCTCTAGTGGAACATAACACCCTCCTACTATGCCAGGGGACGGAGCCAAGCCACATTTCGGTGTCTGCTACTCAACCAAGCTCTGAGCAGAGGCCATCTTTCCTAACAACAAGTTGTTACTGGAACCTTCCAAGTGTTGGCTTTTGCAACTAAACTAGTCAAGAAAATGCTTTTTAAAAACTAAGTTTCCCTCAGAAAGGAGATCGTCTTTGTACACTCAGCATTTTCAAGAGATCCACCATCTGTGCACCCAGACATACTTACAAACACACATAAACACATGCACACCTTCAGGAAACAAGAAGTTCTCAGGATAGTCACGCTCCTGAAAACTTTCTTTTTCACACCAGGATATATACCACTGTCTATTCTCATAAAATCTACTGTGATAGATGTCACTTAGCAAGGATTTTTGTCCCAGAAGTACATACAAAAATGCGATCAGGGCCATAAACAGATGTATTCAAATAGGGGCAAGGAACTGAACCGTGATAAAGCCAGTACATGGAGTCACGTCTAATTTAGGTCAGCTGTAGGATTTAAATTAAGGGTATTAAAATTAGTATTAGAACTCTTCCCCCCATAAGCATATAGGCATCATAAGAACATACTTTCTTAAGTATGCTCAATTAATATTTGTCAAATGAAGAAAATACTTAAGAACTCCACAGCATCAGAGACCCATATCTCTGAGTAAGCTCTCTCCAGACAGCCTTTTCTCCACCCCCAGCATTAAAGCAGACTATGAT
Organism: Cryptoprocta ferox; assembly: GCA_028646485.1. NCBI lineage: Eukaryota > Metazoa > Chordata > Mammalia > Carnivora > Eupleridae > Cryptoprocta > Cryptoprocta ferox. The sequence continues at coordinate 55,669,487 of CM053573.1, forward strand.
TTCTTCAGTTGAACACGAGGTGAAGTAGTTGTCTTGGGTCAAGGGCCCATGTGGTATACATCTTTAACACCAATAATATTCAGAGAGACAAGCTGCTCGCCCCAGAGAAGCATGTGGGCACACATATTGACTGAATAAATAGAAGACTCCCCTCTCATTCTCTCTCTGGGGTACGATTGCCAGATTTAGCAAATGAAAATACAGAGCGCTCAGCTAAATTTGAATTTCAGATAAGTGAATTTATCATGAGACATAATTATACTATATTCATATTCATTATTTATCTGAATTCAAAATTAACTAGCCATCCTATATTTTACCTGGCAATCCTACTCTGGAGCATACACTTTCGGAGCAGAGGAGTGAAGGGATTGTCTGACTTCCAAAGTGCAATCTCTCTTCCTCTCTGGGCACGTAGGTTGCAACCTTTTAACTTCAATGTATGAATGCTATCATAGTATGATGCTAACAGTAGATTCCATTTAATCCCCTTTAGTGTGTCATCAAAAATTCCAGTACTTGAAAATTTCCTCTGGCCTCAAGGTTTTGAGAAGCACTTGTACACAGCCTTAATCAGTCTTCTTGGACCTGAATGAAAAGTCTACCCTGTAACCTTCTTGATCTCCCATACTTTGGGAAATACTTTCCGGGCAGATACCTTCTTTTAGAAGGTTGAAACTAAGCTTAGGAAGTTCTGTGTTTCCTAAGTAATTTCCAGCTAATTATCAACTTCCTAATAAAGGAGTGGATCTAACACCCAATTCTGGGGGGTGGGACAGGGATTCATAATGCAAGAGTGTGGGGGGCAGTACTGAACTAAGTGAGGATAATATGAACTCAGATTTTCCAATATAAATAAGGTTAGAAAAAGTGATCCTCAGACTTCTGTTCACAGACATCCAGTATTAGTCCTGGTTCAGAGCCCATCATGTTTGAAAACCTGTACCTAACAGTAATTCTAAACAAGTGAGCACTTCACTCACAGTCTCAGAGGGACCAGCTCTACCTCTACCCCGAGCTCAGCCCTTGTTCTTAATGGGTCAGCTTAACAGGAAGGCTCAGCAGATAACCCTGGACACCTTAGGTGGGGGTGGGGAGGGAGTAGCAGAGAGTGGCATGGGGCAAAGGAATCTAGCTAGTAGCGGCGGGGGTGGGGGTGGCAGTGGGATGTGAACACTTTTCCATTAGAAAATCTTTGTTCGAATGATCTCAAAGCTTTTAGAATTTTATACATAAAATGCTCTTATCACTTGTAAATATTATCATTTTTCATTGAACTCTAAGTTGAGTAAAATGAAACCAACCAAGTGAATAAAAATAAAACTCTTGGTTTTCTAGAAACCTCCATTGTATTATATGGCATTTAAGAACTTTGACAAATTAACACTAATCTATCTTTTCAACCTCATCTCTTGCCGCTTCTTTCTGTGACTGCCATCCTCTACCCCAGGGATTCTGAGCCAGCACTGTTGACATTTTGAATGAGTAATTCTTGGTTATAAAGGGCTGTCTTGTATATTATAGAACAGTTAGCATCAACCCTGGCTTTTACCTACTAGATGCCAGTAGCACCCCACCCCAAGGTCATGATGATCGAAAAATGTCCAAAGACATTGGCAAATGTTTCCTGGGGCATAAAACCACTGCCACTGAGAACCACCAGGGATCACTACCTCACCTCTGTTGAGAACCCCCAGCTCTGGCCCATGAGACAACTTGCTCTTCTATGAACATGTTTTCCCACACTGTCCTCCACCATGTATACACTCACACACCTTTCTTCCTATTCCTTTCACCTGAAACACCCTGCTTTTCCCTTTTTCGTTGACAAACTTATTCTCAAAGGCCTAAATCAAATGGTATATATGTATATTGTTTTCCTTACAACCCATGCCAACTTGATTTCCTTTCCCTCCTCTGGCTGCCAGAGACACCACACACATCTTTGCTAATACTTAATAGTATTTACCATATGAGGTTGTTACTCCCTTCTCCCTGAGAGACTGTGAGTTCCTCAAGAGCAAGGTTTGCGTATCTACACTACCCAGCATGGTCTCGTGTGTGTGTGTGTGTGTGTGTGTGTGTTTGTGTGTGCGCCCTTATGTGTGCACTAAATCTTTTTGTTGAAGCATCAGCCATAGTCCTAAATTATGCCATTTACTCTCTATTTCCTAAAGGAATGTGTAGATTTTCATACTCACAAAGTAGATTAAATTAGACTAGATAGCTTCAGCAAATCTGGATTATTCACTATTTTCCAAACATACATGGTGCTTTCCCATCTTTACACAGTTGTTGAGATTGTTTTCTTCACCTGGAAAGTTCTATTCTCATTTCTCTCTGTCAAAATTGGCTTGGAGTCCCTTAGGAACACCTGCCTTTGGGAGGAGAAAGGATCTCTTCCTCTGAGAGAGAAGGGAAGAAAGGGGGAAGCGTGAAGCACCACATCACTGAGGTGAAGAGGAGAGTGGAGGGACCTCACCTCCAGACATTCTCCTCTGCTAGAGCAAGATGGTAGAGCGTGCGCCAAGGCCTGCCAGTGTGCGGACCTGTGGTTCCACAGGGATAGTCCTCAGACAGATGTTTCAGGGAAATGATAAGAGATGGCTTAAAGGATGGCAAAGCAGCAGGGAGGTTGCAGGGTTCCTTTCAGATGGACACATCTTTTCCTGGAAAACTCCTACCTCTACTTCAAGACCCAGCTCAAAATGGCCCCTTCTCTGACTCACTCAGGTGGAAACTGAACTCATGGAGTCCTTGCCTCCCCCACCTTACCCCTGCAATCCTTATGAAGGTATTTGCCTTGTTGTAGCTCAGGTTTTATGTTTACTCATTTGTGTCTCCAGTTAGTTCTGGAGCTTCTTAAAGGTCGTAATTCATCTCTATATTCCCAGTGCCTGGCACCATGGCCAGCACATATTAAGTGCTCAAAGAATGAGGAGTGAAGGAAGGAAGGAATGAATGAATATATGAATGGATGAATGAATGAATGAATTCCCTCCCTGGTGGAAGCTGACCTGTGCTTGGTGTATTAAGCGGAGCAGAGAGAGACCTGGAAAGAGGCTGCTTGTCTCTGACTACACAAGAACAGTGGAAAACTGCACGTGTGGACACACATAAAGTAAACAGGAATATTAGCCATGAAATAAATGTGAAACTCAAATGGTTTTCTCAAAAGCAGTCCTGAATAGCAGGGGAAAGAGTGGGAGGATGGTGAACTGAGTGGAAAAAGTAACGGGCCCAGGAGATAATTTACAATTGAGAATGGTATGACTTCCTAAATCGTAGAGTGTGTGGTCCCAAAAGCAGAGCACTGCAGACGCACTTACTGTAAAAAACCACCCGTGACTCTTTTTTTTCTTGTCAAAAATAGTCTGTTTTGAATCTGATTATCTTTCTAGCAGCACATAACCTTGCTTTAAAAAGCAGTAGCTTCATAAAACCATCTTTCAGATGGAATTCTGTTCAATGTGAATATGCAGTACACTGGTTATGCTACTTCCTGAACTTCTACCACTTGCTCTGCATGTCTGTCTTGATCCCTCACAATGGAGCTAGGCAGGGGCGCTCTGTCTGTTTCTCTCACAAGGAGCAGTTAGGTAATAACCCAAGATCACACACTAGCACACAGGACCGACATGGAAGACCAAGTCCTTCTGACTGCAAAGCCCATATTCTTTCAACTGAATTAAGCAGACGGTCCATCAGATGTAATCAGTAAAAGGTAGTGATGGGGACATGCAGAGAATCAAGGCTTCATGGGCACACTGTTCAGCAAGGTGCACAGGGCCCCATGCTCAGACGGCCTGTGCTTCCCTTAATGTTGTGCTGTGGCTGTTGTGAAATTCTTAATAATTTTTTTTTTTTAACGAGGGGCCTGGCATTTTTATTTTTGTTCAGGACTCTGCAAGTGATGTAGGCAGCCCTGCACAGAATCATAGAATGTTTGGGCTAGAAGGGCTTTGAGAGGTCATGAGTTCCACCCCCATGCATTTTATTTTATTTTATTTTATTTTTGGTTATTTTATTTTATTTTTTATTTTTATTTTTTGTATTCCCTGATATTTTTTTTTAGATTTTAGTTTTTGTTATATAGTTTATTGTCAAGTTGGTTTCCATATATCACCCAGTGCTCATCCCAACAAGTGCCCTCCTCCATGCCCATCAACCCCCTTCTCCTCTCCTCCTCCCCCATCAGTCCTTAATTTGTTCTCAGTATTCAAGGGTCTCTCATGGTTTGCCTCCCTCCCTCTCCCCAACTATTTTTCCCCCTTCCCCTCCCCTATGGTCCTCTGTTAAGTTTCTCCTATTCCACATATGAGTGAAAACATATGGTATCTGTCCTTCTCTGCCTGACTTATTTCGCTTAGCATAACACCCTTGAGTTTCATCCATGTTGCTACAAATAGCCAGATTTCATTCTTTCTCATTGCAATGTAGTATTCCATTGTATATATAAACCACATCTTCTTGATCCATTCATCAGTTGATGGACATTTACGTTCTTTCCATGGTTGGGCTATTGCTGAAAGTGCTGCTATGAACATTGGGGTACAAGTGCCCCTATGCATCAGCACTTCTGTATCCCTACCCCCATGCATTTTAAAGATGAGGACACTGAGGCACAGAGGTGAAATGGCTTGCCTGCAGTCACACAGCTGATTGGTGGCAGAGCAGCAGTAGAACCCACATCCCCATGTTCTTTCTCCCTCACCACACTGTCCCCTGGAGAACCTTTAACATTAGAGAAGGGAGGTTTCCCCCTTCCCTACTGGAGCTTATCTCTAGCCAAAATGTCATTTGTGGCTCAGCTGGGTCAACTCATTTCACTCCTGGGCAAGTGGCCCTGGGTATTTCATAAAACCAAATGCACATAAACCTAAATGTGATTTTGACAAAACCACAATGTCTACACTGTGGTAAAAGAAACCTTTAGTGGAGTCTCTCACCTAACACCCCTCTGCCCAGCCCCAGCCTCCCTGACATGCTTTTATTAGCAGAGGGAGGATAGCTCAGCCAGGTCAGGCTGCGGTCATTGCCAGGGCAGCCATGGGGAAGCTAGGCTCAAGGCCAAGACTGGGGCTCCTACCAAAGCTGACCCAGAGAAGAGAAAGCATTTTGGCATTGCCAGTCTCCCTCTGGGGTCTAAAGCATAGATATTTTGCTTCTCCTAAGTTGGTAACACGTTAACCCCAGTCAACAGAGCCTGTCAGAGCTGCACTCAGGTTAAAACAGAAGATTTGTATTCACCTCTTCCATGCTCACATATTTGGAATTTACAATAATGAAGATGTAGCACTCTGATTTCCAGAAAACATGTATTTCTCTGAGACACAATAGAGAGGTGGTGCTGAGAAGTATTTGACTGTATTGAAGGTCACATGGGTGCCCCCCAGCCCAGGGGAGAAGAGCTGTGGTGCACACAGATCATCAAGGAAACCGGGTTATGTTCTAAAAGAGCTTCTCTTGGGGTGCATGGGTGGCTTGGTTGGTTAAGCGTCCGACTTCGGCTCAGGTCATGATCTCACGGTTCGTGAGTTTGAGCCCCGCATCGGGCTCTGTGCTGACCGCTCAGAGCCTGGAGTCTGCTTTGGATTCTGTGTCTCCTTCTCTTTCTCTGCTCCTCCCCCACTCATGCTCTGTTTCTCTCTCTCTCTGTGTCCTTCAAAAATAAATTAAAAACGTTAAAAAATAAAAAATAAAAGAGCTTCTCTCGGTTTCCCGATATTGCGGAAAGGTTTTGCCTGTAGGCACAGTCTAAACAGTTTCCATTTTTAGTCAGAATAAACACAGAATGTTCTAACACTGCTATGATATGGTCACATCTTGGTGAGATGGTACCCACCAGAAGACCACTGTCCTTCGGTCACAGACGACACACATGAATCATCATGTAATGTAGGAGTGCCACAAAGGCAGGGGGTCCTTACTTCTTGTTCACGATGAGTCCAAGCACCTGAACAGGGCCTGGCACATAGTAAGTGCTCATTAAATACTTGCTGTGTGAATGAATGCTACTTGTGGCTTTGAAGGATTATTAATATATTGGCATAGAGGTGCCTGGGTGGCTCAGTGGACTAAGCATCCAACTTTTGGTTTTGGGTCAGGTCATGACCTCACAGCTTTGTGTGTTCAAGCCCCACATTGGGCTCTGTGATGGCAGTGCAGAGCCTGCTTGGGATTCTCTCTCTCCCTCTCTTCCTGCCCCTCCCCCACTCATGCTGTCTCTGTCTCTTTCAAAATAAATAAACTTAAATTTTTTTTAAATATTGGCATAAATGAATGACTAGTATAGTGTCATAGATTTTTATTCTAACATGATGACTACAAAGGGGTGTTTCATGAACTCTGAGGAGGTCAGGTGGGTCCATGATATCTTGTGTGCATTTGGATCAAATGCAAGTAAAGGTAGGGATGACAAGTAAAGGTAGGGAAAATATTAGAGGTTACCATTTCATTTATCCATTATTCTCCTAGGGCTCTATGTATTTCTGCTAATTTTAGTAACTCTAACAACAAACACACACCCATATATATATATATATATATATGGGTGTGTGTGTGTGTGTGTGTGTGTGTGTGTATATATATGTATGTATACATATATACGTAAAGTATATTTATAAATTTATTAATAGAGAGATATAAACATTTTTTATTTGCTTATCTGTGTGTGTGTGTGTGTGTGTGTGTGTGTGTGTACACAGAGGGGGAGAATGAGTCTTTTTTCCAACATTGTGACTCATGACTCCTAAAGACTCCATGTCTACTTTCACAAAACAAAAACACTTTTTTTTGGAACCATCAGACCACTGTCCCAATCTGAAAATCAACATTAACACAACACCAACTTCCGATCCACTGAGCCCATTCAAATTTCTCCAACTATCTGAATGTCTCTTTTCTCTCATTCCTCTCCAGGAACACCCATTGGCTCATTGTTCTCTGTGTCCTCCATAGTCTTAAAGAGACAGACTTCTCATTCACTAGGATGACCCTCAACTTAGATCAATCAGATGTTTCCTTATATTCAAGCCGTGCATTCTTGGCAGAACATTGGAGAAAAGATGCCGTGCTCTTCTCAGTGCATATATTAGGAGGGTATACCATAGCCTGTCCCATGACTACTGATGTTAACCATGATTATCTGGCCAACTTTACATCTGCCAAGTTCTCCACTGCAAAATCACCACTTTTCTTTGTATTCGATTAGTATTTTGTTGAGAGATAGTCCCATATTACACCAATATGCTGTCCATCAAACTTGCACTTTTACTAATTGGCACTGTACTGTGAGGAAGAGCTACTTCTTTTCCCTCATTTGTTTATTTATACATTTATTTATATCACCATGAACTTATGGATTCTTACTTTATTCATTGACTTTCAATCCAATGCTTTTATTTGTCTGGATGCTTTTATTGTCCTAGATTTGGCCAGTGGGAGCTCTTCAAACTGACTTATATGTCCTATTGATATGTCCCCATCACTCTTAGAGCATTTCTTTACTTTCTGTTATAACAAGATAATTCAAGTTCATCTTATTCTTTCCTTGCCCTAGTCTTACAATCAGTCATTCCTCTAAGGAGTTCTGGCTCCTTTTAGTGGGGAAAGTATATAAAACCTAAGACCTGGGGACATGGTATGTCCAAACTATTTTTATATCTATGTATATTTATATTTACAAATTCATGAATTCATACCAATACTTCCAACTTCAATCCAACATATTTGCTCAGTCAATTAACTTATTTGCTAAAGGTAACCAATCCCCAGGCTTCCAGCTGCCTTCTCCATCTGTCACCTCTACATCTTACCCACTTTGTTCCTCAGCCATCAGGCTGCTTCCCACCAACATATCATCATAATACCACAACCCCCTTACTGCCCTTCTTCTTTGGATCAAAATGAGAAGGGAATGGAATGGACTGATATTTTGAAAGGCTTTCCAAACTATTCTAAGTTTGCATGCAGGTATGCACATCATTGGAATAGGAAGGTGATATTTACATCTAAATCTGAGTCCCAAATTATCAACACCCCCCCCCCCAAATGGCATTCTCCTGAAAGGATCCATTTTTAGCAAGAATTGACTGTCTCACTGCATGGATGGGAATTGGAAAGCCCCTGGAAAGGGTGGGGAGTCTTAAGACTTTAGAAGCAAGATAAGATGATAGGACAGAAGAAGTAGGGGATGCCAACAGAAATCATATAGTTTTGTTACAGGCTGGCCCTGAATATACTTTCTCAAAATTATCTCATGTACCCCTTCTGGAATGTGCATATGTGTCACTGCTCTCTAATCTAATTTGCAATTGACCTCCTAATGCTTTGATTCCTGAAGTCTGTGGAGAACATGACTGCTTTTAATTTGTTGAAGGCTTCACTCTATTTCTGGTACTTTTCTTGTATTTTTCCACTTTGGAGAATGGATTGTACTCCTGGGCGTGAGTATAGCCAGCGCATGCACAATTTGGGCTTGAACACATCTCTGCCAACACCCTTCACCCTTGACCTATGATATCTGCTCTTGGCTGATCCAACCTTGGACCCCTCCTCAGCAACCTCATCACCTTCTTTATTTAGTCTGCCATATAGCCTGGTAGAAATCATAAACCCAACACTAAACTCCACAAATCAGAACTGCCAGAGAAGAACAGTATTGACATGCCTGAACCAAATTACTGCACTTCCTCCAGCTCCACACTAATGAAGAAATTTGTTAAATGTGTATTCTGGAAGAGAAATTGAAATCAAATTAATAGGAAAGGAGAATAAAGGATTGAATTCTGTTATTGCCTTTCCTGGCTTCCTACGTTGTTGGAGAAAGCCATAAAACCTTATTTGTGCCGTTCATTTTCATATTTTCATGCTTACATTATGGCTGAAAGAAAAGTCAAGGCTGGCTCCAGATGAAACATCACTGCCTGAAAAAGGAACACTTTGTCCCGGAGCCACAACTGGCACAGTCCTACAAAGTAAGCTTACACAACAAAGTTAGGGCAAAAGTTAAACAAGGGAAGAACTGAAAGGAGAAAGAGCCTAACAGAGGCAGTTCTTTAATTTATTAAAGCTTTTGTGTAGTCAGTATCTGATTTGCTAATAATAGGTTAGTCTCTAAAATTTTCCTCTGACCTTATGGTCTGTTCTCAGAGATCGCCATGGATGGCATTTCAATAAGGAATCCTTAAGTAACTCACAGACTGCCATGCACCCCAAGAAAACTCCAATATGACACGGAGTTAACATGGTTTGACATGTAGCTCTAGGAGCACCTTCTTTTTCCAAGATACTAACAGGGAAGCTTAAAGGTGATTTTGTTTTCATGGGTGTGTATGTGTGCATTAAATATCAAAGTACCAGAAGAGGAAAGAAACAGAAATAAAAGCAAACCAGACTAATTTGTAACCTGAAAAGATAACCACAATAAATAAAATGAAGTAGGGTCTGGGGCCAAGACTAGTTTGGAAATTATTACAATTACATTCCATAAGAAAGATTATGAAGGTATGTTAGTCTGTTTGGGCTGCTATAACAGAACTGGGTGGCTAATAAACAACAGGAATTCATTTCTTAAAATTCTGGAGGCTGGGAAGTCCAAGATCAAGGCACCAGTTGATTTGGTGTCTAGTGAGGGTCTCCTTCCTGGTTCATAGACAGCCATCTTTTCACTGTGTCCTTATATGTTGAAAACGGATGAGAGAGCTCTCTGGGGTCTCTTTTAAAAGGCACTAATCCCTATTCATGAGGGCTCTACCCTTGTAACCTAATCACATCCCAAAGTCTCCACCTCCTAATACCATCACACTGGGGATTAGGTTTCAACATATGAATTTGGGGAGGATATAAACCATCAATCTACAGCAGAAGGCAAGGATGATTGTACTGATCAAGGCATGACGAGGCTCTGGCAACCAATGGCTTCACTTGTGTTCCTACTATGTGCACCACATTGTGTTGACACCATAGACTAATGAAAAACGTAGAAGGTCTGGTTTCTCTTTACAGTCTACACCAGGCCAAGTGGTGTGCTGGAATTGTCTCATATAAGCTCATGAGAACAGTGTTAAATATCCAGGAAATTCTCAAGCAGTTTGTTAAACCATTGTTGGCTTGACCAGCTACAAAAGTAATATTTACACCATGAAAATGGACAGATACTACAAATTTGGACTTTGTTTTCAGAGAGCCAGTTGACCAGCACACACTGCCAGTAAACATACAGAGACACTCCCTGAAGTTGGAGATTTTAGAGTTAGAACGAGTATGAGGACTGACATGAGAGAGGACAAGATAGCTTCTATGAAGCCTGACTCCAGAGGAGGGCAGAGCCATCTGGTTCCTTGGGGAGATTCCTGTTGAAAGCAGGACTTGAGTATGGGGTATAAAAGAAACATCCTTTTCTTTTTTTCCTAGCCAATCTTCACCACCACCCCCTCCTCATCCTTGACAAGGGTCATCTCATCAGCCTACTCAGATTCGAAGGAGAGGCAGAGAGGAACAGAAACTAATAAAAGAAGGAGAAATTAGAAAAGCTGCTGAAGCATACAATTCTTTGGGTTTTAGAGATGAGAGGGGCTTGAGGATGACCTAACCCAACCCCTCATGTAAAGTTGTGGAAATAGAGCCAAAGTGGTGGAATGACTCATAAGTCATACAACTAGTTGATGCCATAGGTAGGGCCAGCAACCAGGTCTCATTTATTTTCCCTACTCTGTGAAAAATACTGTGATGTTTCCTAATTCTTTCTCTTCCTACTGCTGCCTCCAGTATTGACTTCCTCTCAGGAAAGGGAGTCAGACTGGAATTAAAGGAAGAACAGAACCTTGCTGATTTTTCCCTCCCAGTCTGCACATGGAATATGTATTATTTCAAGAAGAATTGGGTTTCTTAATGCCAACCATGAAGGCCCTGCCAACTTAGAAAAGGGATGTGTGCTTGAAGAGATGATAAAGGAGACGCTGTGCATGCACCATCCCATTTAAGTGGAAAAAACCATCTTTTGTCCCAAATTGAGTTCCAAGTCATAATTCCTTAAATCACAACCTTTACTCCCTAGGGAACTACCAAAAATGAGCTGATGATTTCAATTCTTTCCAGATGGAAAAAGGTTGATGTCATCCCAAGCCTTGCATCTGCAAGAGTCATTTATTCTGCTCAGCATAATGGGGCAGTTGAAGCTAAGGTGTCACAGTTGGAATGAGTCCCTGAGACCAAACAGGCCCCTCTAGAGCTACTTCCTACCTGAGAGGGTTGCAGCTCTCAGACTTGGGGAGAGAAACTTGTGCTGTAGCTACACCAGCTGAACCTTCTCAGGGAACAGAAGGCTTGGTTTTGCACTTGCTGTCCAGCCCCTGTCATCAGTATTAAACTAACGTTATATTTTTAAAAGAAAGCCTCTTATTAAGGCAGTCTAAATAAAGTCTTTGTGAGAGAACAATTCCATGCTGGTCCCCAGAGGGGTGGGTGAAATGTATAGCTTGATTGATCGTCTGCCTCTCTGATTGTAGTGATCATTCCAAAAGACGTAATAGGAGAATAAAGTCCACCATTGGCAACATAGACTTTCCTTGGCAAGAGGAATACAGAGGTTTTCTTTAAAGAGTCATTTAGGGGCTAGTCTGGGGAAAGAATTATATCAGATAAGTCTTCAAAATTCTTATTTTGTGCCTAATAATTACTTGTATTACTGAGATGACTCAAAATACAAACCCATCATCCATAGATATGTCAACCAAGTGGACAATAACCCCTCCCCCCATAGTTGGCAATAAAGTAGAACTGTAGAGACACAGAGTAAAGCAAAACTAAAAACATTTCCTAGATATCTGTCCTCTGACCACTCACTCACCCTCCCCTGAGGATAACAGCTTCATCTAGATCAGATGCACTATTTCATTATATGTAAGCTTCATAAAAATTGTTCTGGGTTGCAGGGTGACCAGCCATCCCAGTCTGCCCAGGACTGGGAGGGTTCCTGGGATACAGAATTTTAGTTTTAAAATCAAGATAGTCTCAAGAGAACCAGGAAGAGGTGGTAACCTTTAAACTCCAGTTCTACCATCTCCCAAAACTGTCTACAAAACTGATGCTCTAAGTAATTGAGAAACTTGCCGAAGATCATAAACTATATGATGGCAGATCCTGAATTTGTATCCCAGTCTAATTTCAAAGGAATTTCCTTTCAGTGATCTGCAAGGAGATTTATATTTATTGACAGATAAAATGATGAAAATATTAAAATGATGGATGTTACCTTGTAGCCCTCCACATTGGAGGCCTATTTAACAAGACAACAGGGTTAAAAACCAGGCTTTGGATGTAAAAGATTTCTTAAATTTCTTTGGGAAGGAAGCATAGAGAACTCAGATCATAGAGGATCTCCATATTTTATAAAAGATAAAATTTCTAATTATGAGAACTAGGTCATGAGTGAGGAGACCATATATACCAGTTTTCTGGGACAGTCTTAGTTTATTCCTGTTATTCTCACGAATAATTAAGAGTGCCCCCTTTCACTCAAAAAAGTCCTGATTCAAATGATAAATTATATGATTCTCCTAGCCAAGAGGCTTACCACTCCATAATAGAAGGATAATGGAAAGAAAACAAAGCCCACTTTTTCTGTCTGTGGAGTTGTAAGAAAAGACAATAGATAAATAAGAAGAAAGCAATGGCAGATAAAGGAAGGTTCCAGGCAGCTGAATGTCAGAGTCAGTTTATACTGGCTAGCAAGGTCAGTTTTTAAATATTCAAAAAAATTCTGAGCAGGTAGCTTGAAATCAGCTGTGCACTGGGAATATTTATACCACAGAAATCAACCAAACACTACAAACCCGGGTTTTTTCTCCTCACAGATCCAGATGACCAACACACTACTGGATCCATAGAACTCATTCTGTTTCTGTCTCTTCTCATCCCCATTCATTCACAAATGTACACAGACCATGAGCTGAAATCGGGGTGTTTTAGAAAAACCCAATTAAATCAAGTGAATTATGAGGAGAAGAATCTTTATTCTGACTCGTCACTTGGGGCTCAGGAAGATTACTTCCTTTGCTGCCATTGATCAACATGGGATGTGTTCCTTTAATGCAAACCCAGGTGTATAGTGCAGTGGAGCAGAGAAAGGCATATAAATTTAGCTTGTCCAAGCCACCTTCAGTTACCCAGGGCATGAAGAACTCAAATTAGGCCGAGTATCTATCTGTAGAACTTGCCAAAGAGGGCCTGCCAACCTGGCATGGGGTTATACTCAGTAGAGGAGACCACCTAGACCAAGGCCAAATATAAGTCTTAGCTCCATTCCAGAGGGGTCTGCATATGAGGCAAGGCTGCCAGTGATGATTACTATCCCCAGTTGAGCCAAAAGGGACCTAAGTAAGTATTACACCAGCTGCTGACATTAGCCATGAGTGCCAACAAGGTCAGTAGTGATGAGGTGAACAAAGGACACCACTGTGGGGCCCAGAAGAGCAGAGGGTGCATATTAGTAAGCACTCAATGAATATCTGCTCTCCCCAATTTATGTCTAATTTTCCTTCCTGACTATTGGCCCTGATGACTTTGGACACCAAATGAGATACAGATGCATGCATGCATGGGCCTTAAGTAGACTGCATAACCATTACTGTGCAATGCCTAATCCCTGTTAAATACCCCTACTCTATGTCACTCATGACTTTGCTTCTCTCCAAATACTTACTGATAACAGAAATTAGTACTGGAAGTGATTTTACAGAAACAGAGCCCTAAGGTTGGGTTCTCTGAATTAGTTTGAGGTTTTCTGGAATTGTTACTTTGATCTGATTATATTTATAGATAATAATAACCCTACTGCCAGTGGTAAATGGGACACTGGTAGCCTATGTCATGCTGATACAAAACTTACATTATTACCTATTACCTGCAAACACACATAATCAACTGCCAACACAAGTCAAGCCTTTTCGTGACAATGCAGATATTGTCATAAAACATTTTAATAAAGAGAAGGAGTATAAAGGAACTAGTTAGATGCTTCTCAGTATGAGGGACAACTTGAGAGAAAGAAAATGGTGAGTTCAGGGCTTCAAATTCCTAGCTCACATTTTAATGAGGACAAATGGGTAAGTACTGACCTTAACCCCTTAAATTCTGCTGAGCCTTTTTTGTGGAAAGGAGCATTCCTTCCTCTCCTGTCTATGTGGTTAGTCTCCCCTCACTTTAAGAACCTGAAATGGCCAATCCTGAGGTAGTGGCCTTGCAGGAGACAGATGATTTTTTTCTAGACCTTCCATCATGCATTCTCATTGCTTCTAGACCTACAACCAGACTCAACTCCCAGCAGGCCCAAAGGGTAATGTACAGAACTGATGATCCCTGAGAAGGTGTAATATACACACACAGAAATTGCTGCCATTTTCACTGGCAGCACCTGGGGAAATGTATGGGAATCCTACATAGATCCTAAAGGTGATAGGTCAGGTTGGAAGGAGTATAATGTTGGATGTGGCCTAACTCGTTGATATTGGGTACACTAACCAGAGATTCTCAATTCAAAGTATTAGCTCTAGCAGCCAAAGCAGCTGGGAGGGGCTTCAATATGTGTTGGTTGATTGAATTCTGGATGCAAAGGTGGCCTGTCCTAAATAAAATGCCAGAACTTCCTTGATACACCATGAGGCAGTAGTTCTTACAGTGTAGTCCACTGAGCTCTGGGGTCTCCCAATCCCCTTTCACAGAGTCCGTAAGACCAAAACTGTTTCCATAATAATACTAAGATGTTATTTCCATTTCTCACTATGTTGATAGTTCCACTGATGGTGCAAAAGCAAATATGCGTAAAGCTGCTGGTGTGTCAGCAAGAATCCAGCAGGACAACCAAACTATACCAGTCGTCATTATAGTTTTCACTGCCACAGACTCACAATAAAAAGGAACGTATTAATTGCACTAAAGGATATCCTTGATGAAGCAGTAATAATATTAATTGTACTAGGTTTTACTCTTTGAATGTACATCTTCTTAACATTCTGTGTAGTGAAATGGGAAGTAGTTATAAAACACTTCTGCTGCATGCTGAAATATGATGGTTGTCTTGAGAAAAAGCATTTGTATGACTGAGTTGGGAGCTGAAATAGCCAGTTTTTTTTTTCATGGAATACCATATTTTACTTGAACAAAAGACTGACAAACTATAGAATTTTCTTGACATTATCATGTTACTAAAGTGAAGAAAACTGGCAACATTTTTTGATGATAAAAATTCAAACTCTCTAGTGAAAATTAGAGCTATGGAAAACTTGTATCTGCCACTATATGCTCAACAGCTTTTATTTTTTTAATTTTTTTAATTTTTTTTAATTTTTTTTAATTTTTTTTA
>CM053573.1:55684950-55859100 GCA_028646485.1 Cryptoprocta ferox
GTTTTCAGTATTCAAGAGTCTCTCGTGTTTTGTCTCCCTCCCTCTCCCTAACTCTTTTTCCTCCTTCCCCTCCCCATGGTCCTCTGTTGGGTTTCTCCTGTTAGACCTATGAGTGCAAACATATGGTATCTGTCCTTCTCCGCCTGACTTATTTCGCTTAGCATGACACCCTCGAGGTCCATCCACTTTGCTACGAATGACCAGATTTCATTCTTTCTCATTGCCATGTAGTATTCCATTAACAGCTTTTAATTTCTGATATTAACGAGTGTGATTTTCAACATTGTAGAATAAAATGTGTCAACATTTGAAAGGTCTGCATCACTCAGTGAACCAATATTTTGTTAATGACCAATGCATGACATTAGAATATCTTGTAAGTTCGAAATCATTCCATAGCATTCAAAGTTCAAGATGGACCAGTGGTTTTAACAGATTAAAAAATTTATTTATGTCATTTAAATTTTATTCTATAATTTACATTAAATAAAGTACCACTTATCAAGTTCTGGTGTAATAGCAAAGGAATATTTTTTAAACTTCTTGGTTTTCATTTCTAATGTAGTAAGCAACAATAGAAGTAACCCAAATAAACAAAACTTCTTTGGAGTTCTCAATAATTTCTAAGAATGCCAAGTAGTCTGAGACCAAAAAGTTTGATCTCACAGAGGTCACACAGGCTGTCACAGAGGAAGATATCCAAAGGCTTAAGGACATCTGAATGCTGGAGTGGGTTTATCTTGTAAGACCTGCACCCTCCAACTATGTCCCACAAGAGAATCCGGAGATGATCCGTTTATCAAATCTATAAGAAATGAATATATTCGCAAAGGGAGCTGTAACATCCAGAGCCCAGATCTGCTCTGGTTGCCATCTAACTAGGTCCCTGGGACTCAGGCATGGTAGGTGTTAAGTGGCAATCACAAAGGCAAGGTGGATATGATTACCATAATGGGTAACAGAGCCCAAACAATAAACAGAATGGTTTGAACCTCAGAGGTCACTGGCACTGGCTAGTTAATTTTGCTGTCTCTAGAAATGAATAGATGGACAGTCTACTAAGGTCTTACTTGATTTATGAAAGCAGAAAACCTAGGTTTGCTCAACAGAACTCTGACTTGAATCACCACCACAGAGACTGGTGGCCCTTCAACCCATTTCTAGACTTAAGCCAGTCTTGAGATCCAGAGCCCCTTAAATGAAGAGCCAGCTGAATCCTTGTGAGAAATCTTTACATGATGAAAAAATGTATATTGTAAACCATCTTCCTAGACTTCCCTTTCTAAAAAGTGGCATATCTCCCAGCTCTCCAAGGGCTTGAATCTGTCCTAAGGAGCCATTGTCTTTCCATCTAAATCATTCCATTCTAGCTAATCATTGCCTGGTGCTGCAAGAAGCAGCACTCAGGCCAAGAAAGGGAGCAGAATTCTGTAAAAACACTGGACCTCCTAGCATAGACCTAGTGTCCACAAGATTTATATTGGACCAACCCTATCTCCATGAGTATACCTTACTCTATCTCTGCCTCCTCTCCCCCACATCTCTCAGTTTTCTCAGTCTTCACTTTTGTTTCTGCCTTGTCTTTTCCTTTAATCTTTTGTCCATTAGCCCAATCAGTGGCAGGTTTGTCCCAGATGAAAGAGGAGTCTTCTATATTTAGAATTGAGAAGATATAGGCAAGGTATCTGGAGCATCAATGTCATATCTTTATCAGCCTCAACTTCACTTCCCATCCCAAAGTAAAGCTACATCATAAGAACCTTCCAACTTTTGCAGGACTTGAAGGCCTTGCCACAATCTTCCCAAAGGGCTGGCACCTCATCTTACTTAAGAAGGAGTTGATTCATTGAAGGAGCTCGGGAAATGTGTACTGAATGAATGGATAAATGTTCATTCTCAACCTTGTTGGATGTGAGTGTTGAGGTTATTAATACCCAGAGCACCTGAACTCTTCAACTTAGTAGTTAGAGAACCCCAACTCTGTACCTAATATGAGAAGATGTAGTACATATGTTCCTAAAGCAAAATAGAAAGGTATATGTCTTGATATACAGCTAGGATATATAATGACAAGAAACTGAAATATCAGACCCCACCTACCCTTCATTACAAGTCTTCTGTAATGTGCATTTTCTATATAGCTGAGGATGTATCCCTTTAAGGATCAAATATTCTCATTGAACTATTTTGAAATTATAAATATAGATATATTCATTTATACATACACTTTATATATTTTTCATTTACTATATTTGCATATAGCCAATAAAAATGTTCTATGTGTGAGGTATGCCTTCTTTACCAGAGCCAATTGCACATAATTTTCTATGTTCTGAACATCAAATTATGAATATAAAACATGGTTTAATGTAGTAATTCAGTTCCTGTAGCAACTGGATGTCTACAAATTAGTCAGGAGTGAGGCTCTGTTGCAAAGAATAACTCTATAGCTAGGCATTGGAATGAGCTAAATGTCCCCCTAATTCTTTAGGTTCAAGTCAACAGTTCAAGAATATGTTTATTCTATGGCTCCTTCATGATGGGCACTGTGCCAGGGGCTGGGTACAGAAGAAGAATAAGACCTAGAGAGAGCTCTCAGACCACAGTTCCTTAAGACCCAGAGGGTGAGAAGGAACCCCGGGAGCCTTCCCCTCCACAGTCAGTTTGTTGTCTAGCTCATCCAAATTGAATTGTGACCAAGTATCTCTTCCAAGGTTCTTATTCACTGCTCTCTTTGTCCTGGAGGAAAGTTTCTGTGGCAGCAGTGGCAGCTCTTTCTATGTATTGAGTACTTATGCTAATCAGTGATCTGGCAGCAGTTTTCTGATTCTTTGGTCTGATTATTTATTATTTGTGGAGTGTGGCAAGTGCAGATGGCATTTTGCAAAGCACAGAATTCTGAGAATGAAACCTCAGACTCAAGGCATTGACTGTCTGATTTAGGCTTAAACAAAACACTGAATAAACAGGGAGACAACTAGTTCAGTTGATGTGGCTGGAAAGGAGGAAAAAAACTGAGATGGAAAAAAAGAAGTAAGTTTTATGGAGGGATGTGAAAAGTGATAAAGGAGCATAAAAAATGTGAACTATTTCAAGGGGCACACAAGAAAGGTTACCAAACCAAAGGGTTAAAAAGGAAACTGAAGGAGCACTGAGGAGAGAGTCTCAGGAGAAGATGTTCAATGAGACCACCTGCTTGTGTCTTTTGGTTGAAGAGATGAGAGGCAGGGATGTCCAAGTTAAGAAAACCTGAATGATCATGGACGAATTGACAGGGTTATGGATGAGAATTTACCTTCTAGAGAGAAAGGGGAAAAGATGGCAGTCGGAAGTGGGAGAAGACTTGGGGGAAGTCTGGTTGAGAAGAGAGAGGAAAAGACATGGAGAGTTCAGATGATGAGTTTTGAATATGTGTCAGGGAGCCAGCCACTTCTGTCCACTGGGCCACCTGCACCTGATTTTAACCTCTTAGCTAAGTTCAGAAATTTCCTCTTATTGATTCATCCAGAGATGATCATACTCTTAGTATCTTACTCAAACTAATAAAATTCACAAAAGCTCTTATATAAACAGGAATTTAAATCTTTTTTTAAACACTTATTTATTTTTGAGAGACAGAGAGAGAGACAGATCATGAGCAGGGGAGGGGCAGAGAGAGAGGGACACACAGAATCGGAAGCAGGCTCCAGGCTCTGAGCTGCCAGCACAGAGCCCCATGCGGGGCTCGAACCCACGAACTATGAGATCATGACCTGAGCCGAAGTCGGATGCTCAACTGACTGAGCCACCCAGGCGCCCCTATAAATAGGAATTTAGATGTGTTTGATTTTGAGTAGATGATACAGGTTGAACGTAACTGGGTAGAAAACATAAACCGTGCAAGCAATAAGCATAAGAAGGGTGGAATGCTCTGTTAATATCAGAAAAAACAGACTTCAAGACAGAGTATTTCCGGAAATAAAAAGAGACATTTCATAATGATAAGGTAGTCTATTCATCAGAAAGCCATAAAATAATAAATGAGCATGCACCTTATAACAGAACTTCAAAATATATAAAGCAAAAATGTACAGAATTAAAGGGAGAAATAGACAAGTCCACAGTCATGGTTATAGATTTTAACACCCTTTCTCAGCAATGGATAGAACTAGACAAAAAATTAGTAAAGACATAAGTGACTTGAAGAACACTATTGACTACCTTCACCTAATTAATATTTTTAAACATTTCATGCATCTATAGAACATACATTCTTTTCTAAAATGGGTAATAACTCTGACCCCAAAACTTGAGAGGTTACCTGAATGAATTATCCCCACAATGTAGCAGAACATTTCAGTGTCAACCAAATCTCAGGTCCCTGCATCCAAATAGATTAGTTTACCTTACATTTGTTGTAGTGTTTCTGGTTTTCAAGTAGTGGCCCAAGGTTCCTCAGTAACACTTGAGGAATACTCTACTCGGTCAAACCTGCAAATTGTCTTTGAGGCTGAATTATTTTTTTATTGTCTTTGTTGACTTCTTCAGTATAAACAGAAAATTCATTATCCAGTCACATTAACATAAAATATTCTGTACCTGAGTCCTAGAAGACCTGGGTTCTTTTCTTCCCACAGCCCGCCTAGGGTGAGTAGAAATTGTATGATGGGAGAATAAAATAAAGGTCAAAGGGTTTATTCTGAAGCAAGACCTGGCAGAATCTTCAATTTCCTATCTCAGGAGACATTATAAAAGTATTATGGGCACCATTTAAAGTTTGCAGAAGGAGGAGATCAGGGGAAAACTTGGGCATAAAAATAAGAAAATGGTATTGGAGATTTTTGCTGGGGGACATGTTGGATGACATTGATCTCACAGCAATATGGGTGGATTTCAGCCTAGGAATGATGAATTCTAGACCTTGTTCTACTGCGGAGTTTTCTGAGTAAACTTGCACTCGAAATTTTATTTCTCTAAACCTGTTTCTCCGTCTGAAAGCAGAGTTTCACCTACAACTGTCCTGAGGCTTGCTTAATGTTTTAAATGCTTTGAACAATTTGGAAGGACAAGGTCTTTACAAATACAATGGATTATTTTAAAAAGTGAAAGAACGTGATCAGAGAGCACTTGGAACATCTCCGTCTATGTAGTCTTTTCCTGAGATTCCTCTTTCCTTGTCTTATAAGGAAAGAAAATCTAGTCGAGAGATGACTAACACCACAGGCTAATCTCTTTGCCATTAATGTTCTCTGGACACGCACTCTTCTCCTATAGGAGTATTTTGGAATGTTGTCGTTCAGATTTCCTCATCAGTACAAATGCATTCTTTCCTAGGAACAGAATAGTGAAAAATAAAGGCTGTGGTTTTGCAAGGAGCTGGCTGGGGGCCCGGTTCTCTGTCCCTTGCTTTACCTTGGGCTTATGCAAATCACAGTGCTGTTCCACTTCCTTTCCTCATATGTACCACTGGAATAAAAATGCCCCTCTCTGCGAGGTCAAATGAAAACTAATTAGCTGTATTTTCTTGAAGTTTCTCTCCACTGACATTTCAGGACTCTCTGCAGTCGTTAATTGGAACAACACTTTTAGACATTACTTCTATCCCATGGCCACAAAATTCTTTTTTTTTTTTTGTAATGTTATTTATGTTTGAGAGGAGGGGGAGGGGCAGAGAGAGAAGGGGACAGAGGATCCAAGCAGGCTCTGTGCTGACAGCAGAGAGCCCCATGCAGGGTTTGAACTCATGAACCATGAGATTGTGACCTGAGCAGAAGTCGGACACTTAACCAACTGAGCAACCCAGGCACCCTAGCCACAAAATTCTTAATTAAAATGAATATGAAGGAATCTGGGAAGTTTACTAATCACCAAAGTTTCAAGATTCTGGTGACATTTCCTAGCTTTCCATTTAGAAAAGGCACAAGGGACCTTTGCCAAATCTATTAGCCACTTTCCATTGTGTATTAGATTAAGAACACTAAAAAACTTTTTATTTCTTTCTCTTTTCCTTATTCTTCTTGTTGTTTTTGTTGTTGATGATGATATTTCTCTCTGAATCTATCCTTCTCACTCCCTCTCTTTCCGTGTCTCATTTTGCTCAAATTTAGGTAACTTGTGAACATGAAAGTTTAGTTAAGAATTATCACAAAGTTAGCCACCTCACAGCCTTGCTGGGAAATACAACTCTTTTAAATACAACCGTCATCAAACTCATTAGCATCCTCCTCCCCTTACCTATTTTGCATTGGGTCACTAACAAGTTACAATGTTTTTTTTTTTTATCTCCCCAGTCCCTGTTGTTTTGGGGTTTTGTTCTCCTCTTCCTCATTTCTGCGTTGCCTGCTCCATCTTAGAAGCGTGGGTCACCCCTGCTGCCACCACTGCCGTCACTCCCCAGCAGACAGAAAGGCTAAAATGTCAAAAGATGCCTCAGTTGCCTCTGACAAAAGTGCAGATCAGCTCTGAAAGGGAATAAATATGATAGGGGGCACAATAATAACAGTGTGCGCTTGTTAACTACAAAACTCCAGCAGGACTGGGGGCAGGGAGGGAGGCAACCATGGAGAATAGAAGCTGCCTGGGCAGGAGCCCCTGGGGGACTGAGTGGAGGGGGGTCCTCCAGCAGCAACCATCAATTCTCTGGGCTGGTTTTGTTTTGTTTTGTGAGGTCTGAACTGAGGCTCAGCTGATGGGGCAGGGGGGTGGGTAGGGGGTGAATAAGGGATTTTACCCAAACCAGTGACTCTGAATGGAGGTCTTGGGCTCCGTGGAGGGGGCCTCAACAGTGGGAGCTTGAAAAGAGGGTCTTTGGGCTATTGGGGAGGGGGGAGAGGGGGGTTTGGGTGGGGGCTGGGGAAACATTTTGAGGTGGGAGGGATGGGGGAAGAAGGAGAATGGCACAATAATGGGAAAAAGGAGGCCAGCTTCTGAGCTCTCATTTCTGACAATGAGTCCCATGTGGTTCTCTTTATCTCAGCCATTCAGGAGTCAATAGAGGGAGCTTTTTTATTTTCGACTCTGAGTATACAGCCACCCCACCCCCATCACACACGCGCGCGTGCACACACAGACACGCATAAGAATGTGGGACACTGGGCAAGACTTTAGAAACATCTGAAAATTTGTTTTCCTTGGGTGAGATTTGCTGAATTTGACATCCACCTGCCAGAACAGTACACGTGGGACGTTCAGTTCACAGCCAGTGACCCCCACTACTCTGCCTGTCCGCTTGCACCACCCCACACTCAGCCTCTGCTCCCTCCATCCTCTGTTGTGCACTTCTCTCCTCTCAGGTGGATGCCTCTGTCCTTGACTCCTTATAAAGACATGAGTCACATGATCACAGGTAAAGCAAAAAGTGATGGTAATTTTTAACCCGAAAAACTAAAAATAAAAGATAGGAGCAAACCTAAGCTTGAACAGCAGACTGATTTTGAAAGCAGCAAACAACAAAAAGTTGTTTTTGACGGTAGACGCCTCTGAAATGTTAAGTCCCCAACAAGACAAGTCCTTTTCAATTTATCCCTAAGTCTCTGATTGAGGCAGCTGCTGCCTCTGAACTCACTCAGCTTGATAGAAAATAATTCATCTGGTTTTCAAACAATATTGCTATGTGTTCTCATGGGGTACCCCAGTCTGAATAGGTATATTATTCTTAATCAAGAGTAGAAACTCTCAAAAATATGAATTCCTGGCCTCACCTTGTGTGTGTGTGTGTGTGTCTGTGTGTCTGTGTGTCTGTGTGTATTTGTGTGTGTCGGATTGGAGGAGCATTAGTCAAATAACAGGCACTGGTCCGGCGCTAGGCAAATGGTCAGCTGCTCAAGCCAAATCCATCTGACCGAGGGAAGACTCTCAGCCACCAACCAGTGTGGCTGAAGAAAAGAAATAGGAAGGAAGAAACTACCATTTTCATTACCAAGCAATAAAGATAAGGAGAGAGTAATTGAAAAGGACAATAACATGAAGCAATTGCTTAATGCCACACACTTTTCCTTCAAGAGTTATTACCCCATTGGAGGGATTCGGTTGTCTCAAGCCATTTGCCCCAGGCCACACACCTGCTAAGTGGCAGAACCAGAATTCCCCCCTAGGCTTGCAGGACCTGAGGAGCATTCTGTGAAGTGGAGGGAGAGCCCCGGAGTTAGGGAGTGGGGAGCACTGGGAAGCAGTCTGTACCACACCCCATAGGAATGCTCCTAAGGGCTGTGCACACATTTAGCGGGCACTCAGCGGCTTTGAGCTGCCCAGTGGCTTCAGGCAGCTGCCTTCTCATCAAGGACTCCATGTTGACTATACTGAACAATAAATACTGCATTGTGTATTTGAAAGTTGCAAAGAGAATAGATCTTGAAATTGCTTATCACAAGGGGAAAAAAATGTAATGGATGTTAACTAATCTTATTATGGTCATCATTTTCTAACATACATATATCAAATAATTCTGTTGTACACTTAAGCATAAATAATGTTCTGTGTCAATTATATCTCAATAAAACTGGGGGGATTAATTTAAAAACTTTGTAAAAAGAACTCCAGACTTCTCACCACTCCCAAATCTCATTTCTTCCTCTTCATGCAGCTTGCTCTGCTGAGTAAAGCACCCCACACCAGGTATAGAATGGAAATGAACATTGCTTTGAGATCTTTCTCTGAGCAGGGAGAGAGTATAGCTTTCAGGTCTCCTTCACATGATAAGACAATCACAGTTACCCTTTCCCTGGCTCCATTTCCAATCTCTTGAAGGTATAGCTGCATGGCTTGGCTGTGACTATTGGCGAGGATGTGAGGAATGTAGGATAGGGGACAACTCTCATTCTGCCACCCTAGCTACTTCTCAACTGGCTCTGCTCCAACCAACTCTCCTTCATGATATTTAAAGGCCTATCTCTACTGCTCAGTGTGGACATGCTCACAGGGGTCAGTTGTGCCCCGCTCTCCACCTATACTGAAGCTCCTTGAGGACAGGGACACTGGTGATTCTTGTGTCCCCAGTGTGCCCAAACCCAGGGTTGGGTGTACATTGCTCAGTAACTTACTGTCCTATGCTTGATTCCCAACAAGTGCTTTTTAAATACTCTTTTTTAAATAGTTGCTCTTGCCCAGCGCTCTTAATTGTCTACCTCTTGTTGATATGCTATAGTTTCTGGATCGTGCCAGCTCGGGTTATTAACCTTATGGGGTTTCAATGTCCAGCCCCTTTGATATTGTCTTAATCAACATCTTGTGTTCTGGTGCTTCATTGTCCCCAGTCTGTTGTGTTGTTTCCACATCCTTGAGTCATGCCCACTGTCTACTGTTTTTGGGTGCGTGTTTGTGCTTATTTGGCAAATCGGCGTTCATCTCAGCTATTGTTTAGCAATGCTCTTTATTCATCTTTTGCACATTTCCTAATACAATGGCCCCTCCAAATATTCTCCCATTCTTCCACTTTACCTCCATGCCCAGAACTTGAAAACAGTCTCACATCATTGAGGGGATAGGACCCCCAGGAGTCTGCACCCCTTTTCTTTCAAATATACAGAGGCAGGGTTGTTTGGGGGAGTTTTTGGGTTGGGGTTGGTTTTGTGTTATTTTGTCTCATTGCCATTTATAGGTCTCACCCTTTTACCGAGAAGCCTATCTCCTTCAAATCCCTATCTCTCTGCAGTTTTTAAGATACCATTTTCTCCTCCCATTTTTTTCCTTTTTTCTTAATCAATAAGCAGAGAAACCTGTGTCACCATGATAATAAATGAAAAAGCAACAAAAGTGCTTGTCTTTATTTCCCCCTCAGTTTCCATTCTATTTTTCCTTTTATCTAAAGGGAAGCCCATAAATTCTAACGTTGTTATGACTTACTCACCCCATAATGTCCTGTCATCTGGTTTCCACCCTACACTGTGTTCACTGGGAAAAGTACCAGCAGCCTCGAACAACCTTCCCTTGATCTGGTCATGCTGGGCTCCTCTGCAGGATTCAATGCTGTGGCCCCTGCCTCTGGCCTGACACCCTGTCTTTCCCTCTCCTCTGTGTGCCTCTGCTTCTCCTCCCACTGCCATTTCTCCATCCAGGCCACACATGTGGCCATTTCCCAAGATTCAGTCTCTGCACATTTTTCCTTGGAGATGCCCTTCGTTCCCAAGGCTTCAGTTACCACCCATGTTTCAGCAGGGTCACACTGACAAACTTCCGGTTATCTATTGGATTTTTCCACTTACCTGTCCTACTAGTACTTAAAACTTCAAATATCTCAAACTGAATTTCTCCCCCCCACCCACACTGTTTATTTACTACTCTACTAACTTCAAGCCTCAAGGTCACTGCCTGTCCATGAACTATAATCAGTCATTAAAGTCTATGATTCCTTCAGATCAACCCTTCTATCTCACATATTCAATTTCCTTTGCTACCATCCTAATTCTGTCCCTTGCGCTCTGCACTTGGGCTATTAAAATCAATTTATTAATATGTTTTGGTTAAAATGTACTCTTCTACTCAAAACATCCAATGGTTTACTATTATTATTACTATTATTAACAACAGAATCAAGTCCAACTTCTTAGGCTAACATTCAAGACCTTTCTTAATCTAATAGCAACTTTGTTGTTCCCACATTTCTCTCTACCTTATTTCCTTAAATAGATCAATCATTCCTGTGGACTGCTCTGCCCACAAGCTTCCACACACTTCATATTCTCTTGTCTCCACACAGTTGTCTGTCTTTCCTGATGTATTCTTCTCTCTGTTCCCTTCTCTCCTGGCCTAACCTTCCTTCAGATTCTAATTCATATCTTACCTTTCAGAAGACCTTCCCTGACCATCTCAATCTTAGTCAATCTCTTCTTCCCACAAATTCCCTTTAACTACCATAAATGCCTGGACATTTATGGAATAATGTAAAGTTATAGTTTACATTTTAAATTATTGCTTCATGTTCATTATGTTATATTCCTAATTAGACTGTCTGCTCCTTTTGGATCTGGACCCCTAACTGCACCTGACTCAGATTTAGTAAAAGTTAGCTGTTCTCTTCTGAATTACCATGGATTTATAAATACAAGTTGCCCTTGTATATTGAGTCTCAAGCCTGTGTCTTTATGAGAGCAGACACTTTGGGCAGGATTAACTATGTGCAGGTGTGGATATTCTCTTGTCCTTTCCAATCAAAATCGTTTTTATTGGCTATCAGTGGAACTGCATGTATGCACCTTCCCTAGTCATTTCTTTTTACCTCTTCTTTAGCAGGTAGGATAGAAGCAAGGTAGACAGCTAATTATACTCTCTTCCAAGTAACTTCATTTATCATTCAGTGACTCATCTCTTCCTTCATGATGACGTAACTCCACTGTTTAAAACAAAAACAAACAAAACCGAGACTTTGTAATAGAATCTTATTCAAGTGCATAGAAAAAAAACAATTGAAATTTACACTGGACAAACAGCGTTAGCATATCTAGCTCATGAGTTCATTGACTATTTCCAAGCACCCCCTATACTTATTTACCAAAAAGGAAAGATATGAGAATCACAAACACATCTTTTTTT
The DNA here is from genome assembly GCA_028646485.1 of Cryptoprocta ferox. Taxonomy (NCBI): domain Eukaryota; kingdom Metazoa; phylum Chordata; class Mammalia; order Carnivora; family Eupleridae; genus Cryptoprocta; species Cryptoprocta ferox. Next base: position 55,696,456 of record CM053573.1, read on the forward strand.
TTTTTCTTATCTGAGGACTCAAAATCTTTATTAATGAGACTTTGGCTTCTTTAATTCAGGCTAGAGTCAGTCTATCTTTATAAAACCCTCTCTACTTCTTGCCAGGATGATGGAGTGACAACGTCTTGCTATTCAGTAAATCAGTGGACCAGCAATAAAACAGCACCTGGAGGCTCATTAGCAATGCAGAATCCCAGGACACTCCTCAGAATTGCATTTTCATGCAATTGCCAGGTGATTCACATTCACATTTGAAAAGCACTGAAGGAAAGCAGACTTGATAAACAGCCTTGGAAATACATTTCAGATGGCATAAATATGAAGCTTAAAGATCTGCAGGAATCTTAAAGCAATATGTGGGTGCTGATGGGTTGGCCATATAAAATAGCTGCATTTTGCAGACTAGAGTCTTGCTCTGGGCCATGTCTACCCACTAATGCCTGAGACTGCAAGAGCCCTGAAAGAGATGCCTGCAGCCTTACTCTTGGGCTCAGGAAATCCCTGCAATGTTTGCTTTCTGCACTTATTTCCATCACATTGCCCTCTTCTGGATCGGTCCTCTGCCCTTCTATAGATGTCTGGATTGGACAGGCTGGGAGTGTCTTCCTGCTACTGCCCTTGGGTGACTCCTTGACACCCTGCACTAGGCCACGCTTCAGGAGAGGAAGGGCCTGGAACAATGTACAACCCACGCAGGAATTGCCCTGGAGAGTCTTTTTCTCTAGTGTGTTGTCATCTCCTACCTTAACTCTGTCATCTTTTTCAAACCCATTGGAGAAGTGTGACACTTTAAGCATTGTATTTATTTCCTATCGGGACGTGTTTTACTCCTTGTAGGCTTTTCCTAAGTGTATCTTTGTTTCGAATGGTAAGAAAGGCCTGGTCCTCCTACAAAAGAGCAAAGCAGACCAGGAACAGGGAGACCAGTTTTGATGTGATGCTGGGGTCTCCTTAACCCTGAATGCCACCAGTGGCATTAAATAAATGCTTTTTTATGCATCTTTCGTTTTCAGCACATGATACCAAACTCCTGCTTGTTGTAGGTGCTATTCTATGGAGTACAGCTCTGTTGGTGAACAGCTTTATCTTGCTGCGATAAAGGCTTGGGGTGCTTAAGGAAGGGAAGAGAGAGAACGAAAATGAGTAAAACAAAACCCCTGGCTTCAAGTCTCCAGAGTAAAGGGAATGATGTAGGCACAGACAGGAGGGGGGGAAGGGGGACATTGTGGGAAAGTAGAGGAGAGGAAGGCATGAGGTAGAGAAAGAAGTTAGAAAGACCCAGGAGTGGCAGGAGGTGCCAAGCACAATCTACCGATCCACTCAGTGACCACATGAATGGTGCAGTGGGCTCCAGACCCAGAGTCTGTGGCCAGGCGGAGTGCATTTCTTGTTTGGAAGGAGGACAGCTGCAGAAGAAAAATACGCTAAAAAGCCAGAAGCAAAAGAGGCACTTGGTAACAAGAAACCTTCTGAAGAGAGGAAGCTAGGAATCAGATTGTAGCAAAGATATATATTGGAATTTCAAACCTCCACGATTTTCAAAGATTGTAAGAACGTTTCAGAGCCTCTTGCTCTGAGAGTTCTCACAGTCCTGGGCGATATTCACACAAACACATCAGTGTGTGAATATAGGAGCGCATGTGTATATGATGTGTTGGGATCATGGGGGGCGCGGCGCTAGAGTGGAGGGAAAGAATGAAGGGAAGGCCATTAAAAGCTTTGCTGAGAAAGGTATTTCTTGTGCACAAAAAAGAATCAGGCCCCTCGCTCCCTACTGGGCCCATTTCTCCTGCCTTTACTCGAGCTGTCAGGCATGAATCCCTGTAGCATTCCGTAACTAATTGACAGTAATGGGGGCCATTGGGAGTCTAAGAATACATGGCATTGCCCGGCATGCACTGGAAAGAAGGGGGGGGGGGCTGCCTCGGGGGCAGCTGTGGGGAAAATAAAGGATGTCTTGTAAACTTGTTTTTTAATTGAAGGTAGGAGGTAGAAAGTAGGGAGGAGCAGATTTAGGCAGACTTCGACTTTAGCCTAAAAATTAAAAAGTTGTAAATGTCATATCTCATCCTGAGCTAATATCCCAGGATCCTAAGTTTGCCACAGAGAAGAAACAGATGGAATTTCAATTAACCCCAGGGCCCCCCTGTGAAATCTATATTGTACCCTCTGGATTTACAACATATTGTAATATATGACTGCAGGCTCTGAGATTCCATCGCAAATCAACTCTCTTTATTCCAGGGGTTCAGAAAACGGCTACAAAGGCCCACTTCAGGATCAAAAGTGGCTAACTTTTTACAACTTCATCCTCAGAGTCGAAATCAGATATCTAATCTTATAACAATCTTATTTATTGAGCAGTCTCATGTTTTTTAAGAGGGGGCATTTATTTTTTTTCTTCCATTAATGATGATATTTACATGCTGAAATTGTTTAGCCCAAATAGAAAATTGGAAAGATGCACCATATCACACCTTGAAGAATGACTTACCACACACCCACAGTAAATTATCTTCCAAGGACTTTTATACTCTAATAATTCATTCCATTACAGAACATAGTCTTCACTAGTAAAAATATTCAACCTAAAAATGAAAGCAGTTACCTCTGCTATGAATATCATAAGAAGTTGTACATGTTGAAATAACCTTTAAGAATTCCCCATTGTTTTCCAAGCCAAATTGTTTATCAGATATCTACAAACTGATGATTTTGACCTTGAGTCCTTTTCCTTTATTACTGGCCTTGCCTTCCTGCACTTGTTCTTCATTTCAAAAATAATATTTTCACATGCAAAAAAAACTTTTAAAACTAAGATTGGCCTTTTGACATTAGGGATAGGTTTTCTGCACACTTTTCTTAGCAGACTACTTTTCCCTGAAATGACATTTCACCTCAAATAGTCCATGACCTTCTGCAGAGAGGAGTTATGTTATGTCCATGCTATAGTATGGAGTCTTTCCTCCTGAGCTTGCGGCTCTGTGGTCCAGCATCTTTTGATGGAAGATTTGCCTCTGGAATATTCCTGTGGAATATCTCTAGGGATTAGATAAGCAAAATTCCTGCTCTTTCAGAAAAAGTAATTTGGGGAAACCGAAATGTGTCCTTTTAAAAGAATTCAGGAGTTGACACGTGATGTGAAGGGTCTCCCTCACCAAGAGGACCATGAGGAGGTGAGGACTAGGACAGTCTATGAGACTCACAGATGTTGACAGCTGGAAGACATGGAAGAGACATCACCCAGGCAGCTAAGGTATTGTGAACCCCCACTTTTCAGTTTCACGGAAGGAAGGGAGAATTCAATGGGGGTTGTCTCAGGGATGTTCCTTTTCAGATAGCCAGGATGGCTGAATTCTCTAGCCAGCTGGTCTTTTCCTCCACCAAATAAATGCACAGCTTTGCGGGAGCACGTCAGAGGCCCATCTTCCCGAAGGTGGCTAGATCAGCAGAGACCACTATATGGGGAGGACATCCATCCAGATGGAGCAGAGTTTAGGTGTGGCACAGGGACTTGTGGGGGCCACCAGAGAAACTCAAGGAACTGAACAGCTCACTCTCCCAGCAGGCTTGGAGCATTGGCCCCAGGGTGGAAAGAAGGTTCTTTTGATGGAACAGACTTCTATTTCTAGAGATATTGGCTTATCCTCTTAAACCAGTCTTTAATTAGAAAAAATTTTTTGGTTTTTTAAATAATCTGAACATTCGCCTGTCTTGGACGTCTTGACATCAGGCATTCAAAGGTCATTTTAATGTAATTATTAAGGTTTATTTCCTCATCTGAACAATAACATAAATCTGTTATTAAACCCAAACCAACATTCACTTAAACTGTCTCATTTCCATCCTAGATATCATTTATTTTGAAAAGAGCGAATATGTGGTTACTTAAAAATAATATACCAACCAAATGTGAAGAGTGACTGGGTTTTTGTTTGCTTTTTTTTTTTTACCCTTTGTGTTTATTTATCACATATAAATAATAAAAGTTAATACTGTAGCACTTACCATGTGCCAGGCACTGTCCTAAATGCTTTATATGCATCTATTTTTTAATTATCACAATACTCTGTGAGGTCCTATTATCTTCCTTTTCCAAAGGGAGAATATTAATGACATAAACGGTGTTCTGAGTCCATGGTTGTTTTTCAGCCTTCAGAGGTGATGGCCACACATCAGGTTTTCTGATGGCCTGTTCGTTTGCAGAGTTGAAAAGTGACTTGTCTTTTAAAACACAGTCAATATGGCTCTTTCTCTTCCTTTTCCCTCCCTGTATCTTCTCCATGTCTGCCCCAAATACACTACTTACAACTTCTTCTTTGAGACTTCCTGAGTTACGTTTGGCAACTTACCTTTCGGTAAAGTAAAATTTTCATTTTTATCCTGTTAATTTCCTATTCCAACACCGCTAGAAGTTGAGGCAAAACAAAAGGAGAAGAAAAAGGATCATATAGGAAGTGGTGTGAAATCACCTGGGTTTAAATCCTCATAATCATATAAAGTGGGAAAAGTAAACCAAGTAAGTCAACTGAAAAAATAGATGGTTAGTGAAATTTTTTACTTTTTCCTTGTGTTTCCTCTGCCAGCCCAGTTTGGTTTTACTATCTTATCATATCTTTTCCTGAAGACCCAAACCACAATTGTTTTTAATCACTTTGCTGGGCCAACAAAAATGTGTACATTAGAACATACAAGATTCCTTTTAGATCTTACATAGCAGTTTTTCCCAAAAGTTTTCACCGACAAAGCTTTCCCACAGGTATCTATTCTTTGCTTTGAATCCTCTTGGCTCTTACATATACAGATAATGCCTCACCGCCAAGCCCTTGTTTATTATTTTGGCTTGGAACCCTTCTCTATTCATTTAGTTTACATACATCTTAGCTTCAGAACCAGGTTCCCAGGAAAAGAACTATTCTTTTTCTTTGCAAACTCTGCAGAGTCCCGTTTTGTAGGTCAGACAGATTTGTTGAGCGGAATTCGAGAGAGTACTATATATAAATGACATATTTCCCTAAAGTCTGATTGCTGAGTATAAGAACACTGAATTGATTGGGAAACTAGGCCACGTAGACAACGTCTCATGGCAAGAATAGGAAAAAAGTTGGTCTGCCATGGGCCAAAGTCTGATATGTAGGAAGATAATCCTGGGTCAGGACAGGAGCCTAGGCAGAATTTTGGAAGATGCAGCGGTTATAGAAGTAAGACTGGATTTTCTCTAAACAGAAGAAAGGACATCTACTGTACCATTTGTGGGCACAAGTTCAGGAGAAACATCTGCCCTGTGAATGGCAGGCAAACCAGAGGTGACCCCAGAGGTGAAGATGTTCAAAGAAAAGTATCATTGTGGCTGTGTGATTTGCCACGATTCTTTGACTGGGCCATTATGACAAAACTGAGTCCAGGATCTCATTTGTTGTGATTTAAACAACTGTTCATCCATTCTCTGCAGATTGCCCGTCTTTTCATAAGTGGGGATTTTGACCTTTCATTCTCTTTGTCTTTGGAAGGTCAGTGGAGAGCATTGTTTAAAGGGGATCAGATTCTGCTTGTGAGAGCACCGTGTGGACGGGGCTGAGCTTGGGACGGGGCACCATGACAGTGACACTCCTCAGTATTACTGTTTCAACCTGTATCTTTTACTAGCAAGCTATTTTTATGTCTTCAGAAGTCATTTCTGCCTTTCATTAAGAATGATAGTATAAATTGGCATTTATGTAGGACCTTTCCAACAAGCTGCTAAAAGTCAATACTGAAAAAAGGGCTTGTGCTCTCTCTCTATTTTTAAATAATAGACTTATTTTTAAATCAGTTTTAAGTTTCTGGAAAAATTGAACAGAAAATACAGAGAGTTCTCATATATCCTCTCTTCTTTCCATTCCCTTACCTCCTTCCTCTATAGTTTCCCTATTACTAACATCCTGTATTGGTGTTGGTACATTTCTTACAACCTATGAGCCAATGTTATACATTATTATTAACTAAAGCCCATAGTTTACATTAGAAGTTACTCTTAGTGTTGTACTTAGTGTTCTATGGGGTTTTGACAAATGCCTAATGAAACATATCCACAATTACAATGTCAAAACAGAGTAGTTTCACTGCCCTAAAACCCCCTGTGCTCCACCTATCCAACCCTTCTTTTCTCCCCTCTAGCATTCACTGCATTCATCAGCATTCACTGATTTTTAGTGTCTCCATATTTTTGCCTTTTCCAAAATTTCATATACGTACTTGGAACCATCCAGACTTCCTGATATTGACTTCTTTCGCTTAATAATAAGCATTCAAGGTGCCTCTGTATCTTTTTGTAGCTTGATAACTCATTTCTTTTTATCACTGAATAATATCTTACCATATGAAGTACCAGTTTGTTGACCCATTCACCTCCTGAAGAACATCTTGGTTGCTTCCAAGTTTTAGCAGTTATGAATAAAGCTGCTATAAACATCCATGTGTAGCTTTTTCTCATTTTGAAGCTGAGGGACAGAAGCAAGTCTCCCAGAATTCTGTATCTCCACACTTTCCCCATCTGCCTTGTCATCCGACTGGTCCTTCATGACTTACTGATTCCTCACAACTGCTCTTGGCCCTCCTCCAAGCCCACCATGGCAGAGGTAAGGGCAAAGTTATATCCAAATTGCCTAATGTCTGATCCCAGACCAGGGTGAGAGGAGCTCTAAGATGTCACCATTGTGGAGAAGAGACAATCTCGACTGATCCAGAGGAGCCCATTACCACCAGGGCTTTTGGCCCATGCCACTTAGACTTCTGTCCTAGAAGTCATTAGGAGATGCCATTTCTGGTCACATGCCACAGACAGAAAGCTTTCATCTTCTGAAGCCAATCCCCCCAGCTGGCTAGGTACTATCCACATACCCCACCCTAACACCTTTCCACCTGTTCCCTGCTTCATCCTCAAGGAAAGAGTCAAGTTCTCTGGTTCACTTAAAAAGAGAGGTTCTGATTAATTAGAACTCTACACTCTAGATTTCTGCCATTGGGTTCTTCTTTGTGTTAATTTGCTGTCCTCTTGACTTCCACATACATTAAAATGCATTTGGACTTTCTGTGGATGCAGAGCAAAGTTGCAGAGGTGGTCTGTCTCCACAGACTGCGCTCTCTTTTTTTCATACTCAATGGTGAAGAGCTGAAAATAGTGGAAGCCCCTTCCCTCCCTTATTGCATTTCAAAAAGGGAATTTGCAGATCAGCCAGCAGCAAGAGGGGTCACATGAAGTTTCAAGGTGCCTGAGCCCACCTCAAGGCACACACAGCGTTTTGGCTCTCTTAAGATGTTGAGAAGGGGCTTCCGGGCCACTTAAAACCTCCTCTCAGGTTAGCACCTCACTTCGAGATGCCTGAACATTTATCAGAAACGTTCTCATCATATAACTCACCTGTTTAACATTTGCCAAAGAGGATCCAGTTTTCAGTTTTCCCATGGTGACTCTTGGGAGGGTTCACACTCCACACTCACCTTCAGAGACCTGTTTGTCGAAGAGCTTCCAGTTGGAGAACCCGAGCATCATGCTGGTTGTCAGCCAAGTGGGCTTCCTCTGGTCGGGCCCATGCACCCTCTCCCCACTGTGTTTAACTGTATGTGAAGTGTGGCCAACTGCACTTTCCAGGCAAGCATCCACCACACTACACATTAACCCATTAGAGGAGAGAGGACGATACTGTGCCTGTCGAGGACAAGGAGGGGAGGACAGTAGGATGTGGGTTTTTGAGACAGCAATTATGGCAGGGAAAGAAGGACCAGGAACTGGGGAACCAATGTTGACAGTCTGAGGTAGAAGGAGGAAGAGAAAGGGTGAAGAAGCAGTGAGGTGAATTGAGTGGGAGAGTTTAATTATGATGTATTTTTGCACCGGGATCCCTGAGGATACAGAAATAAAGAAGTAGTCTGCTCTCCAGACTGGCTTGGCAATGAAAAACAATTCTCCATTTGTCATTCAAATAGCAACACTGGGTTTGAGGTGAGAGAGAGCCATTGATTATCCTACTACCAGAAAGCTCTTTGAGTCAGCGCTGCCCTGTTTCATAAGGGGCCTGAGCAAGGAAGTAGGCTCTAATATTTGTGCAGTACCCGCCATGTTTCATGAGCCCCCTTCAAGGGGATTTATATACATTACCTCACTTTAGGCTGTTATCTGTTAAATTGGAGCCCGTGAAAGCAAGAAAGGTTAAGTGACTTGCACAAGGACATATGACTCATAATTTTCAGTCTTCATCCAACTGTTTCTGAAGCCTGTTCTCATGATGCTTAGGAGGTTTAAAGTCCAGCTTCCCTAGTCCCCTGGACTCTCCTCCCACCAAGAAATGTCCTCCCCCAGGCAGAAGGAGCTTGAAGTTTTTCAATTAGAGATTTATTCCTTTATCTAACACTTTATTCTTTGGCAACTGAGAGGAATAAGCCATTAAAAAGGTTATCATTAATGCACTGCTTACTGAAAACATATTTAGGAGAAAATTTCCAACAAGGAAACTGTGTGCATGTGGAGCATGGGGCAGTCAGAAAAGGGGCAAGGTAAGAGATTAACACAGAAGGAAGATAGAAGACACCCTTGCTTGCTCCTCAGTTTTTGTGGGCACTGTGGAACTGGGAGAAGCCCTTCCCCTTCTTACTTCTCCCGGTCCAGGGAACATGGAGGGTAACTGGCTGGTTACCCCCCAAAGGATCAGCGAGTGAGAGGAGGCCAGAGAGAAAGTGGCAATAGCAGAGATGGGGGGGTGCGGTGGGGTGGAGACAAAGGGGGGAAGTAACTTTTTAAATAAAAAATGATAAGTGATGAATAGAATGGCTAATCCTGAGGAGCCCTGAGAAGGCCAGACCGCCAAGCAAGGGCCTCTCTTTTTTCCACTTTCCTTTTTCTTTTCTTTTTAATTTTCTTTTCTTTAATTTCGCTGCAGCACGTATAATCAATTACAGCCTGAATTGGGATAAAGGGAGGGGAAGCACTTTAATTCATAAATCAATTTTATACGGTCATCAGTCAGGTTGTGAATGCAAATACCTCTGTCGGTTTAGGTTATTCAGAATTAATTGACTCCCACCGGGCTGGGCTGCAGATGGAGAGGGGCTTTCTCACAGAGTCTCCGTGGACCCAGCATGGGGGCCGACTGCTTCCTCCCTTCCCCCTCAGGCCCTTGGCCACCCCCTCTGCTCCTTTACCCTCTGGGCCCCACGAGATGATGGGGGTGGGCAACCGGCAAAGAAGCTGGGTGGATAAGAGCCCAGAAAGATTGTTTGAAGAAGGAAGGGGATACACAGAAAGATGAAAGCCCCAAACAAACCCTCTTCAGCCCAGGCCCTGCAGAGACACCTTTATGCGATTAGAAATGCTTAGCTTTCAAGGGTCTGCTTTTAAGTTTTCTTGAGCTTCTTAAATAAGAAAGAAAAAAGAAAACAAACAGAAAAGCCAGAGTCCCTGGGCTGCAGCTGAAGGGATATCATTCAGAAACCACCGGGTGGCAGAGGTTTGTGTGGCTGCCAGATTTGAGTAGCAGAGAGCAGCCCAGGACACAGGGGGAAGTGCCTGCAGGGCCCAGCAGGAGTGAGCAGGAGGTCCCTGCCCAAGGCACCTTAGGCTTAAGCCTCCCGTGATGGCCCTGCACCATGCACAGGGTAGGGATGGAATGAATCATGGCGGGTGCGATGGCTTCCCCTGATGGCCCTACACCATGCACAGGGTAGGGATAGAATGAATCATGGCAGGGGCGATGGCCTCCCCTGATGGCCCTACACCATGCACAGGGTAGGGATGGAATGAATCATGGGGGGGCTGATGGTCTCCCGTGATGGCCCTGCAGGTCATGATGGAATGAATCATGGTGTAGGAAGGATTGACAGAAGCTTCCTAACTGGGTAACACCTGTTTCCTAGGTTGGGGTCTTCAATCACAGGTTGGGGAGTTCAGTCTAATTTGGAAAAGACACAGACCCATCCATTCAGCATATCCTTCCTTCTACTTTTCCACTTTTTACCCTCAGCTAAATATGCTCCTAATTGTGTTGCTCCAAATCAGACTTAGCGGTTTTCAACACTAGCGCCCACATTAGAATCACCCAGGGACTTTTTATTTTCCTTTTTGTTAATGCCACTGTCTGGGTCTACTTCTAAAACTTCCGCTTTCTTTGACTTCAGTAGAGCTCCAGGAACTGGTGTTTTTTTTAATAGAGCTGCAAGTGAGTCCAATGTGAAGGTAGTGTTGGAACCACTGAAGTATCCGAGAACTCCCCAATCCTGGCTTCCTCCTCACACACCCTGGTAGTGTTTCTCAAAGTCTGGTGCATTAGAATTGCATAGGCAGGAGAAAGAAACACTGATAAGAAAAAAGAACAAAGTAATATTTGAAATTATGTATGTTGTAGTTTCCCTGGTCCCCTCTAGACACATTGTACAATAGAATCACTGGAAAAATCTGTAACTTACACAAACTCTGAGTAAGTGTGGAAACCCCAGCTGAGACAAAGCACCAAGATGTTTGAGCTGTCTTGATTTACAATCAAATCCTAGCCTGCCTGGTATGCATATTTTGCTTTGACTTAATATTGCCTGTTTGTGGATTTTGCCAGAGAGATCTCCTGAGACACCAAAGCCTGAATCTAGAAGCAAAAGGAAAGGAATCATTTGAGGAGATGATCTTAAAGGTTGCCTGTTCTAAAACATGGCTTCTTAATTCAGGTTGAACCTCTAAACAAATCAGCGGCAAAATTCTTAATCAGTTTTAACCAGAACTCAAATAATCAACCCCTGATCTTTAACACAGTAGTTTGTATGCAAATGAGCCATACTTATTTATTTTAAAAGGCTAAGAGGAATTCTTGGAAATCCTCCATTAGTCATTCATTTGTATTACCATATGTTATTGAAGACAATAAAACTGACTTTCTTTAAAAATTTCAGCCTTCTTTCCCAAGTCAGACTTCCTCTCCAAAAAGTCTGAAGGTCTTAATGGAGATTAAATGTGTGCTTCCTCCTGCTGTACTTAGCCAGCAGTAAAGAGAAATTTGGGGAGAGGGAGATTCAGAATGAAAGAGCACCTTGTTTGCAAAGCCCCATGTTTCTAAGGTAGAAGACGTCCATTAGGAAAAAAATATCCTTAGACCATTAAAGCAGTATGGCAGAGTGATTAAATACACCAGCTTCAGCCATACTGCCCAGCTCTGAAACTCGGCGTCACCACTTACATTAGGCAAGATGTATAACCTCTCTGTGCTTCAGTTCCTTTCTGTTTAGAACAGGAATATCAACGGTAGCTACCTCAGAGGGTTGTTGCGAGGGTTAAATGAGATAAAAGCATCAAAAACGCTAAGCAGAAAGCAAGCTCAGTCATTGGTAGCACTTACTGTGACTGAGTGGTTTCTGAAGAGTGTATCAATGGGCCTGGTGGTCTGATGGGGTCCCCCCAGTGGCATCAGCATCTCCTGGGAATTTGTTAGAAATGCAAAATCTCAGGACCCACCGAAGAACTAATGAAAAGAAACTCTGAGAGTAGGACTCAGCACCCTGTGTCTTCACAAGCCTTCCAGGTGATTCTGAACCACGCTCAAATTGGAGAACCTCAGTGTGGGCAGGCAGGCTGGAGGCTGGAGGCTTACCACACAATTGTTTTAGGATCAAGCTTTTTAGGGTCTTATTTTGGTGGTAAAGAAAGAAGTAGGACTTATTTCTTTATAGAGGAAACTGAGACAAACGTCTCACACTATTGTAAGTTTGGGAGGAAAGGCAATTTAGAGAGACCGCAGTCGGGAGTGTCTCACCAAAGAATGAGAACCTCACCAGGAGCTGTGAGGCCTGTAGCAGCAGAGTTTGTGTGCAAAGCCCTGCCAGGGACAGCATCTCAGACCTCACGAGCACAGACTGCCTTCTCTCCAGGGCCCAGTGCCTCCAACCCCATCTCACTCTGGGACTCCAGCAGATCACACCGCCCTACTGGGTCACCAGGTGAGAGCACCAGAGAAGTCTAAGGCTCTAGGCTTGTGCAAAGAGGGAGGCACTGCCAGGAAAAGGTTCACAGAAGAGCAGACTCAGCCGCTTTGAGATGCCAAAGGGGGTATCTTCTTCCTAGTGCTTTCCTTCTCCCAAAATAAGGTTCCCAGAGACCCAAAGGGTGGTGATGGGGATGGTGGTGTGGAGTGGTGAGAACAAAGGAATTGGAAGTCATGTATATAGCATTTTTTTAAGTATTAAAAATAAAAGCAGAGAGAAAGCGAAGTTTGGGGGCTTGGGAGAGAAACAGCATATTCAGATCTACAAGAGGGCCACAGAAGGAAAAAGACACACAAGGAGGAGCTCAAGAGGGTGGCTGGAATGCTCCCTTAAAGATTTCTACTTCCCTTCCACAGCCAAGAACTGAGCCAATACTGGGTGGCAGGTACTCTGTTAGAGAGAAAAGCAAAAGGTGAAATCCCTGCCAGTAAGGAGACTTGAAACAAATACAGAAGAAATGGAAGAATTTTGCACATTCCTCCTAAAAATGACATCTGAAGAAAGGAAAAGAACAAAATAACTCCCAAAGTTTCTTTAAATGCTTGACTCAAATTTGAGATGTAGGGTTCAGCAAACAGTGGTAATGCAAATTATCCACTCCCAACCTCCTCCTTTACACACACACACACACACACACACACACACACACACACACACACACGCTTCAACAGCAGTCGTGTCCTTCACCAGCTTGTCAACGAAGGACAGACCTAGCTGCTGCTGGCCCTGCCACTGTATTCTGATCTTGATCAGAAGAGCATTAGAAGTTAATTAAAGCAGCAGCACCTGGGTGGTTCAGTCGGTTGAGCATCTGACTTCAGCTCACATCATGATCTCATGGGTCTATGAGTTCGAACCCCACATCAGGCTCTTTTCTGACAACGCAGAGCCTGGAGCCTGCTTCAGATTCTGTGTTTTCCTCTCTCTGCTCCTCCCCCACTCTGCTCTCTCTCTCTCTCTCAAAAATAAAAAAACATTAAAAAAAGTTTAAAAAAAGAAGTTAATTAAAGAAACAAATCTGAGAGTGTCTGGTACAGAAGCCAACTCTAACTTACCCTCCTTACAATCTTTCAGTGAGGTAGGGGTATAGGAATCTGACAAACACAAACACAGATTTCATTTCCTGTGAAATGCACCAGGGCTTAGAAAGTAAGAGAGAAGCAAGATTTGAACAAGTAAATTTGGTTTTTTATCACACAGGACACATAAAGCCCTTTTGTGGTGTTTACCAAGCACCAGGGCCCCCTGGTTTCACCTATCCTGGACATGGACATGCATTCTCATCTGAGCTCCACCAGGCCCCCACTTGGGACTGCCTCTTCCCTGGGGGAGAGAAGTCAAAGCAACCTTGTGATGTAATGGCTAGGACTTAGGTCACATGGCTCCCAAGATATCTGTCCCAGTGGTGACTTTCTCAGGTCATTGTCCAACTTTCAAACTTCCTCTAAATGTGAGTGTGTCAGTTATTAGATGGAGGCAAGGGAACTCTAAAAGGAGCCCCTTTGTTACTCTTCCTGCAACAGCTCCTCCGCTCCCCCAGGTGCTCTGAATCTGCTCACTTTGCTCCCCGAAGGAAGAAATGAGCTTTGAGTCCCTCTTGGGCCTCCGCTGATACTTATTTCCCAGCTCAGCTCCAAACAGCCAAATGAATTTTTCAGAAGGACCACAGCTGGCTTGTCAGGGCCCAGGTAACAATATTAAAATTTATCAAGAGAGGAAAAATCTCAGAACCCCCCTTTGTTTTCACAAAGTTTTTTTTTTCTGGGCGTCCTTACATGCTCAGGGTTATTCTTGTTTCCTTTCTCTTATCCTTCTTGGCCATTTTCCTCTGCCTCTTCTTTTTTCTCTATACTCCTCCCCAAAGCATAAACTATGTGTCTATGATCCTGAACAAAGTTAATTCCAAAATTTTTTTTTAAAGAACATTCTTTAGACAAAACATAACCCTGGCTGCAGCTGGAGGCTGCTGGGATTTCTGTGCCTTGTTTTAATGCATGGCCCCTTTCATGAAACCCGGGAGAGTTATGGAGGTGGGGGTAGAGGAAAAAGAGGAGGAGGGGGAAGGGAGGCGTGAACCTTTACACCCAAAGTGGGACTTCAGAAGAATTTACGGCCGTCTTTTCTGGAGACCGTTAAGATTTTATTACCCCAGTACCAGCAGTTACAATGCTCCATGGAGCTCAGAGCGAAGGCCATGCCAAGGATCCTCAGCTTGCTGAAGCTGGAGAGAGGCCAATGCTCCTGCAAAGTTCACTTCAGAAAGAGAGAGGGAGCCAGCTCAAGTGGGAGGTGGATTGGAGGGAAGATAGAAGCCCAGAAAGTAAGTCAGACATTATGAAGTCACAACCTAGGCTCCACAGTCAAACAGAGCTGGCTGTGGGTGACTTTCTACCATTTACTAGCTTATGATATTAAACAAGTGATTTAACCATTCTAAGGCTGGGGGTTCCCCTCTGTAAATTGGGGATAATAGCAGCACCTACCTTATTGGATTGAGGTGAGGATTAAATAAGGTAACGCCTGTAAAGAGTTTAGTATGGTGTCTAGTTCACAGTAAGTGCTTAATAGCTGGTATTTTATTTTACTATAATTGTAAATAACGGCATTCCAGGAAGGGAGAGACCACCGAGTCGAGCTCTCGTGTTCTTTAAATGTCAGTGTGTATGGAGAGGAGACCTACTTTCTTTCTTAGCTCTAAACAGTCTTCTCCATGGTAACTCTCCCACCCAAACCTACTGGGTACATGGAGTGTGAGGGGAAAGACCAGGAAAAAGGGAAAGAAGTGAAAGAAAAAAGATGATAAAAGCAAAGGAAGTTTCTGGGGGCAATAATTGAGAAAAAGCATCAAAAAGAAAACTAAGTGAAAGAAAAGAAAATGGAAATTGCTGAAGATGGAAAGAAGTTTTGCAGCTGGACATAGACTGAATGGGAAATGTGGATGTGAGGTATAGGAGTCTGGAAATGCATGGGGTTGGTTCGGTGGCCAGACTTTGGGGAGGTGATGACTCCCAAAAGCCATGGGTATTTGAAAGACCTAAGCAGCAGAGCAGAGCTTCCTGCAGAACATATAACCCCTCTGCACACTACCATCAATCATAGTTCCTCACTGTGATTGACAAGTCACTGGCGGATGACCTGCCCCTACCCACCATGCTCTCATACCTGCACACTTTACTGTAACCCTGAAGGATTTGTTCCCTAAGGTAAAGTTCAACACTTTGTGCTGTGGAGCTTCTGTGACAAAGGGTAGGCTTACATATCCCATGCCCAGAGCTAGGTAATTGGTCAACAACTGTTTGTTGAGTGAAGGAATAATGTTGTGTAGTTGAGGCAGACCTACATACAAGCAAGTCTGTTAGATGCTAATGGCTACAGGGTTTCTTTCTTGGGGGAGGGGGTGAAATGTTCTGGAATTAGAATAGTGGAGAGAGTTGTACAACCTTGTGAACATACTAAAACCTGCTGGGTTGTACACATTAAAATGGTGAATTTTTTGGTATCTCCATACAATAAATAGAAAACATAGCTCTAGTTTTGGAGAACGTCATGACTAGCACCTCCCTTCCAATGTACTTAATGGTGGGTCCTCTTCCCATCTCTTTGCTCCTTCTCAGAACATAAGGACAAAACGATTACCTTAAAAGGTCTTTATCAAGTCCTTCTTGGATTTTGACATTCTCTTGAAGTCTAAGTGACACGAAGAATGGTCAGATCTCAGAATTAAGGTGGCCAAGTAAGAGGTTCCTCTTGAACATTTCTGTAGGAGCTGTGAAAACTTTCCATGCTTGAATAGTCCTGAAGATAGAAATTCACTTCCTTAGTGAACCTCCTCACATGGTCCCAGCCACCAGATGCTCAAGAATCAGAGAAATTCTAGGAAACTGATGGCAGTATTACCTGATTTTGATTTCTGTTAGTCTTGAAGTGTTCTTATGGTATACCTTTTTTTTCCTGACAGTCAAGGGCAGTCAGAGGAGCAGAAATAATGTTTCAGATGGGACAAAGGAGAAAGACAAAATGTACTACTAGATTCTCCTGCTCTTTCAATTTCTGTGTCCACTCAGAACCTACTTCCCCACACATTCCTAGACGCACATAGAAAACTTCTTAGTGTTGGACAGTACTGTTTTCTGTGGACACTTCCGTCTTGTGGAATTGTATGGTTAAGGATTTCATGTGGTACTTGTTTCAGTAGCTTGTTTAGTATTGGTGAAGGAAACACTACATCTTAAGCTACTATTTAATACATCAGTAACAGACCGCTCAGACAAATAGGATTTCAGGTCTGGGGGCTGGTGTCTACTCTGCTCCTAAAAAATCAAGAGAGAATGAGTCCATCCATTTTTGCATTCTGTCCTACGGTTTGGGCCAAATGCTGGGTCTCCAAGAAAAATTGGGAAAGCAGGTTATATTCTGTTCCAAGTTCCTTCTCCAGCATCCTATCCTGAGCAGAATAAAAATGTGAAAAAGTAAAACATTACTTATTCAACCCTAATCTTGAACTAAACAAACAAACATTGAAATCTTCATTTATTGAGGCTTTCCTTGAACTGAGAGGCAGAAAGTTTATTGTCCTCTGAAGTTTCTGAAAAGCTCCCCCACCCCAGTCATTCTGTAATAAGTCGTCACACTCACTGAGAATCTCAGTTACCAAACCTACAAAGTAAAATGGAATCTAGACCCTGGGTTCCCAGTTTTGTCACCACTAAGGTGCTCATTCCTATATTTGTCTAATGATGTCATCATCAGCCAACCAGAGCCCCCAATCCTCTTGTGCTATCAGTGCTAACAACTGAATTGCTCAGTGCATGATCATTTGGAGAGTTTGTTGGAAGTTAAGTGTATGATTCCTTTTAAACTTTTAAAGTTACTGGAGAAAAAGCTTTTAGAGACATGTTTTTACTTTTGAGGATACTCTGTCTCCACAATTTGGGAGCTGGAGACCAGATAATGCATGAGACCCTTCCCAGCTTCAAAATTCGCTGTCTAGAAAATTGAAGGTGAATGAGTAAGTCATGAATTACTTGGATTTGCCCCTCTTTTTAGCCCATCCTGAAGATTCTCCCTGAAATGCAGAGTGGCTGCTGGCTGGACTGCCCACTCAGAACCAGCTAGCTAGTCCTGGCCTCAGAGTTAGAGGAAACAATGCAAAACCCAAGAAATGGTCATTATTAAACCAGGTTTAAATCCCGGTTGTTAACTTCCACCAAATGTCTTTGGTCTAGAAATGTAAGGGAACCAGTTTTTCCTTTGTCTTTTCCAACAAGACTTTGTGAATATAGGAGATGGCGAGAAAGATTGTAATCCACTGTGTGCAAGATATTAAATCAAAAAACATATGAACTGGGGCTCCTAGCTGGTACAGTCGGTTAAGTGTTGGACTTCGACTCAGGTCATGATCTTGGCTCAGGTCATAATCTTGTGGTCTGTGAGTTCGAGCCCCACATTGGGCTCTGTGCTGACAGCTCAGGGCCTGAAGCCTGCTTAGATTTTGTGTCTCCCTCTCTCTCTGCCCCTTCCCAACTCACACTGTCTCTCTCTCTCTCTCTCAAAAATAAATATTTAAAAAAAACCCTACAGGAACTCAGAGAGACTCTAGAGTCTCCTTACACAGTAACCCTGTAGGCTGTAACCCTGAAGGCTTTGCTCCTTAAGGTAAAGATCGACCCTGTGCTGTGGAGCCTCTGTGACAAAGGGAAGGAAGAACTAAAATTCAAGAGATAGGGAAAGAAGGGGAAGAAAGAAGATATCCAGAAACCTGAGGTTCTATAGCTTCTTTCCCCAGTCCCTGTCCTCTTGTAAGGGGGCAGACATTTAGCTCCCCCAACCCTTGCCTCCTCTCTCTTATAACTCTTAATAGTATATTTGCCACTGCGGATGGTAACCCTTTATTATTAAACCTCCATTAGTGCGGAAAATATAGAGCAGTGCCCTTTGCTCTAAGAAAATGGCCCTTCTCACTGTGGCCAGCATGGTTGCAGATGCTGTCTCCAGTCTCAGCAAGCTTGCCGCATGGCTCCCCTTGTCCAGTTTTACTAAAATGTTTACTTTGCCACTGCCTAATTTTTAAAGACCAAGATACTTTTTTTTTTTTTTTTTACATCAAATCTAGGAGCCTTTCCTCATTTGGGGAGGAGACAGTTCTTCAGCATATTTGTAAGTGATCTAATGGAGTCACTCAGAATTTATTCTTCTCTTTGGAATCTCAGGGGAAGACATTTTTGACAGCCACAATTTGTATCATTTTTGTTGAAGCTCCGGAGGCCTCTCTCTTCCTTCCCAGAGCACCTTAAGCATTGTACCTCCTTTCCTTAATGTTCCTTCCAGAAAATGCTTCATGTTTCAGGTTGAGCATATTATTAATACGAGAGTGTGTGAGCCTGTCTGGGAAGTTAATCCATTTCCCAGCAACCCCCAGGAGAAGCTTTGTATGTTATTTGCTTATTGGTTTGATTTTGAACTGCTCTTCCAGAGAAATTCGGAAACCATCCAAAGAATTTCTGGAAATTAAGCATTGCCGAAACACTGGTTTTTATTCATTATCATCATTGCCCTTATCATTTCCATCACTGGGCTTTTATATCTCTTTATAAACAAATAATCAAACAGACTTCCAGTATTACAGCAGCAAGACCACTTGCTGTTTTCCACATTTATTGACAGTGTCCTGAAGCAAACCCAAGTTTACCGTACTTGGACTTTAAGGAAGTAAGTGACACTCAGGACACTGAACCTTTCCCTTCAACTCCCATCTTGGGTAGCATCTTCAAACACAGAGATGAAGAGAGAATAGAAATAACTCATGAACCCTCCTTTACGCTGTGGCCTGTGCTTGTGCCTATCAGTGATTCTCACCACAACCCCCTGAAGCTGGTGTTAGTACACACCTTCAGATTTTGTTATCCACAGCTGCTCCGAGTTAACCACTTTATCATCTTTAGTCTGTGCAAAGCTCCCCCGTTCATTTGTTCATTCCCTCTATCCCCATAGCCACTCCCATTTCACTGCCTCAGCCCATAGGCAACATGTTCAATATGTTTTTGAAGATGTTTTTGCAGGGGCGCATGGGTGGCTCAGTTGGTTAAGCATCCAACTCTTGGTTTAGGCTCAGGTCATGATCTCACGGTTCCTGGGTTCAAGCCCCACATATGGCTCTATGCTGACAGTGGGGAGTCTGTTCAGGATTCTCTCTCTCTCTCCCTCTCTTTCTGCCCCTCCCTGACTTGTGCGCGTGCCCGAGTGCTCTCTCTTTCTCTCTCTCAAAATAAATAAAACTTAAAAAAAGATATTTTTACAAGAGAGAGTAACCTGTGCATTTTTAATTACATAAATGGATTCTAAAACAACATCTTTTTCCACATTTTAATCTCTGACATCAGGATGCACCTTGCAATCAATGGTATCTCACAGCTGAACTGGCGGGGATTTTACTCTCTTAGTGAAAGCATAAAATAATGGTGCATAGACCAATAAATGGTAGTGAGATTTGACAGAAACATGGTATATATCTCATCCTATTTCTTACTTTCCCTTCCCCCTCCCACACTATTAGGTTAAGAGCATGCATTTTGCCATGTACTCCTGTCATCCGTCACTTCTAGTTGCAGCCTAGCACTCCAGCGTGGGCCTCCATCATACTTTACCTATGCTCCCCCAAAGACTACCAGGTTGGCCCCAACTCCCTGAAACCACAGACAGCACTGGAATGAGCTTCCTGTGTATATCCCTATGGAATATCGTACGTGTTTCACTTGGGACAATACCTCTAGGAGTAAAATTGCCCGCTCATAAGTTGTAAATGTTAATTTGACTAAGTAGAGCTAGGTTGCTCTCCAGAATGGCTACATTATCCACATTCTACCAGCAATGGATGAAGGTATTCTGTGCCCACATCTCTGCCAACACTTGGCATTATCCAGCTTCCTCATGTCACATATGAGAAAAGGGAAGTTTGCATGGGTGGTTTCTCTTCCCTTTTATCAACAAGGCATAGATATAGCTAGTGATACCAACACCTGGTCTATGCCAAGACACCATAGGTGAACCATGTGATTTCTTAATCTGTATTTCTTCCATCAGTTAAGAATGTTCCTTAGCCTCGCTGGACATCTGTGTTCTCATCCCTTAATGTGAGTAGTATTTGGTGGTGTCCAGGGCTCTTTCCAAAGCTATAATTCTCCAACTGTGAATACTTATCATTAGCAGTTGCCCCTGATGGCATCTAAATGCCAAGATGCTGGAAATGGGCTATTCTTTGTACCTTTTCATCTCCATGACCAGAGAACCTAATGAATTACCAAGGACCCACACTCAATTCTGCCTTCTTTAATACAAACCTACTCTCCCAATCTCCTCCCACTCTCACATGAGATGATGCCCAGAAATAAGAGACAAGGTATTCAGTGTACTTTCTCAAAGCCCAAGAGTGTGCTAGGTTACGTTCTGTTCCAGTCTGAAAAGTGTTATCTTCCCTATTCTGATGAGCAATAGATCTTCATGTTCATGAAGGTGAAGTCCATTCACAGAAATTACATCACCCAAACAGGGAGAAACCAACGGTCTCTCCTCAGCCATTTCTTGAATAAGGATGGAGACGTGAGATATGAAGTTGGGAGTTGCTTTGAGAGCTTTTATAGCTAAATGCTCACTTCCCACTTATTTTTCTTTCCACTGGATGAGCTTCTGCAGACTTGCTGGCTTACAGCCGCTGTCTGAAAGGGCCATTAGTGCATGTCTGTCTATAGCAGCCTCACAGGGATTCACTTCTGACAGCTCCCTAAGGAAGACCAGCTCTTCTTGGGCCACGCAGATGACAGTTTGGCAGTAGGTTTCCACCAGTAATCTCCATATTCACACCTATCCACTTGTTCCCATGTCACATCCTTGTCAGGTTTCCAAATCTCAGAGACCTTGAGAGTCTGTATATTTGACTGACTTTTAGCTCCCTCTTATCAAGAGATGAAGGACGTCACTCACTGCAGAGGGAAATTCCAGGGACCAGGTATCTCAGGTCCTAGGCTCAAGTCCTCAGAGCTCGTATCTCTTCTGTGCGTCCTTCTCTTTTGCCCAAACACCTCCATTTTGAACACCCAGTATACCCATGTATCCCTGTGCTTAAAGGGCAGTGTAAGAATTATTACTGAGCGCTGCTCAACTAGGCATTCATGCATGTGCCGTCTCATGTAATTTGAACATCTTGTTCTCCTAAACAATGGACACTCAGCTGGCTGTTTTGCCCTTGCCTTTTGCATGAACTGTCCCATGGGCTCCTTTGCGAGCAGCAGGATTCAATCTTCTCCCCTGGATAGCCAAGTTGGGAGATTTATTTTTGCTATGCTGTGGCCCAAGTTTGCTTATTGGGAAGAGCTGCTTAGCCATTTGCTTCAGCTCTACTGGGACCTGGATAGGAAATCTAATATCAGCCCACATGGAATATTGCTTTGGCTTAGCTGCAGGATTATGGTTCAGAGTTCCAACATGCTTGTCTTCACTTACTCTGCAGGGTCATTGCTAGGACACAAGGGGCCCTGCACCACTCAGGCTGGTAGGAGCATACTCTGGTCTGGGGCTTATTGCTTCTTCTTTAAACTGTAAGTAATAGCATGGTTAGAAGAAAAAGCAGTTCACATAAAGTCCTATTGTTATTGATCACACCAACTGAGATAAATGAATCTTATAATCAGCCTCACAGCAGTCCATCCCAGGTTTTTTTTTCTTAACCAGAAGAGTTTTAAGAAAAAAACAGTTTATGATTTTTAGAGCTCTTTTTTTTGATGTGAAAAATTGCATATAAGAGATTGTGGGCTTAATTAATGAAAAAAAAAAAAACCCCATACTAAGCCTTTGGCACCAGAAAGATATAGATTCAAATCCCATCAGGCTGATTTGGGCGAGTTGCCTAACTGCTCTAAGGTTCAGTTTCCTCATCCATAAAAATGAAGATTATCATGACTACCTTGCAGCTTTATCTGAAAGATTAAATGAGACATGGCATGTATAGCACCTGGCTGGTATAGGATAAGTAGAAAGGCAAGCAGAGGATATGTGGAGACATGCAGGGATGAACTGGAGAAATGAAACATTGGGAGAAACAAGAAATTTAGATTTGGGTAGGGGGTGGAACTATAATGGAAAGCTGGGAGAAGCCGGAAGCAGTGAGGGAAAGAAGGATGGCCTCTTGATGGTAGGCTGTGATATTTCAAGGTTCCAGGGAAGGCTGGAGCCTCTACAGCAGTTGTCTTGAACTAGAACAAGAATATTGGTCTCTGGAGGTAGATGGCAGAAGGTTAAGCTAGGAAAGTTGCGAACCAACACAGCGATGTTGTCTGTTGGGTATCAGTATGTCTCAAGCATCAAGTGAGTTTTTCTACCAAGAACACTAGACTTTCACTCACCTGCATACATGTCTACCCCACGATTTAATTGCACTTCAAGCCAAGTGACTAAGTCCCCCCTCCCCCACAAGAGAACTGAGAAGTAAATTATAACAGCGGTCACGTGGTGCCTGCTTACTCAGAGTGCCAGGCACCCGGCTAGGGCATCTTACCTCCATCACTTCCTTAAATTCTCACAACGCCATGAGGGCAGTATCATTTTCCATATACTAACATGGGGAAACTGAGGCCCAGAGGGGATAAATGATTGCCCAAGATCACATAGTTAGTAGGTGGTGGAGCTGGAATTCACCTCCAAGTCTGACTGACTGCAAGAACCACTACAATATCTTCCTTCCTGCTGGTAAACAAGAACTGTCAGTCATAGCTTTTGCATGAGAAATCCCTAACCCCTAGTATATATTTTTTAAATTTATTTATTTATTTTGAGAGTGAGCATGTGAGCACCAGCAGAGGAGGAGCAGAGAGAGAGAGGGAGGGATAGAGAGAATCCCAAGAAGGCTCTATTCTGTCAGCGCAGAGCCCTATGCGGGCCTCGAACTCATGAACCATGAGACCATGACCTGAGCCGAAACCAAGAGTCAGAAGCTTAACTGACTGACCCACCCAGGAGCCCCACTCCGTCATATATTTTTATGGGAGGCGACAGCAGTGGAGCTTTTGTGGGAAGAACCTTGGGCGCCCTTTGCTACAGATCCTCCTTTAACCATATCCCAGATTCATGCCAACACCCCCTAGGTAGGGCAGGCATGGAGCAGAAACCCACAACCTTGTGAAATGTGAAATCTGTGAAAATGTTTTAACGTATTCTAAAATCACAAGAAAAAATGAACATAATGTATACCAATGGAGTTATAAAGAGTAACTTTTAATAATTTCCTATGGGAGAAGGGGCACATGTAGGCAAAAGTACCTGGGGACCATGAAAATCACATGTGTCCCTGCCTGCTTTCTTAAATAATATGGGAAGTTTAGGGAGTATAATTGCGATCCTTGCATAGCATTGCCTCCTGTCTCATTCACTTGGAGAGTTATATCATTCTAGAAATCCTTAAGTAGGAAACATATGCTTCTCTTGGCAAGCTGTTCTCTTTGGCGGACATAACAGTTGATACAAATATGTCCTAATACTCTACTCAGATATACAAATGTGAACAGATACTTAAACTCCAGATACACAAGCTCTATCCAAGAATTGTGTACCCCAACTTATCCCTGGGCATAAGCATAAACTCACAAGCACCAGGGCAGCCCTAGGAACTTCACTGTAAACATATTCACCAACACACACACACACACACACACACACACACACACTACTCCAACAATAAGACAAATAGACAAAGAGCCAAGAAGATCAAATTACCATCCCATGAACGGCTAAAAAGAGAAAAATCCCAGATTTGGAGCCAATCTGCGGTAGGTAAATAAAGGGGCAAGAGGGGGTGGGAAAAAGGATAAAGCTGTGCAAATTGAGTCAACGCGTTTATTTTTTTTTCAAGGTCCAAGACCAGAGTGCTCATTAATGATGGCTCTCAGAGCTTCCTCAATTAAGCATCCCCTGCTCTTTGAGGGGTTCCAGATCTGCACAACCCATCAATAACATCAGATTTGAGAACTAAGTCGGGGGTTGAGAGGAGGGGAGCAGGTCAAAGCTTTGTGAGTGGCTCCATGGTTAAATGCAAGTTCAGCTGAAAAGCCTTAGAAGAAGCTATCTCATTAATTGGACCCTTTCACCTCTGTCCTTTCCATTCTGCCCACAGTTATCCCTCCACAGAATGTACCCAGGCAGAACAGTTGAAAGAAAAGGGATTATCTGCCCTGTTCTCCAAATCCAAGTTATTTTTGGTTAATTGGGGGTAAAAATGTGAGGCAACCTCTGGGCAGAGATACCCTTGAGTCCTGTGTGTTTGGAATCAAATCCCAAACCCATTCTAATAAGAAGATGTGTACTCATAAGGGGGCCTCAGGCCTCAGTGTGTTTCCTGT
This sequence comes from Cryptoprocta ferox, assembly GCA_028646485.1. Taxonomy (NCBI): domain Eukaryota; kingdom Metazoa; phylum Chordata; class Mammalia; order Carnivora; family Eupleridae; genus Cryptoprocta; species Cryptoprocta ferox. The sequence goes on from CM053573.1 coordinate 55,720,836, forward strand.
AATATTCATTTAACTACAATGTTGGGAGATTCAGGTCCACTGATTCTTTCCATGAAGATATAATTCCCCCTATTGAAATAATAATAAAAGAAATAGTGATAACAATGATCTCAGTTAATCCTCAGGGCTCCATGAATTAGTCATTGTTAATACAAAGAAGGAATTTTACAGACAAGGAGACTGGACCTTGGAGATGTTAAATAATATACCCAACTTCTTATGGCTAGTACATTGCTCAGATGCAGTATAAGTCAAATCTCTTATTGTGGTGTAATTTACATTGTGGGTTTTTTTCCTCGTTGTTATTCATCACAATAACAACAATGGCCCATTGTTGTTGTTTTTGTTTTTTCCAAATTTTAACTACTGGAAATAATTTGACAATGTACATTTTGTGCATAAAGCTTTTCTCTTATTTTAAAAAAGTTTTAATTTTTTAATTATTTTTGAGAGAGAGAGAGAGACAGGCAGAATGCGAGCAGGTGAGGGGCAGAGAGAGGAAGACACAGAATGAAAAGTAGGCTCTAGGCTCTGAGCTGTCAGCACAGAGCCTGACATGGGGCTCGAACTCACAGTCCATGAGATCATGACCTGAGCTGAAATCAAGAGTCAGACACTTAACCGACTGAGCCATCCAGCAGCCCCTCTCTTATTTTTGATTATGTTCTTAAAATAAATTCACAAGTAAGATGTCTGCATCAAATGGTTTAGATATTTTTTGTTCTCACTATGTATTATGAAATTACATTTTTAAAGTTTTGTTAATTTACACAGAGACGTCACCATACAAATGCCCTACTTTTCTCAGATCCTTTCCAACAGAGTGAATTTGCTGATGAGATTTGGCTGCTCTCTGGCTACCATTCCATGTTCAATGTTAAAGATTTTCTGGAATTTCATTTCAGTGGCCAGTAGCACGGCAAGGCTGTGAGCATGCTGGGTTATAAGGAGTCTCGCGAAGATCCATTACCTCTTACCCTTTCCCATCTATTGGCCAATACCTACAATTCTACCATTAGGGATGCATCCTTTTGGCTTAAGTCTTAGAGTGACTTTGACCTTGGACTTTGACAATGACCTTGAAGGTGTTACTTTTAAATGGCTATCGGCTATTTTTATTCTATTGCGAAGATGAGGAACCACATTATTTTGAGGAGGAGGAGGAGGAGGAGGAGGAGGAGGAGGAGAAGGAGGAGAGGTAGCCAGGAGACAGTGATTGGAGTTGGGGATGGAGACGTTGGGGGTTGGAGAGGGACTACAAAAAGAAGGCACATGTCCTTTCCCTCCCTATCTGTTTTTCTTCTTCATTGCTGGTGCCTGGGGATGTAATTTTCAGTCATATTACAAAATTATTTTTTTGTGTGCTTACAATGATGTAGACAGCATTATTGGTGCTGGAGAGAGATACATCAGTAAACAAAACAGTCACAGGACACAGTCAAACAAATAAATATGTAATACGATATCAGAAAGTAACAAATGCTATGAAGTGTTGTCTTTAAAGAGGAGAATTGTCAGGAGCCAGAGTCTTTTCTTGGGCTGGGAATAATTAATGTATAGGCCAAGGTTTTGGGTCATGTGTGTGAGATGGAGGGAGATGGCAGGAAAATAAAAATTACAGGCAAATGAAGCACTAGCAAACCAGGCAGCTTTCTGACTCTCGTTAGAAAGTCTTCTGAACCCCTTTCTTTCTCCCAATAAAGATCCATGATTTTAGTCCAGCAGCTCCCTCACCTGGCTGTAGGCCTGGGAAAGATGTGTATAGATGTGGGGTTGCTGTTCCACAGCGAGAGCCGCAGAGCCCTGGCAGGACTTCCTCTCAGAAGTGTCTGTGGTGGGGAGAGTAGATGGTCCTGAGTGTTAAGGCTCGCCTGATCTGCTGCTGCCGGGCTTGGGCCAGGCCCCTAACTGCCCCACACTCGGCCTCGGTTAAGCAAAATGAGAGGTTTCGATGCTAGGAGGAAGGTCTCCGTGGTTCCTTCCAGCCTAGCCCTCTTTTTCCACCTACCTTGCATTTCTGCCAGTGAGTCCTCCAAGTACACAGAAGGATTAATCCATCAGCTCAGGCAGACCGGGAGAGGAAGGGAGGCAGGCAGAGGAAGTATCAATGATACTGCACTCCAGTGAGCACTGAAGAGGCTCCATTCATGGGCCAACAAAACCTGGGAGAAGCCTCGGACTTAATCAGCCAAGGAGGGTCCAGCTGTAGGAACAAAAGAAATCAAAGCTTTACTTGGCAATCGAGATGTAGCTTCTGCAATCTTCCTGAGACCTGAGCCCCCCTGACTCCTGCCAGGGCCAGGCGTGCGCAACACGCACACACACAGAAACAGACTGTGGGGTTACAGGTTTCCAGAAGGAAGAGGAGAACAAAGAAGCAAAACTCCCGAGGAATGAGGTGAGAGCTGCTATGATTGAACAAGAGCCGCATTTTAATACTGTGTTTTAGGCCATGCTCTAGGGATGCTAAGAGTTTACATTTTTAAAAATTAAGATCCTTCTTACACTTAATAATCAAGGAACACTTCGACGAGATTCAAAGTGAAACTCTTGCATGGACTTCTGCATAAAACCTTTTAGGGTCCTGGAGTTAAGTTGCTTACCATATTATAGCAGTTGTGGCACTTTGTACCATACCTTTCCATAGAATATCTAGCTAGGATTTTTTTTTTAATATTCTGACATCCTTCTAGTAAAGTAGGTTAAGATTATGCATAGCCCCATTTTATAGGTGGGAAAACTGAGGTTGTGTTTCTTATGGCTGCTTATTATGTCTCCGGTATGCTGCTGTAATCACCAGGGTCAATTTCATCAAAGGTGTGATCATTGTCCCTGAGCTGATGACGGTACAAATGAGCAGACTGTCCTTGCCCTTCTGGAGGTAAGTGCCAGAATGAGGACAGGCAGTTTGGATACCACACATGTAGCCACCAGCAACGTTCCTGGAAATAGAGGTGTGATGCCACTCCCCGCCCTGCTAATCCCAATGCCACACTCAGCTTTGTCAGATGCTGAGAGTATCTGGGAGATCATATTATTAGGATGACTCACAAAATTAATTAATTACTTGTTTTTGTTTTGTTTTGTACGCACATGATTTGTTTTTTTTTAATATGACCTTCTGCTGCCCTGTACTATCATAAATTGCATCTTTCTGAAGGCAAGTCTGAGGAAGTTTGCATACATGAGTATGTATTAGTAGTGAATGGCATTGTCTATAAAAACTTGCAGGCACAGTCAGCAGTGTTTTGTGAGGTCTTCAACAAAGATGTTTACTAAATAGCTTTGGGGCAAATATTTTTGGCTGAAAAGTCTAACATTAAAATGAACAGAAGAATTTTGCAAGCAAAGAATACAGTTTATTATGTTCAGTTATTCTCCATAAAGAATGGGTAGGAGATGTGGGATTAAAAATCACTGTTGAGTTGCCATGACCAGTGGATAATGGGCATGGTTTCTTCTTTAAAATATGATACCTGTGGCCACAACTGAGGGTAGGAAAAACCATTAAAAGGTGTTTCTTTCTCTTGGGTTTAGCCATTTTTCTGTTCTGTGCTTCTGTCCCTACTAGTGATTTGTTCTTACCTATGAATTAGGGAACTCTTGTCATTCCATCAAGATGTTCTTGATGTAGTTCTACCCTTTGATGTTTCCCCTAAACAGTGTCCCTGACCTAGGACTAAACCCATTTCCCTACCTTCATCAATATTTTCCAGCTCAAGGTCCTGATTTTCTAGTCCAGATATGACTTCCTGATAATTGGATAATTTCAGGTATTGTTCCCAGAACAGAGAACTTTGGGGGTCAAAGAGCCTTCACACAGCACTTCTCTTAAACTCGTCTTAGAGGGTCTGATCATGAATTGAGTCTGGCACCTTAAGACCTCTATTCTCCACATCATAGAGGGGACCGGAGCTCTTGGCTGGGCTTGTGAGCAAAGCAGAGGAAGCTGTTGCAGTTGTAAAACTATTCTGAAGTTTTTTTGTGGAGAAAGACCTTCTGGCAGCCCTGTTGTTTCCTAATAGTTCCCTCTCCACTCTCAGTGATGTGTGTGCAAATTATCCAGAAACCTCCAGGCCCCTTCTTCAACTCAAGTTTGGCCTTCCTGCTCACCCTTTTCCCAGATGAAAACATAGCCTCTGCACACAGGCCGGCCCCCTCAAGTTGACCCCCCCATTTCCAAAGCTACTTCCTGCCTTGGTGGCATCTTTCATGAGAAGGGGCTGGAGGTGTTTTGCACCACTGGTACACAGTGGGCATGGTATATATGTTGGCAGAGTTAAACAGATTGCCAAGAAAGGGATGGTGTCCTGCTGAAAAATTCCTCTAGAGCTTGGCCTGCATCTGGGAGGGTGATCTTCAAAGGGTGGTCTAAGGCTCACAGTGGGCTATGAGGAGCTGCCTTGTGAACTTTAAAGGATTAAAATGTCTGTGTGGAGGAGGGATCCTCTTACAGTAGAAGATGGAGTAAAAGAACCATGGTGCCATTGGCCAATTAGAAAAACTGTGAGAACATTAGAGAAAAGTATAGTCTTGCCAGGAAGCAAGATAAGAGTACTGGTCATTCCCTTTGGCCTGATCAGGACACTGTCTCAGAATGGAGGGAGGGAGTGGACTTTCAGAAGTTCCTCTCTGGTAAAAAGCTGTAGTGCTCTCTCATCATTCAGGGTCCCAGAAAACTTCTGTCCTGGAGAGCACCTGAGTGAGTGTACCAGCGTTTGCCTCTGCAAAGTCTCCCTTTTCTTTACTCTTACAGCTGATGGCTTCCCCCCACCCACCCCACCACGACAGACACATTCGGAAGCATTCTTCATACAGTATGCTTCCATTGGTTAGGTTCTCTGCACTGTCCCTCCTGCTTCCCTGAGATTTCTGCTAGTTCATCTTAACTGAAACATTATGTATTCCCAAGCCTTTGACTCACACATTTAGGGATGGTTTCCTGGTGTACTTCCACAGGTGGTTAATCACATCTACTATGTATGGGTTTTAGTAAATTAACTCTTACAGCCAACTGTATTTCCAAAGTCTTAGCATACATCTTATCATGGCCTCTAGGCCCTACTGTGTCTTCTAAACCTGTGATCTATAGGTAGAAGCAAACTGTCCCCAAATCACAGCTTCTGGGTGGCAGAGATAGACAATGAATTGGCGTATTCTGTTTATTATCCCTCCTCTGAATTTACCGAGTAGACTTCAAGTCTTGCATGAAGCCAGCTCTAGATATTCTTCCCACACTGCACATGGAGAGCTGGAATGATATTTGCCTGAGTCCCCTAACAGCAACTTTGTGAACAGCAGAGGAAGCAAGCAAGAGATAAAAGCAGCTTCCCAGAACAGGCCAGAGGCAGTATGTCTCCTCTCCCTGGGTCAGGTCATTAGTTGTAGCTTTCAGAACAGCCCCAGCGTCTGAAGAATCACTTGCTCAGCAAACACCTACTGGTAGCCTCCAAAGTGCCAGGCAGGCAGTGTGGGCGTAGGATGAGTAAAAGATGAGTGAGACACAGTGCATGCACGCAGGAACTCACAGTCTAGTGATGGCGGGAACACTGGCTTGCTGGCAAGTGGTTCCTGGAACAAGTTATGGGATAATGACTGGCAAGAAGGAGAAGGAACATTTGGAATTACCTGGAGACGCATTCAGTCTTGCAGTTCTTCCAGCCAGCACAAGGCTGTTTTTCAGTGCCAGGAGCCCTGCTCCCCTACTTCTTCCTTCTCCTCACCCTCCCACTCTTTCCTCTTGGCCTGTGGAGTCTGGCTGTTGGCCTGTCTGAGGGCTGTGGCCACTTCTTTACAGGCTGAGTCATTCCACCCACCACCCCACACACAGCAGTGCCCCTCCATGAAAGGAAGAGGGATTTTTAGATTAAGCTTACATTTGGACTGATTTATTTCTTTATTTTAAAGAGGTTAAGGAGTGAAAACTTTTATCTGAATATAAATGGGCTTTAACACTCTTTTTTAAAACACAAGGATATTGCTAATTTTTAAAAATACATCTACCCTCCTCTTACGGGACTTTGGCTAGAGACCTTAGACTAGTGAGTGAAAAAAAGCAAGTAAGCTAGCATGGTTTAAAAAGATAGCTAAGAGAGTTGCATTCATTTTAGCTAAAGTAAATTCCAAAACCAAGTGAAATGCTCCAAGAGCAGGCATCCCTACATACGCTACTGTTTATAAAATGATAATCCAACATTATTATGCATTTGACAAATATTTGGTGTTAGCCATCTTACTAAGCCCTGGAAATACTACACAAGACACAGTCTCAACCCTTATGCTTCTTTGAGGATGTTTCTTGAAAGTAAAAAGTATAGTTTCCTATATATAGAGGTTCTGCCAGAATTAAAATACTCTCTCTCTGCCAGAATTAAAATACACTCTCTCTCCTACTCTCTCTCATTCTGTGTGCATGCATGTGTGTGTGTGTGTGTGTGTGTGTGTGTGTGTGTTCCTCCCTCCTGTTTTTCTAACCTTCACCCCCCTTTCTTGCTCTCCTCACACCGGTGATAGTCATGGCAGAGTATGTTAGCAGCTACCACACTGACAGCCAGGCACTGCTTTGTATGATCCATAATTTGTAAACTAGGTTATGCTGTAGTAACAAACAACTCAAATCTTAGTGGCTTAGTGGCTTAAAACAAGAAAGATTTATTTTTCACTTTAGGAACATAGTCATCATAGATTGGCAGGGACCTTTGCTTTCTTGTATTTACTTAGAGACACACTGATGGAGCAGCTACCATCTTGAATGTTGCCGTTTCTTATACCAAAAGGGAAAGAAGGCTCTGGAAAGTCTCAAAAACAGGCTCCAGGCTCCAGCCTGGAAGTGTCACATGTTACTTCCACACAAAATGTAAAGGCTGTATGTACCTAGTTACAAAGCTCCATTCAATTCCAAAGAAGCCAGGAGATTCAACTCTGAGGAAAATGTACTATTTGTCAAATAGCACTAGTGACTGTCAGAATGGCATTTAGTGGATTTGACAGATGCTTATCCAAGCCCTAAGATGCTAGGCCACTAGTCAAGTTCAGTCTCACCTTAGAGAATTCTGTTTCCTCAGCCTCAAATAAAAACAGGAAAATCGCAGCTACTGCTAAGTCTCCAGAATGGTCTGATCCTAGGTGACGTTTCATGCTGTTCTCCAGCCATATGAATAGACATGCCAAAAACATGGAGGTAAGGGTGGTGGTGGGGGTGCAGTCATGAGACCATTAAATAAAGAGGTTTCAAAACCAGGCACATCAGGATTTGCAACCTGGTTTCACCATTTACTATCTATGTCAACTTGGGCAAGTTTCTTAACTTTTCTAATTCACAGTTTCCTCATCTGTAAAAAAGACTAATGAAGCTTAACTCATAATTTTATTGTTGGGATACAGTGAGATAAATCATGTAAATCCCTTACTACTTAATAAGTGGTCACCACTATTGTTGGTGTTAGGATTGCAATGATGAATAAATATCACTGCAATGTCTGAGGGAAATCATGTAGCAAATCTGAAGTTTACTTTAAAGTTGTTACCTTTTCCTCGAGATGCTCTACTAAATGTCAAGAAAAGGGATGTGGGAGAGAGATGCATGAGTAGCAGCAATGATTGCACACAAGAGAAGCCAGTGGTATGATAGACCCTATGTATGAAATTCCTCTGCACGCACTCTTAAATACCGTCTAGGATGAGAGTTCCTTCTCTAATCCTAGACCTTGATTGAATGCCTACCATGCCTAGACACCTCACATGCAATATTCCATTTAATTGTTGTGATGAGCCCATCAATCTGTATTTGAATGCCCATGTAATGCATGGGAGATTTACAGCAGAGTGGGTAAGAGCATAGGCTCTGGTGTCAGACTGCCTGGATTAAAATTTGAACTCTACTGGGGCACCTGTGTGGCTCAGTTAAGCGACTGGTTCTTCATTTCAGCTCAGGTCATGGTCTCACTGTTCATGGGTTCGAACCCCAAATCAGGCTCTGTGCTGGCAGCATGGAGCCTACTTCAGGCTCTCTCTCTCCTCTCTCTCCCCCTTCCCCTATGCACACATGTGTGCCTGCTCCCTCTCTCTCTCTCTCTCTCTCTGTCTCTCTCTCTCTCTCTCTCTCTCTCTCAAAATAAATAAATAAACTTAAAAAATATGAACTCTAAAAATGTGAACTCTACCAATGACCAGCTATCTGACCTCAGGCAACTTACTTTACCACTTGTTCATCTGTAAACTGGGAATAACAGTTACATGCTGCAGGGTTGCTGGGTTAATTAGATGAGATAATATATATAAAATGCTTAACCCAGTGCTTGGCATGTAGTAAGGGCTCCATGGATGTTATTTAGAATCAAGACTCCAAAAACTTAAGTCCCTTGCCCAAGATCACACAGTTAGTAATTAGTAAAATTTAAACTCTGGTCTATTCAAATCCAAAGCACATGTGCCTGTGTTTTACCACATTGTTCCATTATTTACACTCATGCAATTGCCCTTAGGACTGCATTACTCTTCTGAAATTTGGGTCAAGCAGTTCTCAGGCATAGTTGGAGAAAAGCAAGAAATCATGCAGAGGGCCAACTGTGACAGTGGCAGTAAGTAAGTGGACTCATTCCATTTTCAATTCTGATCCAAATAGGATCCTAACATTGTTTTACTCTGTGAAGGGGGAGGTACTATTTCACAGGTCTTGATGACCTACTCTTAGGGACCTGGAGGTCATCAGATTGTGTGTTAGGTGACTTCCCTATGTTTTCTCACCTACCCTTCACACAGACTTTCGAAGGAAGTACCTTCTTCTCCCCAGTTTTTTAGGAGGAGACTAAGATCCAAAGAGTTAATGAAGTAATATACACAAGGTCATGCAGGTGGAAAATGGCAAAGCCTCTGAAAAAAAAATTAGGTTTAAAACAACCTTTACATACTGAACATCTAATAACCTTATTTCTAAAATGTAATACAGCTCCATGTCATTGGAATAGTAAATGCTCATTGTAGAAAATTTGGAAAGTAATGCAAAGTATAAAGAAGGAGGAAAAATTTCTGCCAACCAGAGTCAATCACTAGTAAGTCCTTTAGTATATTTCCTTCAGGTCTTTTTTCTTTCTTTTTCATATGTAGTTAATATACTAAACAGTATTTAATGTTACATTTTAGGAGACCAAGAATGACTTCAATGGGCATTTCTAGTTAATGTAACAAAAATATTTGGTTATAAGAATTCAGGAGCTGATAATAATAGCTGCCATCTATTCACTATTTCTATATGCTTGGCACTGTGCAAAATGTTTAATTTTTTTAAATGTTTATTTATTTTTGAGAGACAGAGAGAGACAGAGCACTGGCACGGGAGGGGCAGAGAGAAAAGGAGACACAGAATCAGAAGCAGACTCCAGGCTCCGAGCTGTCAGCACAGACCCCGACACAGGGCTTGAACCCATGAACCATGAGATCATGACCTGAGCCAGTCCGACGCTTAACCTACTGAGCCACCCAGGCGCCCCCAAAATGGTTTTAATTAAACTGTCTCTTTTTTTTTAATCTAAACTTAAAGTAGGCATTACAAAATCAAATAATCAGAATATTTATGCAATCAGTATTTTAATGCACTCCATTTTTTAAAGAAAGAAATAAAAGACAACAAATATGCTGATAGATCTCATTTATTGTAAAAACACAAACAAAACACTGCCAAGCTGTAGCCTGTGGTCACCATAAATTCTCTTCTTGTACAGTGAGGACTGGTGTCCATGATGATGACCACAGTGATGATTCACAAGCATCACAGATGAAGGGAGTTAACTACACTTTCATCCCTTGGCTTATGTCTGCACAGTCCAGCACGTGAGTAGCCCGGATTATGGGACCACTCAGCAGATTACAGAAACAAGAAATGAGCCACATCCCCCCACTGTGACTTGGATCATGTTCTGAGTTCCTCCTTTGATCATTTTTGCCAGCTCTGCAGTAGCCCTCTGGTCCCTGGGATCTGAACTTCAGGACTGCCTTCTCTGTAGCCCTAAGAAACTTCTTGACCAGCCACAGACTGGGTGGAAAATGGTAGCTGGTTTGCTTTAGGGGTATCCATGTCCTGTGGGATAGGAAGAAAAAGGAAGGAGAGAAAAGTCTCTTTGAGATTAATGCAAGTGCTCTCAGTCAAGTGAAATCTAAAAATAGCCTCCATGTGGTAAGAATACACGACCCCTAAGGGTCCAAAAGGGAGAAGCTAGGGGAGGCTCTGGCTGCAGAGATGCTAAAGGTCAGAAGTGGACTTTGGGGCTTGATTGTTTTATATGTTTAAATACTAGGTCTGTGTTTTGATAACTGAACTTGCTAATAGCCAGCCACTTGAATTTCTGCTTCTAACTCTTTGTTTGTTTTAAATAAGAAGATTCAGCCAGTAATAATGGGAGGAGCTGCAAATGACTTCCCCAGTGGGGAGTGTCTGCTTGTTTTTCCTTCTGCCTGGGCATGCTGATGTGCAGGCCACACTCACAGACTCATGCATCTGAGGATATAGCCCAAGGGAGCCCTTCGAACTGTATATTTATGTAGGAGGTGTGTATAAGAGGACCCTCAAGTACCAAAATGCACAGATAACTGTGGGTAAGAAGAGGACTCCTGTTGCAACAATTTAAAGATACTACTTCTCGGACATTCATTTCTTTCTTCTTTCATTTGGCAAACCTTAATTGAGCACCTAGCCTGAAAAGCACTGTGCTCTATGCTGTGAGACCCTGAGATTTCTTTTAAAACTGGCCATGACTCCTCCCCTTCAAAAGCTTACTGTTTGATGGGAGTACTCTCTGATCATCCATTGACGCATGCATAAGTCACCCACACTGAAAGATGCTGTAGGAAATATGCTTTAGGAGTGATGCTGAAGATAGGTACTGTAGGAATCCAGAGCAGTCAATGTTCACTTCTGGCTCAAAAGACACCAAGGAAGATAGGTATAAGGGAAGATACGGACTAGGAATGGAACAGCACATATCCAGAGGCCAAAAAGAGGCATGGCACGCCAGGAGACTGGTTTACCCTGGAGAAGAATCACATAGGAAGGTATATTGAAATTGGAAGCTAGGGATCAGATTATGTAGAGTCTTAAATGTCAGGTTGAGTTGACTTAGACACATATAGATGGGGCAGGGGCAGCGAGGTACCTTCTGGGGTCTCAGAAATGCAGGAGATAAGGGTGACATTGGAGCAGAGAGCAATAGTGCTTCACTTTCAGAACATCATAGCTATACCCTAGGGAAAAAAATTAATACAGAATTTTCCAAGTTGTAGAAAGAACATAACTTCTGAATAAAAGATAGTCCTTTAAATTGCACCAAATAAGAAAAATAAATTAAATTATGTTCATTTTTTTTCATCATGGCCCAGTGAAAAGTTAATCATAGCCATTGATGTGCCAAGTCCCTTAGTCCAAGTCCAAACTCACTAAGGAAGCTCCTATCCTATGAATCTATAGGAGAAGAAGGCACTAGAGGCTACTTTGCTGCACTAGCTGCCACCCTGGCCTGGCACATTGGTCTCTTTAGAGCTTACTGGCATGAGTAAGTGTCCTCCGGTGGGACACTGGCCAAATCATGTTTCCGAACCTTCAAAACCTAAGGCTACGCCCTCAATTTTGGTGAATTCACCAAGGAAAATGAACCTGTCTAGAATCTGGTCTGGGCAGCTCACCAGATTTCTCTCTGGGCCTCCTCAGAGAGCACCTCATCATTCAAAATACCCACAGTTCTAGTTATAAAAATGTTTAGTTTATAGACTTAACTCTTCTGCATATTTGAATCACCAAAAAGTAAATAGAATAAATTTGCACTGAAAGACTCTAAATGTTTACATTTGTTGATGATTCAAAAAACAACTTCACCAAAAGACACATCTAGAATATATTAGAACTCTCAAAACATCACAGAAAACAAACAACCTAATGCAAAACAAAATGAGCAGTGGGTAAAATAACTGAACAGATACTTCATCCAAGAGGGTATCTGGATGACAAGTAAGTACATAAAAATTGTTCAACAACATTAGTTATTCAGGAATGCCAATTAAAACCAAGACAAGTAACCATTATACACAGTTTTTAAAAGTAGGTTTCATGCCCAGCATGGAGCCCAATGCAGGGCTTGAAGTCATGACCCTGAGATCAAGACCTGAGCTGAGATCAAGAGTTGGATGCTTAACAGGTGAAGCCAGCCAGGCGCCCCCCTATTGCACACTTAGAATGGCTAAAAGACAAATTACTGACAATGTCAAGTGCTCACAAGGATGCAGAGCAACTGGAACTCTCATGCATCATAGGTGTGAATGCAAAATGGCAAAGGTACTGTGGACAAGAGTTTGCCAGTTTCTGTAAAACATGTACAAGTCATGCAACCCAGAAATCCTATCCCTGGATATTTATCATAGAGAAATGAAAACATATTCAAATAAAAACCTATATGTACACGTTTATAGTGACCCTAGTCATCATTACCAAAAACTTGAAACGCCAGAAACATCCTTCACTAGGTAAACAGGTACACAGAAGCTATTTCAGAATCTGACAATACTTTGGGGGAATATTTTAGTCAATTAGTATCATGAGGTGGTATCATAAAAGGGGAATGGCCATATGTTTTCTTCTACTTATTAAGATTCCAGGTAGTGTAAGGATTTGATGCTACTACAGACATGAAAAATTGTGTTAATTGTTCTTTGGTGCTTGTGTTAGCTATACAGTGTGTGTATGAGTATGTTAGGTCTACATGTGTAAGTCCTGAGTATGAAGTCTAGGTTTTGAAGGAACAGGGGGTCAAGTATGTGAGTGAGAGAAGCAAGAGTAGTCTGCATGTAGAATAAATGAAAGTCTCTGTCAATGTTGGTTTAAACTTGAGAACCAAAAGAGGCAACTGCCTGCATATATGTGTACATGTTTGGTTAAACTTTAAAAAAAAATTAATACTCAAAATCATTGAGTTTTTAAAAAATCCATCTTTTTTTGTGTGAGAAGTAGAGAACCCTAAATTTCGATTAGCTCAAGAGAGTAGAAAAACTTGGGGCACCTGGGTGGCTCAGTTGGTTAAGTGTCCAACTTCAGCTCAGGTCATGATCTCACCGTTTGTGAGTTCGAGCCCCTCACTGGGCTCTCTGCTGACAGCTCTGAGCCTGGAGACTGCTTCAGATTCTGTGTCTCCCTCTCTCTCTCTCTGCCCCTCCCCTCTTCGTGCTCTGTCTCTCTCTCAAAAATGAAAACAAATGTTAAAAAAAAAAGAGTGGACAAACTTAGAAAATTGGTAGGGTGCGTGGCACTGCCAGAGGAAACCGTCCATATCCTTGTATTGGTGCAGGCTTGTCATTCACTGTCCTACATGCTGAGGGACATGACTCAGTGTGATTCACCCTCCCCTCGCATCAGCTGTTCCATCTATAAACTAGTGACCAATCCTGAAGCAGCAGAACTTCTTTTGCTATAAATCTATCACTGTGTTCTAAAATGTGTTTTATCAGCGGTGCGAAAGCCATTAACTGAATTAAATGAGACATAAGCTTACCAGCAGGTGGCAATAGAGGTAATCGTGTATCCCAAAAGATTAAATGTCTATTATTTTATAAACCAGAGCCAGGAACCATCAGAACTTGATTGAGCCCCAGCTTCAGCTCCCTCTGCGTTACACTAGCATTTTATGAGATGGAATTGTTCAAGCCTTACATGCTTTAGGGAGACACGTAACATTTTCCTGACTGAGCTGCTGTTTTCAGATTTCTAAGGGAGGCTCCTCTAAGAGTCTGATGGTTTTAGTTGAAAAAAAAAATGGATATAGAGGCAAAATCATTTATAGTCCCATAAATAGATTTATTTGTGGTGAAGGGAGGCTCAGAACAGTGGAATAAATGCTAAATTCAAATATAACCTCCTGGCAGTATTAAGTAAGTTTTACTCTAACTATCAAAGAACAAAGATAAAGCAGTTAGACTGCTTTTGAATGCCAAAGGGCACTCCTTTGTTAATTCCTTCCACAAGGAAGAAAACCCTTAGGTATCAATGGGGAAATAAACTTTTCATTTACACACAATAATTTCAAAGGCCAGTGGAACAGGGAAATTTGTTCCCAAAGGGAGTCCCCAGTGGGTCACAAAGTGTTGCAAGAACTGGGTCACAAAGTATTACAAGAACGTCTCACTTGACTGTCCTCACCCTAACACATTACAGATTGCCCATTCACCTCCCTGCTTCACCGCTTTCCCTGATGCACTGTCCCTCTGCTGGCTCCTGCTGACTCTTAGTCTCATCCCCATGGTCTCCCTGGTCTCCTGTGGTCCATCACTCCCTTCCGTTTCCCACAATCTCTCCTAACTGAAAGGGAATTCAGAATACATTAATTTAGAAAAATTCAAATTACTATTTGCTCTTTCATGGTCTTCAATTTAAAGGTTCATTCAAGGGGAGCCTAGGTGACTCAATCAGTTAAGCATCTTGACTCCTGGTTTCCACTCAGATCATGATCTCACGGTTTGTGAGATGGAACCTTGCTTTGGGCTCCATGCTGACAGCATGGAGCCTGCTTGGGATTCTCTCTCCTCTCTCTCTGTCCCTCCCCTGCTCACACGCTCTCTCTCTCTCTCTCTCTCTCTCTCTCAAAATAAATAAACTTAAAAAAAATAAAGGCTTATTCAACTCCATGATATTTCTAAAAATCAGAAATAAATTATTTTCAATTATTTAACTTACTTTTTAAGATAAACACTTTCATGTGAATCAAAATTCCAAAGATACAAAAGGGTAAAAATGTTCTTCTTACCCCTTCTCCCACACAGCTCTCTTTGGAAGCAACTAATACAACTATTTTCTGATAAATACTTCCAGAGATATTATATACAAGCAGTTAAATGTATATATTTACATGTGTGTATGCAGAGGTATATGAATGTATTTATATATATATGTGTGTATATATATGTGTGTGTGTATACATTCATTTTTCCTTATTCTTACACAAATCATAACATACTTTATACAAAAGCACCCTGCTTTTTTTTTAATTAGCTATATATATTAGTGATCATTCCATATAAATCCAGAAGGAACTTTCTCTTTCTTTTTCATGGACTTAGAGTATTATGTTATATGGAGGGCCCATAATTTAGTTATCCAGATCACTATAGTAAGGCTGTTTCCAGTTGCCTGCTATTACAAACAATTCTGTCACAAATAATCTTGTTTGTATGTCATTTTGCACATATGAGTGTATGTCTGAAGGATAAATTCCTGGAACTGGATTAAAAGGCATGTGCATTTGTTTTTTTTTTTTTAATGTTTATTTATTTTTGAGAGAGACAGAGCTTGAGCGGGGGAGGGACAGAGCCAGAGGGAGACACAGAATCCGAAGCAGGCTTCAGGCCCTGAGCTGTCAGCACAGAGCCTGATACAGGCTGTGAGATCATGACCTGAGCCAAAGTCAGACGCTCAACCCACTGAGCCACTCAGGCACCCCCATTTGTAACTTAATAAGTATTGTAAAACTGTCTTTAGAAGTCATACCCCCAGAGGTATGAGAGTGCCTGTCTCTCTGCACCCTCACCAACCAGTCTTTTTCATTGCTCTGTTTTTCAGAATTCTTCTGGCAGTTCTTGTTTTCCTTTCCTTATGAACTTTAGAGTTAGTTTTTATCCCCCCCAAAAATCTGTAAGAATTTTTATTGGAATTGCATTAAATGTATAGATTAACTTAGGGAGAATAGATATATATCTTTATGATGTTGAATCTCTTTAGAGATGCTTTTCAGTTGATAAAGGGTTCATTTCTTTCCTCAATAGCAATTGGATATTTTCTTCATACAGAGTCCACACATCTCTTCTTAAGTTTATACGTTAATGTCTTTATTATTATTGCTGTTTTTATCAATGAATCTTTCCTTCTGTCTCTTCTAAGTGGTTGCTGTTATATATACATACATATGAATGCTTTGATTTCTGTGCCCAATTTGTATCTCTACCTTACTGAATTCTCATATTATTTGTAATAGAGTCACTTAGGGTTTGGGGATCCACAATAATATTGTGACTCAATAATGATAATTTTATCTCCTTTCCATTTTGTATGCCTGTTGTGGACTGAATGTTTGTGTCCTCTAAAAATTCATATGTTGAGTCCATACCCCTAACCCCCAGTGTGGCTGTATTGGGACATGAGGCCTCTAAAAAGTAATTCAGGTTAACTAAAGTCATAAGGGTCAGGAGCCCTGACTCAACAGGAATAACATCCTTGTAAGAAGAAATACCAGATGATCTCACAGTTTGTGAGTTTGAGCCCCACGTTGGGCTCTAGGCTGAGAGCACAGAACCTGCTTGGGAGGAGAGATCTCTTTCCCTCTCTATCTGCCCTTCCCCCATTCACTCTCTCTGTCTCAAAAATAAATAAATAAACCTTAAAAACTTAAGAAAAAACACCAGAGAACTCTTGTGCTCTCACTCTTGCTTTTTCTCTTTCTCTCTTCACCATGTGAGAACACAATGAGAAGGTGGCCATCTGCAAGCCAGGAAGAGAGTCCTCACCAAAAACTGACTCTACCCAATCTTGATCTTGGATTTCTAGCCTCCAGAACCAAAAGAAAATAGATTTCTGTTATTTAAGCCACAGACCCCCTTCACCTGGCAGAAGACAGCCAGAGAGGCCTGGAGTTGGGCATTTCCATTTCCCTCTGTGGGTTAGTCTCTGATAATACCCTAGCAGGTTAGACTCTGACAAAAAAAAAGTTTCTCCTGAGGTCAGCACTTGTTAAGAAGAACAGAATGCTCTAGGCCTATTTCAATACAGTTAATTTTCCCCTCTCTTTGCCAGAAGCCCAAAGAGATTTTTCTCATATCCTCACTGAATGTCTGGTAAAGTTTCCAGAGTTAAAACTCACTATAAGCAGAAATCTGAGAGCTACATGGCCTCCTCTCCAACTGTGACTAGGAACCCCCCTTGTTTTTATCTCTCAGACCTATTCACCTTGAGCCTCCAACAATTCATCAATTACAGTTTAGGTTTTCCTACTCTGGTGCCGGTCCCCTCAGAGGCCGCTGCTCATGGGTTTCTGTCCGGTAAGCTATGATCTTCTGTACATCCCTGTTTCTCCAATTTGGGGGGCAGCAGTTTGCCCTGTGATCTCAGTTCTCTGACTGATCTGAAAGGATTTGTTGATTTTTCAGTTTGTTCAGCTTTTTACTTGTTGTTGGGACAGAGTGGAGACTTCTAAGCCCCTGACATGCCAGACAGGCAGCTGAAAGTCTTTATGTTAGTATTTTAAAATCTGTATACAAGTAATAGTCACTTCATCCTCACAGAACCCATCTTACACAAATCAGCACGACTCTGAGATGATGGTTAAAACCCAGCTGACACAGAGACATTAAGCAGGTTACCCAAGGGCACACAGCAGGCTAGAAGCTGAACAGGGATGAGATGTGAAGAGCCTAATTCCCAGCCCTGTGTCTAAACCACACTGTCTGCAAACAAATTAGCTAACAGCTAAACCAGATAAATGTGCATGAGGCGAGCCATTTGTGGCTGCCAAACTTGGCCTTTTGTGCATAGTCAATAAGACAGTGATCCAAAAGTCAGGGCCTTTTGCACACATATCAAAACAAGAACCCAGGCTGGAGAGCCCATGCTCCAAGGTGCAGATACCAACCATCTTCCGTGGTCACCTTGGTGATTATTCATTGCATTTGTGTGGTTTTCCTCAGGTTTTGAAACATTTTTCTGCAGTTTATCTCAGATGTTGCTTCCAATTGTACTAGTAGACTGTGAAATGTATTTTTTGTTTTGTTTTCTTAAAAGTTGGTGAGGCAAGGATGCCAGTAATCCAGCACTGGGAGCTGAATCTACCCTAGTGAATATGAGGACATAGGCAGAGACCTGGTTTGTAGATGAACCAGGAAGTGATCCCTGAGGTCAGTTCTAAGGAGGATAGACAGCATTGCCCCCTGGCGAGGGGGCACGGTGGAGATGCTGCATAGGTGTGCACCTGTTGGTTACCAGAAGATCGGAAGGTCCAGTCTGTGAGAGTCTAAACCTAAGTAAATACCATGACCTTAGGATTTCTGTATCTTCTGCATTCTGGTACAGGATGTGGGATGCAGAAGACAGTAAATGCTTGAAGAATGAATGAATGAATGAACTATTTTCTGCCCACCACTGTCATTTTATTACTTCCTCTTCCGAGGGAATAAATGGTTAAGTACTAATCAAGTTAAGAATTAGATGCTGCCAAGTAGATTATTTACTTTGCAAAACATCACTATAAAGAGTTTGTTGTTTTCTCTGTTCCTTACACCAAAGTCTAAATACCTCTACCTGATAACACCTGCCTCTATAATCTTTCACTCCTATCACTCTCCATATGTCCTGATGTTCTTATTTTCACTCTGGCCTTTTCTACCTGCCTGGAATACTTTTCTTTTTCCTTCTTTCTAAAAATGCTTTTATTCTTTAGAGTCCAGATCAAGTCCCTCCTCCTCTATGGAGCCTTCTTTGATTATCTTGGCCCTCATTGGACTTCCTTTTTGAATTTCTATAACCTTCAGAGTTGACATCATATATTTTAACACTCATTTTTCTTCTATGTTATGAGTTATTTTATGTACCTGTCATGTTTGGCTATTTGGGTTGTAAGTTCTTTGAGGATAGAGGCTGTATTCAGTGGCTAGTACAGATTCAAACACAAAATGGGAGTTCAATAAGTAGCTCTTAATGGATTGCTTGATTCGTTTCAAACACGTAGCTGAAGAGGCTAACTACTGTCTTCATGAATTGGAAATTTCTTGGGAGACACGTAGTATTTGGGGTAATAATTCTCCTGTCCATGACTAGGGTGTTAAAAAGTTCTTCTCAAGCCCAAACAAACCATCCTCCTGTTTCTTCCTGCCTCAGTCTTCTGCCACTTTTACTATTCAGATTAACCTTCACACAGGGCCTCTGGCCTCTCCTTCTAGTCACCTCTGGCTTTCGGCATTATCTCCTCCAGTTTTCTAAATTAGCTTCCATGATTCTGCCTCTTGGGTCTCCCTGCTCACATGTCCTAGCCCAGAGCTTGAACTGCATACCCAACTATCCTTTTCTAAAGTGGTCATCCAACATCATACCCATGAAATTACATTATTAAAACAGGGCTATGAACAGTTGTGGTAAAAATGGAAATAGAACTGTGTCGTTGTGGCAGTCTGCAAGTTATCCACTAAAATCCTTCCTCCCCTTCTTCCTGGACACATAGCTAGACTCTATTACCCAGTTTTCCTTGTGGTTAAGTGGAGTCATATAATTAAATTATTCCCAACGATGTGAATGGAAGTGCTGTATATACCTTTACAGGTCCAGCTCATAAAGATTCTTATGTGTTCTTCTATACTTTCTCTGCCAGCTGGACAATGTGTCCCTAATGGTTGGTAAAACTACAGGATCCAAGAAGCCTGGGTCCCTTAACACCTGTGGAAGAGAGCTGTACTCCACCCAGAAGCACCTGCCTTGAACAGTTATATGAGAAAGAAACTTCTAGTGTGTTTGAGCTATTATACATTTGGGGTTTATTTGTGGTAGCAATTTAGCCTACCCTAACTTATAAACCCATCTGGTAAATGAAAGCAGATAGAACCATAACTCTATTCTTGACTCCGGAGAAGCATATATTGAAATGAAAAAAAAAAGTATTTACCTAATAACAAAAGGGAAAAAGTCATAATGTGAGTTATATTTGTATAAAATGAGATGTGGAAACTTTGTGTGATCAGGTTCTTGTAGCAAAGATCATGTTTTGTTTTTTTGTATTAAGTTTTAAATTCCAGTTAGTTAACATACAGTATAATATTAGTTTGAAGTATACATTATAATGATTCAACATTCAACATTCAGTGCTCATCATAATAAATGCCCTTCTTAATCCCCATTACCTATTTAACCCATCCCCTCACCCACCTCCCCTCTGGCAACTATTAGTTGGTTCTCTAGTTAAGAGTCTATTTCTTGGTTTGCTTCTCTCTTTTCCCCCCTGTGGTCATTCATTTTGTATCTTAAATTCCATATATGAGTGAATGGCATAT
Source organism: Cryptoprocta ferox (assembly GCA_028646485.1). Classification (NCBI taxonomy): domain Eukaryota; kingdom Metazoa; phylum Chordata; class Mammalia; order Carnivora; family Eupleridae; genus Cryptoprocta; species Cryptoprocta ferox. Next base: position 55,740,891 of record CM053573.1, read on the forward strand.
ATACACAATGGAATATTACTCAGCCATATAAAGAATGAAATCTTGCCATTTGCAATGATGTGGATAGAGCCAGAGACTATTCTGCTAAGTGAAATAAGTCAGTCAGAGAAAGATGAAGATCTGGGTTGTTAATGGCTAACAGTCTAAGTTTGAGCTACTGTTATCCAGCACATGAAAAATTCTTTGAGGACAGGTTCCTTGTTAATATAGGGGCCTGACACATATTAGTGCTTAATAAATACTTAGCTTCAAATTAAGATCATAGGAAGTAAGAGTCTGAACTCCAAACCATTTCTAGAAGTGGAACATAGCCAATTATGAAGAGCAAACTCTAAAAGAGATATCAACAAAGTTAACTGTCCAGAGATGAGAAGGAAATCAAGCATAGTAGGGTCTTGAAACCATATCATATGGGGAGCATTAGGGAATGTAAATGTCTAATCTAGAGTAGGAGGTGCATGTGTGTGCATGTGTGTGGGTGTGGTGGATAGAGAAGGAGGGAAGGAGGTAGTAAGAACCACAACTGCCTTTCAGTAATTTGAACAGTTGCTATGGGGAAGAGGGGCTATATTCCACATCCTTGAAAAGGTAAAACCAGAACTAAACTTCTGCTTTATATAAAAAGAGCTTTCCAACAAATATAATCAGTCAATTGGACAGTGCCTTGGAAAAAACTAAACTTCCTCAGAGACGAAGTATTTCATCCAAAGCTGGCTGCTGCCAGCTGGAGACACTGTAGAAGGTTATCCTACACTGGGTGTAAGATTAGAGAGTGAAGGTCCCTTTCAAAGTTTCCAGGAACCTCTGAAAGATAATCCTCAAGAAGTTTGCCTTAATAAGACATTCAGGAGATGCTCTGTTTTGGGATGACCTGTGTGTCCCAGTAGTCTATGCACCAACTCTCAGTCTTCCCCACAAGAGTGATTCTTTGGCCCATTGCAAGAGAAAGGGACAGAGGAGGTCCAGGAGAAAGGAAGCCACATGTTAAGTCAGAGAATCCATGACCAACATAGCTTATTCAAAGTCTAGTTTTGGGAAGGTGAGGGCAGCTAATAAAGATAGACAAAGTCATTAGCCCCTCAATATCTACCTTACCAAATTACACCAGTTTAGTCCAGAATACCTCCAGGAAAGGTAAAGCTAATTGATTACTCACATCTGGTTTTAAGAGATCAGTACCTGTTGAGAAGGAGGAAAGGCTAACTTTATCTTATGAGTTCTTTATAATGATCAGGACCCTTAGAGACCAGAGATGGAAGGCCCCAAGAAGACAGTATGAGGGATGGGGGTAGCCAGGGTGTTGGGGAACTGTGGGGGTGAAGGAGGTGTTTTGCCTACTTTGCAGTTTAGCCTGGGGCCTTGGTGTATTTCTGAGAACTTTCTCTGGGCTGATGACATTGTTTGCCAACACCCAGGTCGGGATGTCAGGACTTGTTTATAAACGGTAAATGCTTTACTACAGATCAGTCCAGTTTTCCTTGTCTAGGCCAGTCTTGTCTCCTTGGGTTCAAGCCTGGTCTCCTCATCTCTCCCTCTGGAAGAAAGAAGGAAGAAGGGAAGGAAGGATGCTATCTGTGCTAAATATCTTGCCAAGAAGAAGAGTATATCAGCTGTCCCTTTGCTTTGTTATTCCTCCCCTTCCATGCTCTGCAATTTATCTCTTTCATGTCCAGTATGATTACTCCAGTTTCCCTGTCAGGGTAGTTCTGGTACCCATCCACAAGGAATCCTAGCTTATTGGCTCTTGAACACCCAGAAACTGGATAGGGGCACTTGGATGGCTCAATTGGTTGAGTGTCCAACTTTGGTTCAGGTCATGATCTTGCAGTTCGTGAGTTCAAGCCCCATGTCAGGCTCTGTGCTGACATCTCAGAGCCTGGAACTTGCTTCAGATTCTGTGTCTCTCTCTTTTTCTGCCCCTCCCCTGCTCATGCTCTCTCTCTCTCTCTCTCTCTCTCTCTCAAAATTAAAATTAAAAACAAATTTTTTTTAAGTACTGGACAATAGAGAAACCTAACAACAGTCCTGGATGGTATGGAAACCTAAGGAGGAAGACAGGATAGGTACTGCAAACTATTGGAGGGGAAATTATGGTGAACTTCATAGTCAAGGAAGCCTTCACAGAGGAAGAGGAAATGAACTTGAGGCTTGAAGAATGAACAGATCTCACTTACACAAAGAGAAGGTAAGAGAATTCCATGATGAAGAGACTACACAGGGAAAAAAGAACATGAGAGCATGTTAGGAGCCAAAGTGTGGAAGAGTCAGACTGGATGAATCTTTCAAGGAAACAGAATGTTCAGTGCAACACTTCCCACAAACATCTGGCTTTCATGTACCATGTCAGCTCCCCTCGTGATTGTTTGGGAGTCTCTAGACAGGAGCGAGCATTCCATGGTTGATGCTGGTAGATTAGGGGATGCTTGTAAAAGGTTTATCTGCAAAGAATCTGGAAAAACCTCCATGAAATTGTCACATTCAATGGAGAAAAGTTAACTGTATAAAAGTATAGTTAAATAAACTTAGAGCTATTCGATTACTGCACCAAAAGTATATTCATCTCTTGGCCCCAAATCTGCCAGTGCTTATGTTTTCTCCCATTTGTATGGCTGATCACTTACCTGGTAGAAGTGATAGTGAATTCATTTTTTAGGTCACCTCATACCAGGATGCCTGGGTGGCTCAGTCAGTTAAGGGCCAAACTCTTGGTTTCAGTTCAGGTCATGATCTCATGGTTTGTGATTCAAGCCCTGCCGAGAGAATTGCTTGGGATTCTGTTTCTCCCAACTCCCCTGACTCACTCTCTCTATTGAAATATATAAAATAACTTAAAAAAATTTGTTAAAAGTTGGCTTATACCAAGATCAGAGTACCCTTGGAGTTTCTCATGGTATAAGTTGTTATACAGTATTTATTGACTTTAAAGGCAATCCATTTTCTCCAGGACCTAAATGTAGGCCATGAGAAACCATGGTCCCGTATGCTTCACATAGATGTGGGACACTTATGTTTTCTAGTTCTGGAGTAGTGATACCTATTATTCAAATTGACATTTGGACGTGCTAGATCATTTAAATAGATTTATGTTTCCATTGAGAAAAATTCATGGAATAAGAATGAGAAGTTCAAATGCCAATGCCCCATATAATGTTCTTGCCATTAAAAAATATGAATTACGTTTTCCCACTAACACTCACTGGTCAACACAATCATAGTGATTGACCCACATCTAGCATTCTGTGTAAAATACATGTGAATGAAAAGACAACAGTAGAAAGAGAGGAAAGTACTGGTTGTAGGATGGAAGGAATGGTGGGATATGTCTTTTATAAGTCATCAGAACACAAATAGAGACAGTTCATTGTTTTTGGTTTTTTGTTTTAATGCAGTAGATCCATAGAGAAATAAATAAAAATTTAAAAGAACATATAATCTAAAACAAATAAATACGAAGAATACATAATCTAAAGAATTACCTGGAGATATGGAACCTCATGGATCAAAAAGTACCAAACCAGCAGAGTCCAGGACACAAAATTGTAATGTGCCAAAGCATCTTATCTCTGGCATTGCTTTCCTGATGGACCCAGCAGTAGTCTGACCTAGGAGTCAAAGTAGGGAAATTTAAATCCTCTTGAAATCCCTTCTCTACCCAGTGTCTTGGGATTTCTGGTTGAGTTAATGGGATATAAGTTTTCACAAATCACAGGAGCATGTGGACTGCTGATGAGCAAGGAGAGTCTTCATTTCCTAAAAGAGAGATGCTTCTGGGGCATGATGAGGCTGCCACAGAGCTGTAACCTGCCAGTCTGAGGAGACTGTCTGTGACAGAACCCATCTGATAATTTGGTAAAGAGTCTCTTCCCAAAGGGGATAACATCCTTGCCTTTTTTTTGGGGGGGGGGTCTGTTTTTTTCCCCCCGAAGTTCTTAAAGCAGTAATAATAATGATTTCCTAAAGGGCAGTTGACATTTTTGTTAGCATGATCTTTGAACTGACTTTCTCTCTAATCCTTCTGACACAGAAGACTTGTTTCTGAGTTAATGAAGAAGGTCAATATTTGAATGAGATAGAAGAATAAACCTCCTTGAGATAATTAGGGGATTAGAGGCTTGTCTTTGTCAGTAAGATGGTGCTTTTGGTGCACAGGACCCACTATAACATATAGGATGGTTCCGTAGAATAGTGAGGCAGCCACTTGTTTTAAACTGAGAGGAATGAGTGCATACAATAAAACAAGAGGGAAGGACACAGTTGAAGGAGGGAATTTCTACCACATTGGTCATACTTGCACCCTCTTGTGGCTTTGCCAGAGTTTAAGGGTCTATGAACCTTTCTCAACTTATTGTATGCCTGTGGACTTGCTGGATACTCAGGAGAAAGCAGTCGATTAATGAACCATAAGTCCAAATACCCTTAACATTTTTCACACACTCACCAACCTCAATGGACAATGAAGTCTAAAGGCTGCATTTAAAAATTTCTTAAAGTCTAATTAAAATGACTTTTGAAAATCCCTTAAATTGCTTGTCACACCATCTTTCACTGTTATACCATCTTTCAATAAACAACATAGTATGTTGAGTATTTTCCTTCAGTTGGGCAGCAGATAAAGTAGTAGATTTTTATTTAAAGAACCATTTCTTATAAATTCCTGTTTCTTTAAATGCAAATAAGCTTATATCATGAGATCTGTCTGGGACCAAGACCAAAAGGGACCAAGGGAAGAATAGATTCATATCTCTCATCTCAGCTCATCTAATATTGCTCATTGAGTTGAAAGATGGACAGATCATCCTCACTATTTAAATGGCTCTCTATTCTTTCTTTCTTTCCCTTTTCCCCTTTTCCTAACACATTTCATTGAATTCATGTCAATTAAATATACTGGGGCTCAGGGTACCTGGGTGGCTTAGTTGGTTAAGCCTCTGACTTTGGCTCAGGTCATGATCTCACGGTTCGTGAGTTCAAGTCCTGCATCAGTCCTTCTGCTGACAGCATGGAACGCACTTCATACCCTCTGTTCCCCTCCCTCACTAGTGCTCTCTCTTACTCTTTCTCTCAAAATAAATGAACTTAAAAACAATACACTGGGTCTCCATTCCTGGACATATCCTCATGTAAGAACCTAAGTGAGAGCTAGACATAAAAGGTAGGGTCCGAGGCTTAGGGCTTTAGCTTCATGACAAGTTGGCTTCTGGAAAGTGCCTTGTTCTTGACTGCTGTCTTTCACAATGTTTGCCCAGCACTTGGGCCTTGATTATCACACTTTTTCCCATTGATGATACATCCTCCTATCTTTAAGTGTTCTTCACACAATTCTTGGATGACACTTTTAGTCCAGAAGACCTTGATTAAGAAGAAACACAGATTTATGGGAGAGGGTCCTGGACAATTTCAAACAGACACATCTTTATTGAAACCTTCCAGATCTGTGGGAGAGAAAACGGGGCCCACAAGGATCAGCTCTGAATTTGCTCCAGCTCCAAACTTACAGTCACTCCCTTTTCTCCAGGCTCCCCATGTGGGCCAGCATTTTAATCTTTCAATCTCTCTCCCTCCTTCATCATCCCCTGTTTATTCACCTTTTCCATTCCCTTGTCTCATTTTCTCATTCTTTCTGATTGCCCCACTCTCTCACACTCATATCCTCTGGTGTATCATCTTTCTGTTGGAGCCTGTACTGATGGCCTCTTTCCAAGAGCAGCAGGTTTGAATCAGCTCCAGTTTAAAATGAAAGCAGGGGGTGGGGGTGGAGCGAGGCCAGGAGAGGATATCAGCTCGCTCCTGTCCAATGTACTGAGTGCACAGTCCTCCCCCAAGCCTCCAGGCTGGCGCTCACACTCCAAATCTCCCTCCCCACCCACTCTCCCTTCTCTCTGCCCAGACATCTCTCCACACACAGGTACGTGTAAGAAAAGGCCTAATAATCCCTTGCAGACAAGACGAGAGACCCCCACCCTCAATCTGGCAGCTGGTTTCCATTAGATGTTCCAAGCCCTATAAATATACTCTTTTCTCACTTATCTCTAATAATTTTTCCTTTCTCTTGCTCATGTTCCCCGCTTCTGTGTTCTCTCCTGGGGGGAGGACTAAATTAAGTAGGGAGGGCATGCCAAGCTTTGCATTAACCATCTTGTCATGCCCCGGGCCTCTGGCAGAGCAGAACCCAGAAATGATGGCTTCTTGTTTGTCTAGTTTGCTGCTCCACACACCAAAGGTTAAAATCCTCCCAAAAGAGCAGAAGCGTTGAGTTTAGCCTGAACTAGAGAATGCTGCTAGGGTCACCCCATCTCTGTGCTCTCAGTTGAACTTCTGGCTGACTCTCTTGAACCCTCTGTCAAGGTTGCCTTATGCTTGCCACTGGCTGCTATATGGTGTCTTGGGTACAGCTCTGGAGAGCAGCATTCTGGGGTTCAGATGCCAGCCTCTTTGTGCACAGGCAACGTGACTTCAGGCAAGTTACATAACTTCCCTCATTTGTAAAGTTGTGCTGATAACACCTACCTCAAAGGACTGCTAGGAGGGTGAAATGAAGTAACTAACTAATGGGAAAACATTTAGCTCAAGTCAGCACTCAGCAGATACTGGTTCTCTCCTCTTGCCCCTTCCAGCATGGTCCCCTGTGGAAAGTCCTGCCCTCCTCCTCTACTGCTTCCTACACCTTCCGAGTAATTAACTGAGCAATTAGAGAAGAATATCCAAGGTCTGAGTTAGGGAGTGTAAAATGTTTGCTTCTTGATGAATGTTTTCTCCTTAAGATAAAGAAGCAGAGAAAGAATGAATATAAAATCCCTAAATTAGAACAATGTTTACAATTGTTAGTACTTTTTATAAACCAGGGAGCATGAAGCTATGTCATTGTTGCGTCAGTGACCCAAGAGCAGAAGTTCCCGCACGTACTTCATCCAAGTCATGGCAGTTAAGAACGCAGCCTCTGGGGTCAGACCGTCTCTAGGTCTGGATTCAAGTTCCAACTCCTCCTAGCTGTGGAGCGTCAACAAGTGTTTTACTTCTCTGTGCTTTGTTTCCCCTTCTGTAAATGATGATAATCAGAGTACTGACTTCCCAGGGTTGTTGCAGCGATCGAAGGACCTGAGGTAGTCCATTACCCTTCACCAGTGCCTGGCAGAGTAAGTGTGCAGTAGATGTTAGCTCTCCTTCCCACCCACTAAATCTTTCTTACAGCCTTGCTCCTCCTTCACGGCCATTCCCGAAGTGACCCATGTACAGGGCAATAATACAGCAGGGATTTGCTTCTCCCACCTCTGCATGCTTCTCAGGAGTCCAGCCACTTTGGTGGTTCTGGATCAATCCCAATCTTCACACTCTAGAAACTCCTTAACTGTCCTTTCCATGGTGAAAGGAACTTCGGGAAGACACGCATAGTGGGCAGGAGGGGTGCCTTTCGTGAGCCTCAAGCATCCACGCCCACCAACTCCATAGCCGTCCTGAGACCAAAGCCTTTGTCTGGGATCAAGGCCCATGAAAGTGACAAAAACGACCAGCTCAGAGCCCAGTTTTCAGACTGCTTCAGAGGGTGATGGTGCTGGGTCTGCCCACTCTGCCTATCTCTTGGGCTGAACGTGAATGAAGAGGTCTGCCTTCCCAGCTCAGAACCAAGTGGAGCACAGAATCTCAAGGTCTTAAGTCCATAGAATTGAATCCCTGGTCCTCTGAACATAAATCAATGTAGACTATTGGGAACTTTATAATATGATTTTATTTTTATTTATTTTTATTAAAAACATTTTTTTTTTTTGCTAGTTCTTTGATCGATTTATATACTCTACACTGTGGAGTCAGCTAGACCAGTTACGTCACTTCCTCATGTTGTGACCTTCGGCAATTGCTTAACCTCTCTGAGCCTCTGTTTGTTAATCTTTAAAATGGGGTAACAGCATTACAACCTTACAGATATATCTCATCTTTCTCAATAGACTTTAGCCATGGCTACTCGTCTTTCTGACTAGTTATTCTGTAATTTTGCTACAATTTAATTCCACTTCCTCTTATTCTATCTTTAGTGCAATCAGAAAACAGCTGGTCACCATCATTCCTACATAAAACTACCTCCCAGAGACCTGAAAACAGTTAATAAATCATTCTTCAGCCTTTGAACCTCAGGCTAAACCATGCCAGTTTCTTTAATCTTCCTTCCGAGAGCCTATCTGAAAATCTTGAATAATTTCATTTTTGCCTTGTGACCTCTCTCTAAATTATTAGCATCTCAGGTTTTAGTGCCCAAGCATGAATGTATTATTTTAATAAGGACCTGACAAAACAGTTGACCGTAGTGCATATAAAGTTGAGTTCATCTACTTCATGCTTAGCTTGGGTGCCCATTAATAACCCTCTATTAATACACATCTAAATGTTAGGCTATTCAAATGTGAAATAGAAAAAACAAATCCATGTCTGTTCCTTTAAGAAGCAGCCCCAGAACTTATTTGTCAAACTTGTCCCATTTGCTGGGGGAGGAGAGAAAGAACTACCAAAAGGGACTCTGAAGGAAATCATTAAAGTAAGGAGAAAACTCTTAAGAAAAGAGATGTTTTCTGCCCTCTGTACCTTCCTTGCTTGATTCCATTCTCCCATGGTGACAGTGCAGCTAATATAAGTCTGTGCTCCACCAGGCCCCTGCCGAGCAGGGCTGGGGTAGGACAGGAAATCACCACTCAGAAAATAAATGACCTGTCCCAAAGTCTTTTGTTAATGAGTCCAGGGTATAATAAATCAAGGTGACCCAGTCTCAAGAAACACTAGCCTGTTTAAAAAAAAAAAAACAAAAAACCCATGAAACCCCCAAGCCCCAGAGGTGAAGAGGAGGAGAAGGGAGAGAGGGGACCACGGGGAGTCCTTATAAATCACACCCAGATGAAACTAGTGCAGATGTTTTCCAGTTTCGGACCCACTCAAGAGGCAGAAAACACACATATGGACATGAACGGAAGGGGCTGTTTTTGAGGGAAGACAAGGTAGTGGCCCAGTGGACACAGCCCCTCCTGTCACATGGTGTCCATGGGACTTTGAGTGGCACGGTTTCTTCCATCTGTCTCATCCCGGGTTACCCTCTCCTCAGCATGACCAGAGTGTCCTCTCTGTCAAATGTGGGTCCCAGCTTCCCATAGAGGCGGGCTCCTGTAAAAAGAGAGGGGTGGTCAGGTCAATCATGGGAGGGTCTTAGCTTCCCAAGTGAACTGCAGGCTCTCTGAGGGTGAACTTTAACAACAGAAATAGAAAGTATGTCATATTGGAAATAAATATTCCAGTCTGTGGTAGAGAAACAGGAGCCTGTAAATCTGGGGTGAGCTGTAATATAAGACTTGCATGCAGAGGGCCCTCACAGAGAGCCACAGTAGCCTGGTGAAACATGGCAACTATTTTACAAATGGGGAAACCGAGGAAAAAAGAGGCTAAGGAATAACAAACAACGCAAGGCATTTGCAGTTTGTGCAGAGTTTTCGAGAATGTTATTTCATCTGGGCACATCCTATATGGTGGGTTGAACAGGTGTTCCTCCTGTGTTACAGGTGAGGAAAGCGGGGACGAGGGCACGAGAAAACCTTCTCCAGGTCACACAGTTATCCCACATGTGGGATAACTCGGGCCCACACTCAAGTTCTGGAATCTGTCTATCATCCTTTTTGTTCAGCCTCAGCTGTTTGCTGGGGTCCCAGATAAGGAGTGTGCTGACAGGGAAAGTGTGCTGAAAGAGGGCGGATAAACCTTGGTCAAGGTCCACGACTGTTTGGTGTTCAGTGGTGGCTGGAAGGCAGGTGAGTGGACAAGGGGAAGTTGGCCCCAAATGTTTCCCACTCTCCTTGTCATATAAAACCCACCATGTAGTCATCTTCCTCCTTCCCTAGAAGTATGGCCTCCTTTGATCACTCACTCCTACTTGCTGTCATTTCAAAAGAAATTACATGACACCAACTGCTTTTGTTTTTAAATTCTTGCTCATGCTGAATTCAATCTCAACCACCATCGTCATGATACATTTTATATTTCAAACTCCTTTCTTAGCTGTTACCCTTTCTGAACCTCTTAATCAGAATTGTCATTTACCCTTGGAGAAACTGAGGCCAGAGTGGTTTGCCCCTGATCACTTCACCCCTTAGAACAGAGATCTTTCCCCCTTGCCTGGACCGCCTCCAAAATAAACACAAGCCGCCAGATACTCTTGCCATTTTAGTTTTTTCCATATTGCCCCAGTTCTGCAGTGAGAGATACCACCTTTCTCCAGAACACTCTCTATAGACCTCCTATACTAGCTCTGCTTCCTTTTGAAATAAAATAATGAGCATTGTGCTCTAGTTCAAATTGGAGCCCAAGCATTTGCCCAACCACACAATGTCACCAACCACAACAGGAAGATGCCACAGTGGGCTGCCTAAAATAAACCAAAATAAACTCAGAGCTTTTAATTGGTCCAGGACCTAGATCTGCAAAACAGCAGGCACACCCATGAAAATTAGGGCTTTTCCAAGTATTTTAGGTTGAACAGCAGCCTTCCACCAAGGCAGAACACTGCTTTAGTTTTCCTTTCCTTTTTTTTTGTTTTATTTGGTTTTTGGTTTTGTTTTCTTGTTTTGCTTCATTTTGTATTGTTTTTTTGGTCCTGCTCTATGAGTCCAAATTTTTCATGCTCAGATGTTGACTCTTAGCTGGGCCCCCAGAAGAAACCCCCCCAGGATGTGGGCATGTCAGTTTTCTATTATAAAAGAAAGTAGTAAGGAGTGACTGGCTGGCTCAGTTGGTAGAGCATGGGACTCTAGATATCAGGCTTGTGAGTTCAAACCCCACACTGGGTGTGGAGCCTACTTTAAAAAAAAAGAAGAAGAAGAAATAAAAAGAAGAAACTCTTATTTTATGCAACAAATATTCTTGAATTCCTACTATATACCAGAGACTATGTCAGTTGGTGAAGGTGATTGAGACTTATACTTTATGACATTCTTGCACTAACTAGCTGGGGGACGTTGAACAAAACCTCCCCCTTTTACAGATGTCTGTTCTTGCCTCTGTAAAGCGAAAGGGTGGATAATTGACTCCTATGTCCATTCTCTCTCTCTCTCTCTTTCTAAATGTTTATTTACTTTTGAGAGAGAGAGAAACATACACACACGGTGTGTGAGTCAGGGAGGGGCAGAAAGAGAGGGAGGCACAGAATCCGAAGCAGGCTCCAGACTCTGAGCTGTCAGCATGGAGCCCCAAGCAGGGTTCCAAACCACAAACCATGATATCATGACCTGAGCCGAAGTCAGACACTTAACTGACTGAGCTACCCAGGTGCCCCCTAGGTCCTTTCTAACCCTGCTGCTCTACAGCTCATGGGAATCTGTGCTGATGGACTAGTCGTGGCTACAGCACCTAAGAATAATGTTCCTTTCATTTAACTGACGCAAAGAACTGGAAAAGAGGAAGCAGGGGTGGAGACTCTGTTTTGCAAGGAAACCAGATTTTTTGGTGTTCGGGGAGTGGGGGTGGAGGAGGAATGGCTACTGATTTTAAGGAATCATTATACATGTCACAAAAAAAATGGTTAAATACAAATATATGTATCACTTTATGCTCTTTTCTGATACATAGTTTACATAGCTATAATCAGTTCATCCATAATATTTTTCATTGTTTTAACTAATGTTGTGTTGTATATACATTCTGTATATCACAAAGGATACAGTCTAATTTTTTTAGTGGGTAAGAGCACTCCATCTTGTTATGCCAAATTTATTTCTTTATCTACTCATCTACTTCCAAATAGTGGAAGTTTTGGAGTATGTCCAAAACTAGTGGAATATTTGGAGTATGTCCAGTCTTTTTCCTTTTATTAATAGCTCTGGTATAATTCTTTCCCTAATTATTTCCTTTGGACATTCATAAAATAAGTAATTTCTAGATCAGCCATTTTTTAAATAAAATTTTTAAAGTTTATTTATTTATTTTTTGTGAGAGAGAGAAAGAGAATGAATGGGGTGGGATAGAGAGAGAGGAAGAGAGAATTCCAAGCAGGCTCCATGCTGACAGTTCAGAGCCTGACAAGGGGCTTGCACTCATGCCCCGTGAGATCATGACCTGAGCCAAAATCAAGAATCAGATGCTTAACCGACTGAGCCACCCAGGTGCCCCTCTAAATCAGCAATTCTGAAAGTGATTCTAAATCAGATTCTAAAAGAGCCAATCAATTTATAGTAGCATCAGAAATTGATAAGCATTTCTGTTTTCCTTCACCCATCTGTCTTGCATATAATCATTTTTATTTCTTTTTGATGACTTAAAAACTGTATAATGTTTCTAGGCACTTCAATGAAGTTGTTTATATTTTCATTTCTTCCATTTGTATTGAGACTGATCTGTTTAAGTGCTGAGTATTCTGTATTTTGTTTCCTCCTTTGTGAATAGTTTATTTATGTCTTTTGACCGCAAGTCTAACGATTTTTGAAAAACATATTAATAAGGCTTTTGTGGACCAAATTCTTAGTGCACTACTGATATAGTGGATACCCAAACGTGAATACATTCATCATCAGGAAGAAAGGTGGAGATTTTTGTCTGTTTTGTTCACTCAAGTATTCTTAGCACCTAAAATAATGCCAGGCAAACAGTAGGTGCTCAATACTATTGAGTGAATGGGTGAATAAATCATCACTTAGTATTTATGAGGTGTCTACTTGTGCTGGGACAAATATGAACATTCAGTTTTGACACAGAGGAGATGAAAGTAAGGTCAAAGCACCTGGGGGTAGAAAGGAGGGGTGTTTCTCACTTCAGAATTTAAAAAATCCACATAAAATAACAAGGTTAGAAGCTACTGAGGAGTCTCTTCAGGTAAGGATTTGACATTGAAGAAACATGTCACAGGTATTTGTGTGTTCTTGTCTATTGTTACTGTGTGTATTAATATTGTCAGACTGTAATATCATCACAATGGAACTTAATTCAAGCAACACTTTCTCAGCTTTCACTGTAATATGCAGGCACCGAACTAGCCACAGGGGAAGCACTAGTGCATAGAACACAGTCTCTGTGTATCTACGTATTAGAATACTATACCTCAAGAAAACGGAATAGACTACAATGCATATACACCTCAAAGGCTTAATGCTAAGTGAAAGGGAGATGCAAAAAAATACATGTTGTATGATTCCATTTATATGAAATGGCCAGCAAAGACAAATCTAACCAGATAGATCAGTGGTTGCCTTGGGTTGGGGAATGGGCAACAATAAATGGGCACAAGGGATCTCTTTGGGGTGATGGAATTGTTCTAATACTAGATTGTGGTAATATTTGCACACCTCTGTAAAATTACTGAAAACCCATTGAATTGCATACTGATTATGAATAGATTTTACAGTTTTTAAATTAAGTTTTTTTAAAAAAAGAGTGGCTACCATGACCCATGCATTGTCCAAACAAACAAAACATAGTTCCCAGAACAGGTAAACATTGAGAACACTGTCAGTAGAGGTGAGCCCAGGGGGCTGTGGGAGCAGTCAGATGCCTAACCCAATCCTGACACTCAACGGAAATTGTGCTGAGGAGATGATGTCTGGTTGGGATAAATTTTTCTAGGAAGAGTAAATGGGAGAATGTGGGGTATGTCAGGCACACACTATGTCAAAGACAACAGGATTCGTGTCATGGGAGATAGTGCTAAGGCCAATGTCCACCTTGGTTTCAGGGAAGTTAAACACTGGAGAATGCTTTGTATATTGATTATAACTACCATCTGTCATGAGCCAAGAGCTTTGCATTCAGTAACCACAGTCTTGCGAGACAGGATTACAGAGGGCTGAGGTGACTTGCTAGGGATCACTTCCCCAGTATGAACAGCAGAGCCGGAATCCAAACATAGCTATGGGAATGGGAAAAGCCATGTTTTCCCATTCCATTATCTCCCTTTACCTCTATATAGACATGTGACTATTACTGGTTGGAAATTAATGAGAAAGATGTAGGTTCTGCAGACCTTCTCTAAGAATTCATGAAACTCATCTGCAAAGAATTTTGCAAATGCAGTTTGATGGAGTCTCAGATCCACAGCTTTGCAATTTATCACTGTCCCTAGCACACTGTATACAGCAGGCAGGCATTTGAAATGTGCTGTTCTCTATTTAGCTTCAGATGTGCAAGTAAAATTCAGTATTCCTGGTTCAAGATAAATTAAAGGACACTGACCTCCTGAAGAGCTAGAAAAGTCTGAAATACCACAGAAATCCAGTCTGTAATAATGCATAGCCCTCAGTAAAAACCTTTCTTACATGCCTCTTAATAATAATTTTACATGATCATACAAAGTACTTAAGATTATATGACCAAAGAAGAAACGTGATTTCTTTTAAAAAAGTGTTTAGTCTCTGGGAGTTTTTGAGAACTGTTCCTTCTCCTCACCTTTGGCTTAAGTGTGTCTACCCCTTACGGGAAATTGTGAGTGGGATTGGGTGAGGCAAAGACACACATTCTTCTCTAGAAAGAACGCAGTTGCATTCCTACGAGTAAAATAAATTAGGCCCAGTTTCTCTGTCCATTAATTATGAGGAATAAACAACCTTCCCATGCTTGGAGAGAAGTACAGGAGACCAGTACAAATTTCCTCCTCAGACTCAGGGGAAAGATCATTTGACTATCCAGGAGAACGCCTGTGGTCTGAGAGGACTCGGAGGATTGGAACAGGCAAGGCTCTGCCGCCAGATGTTTGTAAGAAATCCACTGATAGAGACAATCCCATGATACAATCCACAGAGGGCTGCTGGGTTGTGGGGAGAGGCTAGAAATGCAGCAGAGCAAGAGAGAGAAGGAATTTGCTTCTAATTCTGCCCGTGGGGAATATCCCAACCCTGAAGACCGCCTGTGGAGTCTAGGGAATGTACTGCCCCTCGGGTAATTACGTTTTTTTAGTTAGAGTCTTAGAATATGCCAGGAACATCACCCCGGAAGGAGCGAGGTGGTAGGAGGAAGGTAATGCGTGGTCTCTGATGGTCTATCATCTAATTGAACCCGCTGCGATTTGCAAGAGAATGGACCTTGACTATGGCCACTCTACAGACAGGAGAAATACACGAATGGGAGAGAAGTTTCAGAGTTGGAAATGTGTTTGTGCTTTTGGCTTTTACACACTTGTGACCAATACCGCTACTCCTATCCCTTGCTTCCTTAGTAAGAGAACCTTGATTTTATTATGGGATGCAATGGTGCTCTCAGTTTAAAACACTCAGCTTCCCAAACGCCACTGCAGCTGGGGAGGTCACGTGATCCACTTCTGGCCAATGAGATGTAAGCAGAGCTAACTGGGGTGGGCTTGGGGCAATCACACCGCTCTGGCCTTTTGCCTTTTGCTCTTCCCTTCCCTTCCAGACGCTACTGCACACGTCCGGCCACCAACCTTCTCCCTTAGAAGCGTCGCTGAATGTCAGGCGTGCAAGCAGCGGTACCAAAGGTGCCTAGATCCTTGGTGATTCCCAGCAAACACTGCAGCAACGCTGGCCTGTCACCTGTGTGCTTTGCATTATGTGAGTCATATCTTGTTTAAGCTCCTGTTGGGAGCTGTGGTACTTGCAGCCAAACATAACCCCTAACTGATGGCAGTATGAATTCAGTTCAGTTCGGCAGTGATTACCTGTGATGTGCTAGGTGTGGGAATACAAAGATGAGAAACCCCCTTCCTTCAGAAAGTCCACAAACTAGTGCATGAGTGAAGATACATAGGCAAACCGATAGAGCTAGTCGATGTTCTCTAAAATAGAGGTTTGTTTACAGTATGATGGGAACAAAATCGTCAATACTAACAAGCAAACTGTACTGGGGTAAATTGTGTGGAATTCTAAATTGCTCTCATACTGTATGATACATGCGCATATATAGGTAAATCTGATACCCACTGAATATCCACCATTCATATGATTGATAGAATCTGCCAAATCATGAAGTCACAGCTATTTTACCCTCCCTTAAGTACCACTTTACATTTGTTTATTTTCTCTGGTGGGGTCAGAGGACCTCCATGTTTCCTAAGTAAATTTCTCAAACCTTTGTCAATTCCTTAGACACAGGAGAAACCCCAAGAAGTCCATGGAAAAATAAACTCCGTCTCAAAGAGCAGTAGTAACAAAGGGCAGTTTGGTCTGAAGCACTTTCCGAATGGCCAGAGTACACTAGCAGCATTTTACCCCCCTGCTTCAGCAATTGCTGTCTCTGTCTCCTTGCTTTGTGATTCTCTCTCCCTCTGGGGCTTCCTCTCCCCCTGTCCTGCCCTACTCCCCATCATACCTCGCTAATCTCCTGGATAGCATCTATTCCTCCCACTCTCTCACATATCATCTCTTCTCCCCCTTATCCAATCATTCATTAAGAGTAATGAATTTTTAAAAGATTATTTGCTGCAATTATTGAGAGGATTTTTATCCAGGATTTTAATTCTTGAAGGTGATGATTGAATTAATTGATATTTTACAAAAAAATAAAATAACTTGCTTTAAATTTTTTGTTGAAGAGATAATACATTAACCTAGTAAAAAAAAATTGGGAAGCTTGAAAGAATATACATGAAGTATCTCCCTCACATCTGCCACCTAGCTCCTTTGCTCAGGGCAACCAACATTACCAGCTTTTTGTGTATCCTTGCAGAGCTATTTTATGTACAAGTAAATACCTACACCTGTTCCCCACCTCATTACGCAAAAAGATGGTCATACTTTTTTATACCTCTCTTTTTTTTAACTTCATATGTCTTAAATATCTTTCATATCAGCACATGAAAAAGCATTCTCATTCTAAAGCTGAAAAATGTTCCTTGGCATAAGTGTATCATATTTAACCACGTATTAATGGACATTTAAGTTGTTTCCAACCTTTATTATTTAAAATAATGGTGTGATGAATAGCACTGTATATAAATCATTCACAGAAGAGAGTATATTTTAAGATAAATTCATAGAAGGGAGTCAAATCGTATAAGCACTTGTGATTATGATAAGTATTGCCAACTTTGCCTTCATAAAAGATACTGTTTCCCACTTGCACCTACAGTGTATGACCACACCTATTTCTCTAAACCCTCACCAACTCGGTTTATCACACTTTTTGGACTTTGTCAATTTGATTGGTGAAAACTGGTCTGTCAGTATATTTTTAATTAGTTCCTCTTATGAATAAGATTTTTCATCTTTTACACATTTCAGAGCTATTTGTCTATTCCTTTCTGTTAAATACCTATTGATATCCTTTATTTATTTTTTTTTTAAGTAGGCGTCACACCCAGTGTGGAGCCCATACTCATGACCCTGAGATCAAGACCTGAGCTGAGATCGAGTCAGACGCTTAATCAGCTGAGCCACCCAGGCGCCCCAATCCTTTATTGTTTCATCTGTTCTGTTGGTAGTTTTTTTAATTGATATTTTCCAAGTTCTTTATTTGTTCAAGAAACTAAACATTCATCTGTGATATTAGATGCACATTTCCCCCCAGTATTGTCATGTGTCTTTTGATTCTATTTATTAAATATTTTTTACCTTAGAGAGTTGTTTAGTTTACATGTAGTCAAACATGTTCATCTTTTTGTTTCTGGTTTTTTAGGTTTTATTTCATATTTGGAAAGGCCTACTGATAGGGGAGTTTTTTTTTTTTTATCACCTTCTTAATCATACATTATATTGAATGTGGTGAGTTGTTTCTTAGATCAATGGTACAATTTAGTGATCAGGAATCAAAGCATTGGTGGGAGGAGGTGAGCAAGAATCTGGATTCATATTTTCTCTACTTCTGGTTGTATTGCTAGGCAAGAGGGCCTGGACTGACTCTGACATCTGCCCCCCCCCCCAACTTATCTGCAGTGGCTGAGTGAACACGCCCACAGTTCTGCAGGCTAAGTGTATATGAAAGGAGGGTGTTAAAATGTTTTCATGACATGTGCATAAACATGTGAATTTCTTCATCTCAACATATCACAGTGTCACATCTTGCTGGACATCTATATGCTGGGTGTCTACATATGTTAATGTTACTCTTTGTCCTCAGAGAAGAAGATTCTGGTATGGCAAGTGTAGCAAAACTCATTACAGCTTTAAAAAATGTATCATAGAAAGTACAGAAGTCACAGAATCAGTCAGTATGTGCACTTCTCGGTTGAGCGGCACTTGAGAGAGAGCCAAACTCAGGCATGTGTTAACAAGCTAGGGCCATCCCACCTCTTCCATCCCCCATCTTCCCCAGGCACAGCCTCCCAGCCTTAAGGCTCCCAGCTCCTTCCTTTAGATGAGGCCATAGGACCCAGACAGGCACCTGAAGTAGGAAAAGCCACCCTCCTGCAGGATTGGGAAACCTCCACCAAGCAGGAAGGGCAGTAGTGAAGATGGCAGAATCCAGATTTTTAGAAGCAACAGCCCCTTCCTCAGTGTCTTCCCAGAAGAGCAGAGAAGCTGGCCACATATGAACCTAAACTTCACATATGAATGAGAGAATCTTGACTTAACTTGCAGGGAACACCACTCAGGCTTGTAAGATTTATCTTTTGTTTTTAGCACATTCTCAAACAATACCCTTGCTACATAAGGTTCTAAACTGAGAGTAGCCGCCAGAAGCCCTGCTGCCATTGGGTCATACATAGTAGGGTCCAAAAGAGCAGCGTGATGGGAAGCCACAGAAATCAGAACTAGGAGCCTTGGGTGCCAGGAGGCCACGTCAACTCAAGTAAGTGTGATGGACTGTATCTATGTCGTAGATATAGAATCTTGGGGCAGAGTTAGAAGTGAGGGCTGGGGGATAGAATAGGTTTATTACACTCTAGGTGACAATTCTGTGTAAGAGCCAAGATGGTACAGGCCTGGAGGTGCTCATCTGCTACCCTGTACCCTGTACAAGCTGGATATATGCTAAAGTCCTTTAACATTTGGGGTGGGGCACCTGGCTGGCTCAGTTGGTGGAGCATGCAACTCTTGACCTTGGGGTTGTGAATTCTACATCCATGTTGGATGGAGAAATTACTTAAAAATAAAATATGTAGGGGCACCTGGGTGGCTCAGTCAGTTAAGTGTCTGGCTCTTGGTTTCAGCTCAGGTCATGATCTCATGATTTGTGAGATCAAGCCCCATGTTGGGCTCGGTGCTGACAACATGGAGCCTGCTTGGGACTCTCTCTCTCTCTCTCTCTCTCTCTCTCTCTCTCTCTCCCCTAAAATAAATAAAAATAAAATCTGTAAAACAACAATAACAAAACCCTCAAATATTTGAGGCATAAGTTACCACACAGATGAGATATTACTAGCCTCACTGGTTTTAAGAGAGTCCCACCTCTCTTAAATTTGGGTAGGGAAAAGAGAGTATTCATTTGAGTCAGGGACTCAGGATTGATGAGGACAATCCCATACCCAAATGGAGAAGCAAGCAGCTATATCCAAAGGAATTCCATAGACAAGTCCTTCTACTGTTCCCTGATTTGGGATTCAAGTGGTTTGAGGATATTTTCTATCTGAAATTAAGGCAGTGAGTTGAGACTTAAGTGCAAGAAGAGATCAAGCATCAGGAAAGAAGAGGCTCTAAGTTGTAGACTCAAAGGTAAAGGCAATCAAATGAAAGGAGAAGAGTGGCCATTCATTCATTCACCTACTGTTCACTGCACCCTGGGTGCCCGATATTGTTTCAGGTGCCAAAGATATATAGTAGTGAAAAAACAAAGTCCCTGCTCTCATGGTACCTATCCTATATTCTAGTGATGGTGACAGATGATAAACAAGATCTATATGTATTTTTTAAATACATATTTATATATTTCTGTATCCCCTCCCTCCATCTCTATCTGTCCTCATTGCTGGCTCTATTAGTACTTAACTCCTACTGCCAATAGTTGAGTAATGGAGGGAGGATGCTATTCTGGGAAGAGTGGCCACAGAATGTGTCAGTGGTTCTGATGTGACATTTGAGCAGGACTAGAATGAAGTGAGGGAGGGGGTCATCTAAACCCAGAGGGAAAGGTGTCCAGAGCAAAGGGTACAGTGAGCCCAGGGACAGGCAGGAATATGCTGGGTGCCACAGGGAGGTCCCAGTGGCCGGAAACAAGGGAGTGAGTGTGGCATCATCGGGAATAAGATCACAGATTGGAGGGAGTATCATGGTGCAGGCCACGTAGGGCCTTGCAGAGCATGATAAAAATTTAGGAATTTATTTTGAGTGCAGTGAGAGGCCACTGAAAGAGCATATATTCCTCAGGTTACCGGCCGGCCTGAATGCCACTGTGCCATCATGATTGCCCAGTGCTGTACGTACCTGTGAAAGATTGTGTCTTCCAAACCCCAATTTTGGGGAAAATGGTGGTGCCTTTTAGCCACCAATTGTGTACTTCTGGATCACAGTGGGGCCTAAAGCTGGGGAAAGACGTAAAGCCTGAAAATCTCAGGCTGCTGGAGCAAAGCCTTCCTATCTGCTTGGTGATAGCTACAGGTGCAGCCTTGTGAATGGCGGTTGCCTTGACCTCCTACTCGAGTTGCATCTTGCACAAATAAGTGGCTGGTACTCCAGTATTCAGAAAACAGTTTCTGCTGCCTCGCCCCCCGAATTCTTCCTCCTAACCTCTCCATAGACCAGCCCTCTGCTTAACAGAGCCTTGGAGGACACCTGCTCTGTCCATTTTCTTCTGCCCAAAACAAAATACCCCTAGGCGTTCCCAGGCTTCTTCCTTAAGTAGGAAGTGAGACATCCCCGTAATTCCCCACACACTTGAAGAATAAGCTTTGTCTGCAGAGTTTATAGGCTCAGTTGGGAAAACTCTGCACCCCACATATGATTCAAATATTTTAGCAGACACACACAACAAAGGAGCCCAGATTCCAGGAGCTGATTTCTTTCACAGGTGCCCTTCCTTGAGCCTTAGAAAATGTAGGCAGTCTTGTTGTCATTTTTGTTTGTTCATGTGTGTGTGTGTGTGTGTGTGTGTGCGCGCGCGCGCGTGTGTATGTGGCTTACAATATAAAGGTTTATTTCTTGCTCATGCTACATGTCCATTGTGCATGGCTGTAGGTCCGTGCTGTGTTCATTCCAGGACTGAGGCTGGAAGGCATAATCCCTGTATGCAACATACATCTCATCAAAATTACTTCCCACTGATGGGTTTTGCCAAACAGGATGGAATCCTGTGCTTTCTTTTGCAGAATATACCTGTACTGCCTGCCTCAAATCACCATCTTGCTCCCATCTCCCTGTTTTGTTTTTATCAAACAATGTTCAATGTTCTTCAACACACACACATCATTAAAATATTGTCTAAGAGTATTTAATGACCTAAGAGAGATACACACACAAAACTGTATGTTCAGTAGTAGAGCTAAATATGCATAAATATTTCCACCAAAGTGGTGGCATTGTGAGTGATTTTTATTGCTATCTTTTTCATGTCTATTTTCAAATTTTAAAATATTTAAAAAATTTTTTATGCGCCAGCTACCTGGAAATAATGTCAGAAAGTCACAGTCTCAACCTCTTTTCAATCTAACAGCTCTCTACAAAGCAGGGCCTTCTGAGCCCCGCCAGCAAATCCTTTTTAAATAGAGCACGTGTATGTAGTAAACATTCATGGACTGATCCTCTGACCCACTGACCAACCTCCTTTTGTTAGGCACCTGCACGTGGCTTAGAATCATTCATACACAAGAGCACAGAACCAGGAAAGATTTCAGAAATGGTCTTGCCTGATTGCCCGCTCAGTGCATAACTCTCTCTGTTGTGTCCCTGACTGGGGCTCGTCCAGTCTCTGCTTGGTCACATCTGGGATGGGGGCCACGGGACAGGATTGGTGGATAATGGCCTTCATTAAGGAGGTCCACCCTATAGAGAGGAAGGATCTATCCTTCCAAAACTCCCCCTTCAGATTCTAGCCCCCAGACCTATGGCACTCCACAGCTTTAAGCACTCATTAGAAATAAAAGGGGATGTGAGATAAAGAATTGAAGTTCACGTTGTCACTTCTTCTGCTGTTTTGATTTAAGACTCTCTTTTCGTTCATCTTAGTTTCTCTTCCATGCTGTCTGGCCGCTCAAAGATTTGCGTGCTTCTCTGTTTCTCCCTTTTTATATCTATGGTTTCTTTCTCTCCTAGGTGAAACATCATCAGCTTATTTCTCCCTACTTCATCCTGGCCACTTTTCTTCAGTATCCGTCTCTGAGCTTTTATTTCCTACCCTGTACATAAGTGACTCTCTCTGACACACCCCATTCTATTTTCATCACCTTTGTTCCTTTCTTCATTAAAATTTCTTATTCTCTTGAACTGCCTGGCTGGCTCAGTTGGTTAAGCATTCCACTCTTGATTTCAGCTCAGGTCATAATCTTGTGGTTCTTGAGATCAAGCCCCCCTTGGGATTCTTTCTCCCCCCTCCCCCTCCCTCTCTCTCTCCCTGCCCCTCCCCTGCTCACGTACTCTCTCTCTCTCAAAATAAAGAAATAAACATTTTTTAAACCAACTTCTTATTCTCTTTCCCTTTCATGGTCATAGTAAAATAGAGTAAATAAAATATAGTAATGCCCCTCCAAATGGGACTCAAAAGCAGTACCTAACTATAAAACAAGTATATGGAAAAACAAATTGTTTTGTTTTGTTTTTTTCAGATTTTCACAGTGATGATTATTTCAATGCCTTTTTTTGCATTTTTATTGTAAAGCACATACAACATTAAATTTACCATTTTAAAGTGCACAATTCAATGACTTTAAGTATGTTCACAATATTGTGCAACCGTCACCATTCTCTAGTTCTAGAACTTTTGCATCACCCCCAATGGAAACTGCATGCCCATTAAAAAGTCACACCCATGCTCCCCTCTCCCAGCCTCTGGCAATAACTAAACTGTCCTGTCCCTATGGGTTTGCCATTTCCAGATATTTCATGTAAATAAAGTATAATATGTGGCCTTTTGTGTCTTAACTTCTTTAACTCTGCATAATATTTTCAGGCATGTTTTATTGCAGTTGTAGCATGCATCAGCGCTTTTGATGCATTCATTCAGCATGCATTCATTTCTTTATAGGACTGTTTAATATCCCACTATATGAATATCCCTCATTTTGTTTATCCATTCATCAGTTGATGGATATTTGGGTTTTTTCCATCTTTTGGCAAGAGTGAATAGTGCTGCTGTGAACATGTGTGTATAGGTTTTTGAACTTGAACATTTGAATACAAATGCTTCTCTCTCTTTTTTTT
Source organism: Cryptoprocta ferox (assembly GCA_028646485.1). Lineage (NCBI taxonomy): Eukaryota > Metazoa > Chordata > Mammalia > Carnivora > Eupleridae > Cryptoprocta > Cryptoprocta ferox. The sequence continues at coordinate 55,764,080 of CM053573.1, forward strand.
TTGAAGTATTAATTATTTTCTCCAAACACTGGCTTGTTTATTCATTTCTTGCTGTGGGCAGCGCTGGGTGTACCGCTCCTTTTCTGATGCCCTAAGCAAAGCTCAGCCTGCCCACTGGCAATCTCCCATCTGTTCCCTGTGCTTGTGCCTCTTGATAATCTGTTTCCCTGCCTCCCATCCTCTCTCTTCCCTGCACAAATGTGCATGTGTATCTGGGTTATACCGCACTCAAACAATTTGGAATTTCTATTGGCAAGTGGATTACCTCCCTCTTATCGAGGTGATTTTTGTTTAAATAAGTACAATGAATATGCCTAATTCAGAAAGGCCTTTGGCCTCAGTTCCCAGCTTCCCCTAACAAGGCCCCTTTCCAACTCAGTTCCAGGAAAGCAGGCTCCAAGAGCTCAAGCCAGGAGAGGCCCTTTCCTCAGGCCTCAGCTCATAAAGCCAAGGTGTGTCTGGGCCCCTTGACTCTGTCAGACTTGGAACTTGAGCCCTCACTTGCTGGCTGCTGTCAGAGTTCAGTGCTCCCTGCCAAGCCCTTGGAAAGCTGGGGGCCACGGAGAAGAGAGAGGCATCAGATTACTGCCTGCAGAAATGCGGGGCTACCCCATGTGACCATCCCCACATACAGTGTCCATGTGAGCAACCACATGCATCATCAGTGCTTGGAAATGCACCACAGAATGCAGTCTGATTATCTTGCCACTTCTCAGAGATACAGATGGCATTGCCCCCTTTCCCTCTGCCTCCCCACTTTTTCCCTGGGACTGTCTCTCTCCCCTCTTCCACATCCCCTGCTTTCCCAGATCTGTTTTTCTGCTGACTTCCCCCAAAGGCTCTCTAGTTCTCTCCTGTCCCTTTGATTTCCTCCCCTCCTTTCATCCTCCAAACTTTTTCTATCCACTCCCTGTCTCCTTGCCCTTCTCGGTGTGTCTTTCGGATCTGTTTCCTTTGACACTGGTCCCAGGCCCACTGCCAAGTTTCAGACCCATTAGTGAGGTGCCTTGCTGACTGAAACACAAATCAAGACTGATCCGGGTACAATTAGCAGCTGCTCGCACCTCATCTGGAAAGCATTAGCCAGCTGAGAGTGGAGGGAGGGAAATATTGATGCCAAACAGAATAGATCTCCTATTTGGGAACATGAAAGCATCCTGACCCAGTAGAAGTATAACTGAAAATAAGCTACAGATAGACAAAGAGGCCCTCGTGAGAAGCAAAGATGAGTGGCCCGTTAACTGACCTTGGGGATCCCTCAGCATCTATGCAAGAGCTATAGACTGCTCCACATTCAACTCAGGTGTATTACTATCCCCGAGGTAAAAGGGTATCCGTTCCGTTTAATCCAGATATTTAAACACTCATGTGACCAGGAGTTTTCTGGTTTCCCTGCATACTGTGTTATCTTCACACTGTTATTTTGGTCCTGCTAGAGATCTAATGTGCTGTAAGAATCACCTGGCACTGGGGCACCTGGGTGGTTCAGTTGCTTAAGCGTCCGACGTCAGCTCAGGTCATGATCTCGCAGTTTGTGGGTTCAAGCCCTGCATCAGGCTCTGTGCTGACAGCTCAGAGCCTGGAGCCTGTTTCGGATTCTGTGTCTCCCCTTCTCTCTGCCCCTCCCCTGTTCATGCTCTCTCTCTGCTTCTCAATAATAAATACATGTTAAAAAAAAAAAAAAAAGAAGAATCACCTGGCATTGAGTTAACAATGCAGATTCTGATGCACTAGGACTGGGAGGGCCCTGAAACTCTACCTTTAGAACAAACCGGTGGGTAAACCACACTTTAACGAAGGGTCTAGGACAGTTCAGCTCTTGTAGCTTCCATCAAATGCCTCTGCAAGAAGCCTCTCTCAGTATTGTGTGCCTCCTTTTTAGCACTCACAGTTATAATTAAGGATAAGTGATGTAATTAGCCGTTGGATGCCTATCTTCCCGACTCAAATGCTAGCTGCCCAGGGGCAAGGACCAGGTCTGTCTGGTTCTCCTCTGCATCCCCTGTACTAGCCCAGTGTGTTGCATATAGTAGGTGTTCAGCAAACACTTCACAAGTGATTGAACTAGCTCAGTCCTCAAGGTCCTCAGAAGTCTCTCTTCTTTCAAAGAGCCTTCCTAATTCAGCATTCCTTATCTGTATCTGCCTGGTGGCATTGGAGAATTTCTCACGTGTTTTAGCCCCTCAGCTGCCTGAAACTGAGACTTTACCTTCTCAGTTTCTAAACTTCTTTTATGCCCTTCCTCCTCCATCGCCCCACTCCCACCCCACTGTAGTACAGGCTCGCTCTAGTAGGCATTTAATGTTAGTTGATTGAGAGACCCTAGGATGATGCCAAGTTCTATTTAGACCTCGATTATAATGCCCAAGGGGTGGCTGAATTTTGGCTGGGCCCAAAGCCAAGGTTTTACATGCCCCAGTGGAAAAACCTTTAATACTACCTAACACATTCATGGGGTGGGAAGGCTGAGACATTATGTGTACACAAAATCAAGAGATGTAATATTGTAAGGCTCCCAAAGCAGTTATAAATCAAGCCACTCCAGAAGGTTGACTGCACAGCTGTGGCCATTACCTCACTCCTCTTTTCTCCACTGAACGCGATGATAGCTCACATTGCAAGGCTTTCCTTACAGGCATGGGGGCTGTTCTTTTCCAGGACTAGGCAGACCGTTTATCCTGGAAATAGAGAAAACTGATTCACAGCATTCTGCCACAGATAGGAGAACCTGATTTTGTTCAGAATTCATCAAATGCCCTAACTATTTTTCAAACATTCAGGGCTTCATGAGACCCAATGTGTCTTTGTCAAGCACTTTCCCCCTCAAAATCTTAAAATGTGTGTCTTTTAAGGGACATTTAATGCATGTGTTGTTGATTTATTTACCCTCAGATCATCAAACTATTGTTATGCAAGACCCTTTTGAGGTCTAAGAAACTTTATGAGCATTATTTGGAAGTTTAAAAAGCTTGCTTCCAGGGTAAAAAACAGGAAGTTGTGTTTTTCCAAAAACACATTGCGTTTAACACAAAAAGATTTGAAGGCCTTTCCAGAATCCTGATTTTGCAGGGCTCCAGGGGTTTAGAGCCAGTATAGCCCAAGCTCACATGGCTGTCTCTTCAGTGAATCAAAGTATAGCTGGAAGTCCCAGGCTTGGCAGACACAGGTGCCACACTTGACTGGAATTTGTGACCCTTCCAATACCCAATGGTGACAAAGCTTAATCTGTCTGGAGACTTCCAAGCATATTTTACCACCAGTACCCTAGATGCATGTTCAATGTGTATTTCTGCAAAACTCCTGGCTGTGGTCTGATTATCTCCTTAAGCAGATAAGGCCTAAATCTCAGGGTGTTAGAGACAACTTTTGAAGTTTGAAAGTACTTGGCAAGGAAATCCACCAGAATGCAGCTCAAAGATGGAATTCTATGGGGTGGATTTTCAATGATCTGACTGATCTCTGGGTGGGACATGAGGCAGGGAAGGCAGGATACCCCATGTAGTCTGTTAAGGCCCTGTCCAAAATTGGCCCTAAACACTGAGAGCTACCATTCGGTTTCTGAGTTCCGATTCACTTACAGGTGAAATGGATGGGGTGGGTGAGTTTCAAAGTAATGCTGAAGTACAAATACACACACAGTGTTTGTATGTAATGTAGAAACACAATGAGTGAGCAACAGAAAAGAAGAGATTCTGGTGGAAGAAAAACTGCAGCGTGTGTAACACAAAGAAGAAACTCAATGAATAGTTGCTGAATGAGGGGTGACCGCATATTGCTGAGAATAGATAATGGGAAATCTGTTTTCACGTCTGTCAACTCAAATAATCTTCTCACCTGTTCCAGTGCAGGGACATGGAAGTTTGGGGCAACAGGAGAACAGAAAACCACTGCTAGGCAGGTAGCAGTCACCTATGCAAGTAGCAAAGTCCTAGGGAGGCCCATGTTCTTGAGGCCATGTAGCCTGGCTCCTCATTGTCCTCCTTCCTCTGCAACCTTGGAGCCCAGACTAAAAGGAGCAGAGCCCTGCCTGGAGAATGAGTCTCCCAGGAATGATACTCAGTCTCTGAGTTACCCCCTCAGCAGATCACGGAAGGGCCTGCCATCTGTCAAGCGTGGCACAGCCATCTCAGAGCCACAATGGTGGCTAAGATGCAATCCCCCCACTCAGAGTGCACAGTCTGGCGAAGGCCAGCTGCTGGCTTCTTCCTGCCTGCCCAAAATTCAAGTGAGTGTGAATGGAAACAGCAGGTCAGAAGGAGAGATGAGCAAGAGATGGAATTGACAGCGCTATAGCCTGAACAGATGTAAGGGGCAAAGGAAAAGGTAGCGTTAAGGACATCATTAGAGTTTCAGGTCTCAGCCTCTCAGAGGATGGTGATAATTCTAGCAAAAATGGAGACTGTAGAGGAGAAAAGCAGTGAGAGTGAAGAGGCCAGGGTCAGTTTGAAACCTACCGGCTAAGTCTAGTGAGGCATCTCTCCAAAATGAGAGGCCTTTCTTTCTTCCTTTTGAGAGAAAAAAAAATGGCTGCCTAGAAGGTTCATACATCAGCCATAAAAAGGAGAGGAGAATGAACATGAAAGCCCTGTTGAAGGAGCTCTATTCTTGACTGGTCTGCCACCCAAAGACCAGTAGAAACAGTTGGTTCTCTTGGCCTGGGCATGCCTACATCAGAGTTACCACACCAGTCTGTCTCACTTCTGATCACCCTAAGTGTTCTCAGGATGAAAGAAACGAGTAATCTCACACCCCATTAAATGGATCAGATATGTGTGCTTCAGTGGGTAGTGGTGAATCTACATGTGGAAAATTATATTCAGAAATGCCTGACTCCAGCACTTAAATTCCAAGGCACACATGGAAGGAATTGAGGAGATAGCCAAATTTACAAATATTACACCCACACTGTGCAATATGGTATCCTGATGCATTTTGGAAACTGAAGAGCAACATAACATGATGGGAAAACCTCTTCACAGTTCAACATGGACACCCTGAACAAGGACTACACTCTTTACAAGATTATATCATGATTTACAAGATTATATCATGAAGGACTTGGCCAATTCCATCATATTCTGAAGAGTAATCATGGACTATCACCTCTGGCTATCTAGAATACTTTGGCAAATTTATTGTTTGGAAGAGCTTAATTTTCCAGAGAGCAAAGGGTTTTACCCTTTAAGTGCCAAAACTTTATTTCAGTGATTTTGGATGAAATCTTTTGCTAAGGCATATACCTTTTCTCCTTACATGTGAACTTCATTTCACTTGAAGAAGGCCATTTACAAACTAGGCTATAGTAAGAGATGTGCTAGACTATACGTTTCATGAGAAATAAGTGCATACAAAAACTGGTGACATCCAAAGCTCTGTAGTCTATTGAATGATATTGTTACTGATGTTAATTTCCTCACTTTGACAATGGTTTGTACTTACGTGAGATGATACTGTTGGCGAAGCTGGGAGAAGGATACCTGGGAACTACTTTTGCAGCTTTTTGTGAGTCTGAAATCATTCAAACTAAGTTTTTTTTTAAGTACCCTGAGATGAGGGACTCTGTTTCAGTTATCAAGTGGATGGATAGAAGGAAAAAAGGAAAGGGGAAGGGAAAGAAGAAGGAAGGAAGGAAAGCCAGAGGAATTCAGGACATTGAGAGTTCTAAACAGCTGTACGGGAGACAGTGGGAAGTATCAGAAATGTGGAAGCTTTAAATGCAGGGGGGTCTGGGGTCATACTCTCTTCCTAACTTTGTGACAAATATCTTAAACTAGTAACCTCCATGTTTATTTTTGTAATATCAGGGATAAAAATACACACTGCAGCAGATTGCTGTGAGGATTAAACAATATTCCCAATATACCCAATAGATTATTTGTCACCCATTGGGTGCTCAATAAATTACCCTATTCAAAATGTCCCTTAATAATGAGTGGTTGGAGTACCTGGGTGGGTCAATCGGTTAAGCATCTATCTGACTTGATTTTGGCTCAGGTCGTGATCTCATGGTTGTGAGATCAAGCCCTGCTTTGGGTTCCATGCAGAGTGTGGAACCTGCTTTGGCTTCTCTGTCACCCTCTCTGCCCCTCCCCTGCTTGTATGTGTGTTTGCACTCTCTTTCTCAAAAATAAATAAATAAAATTAAAAAATAATGTGTGGTTAGAATTCTTCTGTCTTGTTTCTGTAGCTCTGGTTACTAATCATCAGAATTCAGCTCATAGTTCACTGCTCTCCACATGCTTCCCTGTGTAGTTTGCTGCTCCCCATATATTGTGACCTCGATATAGTTCTATATACAGTATTCAACAGGCTCAACATGAGAATCTCATCTGTGAATAACATATTTTTGTTTCAGCCCAAAGACATTAATTTTAGCTATTCAGAAACCTTTTTCTTTTGACTTTCTGGTTTGGGGCTGAGTTCCAGATGAATGAGGTCATGATATTAATAATAACAGCCATCACTTATTAATCATTAGAATGCTAACTATGCTAAGCATTTTACATACATTATCCTGTTGAATTCTCACCACTACTCTATGAGGTAACTATTTGGGTCACTACACTGGACATTGAGAATTTCACTCCTTGTCCAAGGTGCCAGAGCTAATTATCTGGAGAGCTAACATCACAAGACCTGACTGACTCCAGAGCCCAAGTTCCTATCACAGAGGATACTGTAACAGCTTCCTATTCCTTCCTTGCCATCAGAAATACTTTTTTTTAAGATTATTTTTAAGTAATCTGTATACCCAGCGTGGAGCTTGAACTCACAATCCTGAGTCACATACTCTTCTGACTGAGTCAGCCAGGCGCCCCTTCCATCAAAAGTACTTTTAAGTGGTCCAGTCCTTAGAATGAAATCTGGGTCCCTTTGATGAAGAAAGTAAAGGAGGGGGAAGGGGTAAGAAGAAGAAGGGAAGAAATTTGTAACCAAGAATCTAGTTCTTGAAAAACCTCAAGAAGACAACAGCACTATTTTATTTATTTTTTTAATTTTTTAAAAATTTTTTATTAATGTTTTTATTTATGTTTGAGAGACAGAGACAGCGTGAGCAGGGGAGGGTCAGAGAGAGAAGGAGACACAGAATCCAAAGACAGGCTCCAGGCTCTGAGCTAGCTGTCAGCACAGAGCCCCACGTGGGGCTCGAACCCACAAACCGTGAGATCATGACCTGAGCCTAAGTCGGATGCTTAACTGACTGAACCACCCAGGTGCCCCAAGAGCACTATTTTATACTGTAGACTCTTAATAAGTGTCTGTTGAGTGTTTCAGTAAAAGACACAGTTTCCCCAAACTGCCTATAGAAGGAAAACTTTCTTAGAGAAGGTTTCTTCCTTCTATATCCTGAGACCCCCTCATTTTCTATGCTCAATCTACCCCCTCGTGCACAGCAGAGACAGCCAGAAAACATCTTTCATAGAACATGAAGCTGTAGGATTTGAATTACATAATTTCTCTCTATAGGCAATCTCTTAGAAATTGTCTACTTTGCATTTTGAAGAATTCTTGTGTTTGATGACTAGACATCTGAAGAAAAGCTAATGATCTCACCAGACATCTGTAGGTGTTCATTGCTCATGAGCTTAAGCCCACAATGGAAGTCATGCTGGTAGACACAACAGAAGGAAAAGAAGGCAGAGAATTTGGGCTAAGAGGCATGGCATGGCGAAAATGTGCCTATTCTATTCTATAAGGGAGCAGAGGCCAGAATCCAGCAAGGTCACAGACCTAACCAGCTGTAAACTCAGAGGAGTCTTTAAACAGAAAAGGTTGCTGGGCCTTGGCATAAATTTTGCAATGGGTTGTGGTGTGAGGGATGTTTGGAACAACTGTAAACAGGAACCGCTGTGTCCTTATTAGGAATAATCACTTCTCTAGGCAGAGAAGTGGCTGTTGACGCTGCGATTGTGACCTCCTTCCTCTCTCCAGGCCCCAGCGTATCCTCCCCGTCACTCCTGTAAGAACCCATTGAGGCTGTCCTCTATGGTTGCTCTTGGAGATTGATGCTCAGCAGGGCCTGAGAAAAGAAAAAGCCAGAGATTCCATCTGGCTGGGTCCACCTTGATCCCAGCTGCTCACAAGAGCTGTTTATTCCGACCAACACTGAGCCTAGTGTAGCCCTCCTCCCTACAGGGTGGCCTTAAGAGCTGTCCAGCAGGCCTGGCAAATTTTGTCAAAGCCAGAACACTGGGCAGGGCTTCAGGGGGTGGGTCTGGGTGCTCGGCAGTCTGAATTTGGAGAGGCAAGAGCTCAATAGAAGGTAGAGGCTATGAAAAGAACAGATTGGTGCCTGAGCTTCCTTGCTGGGAAGGGCACATAAAGCATCAGGCCTCAGTGTCAGAGGTCATTGTCCAGGGGTCACTTTGATCCAGTATCCCTATACATAAGTAGTTAAAAGAGAAGGCTGTGACAACAGACAATATGGGTCAAAATTCTGTCTCTGCCTCTTCTCAGATGCATGTTACTGGGGATTAAAGTAAGACTTGGCAAGTAGCTGAAGAAGGGGAAACAAAGAGCCGTTTAGAAGTCTAGGCATAGGCCAAACTGCCTTGGAGAAGGTGATGGCCGTTTATAAAAATTTGAGATTGGGGAGCCTAGGTAGCTCAGTCGGTTAAGCGTATGACTTCAGGTCAGGTCATTGTCTCGCAGTCGGCAGGTTCAAGCTCCACGTTGGGCTCTGTGCTGACAGCTCACAGCCTGGAGCCTGCTTCAGATTCTACATCTCCCTCTCTCTCTGCCCCTCCCCCGCTCGTGCTCTGTCTCTGCCTCTCTCTCTCATAAATAAACATAAAATGTTTTTTTAAATTTGAGATTAAGGAGACTGGGCAAATTTAAAGATGAATAGCAAGTCAGTTTTTCACATTTTGAGTTCCAAGAGCCAATGAAATAATCAAATGAAAATGCCAAGTAGGCAGGACAAAAAAATGAAATGGAGTTTAGGAGAGAGGTTAGAACCACATTTTCTTCATCATTGATCCATGCATGACCCTACTTTATTATATTTTGCCTTTAACAATATGATGAACACTAGGAATCTGTAACCCAACTAACCAAAAACCCACACCTACTGAGGCACAAATCTACATCCCATTCTTCTACCTCACAGGAAACCATGATCTTAAATCCTTGTCTATAATTCCTTTGCATTGTTTTCCGTTTTATTACATATTTATTCTTGTCTAAAAAATAAGTTGATTTTGCTTGTTTTTGAACTTTATAAAGAGGTAATACTATAATGTCTGTTGGAACTTACTTTTGTCACTCAATTTATGTCATTAAGATTCACACATATTATGTGTAGCTGAATATCATTGGGTTTCATTACATTTCGTTGTGTGAAAATTCAGTTTATGTGTCTATTGTCATTGGGCATATGAGTGGTTTCCAGTTTTCTTGCTGTTCTAAACAGTGAGCTATGAACATTTTTTTTTCATGTGTCTCCTAGTGCATAGGTATAAGAGTTACTCTTGGACTAATACCCAAGAGTATGGGGTAGAATTGCTGGGTCATACAGCATACAAATGTTCAACTCTTCAAGATAATGCCAAAGTATTTTTCAAAGTCATTGTACTAATGAGACGAAGATTTGAGAGGTATCACCAGGGCAACTATTAGTCATAGAAAGCAAGAAAAAAAATGAAGGTTGAAGCCTGATTCTTAGAAACATATATGTTCAAGTATGTACAGGAGGAAGAGCAGCCAGACCAGGAAACAGAAATTGGTGGTCAGAGGGGAGGGAGCAGAGCACAACTGGGAAAAAAGAGAGTCAGGCACTCCAAAAGAGAAGAGTTCCTTAAAGACTGGGTAGCCAGCATCAAAGAATGCTGCAGAGATGAGAAGGATAAAAGTAAAGAAAAGGTTGGTGATCTTTAAGAAAGCTATTTGTGGCTTTGTTGACTGCTGAGGGTGGATGCCAGATTTTAAGTGATTTATGGGTGAGTGTGGGGTAGGTGGTAGAGAAAAATACTGTGCTCTGAATTATTACACACACACTGAGAGTTAGGAAAGTGGAACAAGCCTATGTGAGATGGCAAAAGCTTAGGGCTGAAGGAAATCAGAGGTGCAAGAAGGATGAAGAGGCTTGGACTAGGCACCATTGGTAATGTGGTAAGGAACTGGGGGAAGAGGAAAGAGAAGTGAATGTATGGGGCTCCTGTGTTTCAGCCAAAGTGCTAGGCCCCTTACATGCATTGACTTAAGAGAAATAAATAAAGGGGCATCTGGGTGGCTCAGTCGGTTAGGCATCTGACTTTGACTCAGGTCATGATTTCACTGTTCATGAGTTCAAGCCCTGTGCTGTGCTGACTGCTCAGAGCCTGGGGCCTACTTCAGATTCTGTGTCTCTCTCACTCTCTGCCCTTCCCCTGCTCATGCTCTGTCTCTCTCTGTCTCTCAAAAATAAATAAACATTAAAAAAATTAAAAGAGGCATCTGGCTGGCTCAGTCAGTTAAGCTTCTGACTTCAGCTCAGGTCATGATCTCATGGTTTGTGAGTTCAAGCCCCGCATCGGGCTCTGTGCTGACAGCTTAGAGCCTGGAGCCTGCTTCAGATTCTGTCTCCCTCTCTCTGCTCATCCCCTGCTCATGTTGTGTGTGTCTCTCTTGCAAAAATAAATAAACATAAAAAATTTTTTTAATTAAAAAAAGGAAAGAAATAAGATAACTAAGTAGTAAGGACTCAGTGGGAATTAGAAAGCTTCCAAGGGTAATGGAACTACACAGTCTGGATTTTCTCCAGTATGCTGAAATGCCAGGAGCAGGAATCTGAAGACAGTGCAGTTGAACAAGGGTTGTGGATATACATTGTGGAAACCAAAAGCCAATAGGATGGATGAGTCCAAAGAGAATCACTTCTTGGCTAATGTGAGGGCCTCATGGGGAGAAAGACAAATAAGGTCATGGGAGCAGATAAACTGAAAAGGGGGAGGAAGACCAAGGGACTAAAGTTCACAAAGGGGGACAGAGCCAGTTCAGCATTGGCTTGAGGGGGAGAGAGATGGGAAGGTGAGAGACTTTCCTGGTTTGGGATCTTAGAGATTGGGTAGCTGAGTGCTAAGAAGGTTGTAGTGTAGTCACTGGGGTGGGTGCCAACAGAGAAGAGAATATAGATGAAGGCCACTGGGACTGAGAAGCCAGAAGGGTGGGCTATACATAGCACTTATTAGCTTATGTTATTTTATAATCCATAACCATCAATGGAGTAGGTGTTACTAGACACGTTATACTGATGACCAACCTGAGGCTCCCCTAACTGGGAGGAAATGCTGGGAATCTTTTTTTAAGTTTTTTAAAATTCTTTTTTAGTGTTTGTTTATTTTTGAGAGAGAGAGGGAGAGAGAGAGAGAGAGAGAGAGAATGAAAGAGAGAATGAGCAGGGGAGGGGCAGAGAGAGACAGAGACATGAAATCCAAAGCAGGCTTCAGGCTCTGAGCTGTCAGCACAGAGCCAACACAGGGCTCAAACTCAGGAGCTGTGAGATCACGACCTGAGCTGAAGTCAGGCACTTAACCTACTGAGCCACCCAGGCGCCCCATGAAATGCTGGGATTTGAAGTGAGTCTTCTGTGCCTATAACTCCCACTCACCATTCAAGACTCAGTTCAGATGTCATCTGTTAAGACTGAGCCACGTGCCCTTCTGGGATTTGATGAATCTTTCTATCCCTTTGTATTCCAATTGTTCATTTATAAGTCTCTCATTAGTATACAGGAAGATGACTATGTCTTTCCTTATTTCCTGTGCCCGACACCATTTCTGGTCCAGAATGGGCTCAGTAAAAGTTTTTGAAACTAATGTGTTTGAAAACAATAGACTGGGCCCAGAGCCATACCAAGCCAGGAGTCTCTGTTTCCAACATTTGGACTTAAAGCCCCCGTAAGTTTGGTTTGAGAAAAATAAATGACTATAAAATAAGATCAGTGTGGCAGAGGCTAATAGAAGGGCAGCCAAGAGAAGCAATGCAAAGTGGGCCTGGGATAGGGGTGGGCTTATCTGGATAGGAGTGGAGCAATATCGAGTATATACCTGTTGAATTACTTAACTAATCAAAGGCCCCAGTTTCCTTTTTCTTTTTTTGTAAATTTGAGAGAGAGAGAGCATGGGGGACAAAGGCAGGGGGGTGGGGGAGAGAATCTTAAGCAGGCTCCATGCTCCGCATAGAGCCTGATGCAGGGCTCAATCCCGTGACCCTGGGATCATGACCCGAGCCAAGACCAAGAGTTGGGCACTCAACCGACTCAGCCACACGGGTGCCACCAAAGCCCCAGTTTTCTGGGGGGCCACCAGATACAACTCTAGTTTATTTAACATCCATCACTCCCTTCCCGACCCAACCCCAAAAGAAAGTGGAAAGCGTATTCCCCCTCCTCGAAACCCCCTCCTCTGTTCAACCACCCACCACAGCCTTGTTTCATTCCACATTCTTCACACCAATCTTTCCTCTCGCCTCCCCCCCAGCTCCTCCCCTCACATGCCTCCCCCTCTTTGCACACACACACATAGCCACCCATGTCATTCCATCCGCATCTCTCCCTGGCTGAAGCTCCCTGGTTTCCCAGACTGAGAGAAGAGAAAGCCTGTTTTCAGTTAAGCTTTGGTCACACACAGATGCCTTTTCCATTACTCTTGTTTTTCCTCTTGAAGTGTAACATTTCTAATTAACTCCCCACAGGGGAGGAGGCTCTGCATTAATCACCCCCACATGAGGGGGGCAGGGGCCTTAGAGGCCAGCCCTGGGTTGCCTACAGCCGACCCCTGAGCAGACTGCAACAGGAGCTTCCTTCGCTTTGAGGGAGGGATGGCGACCCTGTGGTCACAGTTGGAGGACATGGCGCAGGTTTGCCCATCTCTGTGGCCAGGGTCTGTGAAGTGGACACTCTTCCAAACCTCAGATTTGAGGCCCAGGGAACTCTGACCTTCTGACAGCCTGAAGACACCAAATTAACCTTCTCTGTGTGAGGACATGGAGTTTATCTTGCTTTCTCTTAGAACCCAGGGGAGAGTTAGAAAACAAGGACCATAACAGACTTGTGAAAATCAGAAGGAACACCTCCTGGATCTCTACTATTGTACATACCTCTAAAGCCAAACTTCCCCCACACGTTATAATGGAGTATAACTGAAAATGTTAGGGTCCCTCTGTCCCCTACAGAGGATATATCACTGCAAATGCGATACAAGAAAATACACAAAGTTGCTTTGAAATCTGAATGCTGAGCCGTTGACTTAGCTCAGTTGTTAGATCCCGTGAATTAGCCACACACATAAGAAATTCAAATTTGGGCCTCAGGAAAATGAAAGACACATTTCATAGGTTCCAAAGGTTGGCCAAAACTGTAAAAACTGCAAGCACTTAACTTGTGAACATGCAGCGTTGGCTGTGATAAGTCCTTGGTATGATTTTGATGAGGTACAGTAGGCCAGGAGTTGTGCTAGCAAGGAGCTTGGCAGCCACTGTGAAGTCCTCCCGGGGGTTGGGGGTGGGGATCACCATGATTCTGTGTTGTACCCAGACTGACTGCCATGGAGAAATGCCCATCTGTGCAGGGGGCCCAGGTCCTGCCTCTATGCCGATTGGGAGCCGCACTTCAGGAATCTTTGATACTAAGTTTTATGGGCTGGAAACTGACCTGGTTGTTTCTGGGGCTGAGAAAAGGAATTGAAGCAGCACCCCATCAGCAGCAGGAAGACAAAAGCCATGGGAACTGGGTTGTGGGAAGCAGCAGGGGGATGGGAGGAATTAGTTTGATTAGAGGGACTAGAGACTCTTGTCAGATTTGAGGCCCAGAGAACTCTGACAAGTGAGGGACACATGCTGTTTAGAATCATTCACTACGTAGACTTGATTACACCTTGAAAGCTCTGGGGCCTCTCTCCCAGGCACCTGCATCCAATTATCTATGGGCCCATCTAGAAGAGGAACAGCATCTGGCTCCGATTCCCAGCCTGACTTCACTCTCTCCAGACACTCATCCTCTCTCTGACATGAACTTAAAGGAATACAAGTGGTAGAGGGGGGCCTGGCTATTTACCTACACCTTCTAGAAACCTATCACTGTTTTGTATTTTACATCTGCCTTAAGTTTGATCACCAGCAACTTACTCCTCTGTACAGTTAGTTCATCCTGGTAACGTTGTCCACACAAGATGCTAATTTTCCCCCAGCTTTACTGAGATATAATTGACCTATAACATTGTGTAAGTTTAAAGTATACAATTTAGTAGTTTGATATATGTACATATTGTGAAATAATTATCACGGTAAGCTTAGTTAAGGCTTTCATCACCTCACATAGTTACGTTTGTGTGTGTTGTGAAAACTTGTAACATTTATTCTCTTAGCAATTTTCAAGAATATGTTACAACATTGTTTTGTTTTTGTTTTTGTTTTCATCAGAGCGTCATTAACCGTAGTCACTATGCTGTACATTAGATCCCCAGCACTTACTCATCTTATAAATGGAAGTTTGGACCCTTTGACCATATTCACACATTCCCCCTCCATCACTCCCACCCTCACTCCCAGACAGCCATCAATCTCCTCTCTATTTCTGTGAGTTCAGCTTCTTCAGATTTCCGTGTAAGTGAAATTATACACTATTTGTCTTTGTCTGACATTTCATTCAGCATAATGCCTTTAAGCTTCATCATCCATGTGGTCTTACATGGCAGGATTTCCTTCTTTTTATGGTTGAATAATATTCCAGAGTGCATGTGCATGTATCACCTTTTCTCCGTTCATCTGTCGACACTTAGGTTGTTTCCTTGTCTTGGCTATTGTGCATAATGCTGCTTTGAATACAGGGGAGCAGGTATCTCTTCCAGATAATGATTTCATTTCCTTCAGATATACACCCAGAAATAGGATTGCTGGATCATTTGGTAGTTTTATTTTAATTTTTTAAGGAACTTCCGTTATGTTTTCCAGAGTGCACCAATTTATATTCCCACCAAAAGTGCATGAGGGTTCCCTTTTCTCCACATCCTTGCCAACACTTAGTTATCTCTTGTGTTTTTGACTCTAGCCATTCTGACAGGTGTGAGGTGATATCTCATTGTGGTTTTGATTTATATTTCCCTGATGATCAGTTGATCATCTTTTCATGTACCTATTGGTCACTTGTAGATCGTCTCTGGAAAAATGTTTAGGTTCTTTGCCCATTTTAACAATCATATTATTTCTGTGGTTTTTGATTTTTGGTTTTTTAGTTATTGAATTGTATGACTTCCTTATGTATTTTGTATGTTAACCCATTATCAGATATGTGATTAGGAAATATTTTCTTCCTTTACATTTTGTTGACAGTTTTCTTTCCTGTCCAGAAGCTCTTTTGACTGATGTGGCCCCACTATTTTTGTTTTGGGTACTTGTGCTTTTAGTGTCATATCCAAAAAATCATTACCAAGACCAATGTCAAGGAGTTTTTCTTTGTGTTCTAGAAGTTTTATGGTTTCAGGTCTTACATTTAAGTCTTTAATCCATTTCAAGTTAATTTTTGTAAGTAGTGTAAAATAAGGGCCCGGTTTCATTCTTTTGTATATGGGTTATTTTAAGGATACAAAGGTGATTTAAAATCCTTAGGAAATGGAAAAGTGGATTGGGCAATATTCAATGTGTAATCATTGTGTTCAGATCACAGGAATGGGCAACTTAGAGATAGAATAGAAAAATATAGTCTTAGATGTTGGGGTGCAGACCTTCCAAATGAAAAGACAGAATTCACTCATGTGGAAAGGATAATTAGATACTTCAAAATGGATACTAGTTGGGGAGGGGATCTGGTCTCCTTTTGATATGCTAGAGAAAGCTTCTCTGAAATGATACATTTAAGCAAAGATGTAAAGAATAAAAAAGAACCAGCCTTAGAAAGAACAGGTGGAAATTCTTTCCAGGAGAGAAATCAGAATGTGTAAAGCTCCTGAGGCTGGAAAGAGTTTGTTCAAGGAAGTGGAAGACCACTGTGACTAAAGCTTGTTTTCCAAAGCAATGAGATAATATTACATAAAAAATTTGCTTACTGTATTTTCACTTAATATAAAAATGCATTCCTACGTTTTCTCTCAAAAATATAGTTTTAATGACTTATAATATTTCATTCTATAACTCTAATATGCATGACTATACCCTGCAAAAAATAATGTTTCCAGATTTTTGCTTTTATAAATAATCGCAGACTAGGCAGCTTTATATATATATATATATATATATATATATATATATATATACACACACACACACACATAAATATTTGCCTGAACTTTTTACTTTTCTTTAGGAAAAATTGCCAGGAGTGGAAAAAGTATTTGGTGGATTAACATTTCCAAACCAAATTTCTCTCCAGAAAGTTGGCCTATATACTACTTTTTCATCAGTAGTATATGGACTCCATTCCAGAGACAGTAATAATTTGAGCAGGATTTTAAAATGTTAACTATTATAATTTTTTGTTTATTTATTTATCTTGAGAGAGGAAGAGAGAGAGAGAGAGAGAGAGAGAGAGAGAGAGAGAGAATCCCAAGCAGGCTCTGCACTGTTAGTGCAGAGTCCAATGCAGGGGTCGAACCCACGAACTGTGAGATCATGACCTAGCTGAAATCAAGAGTTGGATGCCCAACCAACTGAGCCACCCAGGTGCCCCAAAATGTTTATTATTAAATAGAAATCCTCTATTTTTAACTTTAAATTATTGAGAAATGTTAGGGTAGAAGTGGCTTCAAATATGTAATCTCAAATATATATAAAAATCAGTATAGAAGTGTTAAATCAATACATGGCTTTGGGAAGATTGTTTATTTGAAAAAAAATGGTCTCCTTATGTCATGCCATACACTGAAATACATTCCAGGTGATTAAAGACGCACACATAAACAAAAAAGGTAAACCATAAAAAAACTCTAAAGAATACAGTATATATTCATATAATAGAGGAGGAAAAGCAAAAAAGCCAAGGAAGAAAAGAGAAAGGGGAAAAAAAGGTGGATCTAACTGCATCCAGATTCAAAACTCTTCTATTGTAAAAGTCCCATCAACATTAAGTTCATCATCTGAGCATAAAATAGGTACACTAGGAGGTTTCATAATAGAAACAGTTCACCTACAGTGAGTGCTTGCCAGGCACTGGCTAAGTACTTAATTTGCCTTTTATCATTTAGTGCTGCAAGGTGGATATTATTACTGTCCACGCTGGCTCAGAGGTGCTGGAGTCACTAGCAATCAGTTGAGCTGAATGAAGTGGTCTCAGTCAAATACTTGTGAACTTACCTAGGACATTTACAGACCCCCAGACTCTGCTCCTCTGCCCCTCACTCTCCCTTTGTAAAGCTTCTTCGGACATAAGCCTGGCCTGCTTGGCAGTCACCTGCCCGTCAATAGCAGCGGAATAGCACATTGTGATCTCACTTGGCCCGAGGCCAAAAGCTGCCATTTTTTGGACACTGGTCCCCTCTGACTTTCTCCTCTACTGTCTAAGCCAACCCAGGAGAAGTCACCATAGAAAAAGAAAATATTATTAGAGTTTGTGTCACAGACATAGGGATTGTCTCCACTGAGCTGAGACAGAAAACTACTGTGTTTATCAGGAAAGATTACACTTGTCTGCAAAGAGTCTCTTTCAGACTGTAGGATAAACAGAGGGAGTCGCTGGCTGCCCTCTGGGCTGGTCCCTGCACAGGGTGTCTGCACGGAGCTGGTAGTATGTGCTCTGTCCACCTCTGGAGAAAACAGGCTGCTGACTTCATCCAGCTTCCAATCCTGCTCCGGAGAGGGCCAGACTCTCAGCCACATGCATGTTCTTCTACATTGTTTTATTATAAGATGATATTCAAGGACGATTAAGGGGATAGAATGAAATGAGTTCTCAGAAAACATTTAAAAGGCTAAATATGTGTAGTATAGTTAAACAATGACTAACACTGGCCCCTCTGCTCCCTAGGAATTCTGTTGGGCCAAGGCATTGTTTAGGCTGGTCTACTGGCCAGTGATGACATGTCTCGCCCCCAGGTGGCCTCCATCCATCAGCCAGCTCATCCTCATTTACTTGTGGAAAGAACACAAACCTAGACCTGGGTTCAAATCCTGATGCCACTTATTAGCTGTGTGGTCTTTAGCAAAATCCTTGACCTAAAACTTGATTCTAAATCTCAGTGTCATTATATCTATAAAATGGGGTATTTTCTATCTCTTGGAGATGTTTCAAGGATTAGTGATAATAAGATGTATAAATATTATTAACTTATTTTCAGAATTAAGCTTATCTCCCCAATCCTATCTTTCCTGACTTCTCTTTCTGTTCCTCTTTCTGTTTCTTAATAATGAAAGAAAATTACCAAAGTAATAAATGCACACAGTTGAAAAAACAAATAGTATGGGGCACCTGGGCGGCTCAGTCAGTTGAGCGTCTGACTTCGGCTCAGATCATGATCTCACGGCTTGTGAGTTCAAGCCCCGTGTCAGGCTCTGTGCTGACAGCTTGCAGCTTGGAAGCTGCTTTGCATTCTGTGTCTCTACCTCTCTCTGCTCCTCCCCCACTCATGTTCTGTCTTTCCTTCAAAATTAAGTAAACATTAAAAAAATTTTTTAAAGAAAACACAAATAGTGCTAAAGAGATGATCATTAAAAGCACCAATCATTCCTCCCACCCTTCCCAAACCAAGCCTTCCTCTACAGAAGCAATTATTGAATATTTTCTTCTGGTGGTTATTCCCATATCTATAATAATATGCTTATATCACCTTTATCTTCTTTTTTTTTTTAAATAAAATGTGCACCTGGTTAAAAAAAAATCCGAAAGTGAAAAAAGAACCATCTGTGGCTTCCATGAAAACACACCTTTCAGATGTCTGATTTATTGACCAAGGGTCCCAGGTGCCATGTTCTGAAATCCATAACCATGTACAGAGGCCACAATTTAAGCATAGCAGCAATACGAAGACAGGCCTGTCCCTGGGAGGAGTGGGAATCCTCAGAAAGGCAGCTCTCATCCAAGAACTGCCCATCAGCTTTGCTGAAACTTCCTTAGACTGCACCTCATCCAAGATGTTTCCTGCCCAACCTTCCTTCCTTCACAGACCTGCATTACATCTGCCAGCCTCCTCTGTCTCCCTCCACATTTTCCCTCACAGATGGCCCCTAATAAATCTTGTGCACATCTAATCCTATCTTTCCTCAGAAGACCTAAATTAACATAGTGACAAAGTATATCAGCAGCCAACAGGGATGTTGCTTAATGCCTACAATTTAAAAAAAAAAAAGTCAAGAATGGAGGAAAAGGAGTCTGGGACATTCACCTAATAAAAAATCATGATCTCTTGCTTAGTTCCAGGACCAGAGACTATTTTAAGGTCTAGAACCCACTGAGTCACAACATGTGATATTGAAAGTATGTACTGTGAACATTTCCTTTATCCTTCGCCAAAGGGATCTGTGGCCATTTACTCTGTTGATTGTATACCGTGGAAATGAGGATACCCAGATATTTTGAGGAATAATGGATACAGCATCTGAGTGGACATTGATACCTGGAGACCCAAAGCGTCATCATGCCCCCTACCCCCATTAGAATGGTGGACTATTTGGGAACCAAGTAATAAAGGAGTCTTGGCTAAAGTCTGGCTCAGGGTATACCCACTGGGTCTCTGGATACACCAAGGAGTCATTTCCTCAGTGTCCAAGTGTATAGTTAGAAATGATATGCTTACAATTGGAGTTACTCTCTCATGGAGTCCTTAGCCTTTTGAGTTAGAGGTATTAGAGTTAAGAAAGCCAAATGGAAGCCTCTGAAACTTCCCCCAACCACCTCCAATGCCAGGCCAAGATAGTAAATAAATATCAATACTGCATCCCAAAGAGGGAGTGTGGCAGAGATTATTGCCAGCTTTAAAGATCAAACGACACAGAAGTGGTAGCCCTCATCCTATCTCCATTTAATTTACCAGTCTGACCCCTGCAGAAACTGGTGGATCCTGAAGAATGACTATGGACTACTAAAAGGCACCCAAGTTGTGGCCCCAACTTGCAGCTGCTGTGATAGGCCTGGGATCTTTCCTAGAACAGTTTAACATGCCTACAACACAAGCACATGGCATGTGGGCATTGATCTGGTGAATGCATTCTTTTCGATCCCAATGAGAAAAGAGAATCAGAAACTATTTGCATTCATATGAAATAAACAGCAATATTCATTTATAGTTTGCCTTAGGGCTATGTTAACTCTCCTGCTTCTATCATAATATTGTCCAAAGAGGTCTATATTACCAGACTATCTGAAAGAATTTCACACCTTCCATGGATGACCATGCTGATTGAGCAAGAACAATGTAGTTAGTTCACTGGAGGTCTTGGTAAACTATGCTCTAGATCATGGAAGATAAATCCTATAAAGATTCAGGGACCTACTATTTCTGGAAAGTTTTTAGGATTCCAGTGATGAAGGATGTGCAGGAAAAAGCCTTTCAAAGTAAAAGACGAATTGCTGTACCTACCATCCCCTAGCACAAAGGGCCCTCCCTCATTGGAAAATACTACCAACTGCCTAATGGGCCTCTCTGGGGTCTGAGTAAAGCTCAGAGCAGAAAAAGGGCTTTGCAGCAGGTCCAGGCTGTAGGGCAAGCAGCCTTGCCTCTTTGCCATATGATCCAGAAGACTCTACAGTGTTGGTGGTGGGAAAACTTCCTGTATGGCAAATAAGAAATTAGATCACTTATGTCATCCACCACTTCTATTTTTTAGTTCTCCTGCTTATTTCCATTATAAAAATTTTTTAATGTTTATTTAATTTTTGAGAGAGAGATAGAGAGACAAGCAGGAGAGGGGCAAAGAGAGAGAGAGGGAGACACAGAATACAAAACAGGCTCCAGGCTCCGAGCTGTCAGCACAGAGCCTGATATGGGGCTCAAACTCACAAACCACAAGATCATGACCTGAGCCGAAGTCGGGCACTCAACCGACTGAACCACCAAGATGTCCCTATTTCCATTATAAATAACCCCTGTAAGTATAGTTCTGCCAACTGCAGACTGCGTTTCTGACTTCTTGCTTTGAAAATAAGGATGTTAGCACCCTTACCTTTTTTCCATTTTCCATCTCCCAGCTTTTGTCATCTGTCCTTTTACTTTTACATTGTCAAAGCTGGTAACATTTATATTCTGTCTTCAGCCAAAATTGTCTTCCATCCTTTATATGTAGACTGACCCTGAAAGTTTAAAATGAGTAAACTATATTAACTGTATTATGGCTATATAAAATTGTTCACTGCAGTACTAAGTGCCTCACAATAATTACATTGCCTTACTTTTTGAGTTGTTTGAGTTTTTTGTGGGATTTCTAATTGCTGGGATCAGGGTTCCCCTCTTTTTTTATTTGCCTTTGTTAGAGTTGCATTTAACAAAACCTCTCTATCCATTATAGCATTACTTCTCTGATACTGCTCACTTTGTTTTTCTGGAAGATATTTCTTCTAGACATGCCCTCCTGCTCTGATTTAGCCAGGCTGCTTTTCAGATCTACTACATAGCTGTTGTACTGGCACTCCACCGATCTGGTTTGGCTCCATTGTTTTGGGGGTACCTTATATTCCTTTTTCTCTCCTCCAGTAACACCTATGAAAAAGTATACAGGAGTTAAACTTTTTGGTTTCTTACATCGGAAAATGTCTTTATTCAACCTTCATACTTAATTGATAGTTTGACAGGGTATAGAACAAGTTAAAAACCATTTTTCTATTCATAACCTGAAGGCATCGCTGTATTCTATAGAGCCAGTGATTTCTTTTAAGAGATCTGATGCTGATTCTAGTCTCATTCTCATCTTTTTTGTATAGTTGACATACAATGTTACATTAGTTTCATGTATACAACATAGTGATTCAACAATTTTATATGTTATCCTCACCAAAAGTGTAGCTACCATCTATCACCATACAACACTATTACAACACCATTGGCTATATTCCCTATGCTGTACCTTTTATCCCCATGGCTTAGTCATTCCATAACTGGAAGCTTGTATCTCTCACTCCCCTTCATCCATTTTGGCCATCCGCTCACCCCCTTCCTCTTGGGAAGCCATTTTATTCTTTGTAGTTATAGGTCTGATTCTGCTTTTTGTTTGTTGTTTTGTTTGTTAGATTCCACATGTAAGTGAAATCATATGGTATTTGTCTTTCTCTGACTTATTTCACTTAATATCTCTAGGTCCATCCATGTTGTTGGAAACGGCAAAATCTCATTCATTTTTATGACTGAGTAATATTCCATTGTGTAAATATACCACATTTTTATTCATCTATTGAAGGACACTTGGGTTGCTTCCATATATTGGCTATTATAAATAATGCTATGATAAACATAGAGGTATGTATATCTTTTCAAATTATTGTTTCTGTTTTCTTTGGGTAAATACCCAGGAGTGGAATTACTGGATAATATGGTACTTCTATTTTTAATTTTTTAGAAATGTCCATACTGTTTTCCACAGTGGCTGCACCAACAGTGCAGGAGGATTCTTTTATCTCCACATCCTCACCAACGCTTACTATTTTTTGTCTTTTTGATTCTAGCCATTCTGAGAGGTGTAAGGTGATATCTAATTGCAGTTTTGATTTGCATTTCCCTGATGATGAGTGATGTTGAGCATCTTTTCACATGTCTGTTGGCCATTTGTATGTCTTCTTTGTCAGGTCCTCTGGCCATTTTAATCATATTTTTTTTCATGTTGAGTTACATAAGTTCTTTATATATATTGGATATTAACCCATTATCAGATATATCATTTGCAAATATCTTCTTCCATCCAGCAGGTGGCCTTTCTGTTTTATTGATGGTTTCCTTCATTGTGCAAAACCATTTTATTCTGGTGTAGTCCCAATAGTTCATTTTTGCTTTTGTTTCTCTTGCCTTAGGAGACATATCTAGAAAAAAGGTCAATGTCAAAGAAATTACCTCCTATGTTTTCTTTCCAGGAGTTTTATGGCTTCAAATCTCACATTTGGGTCTTTAACCCATTTTGAGTTTATTTTTGTGGATGGTGTGGTCAATTTCATTCTTTTGCATATAACTGTCCCCTTTTCCCATCACCATTTGTTGAACAGACTGTTTTATCCCCATTGTATATCCTTGCCTCCTTTGCCATATATCACTTGACCATATAAGTGTGGGTTTATTTCTGGGGCCTCTGTTCTGTTGATCTCTGTCTGTTTTTGTGCCAATACCACACTGTTTTGATTACTACAACTTTGTAGTATATTTTGCAATCTGAGATAGTGATACTTACAGCTTTGTTGTTCTTCCTCAAGATTGCTTTGGCTATTCAGAGTATTTTGTGGTTCCATGCAAATTTTACTATTTTTTTTCTAATTCTGTGAAAACTGCTGTTGGTATTTTGATAGGAATTGCATTAAATCAGTAGATTTTTTTGGGTAGTATGAACATTTTAACAATATTAATTCTTCCAGTCCATAAGCATAGAATATCTTTTTTTTGTGTTGTCTGCAGTTTCTTTCATCAGTGCTTTTTTTTTTTTTTTTTTTTTTATCTTTCATCAGTGTTTTATAGTTTTCAGAATATAGGTCTTTCACATCTTTGGTTAAGTTTATTCCTTGGTATTTTTGGTGCAATTGTAAATAACATTGTTTTCTTGATTTCTCTTCCTGCTACTTCAATTTTAGTGTATAAAAAACAAACTATTTCTGGGTATTATGTTTGTATCCTGCAACTTACCTGAATTCATTTATTACTTCTAATAGTTTTTTGATGGAGTCTTTAGGGTTTTCTATGTATAATATCATGTCATCTGCAAATAGAGACAGTTTTATTCCTTTTATTTCTTTTTCTTCTGTGATAGCTGTAGTTGGATTTCCAGTACTGTGTTGAATAAAAATAATCAGTGGATATCCCTGTCTTTTTCCTGACCTAAGAGGGAAAGCTCTCAGTTTTTCAACATTGACTATGACATTAGGTATTGGTTTTTCATATAAGGTTTTTATTATGTTGGGGACATAGTCCCTCTAAACCCACTTTGTTGAAATTTTTTATCATGGATAGATGTTGAATTTTGTCAAATGCATTTTCTGCATCTATTGAGATGATCTTATGATTTTTATGATGTTTTGTTGATGTGGTGTATCACATTGGTTGATTTGCAAATATTGAATCATCCTTGCATACCTAGAATACATTTCACTTGATCACAAATGATACTTTTAATATATTGTTGAATGAGGTTTGCTAATTTTTTGTTGAGGATTTTTGCATCTGTTTTTATCAGGGTTATTGGCCTATAGTTTTATTGCCCTGTAGTTCCTTGGTGTTTTTGTCTGGTTTTCATATCAGGATAATGCTGGCCTCATAGAATATTTTTGGAAGTTTTCCTTCCTCTTCTATTTTTTGGAATGGTTTCAGGAGAATATGTATTAACTCTTTTATAAGTGTTTGGTAGTATTCATCCATTAATCCATCTGGTCCTGGACTTTCATTTTTTGGTAATTTTTTTTATTACTGATTCAATTTTGTTACTAGTAATTGGTGTGTTCAGATCAGATTTCTTATTTCTTCCTGATTCAGTTTTGGAAAATAGTATTTTTCTAGGAATTAATCCATTTCTCTAGGTTGTCCAGTTTGTTGGTATATTGTTTTTCATTTTTCATAGTATTCTCTTATAATCCTTTGTATTTCTGATGTGTCAGTGCTACTTTTCTTTCATTTATGATTTTATTTATTTGGGTCCTTACTCTTTTTTTCTTGATGAATTAGACAAAGATTTATCAATTTTGTTTTTCTTTTCAAAGAACCAGTTCTTGGTTTCATTGATATTTTCTTTTTCTTTTTTTTGTCTCCATGTCATTTATTTCTGCTCTGATCTATATTGTTTCCTTCCTTCTACTCACCTTGGCCTTTGTTTGTCCTTATTTTTCTAGTTCCTTTGAGTGTAAGGTTAAATTGTTTATTCAGTCTTTCTCTTGTTTCTTGAGGTAAGCCTGTATTGCTATATATTTCTCTCTCTTCACTCACTGCACCCAAAAGATTTCAGACCATTGTGTTTTCATTTTATTTCTTTCTTTTTTTTATTAAAATTATTTTTGTAATGTTTATTTATTTTTGAAAGAGAGAGCAAGAGAGCGAGCGAACAGGGGAGGGTCAGAGAGAGAGGGAGACACAGAATCCAAAACAGCTCCAGTCTCTGAACTGTCAGCACAGAGCTCGATGTGGGGCTCAAACCTATGAACTGCGAGATCATGATCTGAGTCGAAGTCGGATGCTTAACCAAGTGAGTCACCTAGGCACCCCACACTGTGTTTTCATTTTCATTTGTCTCCATTTTTTTAAAATTTCTTCTTTGATTTTTTTTTTTTACCTATTGGTTGTTCAGTAACATGTTGTTTAGCCTCCACATGTTTATGTTTTTTCCAATTTTTTTCTGTTGATTCGTTTTTAGTTTCATAATGTTATGGTCAGGAACTATGGATATGATTTTACTCTTCTTAAATTTATTTATTTATTTATTTTAATATTTATTTATTTTTGGGGGAAGGGAGAGAGACAGGGCATGAACAAGGTAAGGGCAGAGACAGAAGGAGACACAGAATCCAAAGCAGGCTCTTGTAAGAACAGAGCCCAACGTGGAGCTTGAACCCATGAACCATGAGATCATGACCTGAGCCGAAGTCAGACGCCTAACTGACTGAGGCACCCAGGTGCCCCTAGTCTTCTTAAATTTATTAAGACTTGTTTTGTGGCCTAACATGTGCTCTATCCTGGAGAATGAATCACATGCACTTGAATGTGTATTCTGTTGTTTTTGGATGGAATGTTTTATATATGTCTGTCAAGTACATCTGGTCTAAAGTGTCATTCAAAATCAGTTTCCTTATTGATTTTCTGACTGGATGATCTGTCTCCATTGTTGTAAGTAAGGGAAGTATTATTGTATTACTATCACTTTCTCCCTTTCTGTCTGTTAATATTTCCTTTATGCATTTTGGTGCTTCACTGTTGGGTGCCTAGATATTTACAATTGTTACATCCTGTTGTTGGATTAGTCCCTTTATCATTATGTAATGCCTTTTTTTTTTTTTGTCTCTTGCTGCAGTTTTTGTTTTAAAGTCTATTTTGTCTGATATAAGTATTGCCTCCCCACCTTTTTTTTTTTTTCACTTCGATTTACACGAACTATCTTTTTCCATCCCTTCACTTTCAGTCTGTATGTGTCTTTAGGACTGAAGTGAGGCCCTTGTAAGCAGCATAAAAATCAGTCTTGTTTTTTAATCCATTCCTTCACCCTATGTCTTTTAATTGGCACATTTAGACCATTTACGTTTAAATTAATTATTGATAGGTGTGTATTTATTGCCACTTTGTTTTCTGGTTGTTTTTGTAGTTCTTCTCTGTTCTTTTCTTCTTCTTCTTGCTGTCTTTGTTTGTAACTGATAAGTTTCTGAGGTGTTATATTTGTCTTTCTTTCTCTTTATTTTTGTGAAACTATTACAGGTTTTGGGTTTGTGGTTACCGTGAAGTTTATATATAACATCTTAAGTATATAGCAGTCTATATTAAGTTGATGGTCACTTAAATTCAAACACATTCCAAAAGAACTTCCATTTTTACTCTCCATGTCCACATTATATATATGTTGCCATATTTTACATTATTTTATTCATAATTTTTAATGTAATTTTTATGGCCTTTTCTTTTTCACTTAAAGAAGTTATTTTAAGGGGTACCTGGGTGGCTCAGTTGGTTAAGTGTCCAACTTCAGCACAGGTTATGATCTCACAGTTTGTGAGTTCGAGCCCCATGTCAGGCTCTGTGCTGACAGCTCAGAGCCTGGAATCTGCTTCAGATTCTGTCTCCCTCTCTCTCTCTGTCCCTCCCCCAGTCACATTTTCTCTCTCTCTCTCAAAAATAAACATTAAACATTTTTTAATAAAAAAATAAAAATAAAAAAGAAGTTACTTTAATATTTCTTGTAAGGTCAGCTTAGTGGTGATAAATTCCTTTAATTTTGTTGTGTCTGGGAATCTCTTTATCTCTCTTTCTATTCTGAATGATGATCTTGCCAGGTAGAGGAGTCTTGATTGTAAGTTTTTACCTTTGAGCACTTTGAATATATCATGCCACTCCCTTTGGCCTGCAGTTTCTGCTGAAAAGTCAGCTTATAGTCTTATGTGGTTTCCCTTATATGTAGCCTTTGCTTGTCTCTTGCTGCTTTTAAAATCCTCTCTTTATCTTTAAACTTTGATGTTTTAATTGTTATAGGTCACTGTATAGACCTCCTTGGGTTCACCTTGTTCAGAACTCTATGCTTCCTGAACCTGAATACCTCTTTCCTTCCTGAGGTTAGGGAGGTTTTCAGCTTTTATTTCTTCAAATAAGTTTTCTGCCCCATGTCTGATCCTAGTTTTTTTGTAAGTGTTCAATTTCCATTCCTTGGAAGCTTTCGGATATCTAGGTGAACACCTTTTTCATTCACTGTGCTTGGTACTTAATGGGACTTTTAAATATGAGGACTGTGTCCTACTGCTCTTTGAAATTTTTCTTTTATTTCTTTTATAATTTTTCCCATTTTCCTCTGTTTCTTATTTTGATATTTCTATTATCAGATATAAGAATTTTTTTTCCTTTTTAAATATATTTTTGTTTTTTGAATTCTACTTTCTATGAAATTTCCTCTATATTTTACTTTCCAACCCAGAAGAGAAGTTTATTATTATTATTGATTTTTCATTCATCTATGGTTTCAAGTATTGTTAAATAGCATCCTATTCTTGTCTTACTTAAGCTATTATAAACTATTGTACTCTCAGAATAATTTGAAAACTTCGGCATTTGTAAAGCAAGACTTATACCTTCTTTTTATAACTCTGTTTTCATTCTCTGAACTTTTTCCTACTTTTAGTCTTTTCCTTTTAGCTTATCTCTATGTTTGTTCTTCATATTTTAAGATCTTGGGTTCCTCATTTACATTTAAATATAAGGCAACAGGTAGACAGGTTGTGAACTCTGTGTGTACAGGTAGAACAGATCAAAAGAGGGTGTTCTCTCTAGTGGTGAGGGAACAGTAAATAGGCCATCATGCATTGAGATCCCTAAATGGCAGAGGGGCCAATTTCCATAATAGTTTCCTTAGCTTTTTCCAAATAGTTTCTTCTGTTTCTTTAGCGTAGATTTATCCTTTCTTCCATTTGTTGGCACCTGACTGCCTGGCATGTTTGCACACAGTTGGTGGGGATATGTTGAAAGTTGAAGACTGTCATATCTCTAGACTCTTGCTTTTTCTTCCTTTACTTAGGCCCTGGTCACTTGAACTCTTGAGCTTCTCCACGGCTCTGCAGGACAGACCAACTACCTCCTTGGCCGCAGCCATGTGTATGTGTATATTCTCAGGTCTGCTTCCTCCACACTGCTTCACCAATTACTACTCTTTCATCTACTTTTAGTCTTCCATAAATATATTGAAATCTTTTGTGCCCTAATGCTCCCACTTTCCATCTTGGTTAAAGAGGAATAATTTTTTTATTATTCCTTCAGTATCTTTTAATATATTCTTGGAAGAAAAGACATTAATGTCTTGCATGACCAATGATTGCATGACCAATCAACCATCTTGAACCAAAGTTTTCTGTCTTAATATCATTACTCTCTAAAACCTCAATTATGATTTTACTACTGTCTATAGTACACATCAATTAGAAATTAATATCTCTCATATTTGCCTATTCTTTTAATTCCATTTCTGTTATCAAGTTCTGACTCACTATATCCCACTGAGGCTGTTACAATAGCTACTTAACTAGTGACTCTAGCTTAATTTTTCATAAAATGTAAATCATGTCACTTTCCTGCTCAAAAACCTTTAATGCTCTCTATTGACCACAAAAGAAAAATTAAAATCTGCCAAGCATTCAAAGTTCCTACTAATCTGTTCCCTGAGCAATCCTATCTCTATCATTTACAGACTGCTTTTTCCTCCTAGAATGTTCCTACTTCCCATCTCTGTAGCTAGAAGTCGTTTTCTCTCTTTTTTTTTTTTTTCCTTTATTCACACCGTAGCTCACTTCCCTAGGTTACCTACTTAAGGTGCTACTGCCTTCTGGAAGACTTCATTTATTTTTTTACTTCCTCCCCACGGCTCTTCCTCATTCCCCCAAACTCTGGGCTCTCCCAGAACATTGGCTGAGGCTCTTTCTGAGCATCTGTTACCAAAGACATGTATGATCTTCCTGAGGGCAAAGACCTGCCTTATTGACCCCATTTTCTCTGTGACCAAACAGAGTGGTTGGCATCTAATAAGAATTCAGAAATTATTAGTTGGGTGGACTTGAAGGAGAAATAGAAGCTAAATGCATAGGTATGCTTGTATGTTTATACATGTTTGTACATGTGACACACGCACACAATCATGGATGTTGGATTAGATATAGCACTAAAGGGATCTTTTTCACTACCACTCATCTTTCTCCTTGCAAGCCAGAAGCAAGTCACAGTCTTACTGTCCCAATGCCTTACTGTATTCTTTGAACAATCTAGGGTTTCAGTCAGAGTTTGTGGCCACTCATAGTTTTTAAGCCAGGCCCTTCCAAATAAAGAGCAGGAGAATTTGGGCTCTGGGGAAAAGTCTCTTGAGTGGGGTGCCAGGAGGAGAAGGAGACTTTCTTGTCTCACCACTTTTCTCCCTCAGCTTTACTAGGTATTCCGTTGTGGGGCCTGGGGGCTGGAGCCAGGAGAGGTTAGCAAATACTGCCCTCCATGTTCCTGAGGGATTCCTGGCAGAACCCATCAGAGCTGCCTTTTATCACTGCTGCACGCTTTAGTGCATCTGTCACGGCTCGCAGACATCATGTTCCTGGCTGGATTAATCCCGCCTGCCTTCATACTCAGGATGTGGGACACAGAGAGGGAGGGGGTGTGGAGGGGAGGAATATAAAGTGAGAGGAGAAAGAGAAACTTTGAAAGTACCAAGTGACAGACCTAAGAAGAGAAACAAAATTAATTTACAAAAACAGAGGGAAATACAGTCTTGACAAATTAAAGGTAAAAATTTGAAAAGAGAACAAAGGACTGAAAAAAAAAGGGGGGGGAGTCAAAGTCCCAGAATGGGAGGGACATTCCGTATTAGAGCAGAGAGACTCAAGCTGCAGGCTAGTGCTGTCAGAAGTGGTTTATTATTTTTAGAAGGTTATAAAGCAAATCGATCATTCAGATTCATTCTTTCCCTTAGTGCACATTTAGTGAGGGGCTATTATGTGTGGGACCCACATTAGCACATACTTGGAGTTCTTATGTACTCAGTTCTGCCATAAGCTTACTCTGTGACATAGAGAAGGAAGTTTAATACATCAGAGCCTCAGTTTTACCTGTGTAAAACTTGTACCCAAATCAAACCTCAACATCCCCTTTGTAATAGACACTTTAGAAGGAAAAGGACGGCTGGCTTGGCACGTAATGAACTCCAGTTATTACGGTGCCTGCACATCTTAATGCCACAAACAGCCTTCCCATCTGGACCGGCTGACACTTCAATCTCTTCTGGTGCTATGGTTCTGAGACACAGAGACATGAGATCTCTGTCACTCTGAGTGAGCATCTTGAAGACAGACTGAATCTAGTTCATTTCTATTTCCTCTTTGCACATTGAACCTGATACTTAGTAGGTAGTCAGTTAGTTTTGTTGATTATTTCAAAGAATTCAGGGAAGGCATCAGAGAATCCAGACATATGAGCTGGGCCTTGAAGCTTTAATGTACAGGCTGCATTTAGCATACAGAAGGTACTCAATAAAGGAAGCTTAGTAAGTTTATGGAGAGGAAAAGAAGAGTAAGGCAGAGGGACTGAGAAATAAAATGAGTGTTGAATTCAAGGAACAGACAGTTTGTTGAGTATGGCTAGATCAGTGTCTCCAAACCTTTTGTGTTTATACTAATTGCTGGAGGAGCTAGTTTTGACATGCAGAGTCCTGAGGTCTCTACACCAAGAAATTCTGTTTCAGTAGCCCCGAGGTCCCGCAAGGATAGCTGCATTTTAAATAGATACCGTCAGATTATTTTCTGACAGGTAGTCTGCAAGCCACACTTTGAGAAATACAGGCTCAGCGATTTGGGGGTGGGGGTGAGGAGAAGGTGGGAGTGGTATGAGTGTGTGGAAAGAGGAGACCAGGGTTGGTTGAGAAGAGTTTGGAATCTATCCAGAAGGGGAGCCCTCCAGGGTTTCTAAGCAGGGGAGTGACAGGGCCAGGTCTGTGATGGAAATCAACTGTTCTTACTAAAGCTCAGGGCATTTTCTCTTTGCTTCTGCTCCATTAGATAGCATTGCTTCAAGGGCCCTGAACAAATAATGTTCCATTAAAGCCTCCAGGTTTTGTAGGACCTAGAGTTCCAGTTACCAGTGGAATGTGAAGTTCACAGGCCCCGTTCAGGCTTGCAAGGAGAGGATTAATTAGGTAAAAAGGCAGTTGCACACATAAGTGGGTGCCCACACCCCAGTCTGGCCTGATGTTTTGGTGCACTCATTCAGGCATACAATACTCTTTTCAGTTCTAAGCGCCACCTCTTGAAACAAGTTAAAAAGCGAGTTCCAAGTGAGATGCCCAAGTGCTCTGTTTTACACAGACTAATGATCAACAGCCTTCTGTTTTTATGGTCCTGGCAGCCAGATCAGCTCACTGCTAAAGAAGCTATAGAAAAAGAATTGTTGCGTCTCACATCCTGCTACATAGCTAAGTCCTGAAAAATATGTTTTAGGTTAAAAAAAAGTGATTGCTTTACTGAAATTATTTGTTTCTAAAAATTTGTGCCTTGTGGGGTTTTTTTTTTCATTTAAAAAATTCCATATGTTTCATTGTGTTGGAACAGTGAAACTAAAATTAACATTTGTAAAGTGTTTTACCCTTTGAAAAGTACTTTCACATGTAATATCTCCATTGATTCTCAAAATAATCAATGTGAGATAGCTAATTATCACTATCCCATTTTACAGATCAGAAGACAAGCTGTAAGAGTTAGTGATTTGTAAAAAGGCATACAGCTTGAAACAATGTGGTTCCAGAGGCCAATCTGAGGTCTTTGGATCCCAACACCCATGATTTTATTGTGGCTGAGGGAACCCTGGCAATCAGTGGAATGCTGATACGTCAGTGATCCCCTTCACAACTCAAGACTGGGCCACAGCTCAGCTTCACAGCGGCCTGACTCAACATTTTGTTCATTTCAAGTGTCCTTGACAGAGAGAGAGGTGGATGAGATCATGGACACCATGTCTATGTTGGTGGTTGACTAGACTGGAAACAAGATTACCTATGAGAATGAAACTATGACGTTAACTCTGATAGTAACAAAAGATTAACATTAACCAAAGATATCCCGAGTCACTTTAGAGTCACTGGAATAGCTTCCAGACCTGTAAGATGTGATTATCTGAATGGATATCTTAATGTGTCTAAAAAGTAATATGGCAGACACAGGTGGAATTGGTCATCCCAGAAACAAATGTTTCAGAACCCACCTGAGCTCTTCTTTGCAGAGGAGATATCATGGCCTAATGGTTTGACCCATGTAGGCCTAGTGGCATGGACATATTCACTATAGTAATAGACTCCAGTCAACATTGGACCAAAAACTTCAACCCTCTTGTGTTGTTTCCATGTTCACTGGTGCAACTTGGCGATTTGACTTCCCTATTTAAGATTTCTGTGGAGTCTCGGATACAGGCCCCCAGGCTCTCTGGGTGACCTCCAATGGTGGCCCCTGGCCAAGCACTCACCTATTCTTTTGAAACATCTAGAGCAAGTCCTGGAGATGACGTTCATAGGTCTGGAATCGGCCTTAACATTTGAAGGCCAGCACTAAGCTATGGCTGCTTGAATTGTCCTCTAGTTTTTACATAAATGACTTACAATGGATGATAGTGATTTTTCTATTATACTTTTTAAGAAAAATAAGGAACGGGGCACCTGGGTGGTTAAGTCAGTTGAGTGTCCAACTTTGGCTCAGATCATGATCTCAGGGTTCGTGAGTTCAAGCCCTGCCCTGGGCTCGCTGCTGTCAGCCTGTCAACACAGAGCCTGCTTCAGATCCTCTGTCCCCCTCTCTCTGCCCTTCCCTCATTTGCATTCCCTCAAAAATGAATAACATTAAAAAATTTAATGCTTAATGCTTATTTATTTTTAAGAGAAAGAGAGAGAGAGCACGAGCGGGGGAGGGGCAGAGAGAGAGAGAGAGAGAGAGAGAGAGAGGGAGACACAGAATCTGAAGCAGGCTCCAAGCTCCGAGCCATCAGCACAGAGCCCGATGCAGGGCTTCAACTCACAAACTTCAAGATCATGACCTGACCCTAAGTCAGACTCTTAACCTTCTGAGCCACTCTGGTGCCCCAAACCTTTTTTTTTTTTTTTAAAGAAAAACAGGAAACAAAAATAAAAACATTTCTATCTCCCTACTCCACTGAGCCATTCTGAATTCTCCTTTATTCCCAAAGTGCATGTTGTTCTCTCTTAGAGGATTTTAAACATGCCTTCTCCCCTTTTCTCTCATCCCCCTTTCCCATTTTACCTGCATGATCTCCGCTTGTTTTCAATTTTATATTTTAAGTAACTTTACAGAAAAGTTGCAAAGATAATACAATGAATTCTCATATACCCTTCCCCTATTGTTATCATCATTAATAACCCAGTCTAATAATCAAAACTAAGAAACTAATGTCATTAAAATTCTATTAACTAAACTATGAACTGGTTTAGATTTCACCAGTTTTTCCACTGTCTTTTTTCTATTATAGAATTCAATCCAGTATTTCATATTGCATTCAGTCGTCATGTCTCATTGACTCACTGGTCTTCTCAATCTTTAACAGTTCCTTAGTCTTTTCTTGACCTTGACATATTTGAAGAGTAATAGTTATTTTGTGGAATGTCCCTTAATTTCAATTTGTCTGATGTTTTCCATTTAGGGCAATAATACCACAGAAGTGATATATCTTTCTCAGTGTATCTTATTATTAGTGATGTCAACATGAATCACTTGGTTGAGGTGGTGTCTCCTCTGTTTCTTCACAGTAAAGGCAGTTATAAAAAAACTTTATGATTAGTAAATATCTTTGGGGTGATATTTTGAGACTGTGCAAATATCTTTTGCCCACTACTGTTAAACATCCTAAAAAATTATTGATGTGGTGTTATAATATATATTTTCTATTTTCCTAACTCTTTCTCATTTGTTATTTGGAATTATTCTATAATGAAGAACTTTCCCTTTTATTCTATTCTATTCATTCATTCATTCACTTATATATATTAGTATGGATTCAGGGATACTTATTTTGTTCTATGGGTTATAACCCAATATAAATGCTAGTTACTTTGTTACTAAAACTGTATCCAGCTTTAGCTGCAGGTTGGCTTCTTTGCCCTTGCCACATACTCCCACCCTTTTTCTACTTCCTTTATTTTGGCAACATGAGATGTTCCTGGATCATCTTGTATTTTTCATGTCCTAGCCCTAGAATCAAATACTTTCTTCCAAGAATCTCTAATTCCTTTTATTGGAGAATGGTATATAGAAACCAAGATTTGGGTGCTGGGTGTACACATAGTTACTGGGATGTCATTGCTGCTAGACCCTCTCAGCAGATAAAACTATAAAATGTATGTATGAATACTACGAGCATACTAGGTGCATGCACACATCTCTGATTATTTCTGTATATTTCTCCCTATCTATATTTTATAAACCACACGTTCATACTGATATCTTTGACTCTTAATAAACTTCAGAGCATTCATTCTAATCTTCCCCTTTTCCTTATTTGTGACTTCTTTCCCTGCCAGTGAAAAGCTTGGCTTCATTTCTACAATGAAATTTTACATTTATACACTGTATTTATTTTTGAACCCTAGTATATACACAAACTAGTTTCAGAATTGCTAATCCATATCACTGTGAGAAATAAATTTCTACCTAGAATACCATTTTTGTGTACAGTGGTTTTTGTGGGTTGTAGCTTTTTTTTTGTTTTTGGGAGCATTGTTGTTTTTTGTTTGTTTGTTTGTTTGTTTTTTGCTTTTAGCCTTATAGTATCTATAAGGCTAAGGAAACTTGGGTTAGTTCTTTTCTTCCTCACTTCTTATGTTATCACTGGGTTATTCATTTGAATTATATAGTTAAGTTCAGTTGTTACAGTTTGTACAGTTCGTATTACATTTTGGATCCCCTTCATCCTGGTTAATTTGTAAAAAATTTGTATGAGTAACATTCTCTTTGTGGAGTATAGTTTTATAAGTTTTGACAATTGAATGTTCTGCATTTTAAAGTTATTTTTCTTTGTCCATAAAACATTTCTTTCTTGCTTTATATACTTCAACATTTCTATTTTTCAAAATGCTGTATGACAACTTTATGAATTGGCCATTCTTGAGGAAGAAAAGTATCAGTATCTCTGTGTTTAGTATTAAAAGACCACGGGGCGCCTGGGTGGCTCAGTCGGCTAAGTGTCCAACTTTGGCTCAGGTCATGATCTAGCGGTCTGTGAGTTCGAGCCCCGCATCAGGTTCTGTGCTGTCAGTTCAGAGCCTGGAGCCTATTTCAGATTCTGTGTCTCCCTCTCTCTCTCTGCCCCTCCCCCGCTCATGCTCTGTCTCTCTCTGTCTCAAAAATAAATAAATCAAAAAAAAAAAACTTTAAAAAAAAGACCCCAAATTGAGGGGCGAGTTAACTGTACACAGCCACTGCTTCAAATTTGGTCAAATCATTATTTTCTATCACCTAAGCCACCTGTGCCAGCACAACCAGATTGGCTGTACTGTCAATCCATATAAACTCCTAAGACATCAAATAGCTGAGGGTGGGGGGAGACTATGTGGGACCAGGGCTGAGAGAGAAAGAAATACTATACATTGGCAGCTACATTTCTTCCTCTGTTTCTCTCTCCTTTCCTTCCATTCTTTAGCAAACAACTGCCTACTCCCTATCTTATTCCAGAAGTTGTGCAAAGCATTAGGACTACAGTGGTGATTAGGGGTTTCAAGGGGATCACATCAATAGGGGAAAATTGAAAATACACTACAATGTGAATGGCATCCCCTGCAGGAGGAAACATAACCACTTAAAATACTTTATTACAAAACAATGCAGTAGGTGCTATAATAAGGGTAAACACCAAGTGATATATGAGCCCTTGGATGATAAGCACCTATCACATTGGAAATGTGTGGTGGGAAAGGAAGGTCAAAGGAGCTAACGACTGAGCTCAGTTCTGTAGGACAAGTAAGAGTTTGGTGCAGCAGGCAGTAAAGATTAAACAAAGTTAACCTTGCTCAAGCAAGGTTACCACATACGCAAAGGTCCAGAGACATGAATGATCCTGGGACTTTCTGGAGAAGTCCTGTAAAGTAAGGGAGGGAACAGGTCAGGGTGGGGGAATGATGGGAGACCACATTGAAGAGATATTTATTTGGGACTGGTGTGAAAGGTTTCACCTGCTTTGCTTAAGAGTTTGATTTCATCCAAAAGTAGTGAGGTCATTGAACAATTTCAGGTGGAAGGAGAGATATAGCATCATCAAACTTGACATTTCTAAAGATGTCTCCGTCAGGAATGTGGAAAATGGACTAGATGGGAGGTAGGGCAACTAATAAAGAGGATTTTGCAATATACCACACACAAAAAAATGATGAAGGTTTAGACTAGGGCAGTTGCAGAGTAATGAATGCAATTAATGAATTCTGGAGAGACTTTGGATATGACACTATAGGAATTAGTGACCGCTGAATAAAAAGAGTGAAGAAAAAAGGCATCAAGGATGTTTTCCAAGTCTCTTTCTCAGACAGCTAGGTAGATCATGGTGTCACTCACTGAGCCAGTTTAATTTAAGACTTTTTAAAGTTTACATTAGATGTAAAGAAAGAAGTAGGTTGTGTTTTTCTGGTAAATAAGTGGGGCTTTGCTAATTTACTCATCTTCAATGAGGAGAGATCAGATATAAGAGAGTTTTGCTGCTCCATGACATCATTCATAGATTTTACTGGAGAATAAAAGAGAGGACCTAGTCCCAGGGAGACTAGAAGTTTTTAATTTCAGGTACGTTTGGGTTTGGTGTGTTCAGGTAACCTCATGGGTATATGGCCATGCAGTTGCACAGAGCCTTGCACTCAGAAAGGCCTTACATTTGGTGGCCTCAATCTCTGTGGCCACTATCTTGATATTTTTCTCTGAATTTGTGTTTTGTAACGGAAGTTCAACTGGATGGTGGGGCATGCACTGGAGTTTTGGAGTCTCAGCTTACATGTGGTCCTGCCTCCCACTGCTTCCTTGGGATAGGGGCTCAGCTATCCACTCCCTTGACCCCTCATGCCCTGACCTTCCCTGGCCTTTCCCACCATATACTTCCTCCTTGGCTTCAGTCACCCTCTGCTCATGATGATGGGGGCATAGGTGTGGAGAGGGTTGGACTAGGGCATGTACCACATTGCATCTCAGGGAAGAGTGAGGCAGTGGCTCTCCCCCACCATGGCTGGCAGTTTCACGGTGCTTTCAGTAGACATCTGGGCAGGGTCCTCTAGCCCATCCCCTAGAGTATCTTGGTATGGACATTACAACCCCTTGGGTTTGGCCATTGGCTGTGGGTATAAAAACGAGATATTCACTTTCCCACTCCTGACTGGGCCCCTGCATTTTTATTTTGTACTAGACCCTGCAAAATATGTAGCCTACCCTGGGTGTGTTGGCTGATGGCAGAGAGGGTGGATGGAATTGTTCCAACTCCTCATGCATCCTCCAGGAAGACTGGCTCTTTCTTGTCCTGTCAGAGGAGGAATAAGACATTCTACCATGGGGTTTCAGAGGGTGCAAAGCAGAGACTTGATCAGGAATAAATCCTATTACTATAAGCTTTTTGGGAGACACTCAAGCCCTTTCTTTATGGGGCCAGCTGGGCATGATCATGACTGTTACTGATTGTGGGCAGACATTCAGGGGCTAGGCCACACAGAAACAATAGCCTACAAATCATTTCCAAAACATACAACTACTCACAAATGAGTGTGCAAGTAAAACTGGCAAAATCTGAATAAAGTTGATAACTGTATCAAACTCAATTAAAATATTAAGACATCGTTGATTAAGATACCGTACTACAATTAGGCTAGGTATTGCGTTGTACTTAGAGGGAAACTAGGTAAAGGTTATATGGGAACTGTCTGTATGATTTCTTATAACTCATGTGAATCTATAATTTTCTCAAAATATAAAGTAAAAAAGAAATACAGCTTAAAGTCAGTCATATGGTGTCATTGCAAATATACCATTAACATCTACATGCAGAGTACTGTATGATAGTCATCCAATTTTGTATCTAAGACAAATCAGCCATCACTTGCTTTAGGCACAGATGTGGTTTTGGTTTCAAAACTATGATTCTAACCCAGGTTTAGTATTGGTTATGGGTATCCTTTCAGCATTCCGGCCCACATAGACCCATTAGACTTGAAGTGCTATGACAGAGATACTTGATTTCATTAACTCTTCGTTCATCCATTTGATATATTTATATATTGGGCACCAAATACGTGCTAGGTATCATGCTAAGCACTGGGGGGTAGAAAGATTAAACAGGGATTGCCTTTCCAGTTGGAGTTATTCCAGCTGAGAGAAGTCAGATGGACCCACAGTCCCAACTACAATGCTCATGATGGATGCTGTCATAAAGGAGAGAAGAGAGTTCCATGGGCAGGCAACTGGAGTTGGGGAGGGAAGGTTCAGGCAAGTGTTCCTAGAGGAGGTGATGCTAGGTGGAAGTCTTAAAGAGTAAATAGGAAGTAGGTGACTTCAGAAGAGAACAGTTTGAGTCAGAGGGACAGAAATTGGGCAGGTTGGGAAGCATGAGAAAGTATGATCTTTTGAGGAAGAGAAAAGAGATGCTAGAGTACAAGACACAGGTAGGTAGGTCATTGGGGGGCCAGGCTGGAGAGGTGGGTTGGACCATAGCAGGGAGCACATGTCCCTTATATTAAAGGAACTGGGAGTTACTAAAGAACTTTAAGGTAGTGAGTGATGTGATTGATCTTCATCTTTCCTGGATAAATAAAGACAAGGTTTATGGGTTTTTTTGTTTGATTTGGTGTTTTGTTTTTGTTTATTTTTCTTTTAAAGGAATTAAGGGTGGACCGTGTGATTAATTTTTGTAGTCCTTCCTTATCCCAGGCAGAGGTTCATAGGTAAGGCATTTGTCAAATTGGGTCCACCAAGCCTCAAATGATTCCATTTCTTGTTGAACCAATAAAAAGCAACGAAGATGAAACTGGTTTCTGAATCTGAGTGGGACAGGTAGTAGGGGGTAGGGAGCCCCAGTATCTCTATCTTCCTTTCAACTCCTCTTCCTACATTGTGGCCTCCACCATAAGGGGGTGAAGCAGGCTGGAGCATAGCTGGTTTTCTGTTGCTGTGGCCAAAAGTCCTGGTAAATCCCTGGTACCTCAAGAAGGAGAAAGAAAATATAGTGGAAGAAAAACAAGACAGCACATTACCTATCTCTAAGCTTGCAAAAGCAGCTTTGGCATTTGATTCTGCCCTGCTCAGTCCCCGGAACATTGATTCCCCTCCGTGGAAGCATCTCATCACCAAACACCCTTACAGGATGTGTGAGAAACTCCTTCCCTCTTAAATGGCTGACTGAACAAATTTAACGGAGGCTGTTACCCACTGAGTTTGGTATCAAAGCTCTGAGGTCCAGTTCTCTTTGAGTTTTTGCTTTCATCTGGAGTCTCTAGCCCCCTGTCCTCAGCTGCCATCAGCCTGCACAATATCAAACAGCTGGAGTCTGGGTAGTTCCAAGATCCAAGTTTCTCAGCCTAACACATGGGGTCGGGGGGAGGAGAACAGACAGAGGGAGTTGTAGAAGGTAGAGGTGTCATGTGGGACTAAATGTGTCCTGTGCTTGCTTCAGAGAATCTGACAGCTTAGAAAAACGGAGTCTTATAGCTCAGTGTCAACAGATTCTATTTGTCTGAGACTTAAGGAGTGTGCAAAATCAAGCATGTAGCACGGGTCACAAAAATGGCCTTGGATTATCCTGTTTTCCATTTCTCTGTCCTAGCTTCACCTCTGACTCAAATTTTTACTAATATAACTGCCGTTTATAGAGTGCCAACTAAAGGTTATATAAGTATATGTACAACATATGTATATATGTATGTGTGCAATGGACATTGCATGACCAATCAGAACAAATGCTAGCCATAAGCAACTGGCTTAGTTGTATCAGATAACCGACTAACAATCATATACCAAGACAGATACTTCATATATATTTCTAATCTTCACAGATGAAAGAACTGGGATTCAGAGTGTCTAAGCTCACAAGCTTGTTTAAAGACCGGATCCAAACCCACATTTGTCTTGATTGCAGAATTTCACTTTTTTTTTAATGTCATCCTCCCTCTAGGGTACCCTTATCCATAACCTCAAGGGGATTTGAAGACTGATCCTTTAAGTCGGGGGAGTAGTGAGTAGGAAGGCCTGAGTTGGCAGCCCTGGACGAGAGAAGTCAGTCCCAGCCAGCTCACCTTGTATGGGGAGGACATGGCATTGTACCAGGCTCACCTGTAATTCTGCCTGAACTATGCAATTTAGGGTTTAATTACATGCTGTCTTGCATTGTTTACTAATTGTTGCAGAGGTCAATCTTATACTTTCATTCATCATTCAGTCATCAAATATTTTGGAGCAACTGTGCACACTTTTTCCCTGGCAGCCCTTGTGATATTCAGCATGGAGAGGTAGGCCAACTCAGATAACTAGCAAATGGCCCACTAACGAGCAAATGACGGCTAATTCTCCTACTAATAAATTAATGAATATTTGTATTTATTTTGAAAATGTTTGGGGATATTCCTTTAATAAATAAAAATTTCATACATTCAACAGCTAGAATTTGAAAATAGGAAGTTGGATTTAATATTTCATTTCTGACACCTCTGATCAAGATAAAAAGTGTTAATTCAAACATTAGCTTTGAGAATAGGAATGTATACAAAAGCCAATTTATGAATTACTATTAATATTATGAATTTTAGTATTTAGCCTTTAATCTTAACTCCTGCATCAGGGCTACATGCTCTTACGGTATACAGACCTTCGACTTTGCTATCAATTACAGTTTGGGAGTTACCTTAACTCTTTGAATGAGCTTGGATACCCTTAAAAAAAAAAAATCAGTCATTCAGAAGCCCAGAGAAGATTCTTTAATAGCTTGACAAAATTCAGGTATCTTCCAAATATGCTTTTCTTACCTCACTAAGTAGCCTATACCTCATGAAACAGTTACAGGAAATGTTATACTAGAAAAATTTCAAGATTAGGAATTAATACCACCAATTAGTTGTTGGGGATCTTAGGCAAGTTACTTAATTTTTCATATCTGTAAAATGGAGTTAATCAAATGAACACCAAGAGATTCAAGAGAAAATGTACACACAGAATTAAGCACAGAGGCTGGGAGAAGTAGGTGCTCAGTAAATGTTACCTTATTTCTCAAGGGGTTGTTGGAAAGGTTAAATAAGATCATAAATATAACTGAGCTCACACAGTAATTATTGTTCAACTCTTCCCACTTGAGCATTGTCTCCAGTACAGTGAATATTTGGCAGCTGTTTTCTTTATCTGGTTAGTGCAGTCACTCAAACTGGATAATTCAGTCAGGTCTCCACTTGGGGCCTTGTGTTTGATGATCTCATTGTTTTTGAGATCTGAGAGATGAAAATGTAGATTGGAGCCACTAGAGGACAATTGTCTTTAAAATATTATTTCTGTTGATCCAAAGCGCCTACTCAGGAATTCACCCTTAGGAAATAATCAGAATCATAAATAAAGATTTATGACAAGATGTTTAGTTAACTGTGATACATTATCATAATAAAAATGGAAACCATCTAAATATATGACAGTAGGATAGTGGTTTAATAAATAACAATGTCTCTCTTTGGTGGGATAGTACGCAGCTGTTAAAGTTGAACTTTGGAGAAGATTTAATCATATAGACT
Organism: Cryptoprocta ferox; assembly: GCA_028646485.1. Classification (NCBI taxonomy): domain Eukaryota; kingdom Metazoa; phylum Chordata; class Mammalia; order Carnivora; family Eupleridae; genus Cryptoprocta; species Cryptoprocta ferox. The sequence goes on from CM053573.1 coordinate 55,806,095, forward strand.
GTTAAATTCCACTTATTTATTTATTTATTTATTTATTTATTTTAAAGGTTATTTTTTTTAAATTTATTTTGAGAGAAAGAGTGCATAAGCATAAGCAGGGGAGGGGCAGAGAGAGAGGGAGAGAGAGAGAGAGAGAGAATCCCAAGCAGGCTCTGCACTGACAGTGCAGAGCCCAGTGCAGAGCCTGACATGGGGCTCAAACTCATGAACCAGAGATCATGACCTGAGCCAAAGTCAAGAGTTGGATGCTTAACTGACTGAGCTACCCAGGAGCCCCTAGAATGTTAAATTTAAAAAGTAGGATAATGACTTCTATATACAATAAACACAGTTTTTTGTTTTAATTTTTTTAAGTTTATTTATTTTTGAGAGAGTGAGCAGGGGAGGGGCAGAGAGAGAGGGAGACACAGAATCCAAAGCAGGCTGCAGGCTCTGAGCTGTCAGCACAGAGCCTGACGCGGGGCTGGAACTCACGGACTGCGAGATCGTGACCTGAGCCGAAGTCAGACGCTTGACCGACTGAGCCACCCAGGTGCCCCAATAAACAGAGTTTCGTAAAATGTGAAAGTACCAGATAAGTCAACGACAAAACTGGCTCCTGCTTAAATTATCAAATGCGTAAGAAAAAAAAAGTAGACAACGTTGAATACAGGTATCTGTTTATGTTGCCCTTTTAAATATCTTCCAGTTCTGATCAATTAGAATCATATACTCAGTATAGAAAAAGTGTGTATTTGTATTGATGAGGAAAAAAAAAAGAAGAGAGAAAAATTACCAGAAAAGGTACCTCACTCTGTTAACAGTATTATCTCTAGGTAGTGGATTTAAGATGCTTTTTCCCCTTCTTTGTATTTTCCAAATTTTCTTCAATGAACATGGTTTATACTCAGGAGGACAGATTTGTATTAAAAGAGGGAAAATTATCACATCCCTATTTGTCTACATCTTAGTAATTTTTTCAGTACAGTCCTCTCCAGATATGCTTCACAACTAAGGAGTTCTCTCTTTATATATATAATTTATTAATTTTTTAAAAATCTACATCCAAGTTAGTTAGCATATAGTACAACAATGATTTCAGGAGTAGATTCTTAAATGCCCCTCACCCATTTAGCCCATCCCCTCTCCCACAACCCCTGCAGTAACCCTCTGTTTGTTCTCCATATTTAAGAGTCTCTTATGTTTTTGTCCCCCTCCGTTTTTATATTATTTTTGCTTCCCTTCCCTTATGTTCATCTGTTTTGTATCTTAAAGTCCTCATATGAGTGAAGTCATACGATATGTGTCTTTCTCTGACTGACTAATTTCACTTAGCATGAAATTCTTCTAGTTCCATCCACGTAGTTGCAAATGGTAAGATTTCATTCTTTTTGATTGCTGAGTAATAAGGAGTTCTCTGTTTATATGTTAATGGGTAGAGTGTCTGCAGCACACTGTGGAGGAACATCCCTCTCTTGATGTCAATCAGTGGGATTCCTTCTAGTTCACTCCGAACTAGAACAGTCTTAGCCATATAGTGACTTAGATACAGTACTATATATAGACATTGTATATAGATACAGTTTCTGCCTGCTTCTCCCCAACATAATAAATGTGATGATCACTTTCATACTAAATGCTGCTTTCTTCATGGAGGCCAGAAAGCCCCCAAGAAAGCAAGATGCCAAAGGGAAATCACCATGAATGGAGTGGAGAGTAGCAGAAAGCACCTTACCACGAGCCCAGACTCTGTTTTGATTTGGCTGGGAGCTAGTGTTGGTGGGGAGGGTTAGGATAGGGAAACTAACAGAGAGGGGAGGAAAAAATTAGACAAGGAACTTGCTCCAGGCAGAGGGGGAGAGTTCAGAGATTCAATGTTTTTATGGGAATAATAATAATAAGCATAATTATGTTAATACAAAGAGCCATACAAATAATAAACACTTCTGAGGTGTCAACAATGTGCTTGATGATGCTACAGAATTAAACCCTCTCAATTAAATTGTGATCTACATTCTGTCTAAACTCTGGAAGACGAGCAGCCATGTGACCAGCCTGGGATGGAAGTAAGTATAAGGCCATGGGTCTTTATCCTGGTTAAATAGTGTTGCTAGGGACTGTGATCTTCTCTGTTTTCTGCTGTGCTCTGACTTGTTGACTCAGAGCCCAGGGCAGCCCAAACAGGAAAATGGAGAATCCTAGGAGAAAGTCTGAGGAAGAAGACAATGTGAAGGGGTAAGGGACATTTTTGAGATATTGAGCAATGAATAGTGTGTATAGACATATAGAAGAAGCGACCTGAGAGCTTCATGCATGGTGTTTGCATTGGAATCCCACATTGCCAGTGGGAATGGTACTCCTTGGAGTCATCTTTGAAAAACAGATAGCTGGATACCCTGCTTGGGGGTAGAAGAGAGGGAATGTTTCACTGCAGTGGAAGGCTGCTGACCTACTCCCATGGAGAATTAAGAGTTCTATATCCAGGGTGGACTCCAGGCTTTGTAGTCCTGAACTGGAGGAGGGCTATAAGAAGGTGGAAGCTAACAAGGTCATTGCATGGACAAAAAGTAGGTCTTGGAGAAAGTTGGGGGAGAATGTTGGAGATTACAAGAGAAGAAAAATGGGGAGGGAGGGAATTGGAGAATAAAGAAGAGGAAAGAATACAGGTGCACTGCTCAAAGAGGGAGTTCATTGTCTTTTTCACCTTCTTGTTGAAGAAGTCGCATGGTGACTTCCTGACTCCCAGGGCAGCCCTCCTGCCAGAGGGGAGGCAGCACCCTCATGCTCCCACTCCTGGCCTGCCTGACGGCCTCAGAGGCAGCTCCCTGCCCACTGTGGCATAAACTTGAGGTTCACTTTGAACAAATGCCTCAGCCTTTCTGGGTCTTGGTTTCTTCAGCTGCAGGATAAGGGTATGGGCTTGAATGACCCTTCACTGTCTAGGTTTGCATCCCTAAGTTGTTTGCCAGCAACTCAGCATATATTTGACTTCCTGAAACCTTAAGAAAAGTGTTTTTAAAATGTGGCCCTAGACCAGCAGCATCAGTAGTATCACCTGGGAACTTAACTAGAAATGCAAATTCTCAGGCCCACCCCAGACCCTGCTGAATCAGAAAACTGGGGGCGGGGCCCAGCAGTCTGTGTTTTCCTAAGCCTCCAGGAGGTTCTGAAGCAGCTCAAGTTTGAGAACCGCTACTCTGAATTGTTTTCTGCCCCACACTAAAGGGAGAGTTTGACACACACGCACACACACAGGGGTAACCAACTTTTCTCTATGGCCGCTATCCGCCCCCCCCCCCCATCCTTTTCCTGCTTCTCCATCCAGGGATGATGAATGGAGGTCAGGGCAGGGCGCTGTCAACCCTCCCTCCTAAAACCGCCCGGTGGGTCAGGGTAGGTGGCATTGGGGCTTCCCCGAAACTGGTTTCCTCATCATTTTCTTGACAACCACTGCCCCACTTGGGGGTTGGAGGGGGACGTTTAATAACAAAGTTTGCCTTTAATGATTTATCCAACAGTTTGTCTGCAGAACGAAGACTATTGAGAGAGGGGTGTCAGAAGAAGTCTTGGGGAGAAATGCCTGGGAGAGAGAAGAGAAGGATAGCGTATGAAAGAGAGCAAGGGTCTGAGGGGAAGCTAAAGAGAAAATGAGAGTTCAGAGGGGTGGGAGACAGGCCGAGGGCATTGCTCTTGGAAAGGGAGAGACGTCGGGGAAGAGCGCGGGGTTAGAGCGCAACAGAAGGAAAATGGGCGTTAGGAGAAAAACTGAGTTTGGGGGACTGTTTTTTTTTTTTTTTTTTCCAGCTTCCTTTCCTTTCCAAGAGTTTTTCTCCGCTCCATTTTGCTCCTCCCCCTCCTCCCCGCCTCCTCTGCTCCCCCTCCTCCCCCGCCTCGCACGGCAATGGGAGGCTCCTAGGCAGGAGAAGCAAAAGAAGGAATTGTTTGCGAGTTCAGTCATCCAAAAAAGCTTCTTCCATATGGAGGGACGGGGTGCGCCGGGCGCGGCGTCCCCTGCCTCGTCCTCCTGCTGCTGCCGCCGCCGCCGCCGCGACCCCCGCTTCCTGCCGCAGGGACCCTAAGCCCCGGCCCGCCGGTGTCAGCCTCTGGGCGAGCGCGCACGCACCCTTACACACACACACACACACACACACACACTCACTCACTCACTCACTCACGCCCGCCACAGCCACACGCGCCCGCACGCGCCCTCCCTCCCCGGCCTGCAACTTCTCGGGCCGGGGCTCCTTTGTTGCTCCCGCGGCGGCCGCTCTCCGGTTTTGTGAGTCCCCGGGTGTCACTGTGCGGGTTGTGCGTCCGTTCGGCGAGGTGCTGTGCGGCTCCCTCCGCGCCCGCCACGCCGGCCCCCGGGCCCCGCTCGCCCTTCCCAGGAGCTGCCGCACCAGAGGTGAGTCACGTCGCGGAAGTTTGTTTTCTTTTCACAAAAAGTTGTGTTCCTGTGTTGGTGGGGGCGGGGGTGCGGGGGGCGGCCGCAGGCCGGGCGAACCCGAGGGAGCGCCGTCTGCGGCAGCGGGGCCAGCGGTCGGCCCCGCGGGCTCCCGGCGGGGGCCGCGGCCGCGGCGGGCGCAGGGGGCGCGGGGACGCGGGGACGCGGGAGTTGCGGCGAGGCGGGCCGCGAGGCTGCCGGGGCTGCCGCCGCCTGAAAGCCGCAGCCCGGCCCGGGCCGCCGCATCTGGCTCCTTGCAGCGCAGTGTGGCCGGTCGTTCCCGGAAGCCTGTCGCGTGGAAGCGCGGCCCGGACCGCCTCCGAAACTTGCCCCTAGGAGGCTTGACACTGGGGCACCGGCTCCGCACGCCGGGCGCGGGGAGAAGCCCGCAGGGGGTCGGCAGAACCCGGTGGCCCGGCGCCCGGTGACCTCTCCGGCGCTGCGAGTTATATCGTCCAGGCGTTGGAAAAGGGGAACACTGAAATGAGGCGCCGCGCGGACCGGAGCGAAACAGCCCCAGGAGAGCATCGCTGGCGGAGGGGCGCGCGGGACGAGGCTGCAGTGGGGTGTCCCGAGCTGTGCGTGGGGAGCGGGAGTGCTCGTTGGCGCGCGCGGCGTCCTCCTGGGGTCGTGCTCCTAGGTTTTGTCGGTGTAACTGTGAAGGGTGGGGAAATGAACCCCTGGAACAGGTGGGAAGGGGCCGTACGGAGGGGCGAGGGACCCAGGCACGAGTTTCTGCTGGGGTTTTGAAGGCCTTGCTTCGCTTCCGGGGTGCCAAGTGTTAGCTCTTACAGGTGATGGGCCAATTTGGAGGGGCAAGGGGCAGACAGACTTGGGGCATTTGCTTGGTTTTGTTTGCGGGATGGGGGAGGGGCAGTGGCAGGGCTCCTGGGAAGTTCGTTGTGTCCTTCCAGAGATGTGGCAGTGGAGCTAAGAATACCCAAACCACACACCAGCAATCCTAAACAGGCACTTTATGGGCGTGGTGGGGTGTTCTGCCGCTCCCCCACCCCTTCTCAGCAAGTTCAAATGGGTTCCAAGAACTTTTTGACTCAGAGTTACCTCTTTGAGTGGACTGACTGACTTTCAGGCCCTTGTGCCACCTCCCAGTGCCCTGTACCCAGCTCACACTTGTCACCTAGTTATGTGTTGTCCAGAGCTTTGCAAACATTGGACATTGAATAAATGTGATTCTCAAAATTCCTGACTATGCGAATGTTTTTGATTTATTCCACAACTGGGCCCTAAACCGTTCAGCTCTGTGATGGTTTTTTCATCCCTGTGGTTACAGCCAATAAATCAATCTACACTTCCTCAAGGTCTGCATGGACAATACTATAACACAGTCCTGTTGGACTGAGGTGGGGGCTGGGGCACCTATACATCTGGGTGACTTGTTTTCTGAACTTTACTTAAAGCGAATCTGAGGCAAGAGCTTAGCTGTGTTGAGGTGTGTAACAGGTTTCCCAAGAACGTTTCTGAGGTCTTATAATTGGCACTTTTTAATGGTCTCATAATTGAAACCCAGGAGGTTCCCGTGGTAATCTTGAAGCACCTTGGGGTCAGTGGGACAGAGGCAGGGTGGAAATAGCAGTGGAGTTATGATTTTCCTGCTGGAAGAGTTTTATAGTGAGTTTATATAAGAGGTGAAAACGAAAGACGTTAAGAGTTGCCTTACTGTGCCACTTGGCTGACACTGCCCACCCCACTTTATTACTCAATTTGTCCCTTTCACGAGACTGGAGACTGTCTTATTCCTATGAAATCTGAGGGTTGAGACCTCCAACACTGTCCCTTTCATCCTCTTTCAAGAGATCTGGGAATGCAAGAGATGTTTCCTCAGGAGAAACTGCCCAAGACACAGGCATTGGCTTTACTCTGGAGAGGTTGCTAGAGGCTATGGTGATTGGCTCCTTGACCATAGCTGGGGGTGGGGGACAGAGGACCCTGCTTAGCTGTTGATTGGTTTGCCAACTTGTGATAAGATGGTGATTTATGTTCCTTTCCATCTCCAAATGGATTTAGAGATTTTCCTTTCTTTGAAGTGCTCTTTCAAGTGTTTAGGCTCCTACCTCTTTTCAGCAATTTATCTGGTGTCTCCATTCCCTAAGAAGGAGGAGGGGATTTTACTCATTAAATAATTCAGTTGACTTCCTCAGGGACCCCTAGGGTTTAGCAAGAAAAGCAAAAAGAGAGCCTGGTGGTCACAGTATTCCATGAGACCATGGGGGGGTCTGGGTTCAGATTTCAGCAAAGTCACTGATAGGGTTAATGAATAAGGGGTTTTCTCTCGGTCTTTCAAACAAGTAGGAAGAAACTGAAGAAGACCCAAATGCCCCAGTTAATTGATGTCCAGTACTTTCTGGCCTCTGAGTCAGGAAGTATTAACTTGGCATCAAAGGATATTATACATTTGGAGTCTGCTTTCTGGGGAAATAAGAGAAAGGGGAAGGGAATGGAGATTGGGGAGGCAGAAGAAAGAAAGTGATTTGTTACGTTAAAAAAATCTATTTACTTTATCATTTAGAACTTCTTGTCATCTCCATACTTCAATTCAGCAAACATTTCTAGTATATCAGACCCTAGGCTGGGATCTTTCTTGGCCCAGGAGAATAAACTTTCTTAGTCGAAGGGTGTTTCTCCAAACTAAATCCTCCCCCCGCCCCCCAATTTTTATTTATTGCACAAGCATCTATTAATAATTTTAAAAAATGAGGTTTTTTAATGACCCACATTCCTATACTGTAACACAACTCCATTTTTATCCATGTGCATACATACTTTTCACATAGCTGTGATAAAAGTATAGACATTTTTGTAGTCAACGGTGAAGCATCTAGAGATTTTTGTCCAAAGGCTCACAGAGACAGATACGTCCAGCCCACTTCTCTATTGGTGGGAACAACCTAAATCCTAAGAGTGCTCCCACATGGAGCCTTTACATGTAGTATTTTCCCCATTTATAAGGCTGAATCAAATATTTGGGGCTGAGGGAGGTGGAATGGAAGAGGGTGTTTTTAATCCAGAAATCCATGTTTACAGAAAGCCTCCCTAAATAAGGCTTTTGCCTCCTTGGAGCCCTCAGGGGAGGAGGAAGGCAGGAAGTAGGGTTTAGAGGATCCATCTCAAGTGGCACTGCCCTGGGGATTAGGAAACTTGGGTGGGAGCCCTGGCTCTTCCTGTCAACTCTGTTCACACTGACTCAAGCCACTGAACCAACTAATGGATCCCTGCATCGCCACTGCCACTGTGTTAGCCTCCCTCTCCAAGCTTGCCCCTCTGTAGCATCTTTTCCATGCCTGCCACCACCATGCTTCTTTGTGCCCTTGACAATTGTTGCTGACACGTGGCGGGACTCCCCACTGGCTACCTATCACACCACCCATCCTCCATCGGTCCCATAAACAAGTCACCACCCAGCTTAAAAGCAGTCTAAGTCTACAATCCAGATTTCTTAGCCCTCACACATGTGGCTGTGTCCCACCTCATGGTACTATTACCTTAGTAGGAGCCTTCTGCTCCAGCCCAAAGCTACCGAGTAGCTGACCATTGATTTTTGCTGGGTTCATTCCTTGCTGCCTTAACATCCCAAACCCCTTTCCTATAAGCCCACCTTACTTTGTATGAGACCTTCTAATAATGTGTTCTTGAGAGATATTTGATGAATATTGATGCCAATGGACTGATGGATGCAAAGGTAATGGTTTTATATGATCAAACTTTCTTCAATGTGATCATTATCCTTTAATCCATTGTTCATTTCATTTCTACAAGGGGCCAGGTAACTGGAGATTTAAGGAAGGCTAGGATCTTAGTAAAACTGCTTTTCCTGTTTCCTTATTTATAAAATGAATTAATAAGGAATTACTATGGTTTATAGCACCGCACCTTATGAAAAACCAATACTTCAGAACTGTTTATTTTATTGTTCAAAAGATAAGACACTTCTCTTTTTCCCTAGTCCCAGCACGAACTTCCTGGAACCCATGACCCATGAAGTCTTGTCAACACTCACACCATCTGAGGGTAGCAGCCATGAAGTAGAAGAAGAAGGTGAGGTTTTCTGTCCACAGTCTAATACCTCTGGCCTATCGGATCAGTCATATTTTTTCATGTTTTGTGTTGCCACTTGAGGATAGATTATTTATCACCCTTTAGTGTTAGAAGGGTTTGGCTCTGAGTGGACTCTGGACCAAACAGATCGGTTCTAGTTTATTTCAGATACTTTTTTAGTCAGAGCCTGTGGGGACCTCTTTCCCCTGGGGTGGCTGCGTGAATCTCCCTTTTTTTGAGGCAACTCTGTTTGACATGTTGGACACAAACCATTTACTATGGAATTTGGAGTCTGAGGCTCCTGGGGAAAAGTCCTGCTTCGGTTCCGGTGAGGAGAGCCCTCTGTTCATGTCTCTGTCAGTGGTATTCCAGCAAATGCCTTGTGATCTGCTGTACTGGGCAGTGTTTATCTCACAAAACCCGGAGGGACTCTGTGTCATCCCCACTTTTGAAATAAAGTTAGGAAATAATTTCTCCTTTCCTAATGGTGAATTTGGCCTTATCTTCAAAGAAGCTCTTTGATGTTTGGAATAGGATTATTGGGCAGTAAGAGGAAATCATAAGAGAAAGATCAGAGCCAATAATACACAGTCAACCTCATCTGGTTGCCAGAGAAAATGTTGAGGGAAGTCTCAACTAGTCCTCCTGGTAAGTAACAGGAAAGCACATAATATGGCCAGGGTAAGTGGGGCTGAATAAAAAAATAACTCAAAAGGAGCTGAACAGCAGAAAGCATGGCAGAGGAATGTTTATTCTTCTCTAAAATGAGTTTGGACGGTGTTGGACAAGATGAGGGTGATGATGTGTGCGGAGGCTGGAGCCTTCATCCTTTCAACAAGCTTTTATTGGGTACTTGCTGTGTGCATGGGATCAATACCAGAGCCCACGCTGTCCAGAATTCCATCACTGACGGGAAGGCAACACTACAGTGCAAACTAGTGTGAAAGTAGTTGGACAGGGCCAATTAAGAAAGGCTTCTTGAGGGAGTAGAGTCAATGTCTCAGAAGAAGTCTTAAAGGCAGAGATGGGACTGGCAGTACTGAACTGTTCTGTGACCTCTGCCTGTAGGTGCTGTTCGTTATTTTCTCCCTGAAAACTTGCTTTTCCTCAGCAGACGGTAGGCCGAAGTAGTCTTGAGACAGGAGATTGCAAGTTCAGAGTAGTTTTGTTAGTTTTAGGAAGGTTAAAAACGGGGAGTTCTGCACTGAATACAGAATCTCAGAAATCTTGGGTCTTAGACAAGTTTGTAAAACCAGTTACTGAAAAGCTTTAGGGGGAGGGGAGGAGAAGTGTGTGTTGTTTTTTCTTTCTCATCTATGTCAGATTTCAGCTGAGAATTTTAGAAACGCATACCTGAATTCAGCTTTTTACCTTTGAATTTCATTTGCCCTGTGTTCTGCTGTCTACACTAGGTTTGCTAACTCTGAAATCACTCCCAGAGTAGCCAGTGAGGAAGTGTTTATTTTAGGGGCAAATAAAAACCTCCTTGGTTGCTGAGAGGCAACGATCATAAGGATGGGAGCTCCAGGTAAGAGGAAGAGGGCCTGTGGAGGTGGCTGACCTTGGAGGTCCCCCCAGGCAGGGCTGGAATTGAACTCTTAAACAGAACCCTCCCCCACCTTCCCTGGCCCTGCCAGGATTTTTCCAGAGTAGTCCCAGCCAAGTGCCTTTACTAGTCTGAGTTTACCTAACATTACAATCACAGCAGGTTTATTAGGTATGGGTCACAGTTAATTGGAGAGGAAAATTGGGGGGTTCTGGGTTTATTACTTTTCTATGAAAGTAGAGGCTGCTCTTAATTATTTCACAGATCATCCCTGCTACTTGACTCTCTCTGCTCTCTAATGACTGTCAGCTTAGAGCAGTGTTGTGGTAGCTCTTCCTTTTTATGTACCTGTGTCCACGTGAGGGGGATTTCATAATGCAGTCAGTCAGCACAGTGAGAGCACATAAAGCAATGGAAATTCATGGCTGTTTACCTCTGTCATTATGAATGGATGTTTTGTAGTGAACGAGTTACATAAAAATCTACTGTGTTAGAGCCAAGAGTTAGAGTCTAATGACTCTTCCAACGAACAGGCCTTCCAAGCCATCACCTACAACCTCCCTTGACACCACTGGTGGTCTGCCATCATGAAGGCTGCGTCAGCTTCAGGCGAAAGCCTCGCGGTCAGGTGCTTTTCATTCCGTAGCCTTGTGTTGTGGAGATGGAGACGGAGGCTGGGTGGTTGGGCCCAGCTCTCGCCTGGCTGGACCGTGGCAGCTTGCCAGCGAGCTGCACTGGGTGGTCTTTGACAATGGGAGAGGGGAGGGGTGGAGGAGCTCAACTCTCCTGCCCAAAGGGGAACAAGAAGGTTGGCAGCCAATCCCCTGTCATTGAAACACCACAAAAGTTTTGAGCACGGGTGAAAAGAAATGGAACAGGTTGCTGAGGGCGGTGTTGTGAAGGAGTTCATTTTTGTTCCCCTGATTTTATGGACGGAGCCTTGCGTCTATGGGGCAAGCCTCCCTCAATAGGGTGAGCACACACAAGCGGCAGGTACACTTTATCATGGGAGGTGAGAATTCCTCTTCTCACCTTCTCACTCAGGGAGTCAGCTGTGGACCTAGAGGGCAGGCTGAGGTCCTTGAAGGCCGGTGGCCAGGAGGCAGCCCCATCTGCCTCTTCCGTCCTTCCGGGGACCGGAGAAAGATAGCTGCCATTTAGTGGGCGTTGTGTGCCAGGCCCTATGCTGAGCCCACAGGCCTTCTCCCTGCACCCCACCCCTCCCCTGTCCTGTGGAGATGGGCAGTGTGATCCTGTTCTGCAGACAAGGGGCCAAAGCTTGAAGAATTGCGGTGACTTGTTCTGCCCTCACAGCTGTTAAGTGGCAGAGCCAAGATTTCATTGCAAGACTGCTGACTTCAAAATTCAGGCTTTGCAGGAAAGGAAAATGTGCAGACGATCTCTCCTGCTAAGCAGAGCCCCCTTCACTTGGGGCTCTTTCTTTTGCAACCAACAAAGTGGAAGGGGCAGGTGAGGGCCTTTAGGTGACATGCCTTAAGAGACATGAGCTGAAACCTGGGACCACAACTGGAAGGTTTCGACTGGCTCCGCAGCATGGTGGCAGCACGAGGGCAGCCAGGCTTTGTCCCACGGCTCATGTCAGACTTTGCAGGCAGTTCTGGAAGCCGCCTCCACTTGGGTCTCATCTCAGAACATCTTTCCTCCCTCTCCTGCATCCCCTTCCCCTGCCCCCCCACACCAGATATCATCTGAACTGGCTGTCTGAGTCTCCATGTCCATTGTAGATGCCGACTGATCCACTTGTTCCCCAGGTTTCTGCAAGTCCAATCAAGCAGGTCCTCTGTGCCCTCAGTGGGGAGAGGGGGAGAAGGTGCTTGGCCCAGCAGATACTTTTACTGGTCAGGAGAAGTGGCAGCTTGTACCGAAAAATAGCCTAGGGAAGGAGGTAGCAGCTTTGACAGACAGGTAACCGACAGGAGATGGTACTTTCCAGGCAAATACTCACAGGACAGCCCGCAGAAAGAATGCTACAGGCAGTTACCTGCCGGAGAGCACAACAGCCCTCTTCCTACTGGCTGAGGGGAGTGGTGGAGATTTGGCTGTGGAGGACTCAGGCCGCTCTCAGTTCCCTGTTTTTCTGTTAACACATGTGGATAGCCTGAAGCCAGGAGTGGGGGGGTCTGCTTGCATTGGTGGAGTAGGTGGAAGGGGAGGAGGAATGACACAGGGCACTTGGGTTTAAGAAACATTTACTCGAGACACCTGGGTGGCTCAGTCAGTTGGGTATCCGCTTGGGTCATGATCTCACTATTCATGAGATCGAGCACCGCGTTGGGCTCTGTGCTGAGAGCACAGAGTCTGCTTGGGATTCTCTCTCTCCCTCTCTCTCTGCCCCTCTCCTGCTCACTCTCTCTCTCAAAATAAATAAATAAACTTATTTTTTTAAAAAACAAAATAAACAGTTATGTGACCAACTAGTCGAGTAACTGAGAGGAATCACAGAAACTGAATGAACCTTTACTTCTCTGTCCCCACAAAGCTGCCTTCTAGAGCACTATTAGGATGCAGAGAGATAACATGAGAGACCGCTTGGGATTGAGAATGTTTCTGCTCATGTCAAAAACCCAAGTCCTCTGGCATCTGTGCTCTCCCAAGATGAGTTAGGAGATAAGACATGCTAGGAACTGGCCAGAGGTCAGAGTGTGGGCCTATGGGCTGCATCTGCTTCTGGGATTGGGTTTCTGTTTTCTGAGGGCAGGAGACTGGATAGAGGCAATTCATCCTATTACCAGAAACCCTTCCCCATCCCCGGACAGGATGTCTTTTCCCCTCTTGCAGCAAGAGGCAATGAGGGGGTCTCGGGGTCTGGCGGGAGTTGGGAGAGGAAAAGATCTCATGGCCAGGGATCCTGGTTACCATTCTTCCTGAGAGAGGAACAATAGAGGGGTCTGGCAGGGGCGGGGGTGTGTCTGGGGCATCCCCTCTGAGAGGACAGGTTCTGGAGTGAATCTTATTAGAAGGTTGATCCAGAGGGAGCGGCAATTCAGGGGCCACTTCCAGGTTGGAGATTGTGTGGCATCCTGGTTAAGTGCGGGCCTTGGAACCAGATGGGCCTGGGTTTGAATCCTGGCCTCGCCAGTCGCTAGGCGTATGACCCTAGGCTAGTTACCTAGACCCTGAGAGCCCAGTCTCTTAAGGTTGTTGTAAAAAGGAAGCCACAAATGGCATATAATGCATATTAAATGCATTGTGAACGTTCAGAAGGTGGCTGTTAGGAGGAAGGGAAAGGAGAGGAGAGAGGAGCAGCAGGAAGTGGGGTTTATTGAGGGATTGGGCAGCTAGAAGGGTGAGTAGGTGGAGGGCTGCACCGAGGGAAGGCCCACTGCTGAAGGCTCCGCAGAGATACAGCAATGAGAAGAGGGGGACAGAGGAGCCCACAGTGGGGAGGGCTCTGCCCTGGTGCCCCCTTAGGTACCAGTCCTCAGACCTGGTCAGTAGGAAGAGAATTCCCACCCAGCCGCCTCCTCTGTTCAGTACCTTCCATTCTCCCAGTGAGGCCAAAAACCTTGGAGTCATCTTTGCCTCTCCTTTCTCTCACACTTCCCCCCCCCCCCCCGTCTGCTCTTCCATCGCTTCCCACCTGGGCTGTACAGCAGCTTCCTCAGGGTTTTCCCTGGTTCCGCCCCCACTCCCCTGACCTCGATGCCCCTTAGTCTGTCCATAGGCTCAGCTTCCTGCAGAGCAGCCAGAGGAGGTCACTTCCCTGCTCAGAACTCTCCAGGGAGTCCTGTTTAATTTAGAGAAAACTAAAGTCTCACTGCCCTCAGCCCCACGCCCTTGCAGCTCTGCCCTCACCTTCCCCCAGCACACCCCCCTCCTCCTTGCTGCCCCTCCAGCTAGCTGAGCAACTTGCTCTGCGTTCTGCCACGAACCCGAACCTAGCTGCCCTTTATTAACTCATCATTCTCTCTCCCTTCAGCCTAATTCATCTTCCCTCCAAGTGACCACCTCCTAACAGGTATTCATTTGTTCATTTGCTTACTGCCTGCTTTCCCTCCAGAATGAAGGATCCATGAGGCCAGGGACTTTTCCCCCACTGTCTTTCCAGTGCCTGGCATGGAATCGGGTATGTAATTGGTGTTCTTCTCCCCTGCCCCCCACCCACCACCCGCCACTAGTCTGCAGGGCATATTTAGGAGTGTAATATGAGTTTTAAAATTAAATAATTACATATGGATTTATATAAGAAAAATACACTTTGGGTATATGTATAGGGGAGTATGTGGGAGAGTGATGCAGAGAATTCTAATAATATTTGAGTGTCTGTTTCAGAAATACCAGGGAGCTGTGTGCTAGGCCACAGCAGAAGTAACCCAGTTCTTCTTTCTTCCTCAAGGCGATGGGCTGCATGGGTATGCCAGGCGTGCCAGCTGTAAGGGGAGCATAAGAATGGATGCTTCCTCGGCCCTTCCCCATCACTCACTTCAGACGAATGTGTTGAGCGTGTACTTTATGCCTAGCACTGTGCTGAGCCTGGCTAGGAGATGCGGAGAAGCCCGGCACATTCTCTCACCCCACCAAGAATTCAACAGTCTAATTGTTCACCTGGGATTTCCTAAGTGTGCCCAGACAATCCATTTTACTCTCCCTTCCGGGAGCACAGAGACCTGAGTTGAATTGGAGCTCTGTTGACTTGGGTTTGGAACCACAAGCCAGGGACCTGAGGAGCATGTGATGAATTAGAGAATAGTTCTGGTCCCTACACACATGAGGGCCTGGTGGGGGTCAGGCCCCATGCTAGGCACTCAGGCCGCAGAGATGATCTCTGCTTCAGGAGAGCTGACCACCACGTACGAGAGACAGCACAATTCGGAGGCCTGCCCAGAGGGAGATCGATCCAACTAAAGATTGTATCTCAGTCATTTCTGACTTGCTTCTAGATTTAGAAGCTTGAGGAAGAATAAAATTAGGGATAAATATCCCAGAAGGTCTTGTGCTGACAACAAATGTGCCTGAGAAATTACACTCTCGGGATCCCCAGACCCAACATCTGCAGCATCTCAGGTTCCTGAAGGCTTGGGCTTCCTCCTCTAGTTTTTAATTTTTTGAAAAACATATTTTAATGTTTATTTATTTTTGAGAGAAAGAGAGAGACAGAGTATGAGTTGGGGAGGGGCAGAGGGAGAGACAGACACACAGTCTGAAGCAGGCTCCAGGCTCTGAGCTGTGAGCACAGCCCGATGCAGGGCTCAAACCCACAAGCCATGAGATCATGACCTGAGCTGAGTCAGATGCTTAACTGACTGGGCCACCCAGGTGCCCCTTAATTTTTTAACTCTTAAAAATTAATGACTTTTTTAAAAGCAATTTTAGGTTTACAGAAATTAAGTGAAAAATATAGAGTTGCTACATACTCCTCACCCCTAGAACAGTTCCTCATATTATTGACATCAGATGTTGGTGCAATACATTTGTTACAATTGTACAGTTGATGAGTCAATATAGATACATTATTAACTAAAACTCATGGTTTATACTGACTGTATTATACATCGTATAGGTTTTGGCAAATGCATAATGACCAACTAGTCACCATTATAGTATCTTACCAAATACAAGGCTCACTCCCTAAAAGTCCACGTGTTCCACATATTAGGCCCTCCCTGCTTCCATTCACCAATCCCTGGCAACCATTGTTCCTTTTTACTGTTTTCATTGTTTTGTCTTTTCCGGCTTGTCATATAGTTGGAATCACACAGTGTATATAGTGTTTCCAGGTCGGCTTCTTTTACTTGGCAAACTCCTCTAGTTTTAAACATGGACTTCGGTCCCCTCCGCCTCCCCAGCGTCCATCCGTGCATCCATCGTCTGGCGTAAAAGGAGTTGACGGAGGAGGATTCCAAAGCCCCGTGCTGATACCCACCTGGCCAGAGTCCGAGAGTACTATTCCTTCGTCATCTCCCAGTGAACACGCCTGGCCCTGGTGCTACCGGAGTTTAGCCCAGGCTAGTAAACTGTCAGGGGCTGCCTGTGTTTGGACTCCACATCTGGAAGTGTCAGCTGTGCAGGCCTTCCCGTCCCATTCCTAAATAGAGACAGGAGGAGCACATGGGGCTGTTTGCCTTCCTCCTCGGTAGTTTGTTTTACTTGCTTTGGAGCCGGGTAGGAAGGAGGGTGGGGAAGTGAGCTTCCCCCAGGCAGGCAGCACTCCTTCACACCCACATCCGCTGGCCAGCCACACGGCCACACGTCCCCCAGCCTCTGCAGTTGCTGCTGTCAGCCCTGCCCAGGTCACAGCGGTGTCTGCGCTGAGCCCTGAGAGTGAGCACTGGGGCCTGTTTTGTGGTCATTTGGAAGGAAGACAGGTAGGGAGCAAAGAGACTGAGAACATTTTCCCTGCCCAGAGGGGTTTCTTTCCTGAGTCAGCCTTGCAAGCCAGGATTCCTTGGGAGCTGGAGGCAGGAACCTCAGTATTCCCTGCACTCACCAGTCACTCCAAACAGGAGGTCGCTCTGGGGGAATAAGGGACGATGTTGGATATTAGAATGGAAGCAGAGGGAGCCCTTTAAACCCCACTCAAACCAGGGCCCCAGCTAGGGGAAGGGAAGTAGTACATGTGAGTAGGGGCCTGTGGGTTATCTGGTTGAACCTGGCTGAGAAGTTTCAGGGACTGAGGAAAAGGGGTTACTAGGTACAGAGAGTTATAACCCTGGGGAACAGGAACTGAAATTTAGACCCCAGGTTTCATTGCTTCCTGTCTGGAATAAACACAGAGCTGAGGTCAGCTAGTGCTCTCTCGCTATGAAGGGCTCCAGCCAGGTGTGTCAGAGTTCACAATGAAGGGGGAAGAGGACTCTGGCTCCTTTGGAAGATCAGCTTTTGGACTATGGAAATTCCATGCTGATGGTCCATGTCCACACCCGCTCCTTCTTCACCCAGTCCACTGCCTTCCATTCTGTATCTTGATCAGTGACTCAGTGAAGAGCCCCAGGTTGCCATACATTGGCTCCGCCTAGTTGTCCCCAGTGCGAGTGGAGACTCATAGTAACTGTCCGACATTTGCCACCAAGAATGTGAGCACAATTGCAATGGAGTGTAGGACACTCTCTATAGACAAATTGTCCTTGGCTTTGTTGTTAATAATGGATTCAGGGTGGAGCCTCCTGGCCTTTTTTTCTTCCTGGGTTTAATTCCAGAGCCTAGGAGGCTGGGACAGTGATTACTGACCATCAGCACAGGGGAAGCCTTGGCCCTTGCCCAAAAAGGCAGACGACAGAGAGCTGCTGAGGCCCGTTAGCATGGGCCCTATATTCCTTACCACGCCCAGCTTTCACCCCTGCTTCCCTCCTAACATTCTGTCCCCACAGGAGGTACAGTGAGAGTCCTGAGAAAAAATCCCAGCCCAGCTTCTGAGGTACGTGCTAAGTAGAGTGTGTGTCTTGGAGCATCGGCACTTTTCCTGAACCAAGACATAAATATCTAATCTCCTAAAGCATTTGGGTTTTGGGTTTTTTTTTCCTACTGATTTTTGTGTGGAGGAAATCTCAGGAAGATTGATTTTATAGCCTTTATATTTACTAAAATATAAATTTATAAATGCAACGCATTTAAAGTTTATTTATTTATTTAGAGTGAGAGTGCAAGCAGGAGAGGGGCAGAGAGAAAGGAGAGAGAGAGAATCCCAAGCAGGCTCCATGCTGTCAGTGCAGAGGCCAACGTGGGGCTCAATCTCACAAACCATGAGATCATGAGTCAAAATCAAGAGTCAGTCGCTTACCCTACTGAGCCATCCAAGTGCCCCTACAATGCATTTTTTTAAAAATCACCTTTAGGATAAGGAATGGCATTCTGTACAGTGGGGATCATGCCAGGACCTCCCAAGATGTGGTTGCCTGTTAGTACGTGGTGCTCAGGGAGGCACAGCATGGGCCTTGCTCGATTTGGGGAGCTTCAGCGAGTGTTGGTGGAAGGAGGTCTCTGGTGCAGTCTGGGTCTTCTCTAGTACTTTCCAGAATAATATGCAGAAACCAGGGCAGGGTCCCAATTTTACCCACTGCCACTCTACTCCCCTCTTTAGAAAAAGCCAGCCTCCATGGTAGTGGAACAGGGAGGCTCCTTAGTCACTATGTGCTTTCAGAGTCGGAAAGCAAAGAGCAATAGCATGCCAAATTGAGCTGGAATCCTAAGCAGGCAGAACTGATTTTCCCCACACGGGAAATTAACAAAAATGCCAGTCCTAGCATCCTTGGTCTGCATGGGGGAAAGGCAGTGAGACCTTGTTTCTTTGCATCTCAGACAAGATGGGGTGTGTTTCACTGCCCAAGGATGGAGGTCCAGACCTGTCTCCCTAGTGTGAAGCATGCCACCCTTTGAAACTCAGATGCCCACAGACTGCCTCTCCTCAGTCACTTAAAGTTTTCATAGCCAGGAGCAAGCCTGCTTAACAGCAGTGCTATTCGTGCTTCTTCAGGCACTTTCCAGGTAAGCCCAAAACATATTCAGAACCGTCAAGTGGTGGCCTGAGTTTCAGCTGATCAGTCAACAGATTATTGAGCACTGAGGTTGCTGCCCACAAAACACTTCTAACCTAGATTATGAATATCTCTGATATCCAAACAAGAGGTCATTTCACACTGAATTGCATTATTCTCATTCTCTCACTAGAAAAGTGCTTGGTCTGAGTAGGTGCTAGATACTTCCCATTATCCTCCTTCTCCTGCTCCTCCTTCTTGTCCTCTGTCCCTCCTCCTCCCCCTACTCCTAATCATTACTTTGGCTTGTGATAAACTGCCAATTTGGGATTCTTATCCAAGAGCCAATATTCTTGGAATGTTTGGCTATTTAGAAGGGTTTTGTCAGTTATGATATGTTTGGGGATTTTATAGTAGAGAAAGAAATGGAGGCCCAAAGAAGAGTGATAGATTCAGAAGTTCAAGCCAGTTTTCTTGATGGTCTTTCACCTGGGCCTTGAGGCCCCTGCACTTGGTTAGTTCTGCAGCCAGAGAAGTTGGGGACATATTGCTGGTGAGGGCACATCCTGGACAGGAAACCCCAGAAAGGAGACAGAGGGCATGGGAAGTGGGGGGCAGACAGTGAGCTCTGGGTCTCTGAACCAGAGAGCTAGGGAGATGGGCTCTGCAGGTCTACTGTGGCTGTGGCCAGCGGTCCCCTTTCGGGGATGGGCTGCCTCTCTGGCCCAATACTGGGAAGATTTTCAAGGTCAAAAAGAACAACCCTCCACCACCAGAACCTAGGATCTCACTGAAACCTGCTTTTGAAAAATATCATTTGGCTAGACCAAGAAGACACTGGGGAGGTTAGTGGCTGGGTGGTGGTGGTAGGGTTTCCTGAAAGTTAGTGCGGGATTGGGAAGGTTTGAGAAGTTCTAGTTATCCTTTGAAAAAAAAAAAACAGGTTTCATTATTGTTTGTTTATTTAAAACTCAAACACACAAAAGCAGAAAGAATAGAATCATGAACCCCATCTACCCATCATCTAGATCATCACAGTTATCAGGACAAACAAAGAGTTGTTGTTTCTTTTTTAATATTGGTTTCTTTTATGACTCTACTGGCTGCCAGATGGGACAAGGATGGGTGCCACTGATTGCTCTTTCAAGAAAACATGTGTGATCCAGTCTCCCCACCCTCCTCAGTGGCATGGAAAGGCAGGAACACCAGCCTGGGGCAATCAAGTATGATTCCCAGTTGTCCCATGGTGCTCTGAGATGTTTCTGCCTGACTTCATACTAGATGCTGAGCTCTTAGAGCTTGAACTTTACCTTTGGATTCTGAGGACCTGGTATTGAATGGGTGCTCAGTAAGCATTGATTGACTTGTAAGGCAAGTCATTCCGTGAGACAGGGTGGGTTCCCCATCGGGGCAGGTGCAAGTCATGTTAGTGCTGTTCACCATTTGGGGAGCACTTTATCCAAAGTGATCAGATGGTGGGATTCAGAGTTGGGTAAAGGATAATAATCTGAACCTGGGGGATCCTGCATGTGTGGTGGGTTAGACATCATCATTCTAGAGTGAAGGGGCTCCTTCTTTTGCCTGGGAAGAGGGAAAGAGGAACGCAGCAATAAGAGAGAACAGGAGAGAGCTGCACTGAGACTTCTCTCTGCCTGGCCCCCAGATTCTGGAGCCCGCAGGCTGTGGGTGTGGTGGAGCGGGCTCTGGGAATGGGGCCTCCAGACCCAGACCCGATTCTCTGGGTGGCCACAAACAGCCCACAAGCCGCCTGCACCACCAGGCCTGCGTGTCAGCCCGAGTGCTATGTTATTCACTGGGGCGTTGGCAAGGAACGGGGCTCCTTTGGGTGTGGGGAATGGAGTCCATTTCCAGCCTCTGCAGTGCTGGGCAGCTCCGGGCAGGGCTGGGGATGTCAGCAGATAGGAAATGGGGTGTTGGAGGAACGTGAGGGCAGATGCTGCAAACACTTCCCCCTCAGATCCGACCCTGCGTGTAGCCAGCGGGAGGGCCTCCAGCAGTGTGGCCCAAGGCCCACAGCAGACCCCAGGGAAAGTCTCCAGGCCCTGACTTTCATCAGTGACCTGCCCTGCCCCACTCCCTGCCTGGTCTTTTTCAGTTTAAGCTCCCAGCCCTGTCCTCCCCTCCCATACACGCATGATGTGTGTGTTAGTGTTTTAATTTTTATTCTTGGCAGAAGTTAAGACACAAAATGGATTTGGAAGGAGATGAATCCAGTCTGGGTATATGTTGGGCAGCGGCAGCTTCATTCCTGGAGTGGGTGGGCCGTGGAGGGGGAGGGGCTGGGGTGGAGAACTGTCTCCTCCTCTGGTAGGGGCCAAACTGAAAATCGTCCTCCTTGTGGAAGGCCGGGCAGTAGAGGCTAAGCTGTTAACCCTTTGGGACATCAACAAGGCAGTTCCAGTGGAGCCAGAGTCCTCTGGTCCAGTACGGTGTTAGGTAGATGTGGGAGCCCGGGATGGTCAACTCCTGTCCCACTTCCTGGGGTCTGTGAGCCCCTGGAGACTGTTCTGCCTTTGTGAAGGGAGTCGTTGCTGCCATGTCAGGTTCCAATGTGCAAGCACTAAAATGCGCTTATGCTTAAAAAACTTCCTGCCTTCTGCTAACCTCCCAGGCCCTGGAAGTGGTGGTGATGGCCCCAGTCTGGCAAGGGTTGCTGTGGCCCAGGGACCTGTTTGAATCACATTTTCTACCATGGAGGCTCTCTGGGCCTCCAGGAGAAAATGTTTTATTCCTTAAAATATATGAAGATATTCACTTTTTGGAATTGAAAAAGAAATTAGCTTTAAAAATTACAAGAATTTCTTTAAAATAATCTAGTAGGGAACATTTTTATACAAAATGCTCAATTCCAACGATGGCATCCAGTGTAACCAAGGCATTTCTGATAGACATTCTTTATCAAGATGGCTCCCGAAACCATGGCAGAAACACCGAGTGGTTCCCCAACTTGGCTGCACATTATAGTTTCCAGGAAAGAGTTTTCAAATACTGATGCCTTGGCCCCGCCTCCAGAGTGGGCCTTGTATCGATTTGTCTGAGGTGCTGCCCAGGCATTGGTGTGCTTCAGTGTCCCCAGATGATTCTTCTGTGCAGCCCGAGTTGGCAACCTTTGCTCTAATGCTTATGTGAGAACTGAAGGAAAATGAGAGAGGCCAGATTAAGAAGTGGAAGAATTTTATTGTCTGTTGTTGCATGCTGGTGCATAGAACTTGGATCCAGACCCCAAACACTGCTGCCAACTTTTGGATGAGATTTGGGCACTCAGACCTCAGGACTGGTTCTGAGTGGGGTTGGGGACGCTGCATCTTCAGGAGGAGGTGGATGCAGCATGTACTGTGGGACCTGCCAAACCTCTCCCTCCTAAAACATAGTAGCTAGTGCTTGACTCCGACTCAGAATGACTTTGATTTTTTCCAGCCTTTCTCAGTTCCTTCTCTGGAAAATGGTTCATTGTCTATCTGCTTGAAGTGACAAGGGACATCAAGACCACTAGTCAGAGGAAGCAGAAAAGCCCTGGCTTTGAAGCCTTTACTTGAGCAAGATATTTAATCTCTCTAAGCCTTAATCGCTGCATCTGTAAAGCAGATGCATTATCTTGTCTAACCTATTTCATAGTTAGAGGTTAGACAAGATAATGCATGTACATGGTCTCACACGTAGTAACTCAATAAATGGTCAAGTACTTTTCTTTGATTTATACTGAAATTGATGATTTCTTCTAATTCTAAATATCTGCCTTAATCTCTTGTTGCAACAAAACCTGGTATGTTACATTTACTAAATCTCAATGACTTTTAATTACATTTACAAATCAGTTAAATTAGCAAATTAGTAATTTAGGAGGAAAAGAGGCAGTCTTAAAATGTTAATATACCCAGCATGATCATTTCAGCAAACTAACTTCTTGATAGATACTTCATACAATTCACTAAACAATTTCAGATTTGTGAAAGTTAACAGAATATTAAACGTGTTTACATTTTTTCCCGTAACACTTGTCAATATTGTGTGGAAGCAGCAGATCCTAGAATTAGAGGAAGTGTTCCTTACAAGCCAAAGGAGTTGATTGTTAGACACAGGAATCTCTCTGGATATGTCAGTGAGACAAAGAGCAGCCTTTTTATGGCCCAAGGGGTTGTTGGCTATTGAGGTCCTCAGGCCTGTGGGAAGATAAAATATCAGTGATCACATACTATTTGGAGATAGCTTTTTTTTTCTTTTCAAATTTGTCTTTTGAATTACAAAAGTGCTAACTACATAGCTAACCACTTTGAATATTTCTGAAGCACTTAAAGTAAAACATACAAATCCCCTAATCTTCAGACATAAATGATGTTAACATTTAAGTGTCTTATGACCTCCGAATAACTATACACCACATATCATAATGCAATTTTTTTAAATTACAAAAATGGAATCATGCTGTTTTACAAGTTGCTTTTGGAATATTCTCCAGGAACCTCTTAGGCCAGTATTTCCCAAAGTGTATTTGATGAACTTCTCCTCACTCATGGTACTCTGAGAAAAAAGAGTAGTGTGGTCAAATAAGTCCGGGCCTGTGGTCATGTAAGTCCAGGCCTGTGGTTAATGAGTTCAGACTTCAGTGCGTACTCTATCCCCCTCTTGGTGATTCACGACGCATAACAGCATATTAAAGGCTCTGAAAAGTCCTGTAGTAAAGAAAGCTAATTAGTTTTTCTTAACATAGCATTTCCCTAAATTCTTTTTTCTTTTTGTTTGTTTATTCATTTTTGAGACAGAGAG
The DNA here is from genome assembly GCA_028646485.1 of Cryptoprocta ferox. NCBI lineage: Eukaryota > Metazoa > Chordata > Mammalia > Carnivora > Eupleridae > Cryptoprocta > Cryptoprocta ferox. The sequence continues at coordinate 55,829,334 of CM053573.1, forward strand.
AGACAAAGCATGAGCGGGGGAGAGGCAGAGAGAGAGGGAGACACAGAATCTGAAACAGGCTCCAGGCTCCGAGCCGTCAGCACAGAACCCGATGCGGGGCTTGAACTCACGAACCACAAGATCATGACCTGAGCCGAAGTCGGACGCTAAACCAACTGAGCCACCTAGGCGCCCTAATTGTTTTTTTAATGTTTAATTGTTTTTTTAATGTTTATTTATTTTTCAGAGACAGAGAAAGAGAACAGAAGACAGAGTGTGAGCCAGGGAGGGGCAGAGAGAGAGGGAGACACAGAATGTAAAGCAGGCTCCAGGCTCTGAGCTGTCAGCACAGAGCCCAATGCAAGGCTCGAACTCACAAAGCATGAGATCATGACCTGAGCCGAAGTTGGATGCTTAACTGGCTGAGCCACCCAGGCACCCTCCTAAATTATTTTTCTATCACATTTTAACTCCAGTAGGGTTTTTTTTTTTATATATATAGTTTATTTTTGAGACAGAGAGAGCACGAGTGGGGGAGGGGCAGAGAGTGAGAGGGAGACACAGAATCCGAAACAGGCTCCAGGCTCTGGGCTGTCAGCACAGAGCCTGACGCGGGGCTCGAACCCACGAACCGTGAGATCATGACCTGAGCCCAAGTCGGACACTTAACCGACTGAGCCACCCAGGCACCCCAGACATCCAGTAGGTTTTTAGAAGTGCCCTTTTAGGCATTCCTTAGTAACCTCCACCTATTTCCCTCTTCCATCTGTGGCATAATCTTGTGGGGTAGGCGGGAAGAAAGGAGCTCATCTATTCACTTAATCAGCAAATACTGATTGCACTCCTACTATGTGCCGATGCATTCTGGGGATGCGATAATGAGCAAGAATGCAGGCTCTCTGCCCTCAGAGACGCTCAGCATCCTGCCTGCGCAGTGATGGTATTAGTCACACGGGGATGGCTTGCACCTGGGCATGGCAGGGGGTCCTCCTTGCAGCTGTTGGAGCCCGGGAACAGCAGGCTAGAATTATCCCCACCCCCGCCGCTCCTGACCCTTCCCCATGCTGCTCCAATTCCCTACGCTCTGCTCCTGCTATAAATAGTGGTGCCTGACCCAGCTGGCCCGACGCCATGCGTTTGCTTACTCTGCGTGTGCCAGCCCTGCACCGAGGCCACGGTGCTTCACAAGCTGGGGAGAACTGACGGGAGATGGGGCCCGGGGCTTCCAGCAGGAGGCAGGAACCAACAGACAGATGGACCGAGGCTGGCTTCAGGTTTCCAAATTGGTATTTATTTTACGTTCTAGGTGGTTTAAAAGAGCTTTGTAATTGAGAAAGAGTGGGGGTGGGCTGCGGATGAAATGTGTATATTTGGGGGTCAGGGAGGTGGTGAAGAAAGTGGGTTTGCATGAGGTCAGATGGGAAAGAAAGTAAACTGTCATGGTTCTGAAGCATACTTCCCAGCTGGAACTGGAGTTGTTTGCTGTGTGAGCACACGTGTGTATGTATGTGTGTGTGCACGCGCGCGCACATCTGTTTTAGAGGTTGTGAATGCACACGCCTAGAGAGCAAGTGGGGGTGTGTGGCCCCTGAGATATTACCTATTCGTAAGCCTCTTTTGTTGAAATACTAAGGGATAAATCTGCAACAAGGATGAGACTAATGAAGAGTATTCTTAAGGGGAATTCTTAAGGGGAAAGTAACCCTAAAGGGAATTATTCAAATTTAATAAGTGGCTGTCACTTTGTACCAGTCATTATTCTAGATTATTTACTAATGCACTTTTTCTTCATCATCCCCGTGTGCGATAGGTTTTATTGTCCTCCATCAAAGTTATTCCAAGTTCAGGGCAAGGGTTTCCGGCTGGCAGGAAAGTCTAGGAGAGACCTTGTCCGTGTCGCCGCGCAGTCAGATGCCAACTGTGGAGGGAAGGCTCCTGATCTCCCACCTTGGCCCTGACTTCAGCAGATTGGCCATTTTACCCCAAGGCTTAGCTGTTCATTGAACACTTCAGATTGCCTGCCAGCACGCATGAGCCTATGAGCACGTGATGTGCGTGGTGATATGTTAGAACTGGGGCTGGTCTTGCCCAGCTTTTGGGTAAATCAGCCCTGGAGCCAGACTAGACCAAGAAGCAGCAGCCTGATTGTCACCCATTCTGGGTCCCAGAACCTGATTCTGGGTTTGAGTCACGTGGAGGGTGTGGGTATGCACCTGGTGGCATTGGTTGCCTAATCATCAGGAGGAAGGGATATAGAAAAGGACTGTAGGTGACAGCTGAATCGGAGTTGGTGGTAATTATGTAACCTAGCAGAGTAAATCAAAGTCTTTCAACCCCCAAAGCTTCCTAAATGTCCAGCTTCTCCTACTGAGGAAAAGCTCCCTCCTTGACTAGATGACTACAGTTCATTCTTTTCTCTGCCATGACCTTTCACCTTTGTGTCTCAGGTGGGTTATTGGTTCACTCAACAGGTATTTGCTGAATACCTGGCACTATTTTACACACTGGCAGTGCCCTTGTGATTATCCTCACCATTCCTGATCCCTGAAGCCTTTGTTCTAGTAGCCAGGCAGACCGGAAATAGTGTGATGGTACTTGCACAGGGGAAGTGCAGGACTCTAGGGGATAAGAGCTGGGATCCTAACCACTGCCTGACACACATCAGGTGCCGGGGACATGCCTCTTGAACTGAAGAATGTTTCCTCGGATACATACTTCTCTTCACATTTTCTGCCCCACCTCCTCCTTGGCAAGCCCACCCCACCCATCTCATGCTTGGATGCCGCCACAGGAAAGATCTGTGTCATGCTTGCCTTCTCCACTGAATAAGAACCACAGTGAACCCCAAACCAGATCCTGGTGGAGGATAGGAACAGGGATATCAGACACTCAAGCATCATCTTCCCGAACTCAAGCAAGCTCTGCTTTTCAATGAGATCACCTTTGGGGGTTCATCAGAGCCAAACTCCAAAGAGCAAATCACTGGACTTGGAAAAGCCCTTGAAAGTAGGTCCTTACAGCTTAGCAAACATTCAGTGAGTACCTACTAAGTGTCCAGAAGAGAGATTTGTAAACAAGTCACGATACACTGAAAAGAGTGACAAAGCTGAGGCCTAAGAGGTGCTCGTTGACCTCTGTTAGCTCTGTCTCTTTCCTACCTTAGCTGATGTACTGTGATCTTCTAGGACTACACTAGGAATAAGCATGGATGATAGAAAAGGGCCTTATCAGAGGACTGACTTTCTGTGCTGAACAGGGCCTGAGTATGCATATGCGCGTGTGCACGCTCAGCTGTGTGACCCATTTCTTTTGTCAGTCCCCTGATGGGTCTTGTGGGTATAGAGAGGAAAACATTCCCCTGGTTCCTCTCTCTAACCTGAGGGTTAGTGGGTCTGGTTTCTTGCCTGTATTGAGTAAAATCTATGGTCGATCTTTGATATTTCCTTGAGGTCATGATACATTTTAATTTTGGTGTACTAGAAAGATGTTGTCAAAGCTGAAAGTTGACTGGGTTCCAAGTTCTTTAAGGGTGGGTGGCTGCCTCCACCGTCTGTCAGTGTGTGGCACCTCGTGGGTGCTCTGTGTGCATTTGCTGAACTGACCTGAGCTCGGCCTCAGGGACTATACTTCTCATCAGGGGTGACTTGGGGTGACTACCTGCTCTTTGCACGAACATTCGGTGGAATACCCTTGTTTGTCTTCCTGTGCTTCTGAGGCAAAGCCTGTTACCATTCCTGATGATTGGGGGAAGATGGTATTTCTGTGGTTCTGTGTATGTTGCGGACTGAGCAGTGCTTGCTCTCTGGTGTGCTTCTTGGTATCATACTTCCTGTTCTTCTCAGTACTCTATTGCTTTCAGGGGATACTTTCAGATGGAGTGGAGTCCTGGCCTTAGGTAGTAAGGCTTGTGTTTACACACTGGTCACTTAAATAGGATCATTTTTCCTTTGTCCTAAGAGATAGAACATTAAGATCTACTTTAAGTGCTATTCAGGTCCTGGGACAGGTTTGTTTATAATACCCTGTTCATGCTTTACCTGGACTGTAATTGATTCCTTTTACAAGGACTCTTTTGTCAACCACGAGCACCAGAAGGTTTGGTGCTCTCGCTTCCTCTCCAGTCGCTATGCTACCATTTTCCTTCACTGTTTACTTGTGTGGATACAGTCCTGGCCATGGGCTATAATTAGAAACAGGTAGGTGGAAAAGAGCAGGTGGCTTTGTTGTGGCTTTGTTCATTCACTGATGAGGTCAGAGGTGAGCTCCTTTCTGGGGCTGGGAGGGGGGGTTAGAGAGAGGGACCAGGGAATGTTTTTCTCTCTATAAACACTTCATAACTTCTTGTCCCAAATGAGCTATTGTCTGATGGGGATCGTTTCCCCTTTCTCTGTGAACATGTAGAGACACTACAGAGAAATTATGATCATTATCATCATTATCATCAAGAGAGTGCAGAGAGAGGGCATAAACAGGGTGAGGGAGAGGTGGTGGGGAGCAGTCATTAGCTTAAGTGATGTAAATGTGGGCTAGTGTTGGGTAGAGAATAAGAGGGTAGAAAACAAGTCTTGCCGGAAACTTGGGAACCCTATAGCACTGTCCGTGATTTCTTGTCCCACAGGGCTACTGTGAAGTTGTATAAAACACTGTATAGGATAGAGGTATTACTGCTTTTATTTTTCAACGAAGACTATCTCTTGCACTTCTGATGCATGTATGTAGTGCAGCAAAATCAGGCCATTGCTTAATTTTGGACAGCATATAAGGAACAAGCAAAGAAATGGTATCACATGTGTCTGGAGTTGTTAAAATGGAACATCTTTCAGTCTTAAAGGACATTCATCTAAAAGCCCACTCGGTGGCAGTGCCACTGTATGAAATTAACCTCCAGTGAATGGCTTTCAGTAGAAAAGGTCCAGGACACCTGTCCCCTCAAGTTATTGCATGATTGCTATATGCCAGGCTTTCACACTCAATCTCATTAGCTCTTTTTAGCAGCTCAGGAAAGTAGGTGTTAACATTTTCATTTTCATAGAGAGTAAACTGAGACTCGGAGATTAAGCACTTTACCCAAAGCTGCCTTCTACCGAGGAGAGAAGTGGCAGAGCCCCGATCTGAACCCCGGCCTCATGGTTTCTTAGTACCTGATCTTGCCGGTACATTCCAACATTGTCACTTAGTAGAAGAGCAATTCTTTAATAAAAATTTGAGATGACTCCTAAAATCATAATGTGCCAAGGCATTGTGAATGGTTTTGATAACCTCTTCCTCCATCTCTAAAGTGGGGACAGCAATGCCCCCTGGGTTGCGAAGATTAAAAGTGATCATGTACATGAAGCCCTCAGCACTGGGCTTGGAGCTTAACCTATGTAGCTGCCTTCCCCACACCTCTGCTCTTGTTCCTCCTCCCCTCCCCGTGCTTTTATATCAGGCCCGAACCCATCCTTCTCTTTCTGACTCAACAGCATTCTGATTTCTTCCTCTCCCAGGTCTCTCTGCCTATCTCCTTCCACCCTGGCCTCAAGGTGAGGGTCCTATTGATGCTGGCCAGATAGTCCCTACTCACAGTATCCTACTAGATTAGATTCCTTGCAGTTCAATGGCTGCAGGAAGCCAGAAGTCTCAAGCTTGATAGGGTGTTTGTTTTGGGAAGAGAGATAAGGAAAACAAAGAAGGTTCTTGGATGAGACCTCAAGCCATAGGAGTGTCTGCAAAGGCACTGATTTCTGTCAAACAACTTGGCCCTCCCCTAGAGGGCTGCCTACACTGTTCTAAGGGCCATTTGGTTTTGGAAAATAAAGGCCATGGTTATAGTCCTTTTCCTGTAGAGAAACCCCTTGGTCCCACCCCTGATAACACTTCTCTATGCATTTTTCCTATAGGTCCAAGGTCAGTTTAACAGTCCTTCTCAATCTCAAATTTCTAATCTGAACAAACACTTCAGTTTAGCAAGCATTGACTGAGCCCCTGTGATGTGCCAGTGCTTTTCTAGATGCTAGGGTTACCAAGATAAAGTTAACACATCCTTGCCGTCAGGAAGTGTGTAGGTGGGTCAGAGGGTAGATATCAGAGGCACATTACGCACATGTGATCGAATTCATAAGTTATTATGAAAATATTATATGCAAAACACAGTGGAATGGTCACTGGAGGCATCATATGGTGACATTTGCAGTAAGTTTTGAAGGACAATTAAGAATTCCCCTGATGCAATGAAGGGAGAAGGGGGAGATGGTTCTGCTAGAAGAGAGGGTGTGAAAATGCAGCTTGCCCAGATTTTAGGGCTTGTGGGAGGAAGACCTGGAAAAAGTTGACTGCAGCCCACTTATAAAGAACCTGGAAGGTTGTGCAAAGGTGTTTGGACTTCATTTAATCACACTTAGATAGGAAGCTATGGAAGGTGGGTCTGTTAGTTGCTTTGTTTTGAACCAACCTCAAAAGGGAAAAAAATCACTCCTACTTCCTTCACATTTTCAAATCAGCTGCTTCCTGTTCCCTTCTAGGCCTCCCCCCTACTGCTTACATGTTTTTTTACAAAATGATATCTATGTTTTTCCCTTAACATCTTTTAAACATTTTTCATGTTGCTGCTTGCCCTTTATGGGTTACCATTTTAATGGCTGCGTAAGAATCCATCAATTATTTTGCTGTAATTTATTTAAAGCAGTAGAGGGGAAAGAACCACAAAGGTTTTAGAGTTAGAACCTATTCAAATCCTGACTGATTTACCATCTGAGTAATCCTGGACAAAATATGTAATCGCTCTGAGTTCTAATTTCTTCATTTATAAGATGCGTGGATCGTATATACCTGCCTTACAGGGCCATTGTGAGGATTATATCAAATTGGATGAATTAGGAATTGTGGCCTGGAGGAGGCACTTATTCAGTGGGTGATAGCCGTTTATCATCTTTACTGATTGGTTGAGCTTGATGTTCTAGAAGAAAAGTAGGAGGCGATGTGGAGGCGGATTAGATGGGGAGAGGAGAGTGTCAGAGAGCCAGCTTGAGGGCTCTGGACCTGTGGCGTCCAGTAGTAGCCATTACTGCACGTGACTGTTGAGCACCTGAAATGTGGTTAGTCCAAATTGGGATGTGTAGTAAATATAAAATACACACTAGACTTAGGAGACTTAGTATGAAACAATATAAAACACCTTATTAACTTTTATGTTGATTATATATTAAAATTATACTATTTGGGGTATATTGTGTTGAAAGATATTAAAAATTATTTTCACCTGATTTTAATATGTGGCTACTAGAAAATTGTAAAGGACATATGGGGCTTGCATTGTGTTTCTCTGGCTGCTTTTGATACTTTATTTTCTGTTTTTAAGAGAGGGTGTGCATGTGTTTGGGGGAGGGAGAGAGAATCTTAAATTTTTTTTTTAATATTTTATTATTTTTGAGACAGAGAGAGACATAGCATGAGCAGGGAGGGACAGAGAGTGAGGGAGACACAGAATCCGAAGCAGGCTCCAGTCTCTGAGCCGTCAGCACAGAGCCTGACGCGGGGCTCGAACCCACAAACGTGAGATCATGACCTGAGCTGAAGTAGGAGGCTTAACCGACTGAGCCACCCAGGTTCCCCGAGGGAGAGAGAATCTTAGGCAGGCTCCACGCTGTGGCTCTCACGACCATTAGATCATGACCTGAGCTGAAATCAAGAGTCGGATGCTTAACCAACTGAGTCACCCAGGCGCCCCTCTCTGGCTGCTTTGAATCCATATGACTGATTATATATAGGAAAGATAGGAGGAGAAGGTGAATTGGAGTATATGTTTGTATACTCAAATTAGTGGGTGTCCTCTGAACAGTGAAATGAAAAGCAAGTATTTATTCTAGACCAGAGAAGCTGTCTCCGCTTTCCTTGAGTGGCTATTCCGGCCCTTCCGCATCACGCACATCAGTGGTAAGATTGCTGACCAAAGTGTCCGTTGCAGGGAAGCCTGGGAAGAGTGTGACTGCCCTGCGGAGCTCCCAGAGTGCTTCAGGCCTGGCCTTCAGGAAAGCACCAGGCATCCCCACTGGCTCTTCTGTAACACATGCAGTATGCTGGGGTCCAACAACTGGGAATAAAACCATGCAGAGAAAACGAATTTGGAGGGGCGGCTTCCTCTGTAGGCAGCCTAAGTGCTCTGAGTCCTGTATAACCCTGTTCCATTGTGTGTCTCCACCTGCTCTGGTGTAGAGTCCTCAGGGAAGAAGGATTATCACCTTTATGGATCCCTAATGGATGTAAATAGATTTGATTCTGAGGCTGGCTTCCGGGTAGCATTTCAGATAACTACATGCTGTTTAGGTTTTCTAGCCAGGAATTGAAATTGTACCTTGGCTCTTAAAGTAGCCACTGTACCATTTCTTGTAGGGTTGTCAGGTAATAGAGCCTTAAAATCAAGATAAAAGAAGTAAAGAAGAATTATAAGAACTTTTATGTACTTTCCTACCATTGGTCTCCCCTGGGTTGAGCTCAGGAAACCAGTTTTTAGATGCATCTCACTGGGGTAAGAGAAAGGCAGGTGGAAGATACCAAGTTTGGAGGGCAAAAAGTAAACCACAGCAAGCACCAGTATCTGCCTTGCTGGAGAAGTTCTATCTGACTCAGCCTGCCTGACTTTGGCATTTGGTTGATGTGGATAACAAAACTGGCATCACTATGGCACTATCACTATGGCATCACTGTCCCTTTGCTAACAGCATGCTGCTGCTGCTAAAGCACTGTCTGAACCCTGATTGGAGTTGTCAGTTGGGTAAATAAAGAGTTTCAAGTTCTCGGTCAGCAATGGTAAAACTAGAAGAACATATATATGTTTTATTCACTTAGCAGCCATTTGCTGATTTCTTTCTACATGCCAGACACCATGGGGTTAACGTTTTAACTATAGGAGAAGATATGAAGGTTTCAGTAGCCATTCTTTGCTTTTATTTTCTACCTTGATTTTAAATTTGTGACTTTTACAGTCACAGAACAAGTAGCTTTCACAATTTATGAAACTGATTGTTTACTCTTTGAGGACTTCTTGTATCCTGATTGCCAATTTTATCTTTACTGAGAAATTGGGAGAAATATACTCTTTTCCCCTCCCACATTATCTGCCCTCCTTCCCTTTGAGGCATTGAGGAAGGATCACTTCTGATCTCCAGGAGCCCCACATCCCACTTCCGGCAGATATATTTACGACAAGGCTTAACCTGCTAGAGAGCCCACTCCCTCAATGCAAAGGGCCCTGTATGCCCTAGTTTGGCTCTGGCAGACTATAGCTGCCACTTCTTCGTCAGTGCCGGGCAGCCAGAGGAGGAAGTGGGCCCCCACACGGCAGGCTGGTGGGTCCTCTGTCCCTAGGGGGATTTATTTTTAAGTGGTTTCATCCCATTGCATTGCCTGTGACTTTTCAAGGCAGTTGTGAAGAGCTGGGAATTGGCCAAAGGTCTGACACCTCAGGGAGGTAGGTGGCTTTAATGACCTTAAATTGACTGGGATTGGAGATTGGGGGTGATGTTGGGAGACTTGGGTGTAGATAGCAGAATAAATGTGAAGGTTTCTTTGCTCCAAGGCCCCGCCAATGGGCCATATCTACCCACCACCCACTATACTCTTTCTTACACAGACTCAAGCCTGTGCGCATGTCCCCTTGCAGGTGTTGAGCCTCTCTCCCCACTTGGCTGCACTGGGAGCTCCCACTTCTCACCTCTCCCCACCACCTCCACATCCCACCCCAGCACTGTCATTCTCAATGCCGAAGCCCAGCCTTTCTGCCAGCTGAGGCCTCTCCAGGTTAGAGCTCTCTGGGGACCCATTCCTTTTGCAAGGAAGAAAGAAAGAAAAAGGGAGGAAAACCAGAAAGAAAGAGGAAAGCAGAAGAATGAAACTGGACCGAAGGGGCAGTGGTGCCTTGAGCTATCTCACTGCATTACAATGAATATGGACTCTATTAAGCTCCGTTCTGCCTGTTAGTGTTTCCCAGGGCAACACAGCCCCCATATGGCAAGCATGCAGCAGATTAGGGTAGGCCCCTGGGCCTCATTGAAGGCCGGTGGCTTGACTGGCAGTTGAACCCCCCCTCCACCTCCCCCTACTCCTCACACTTGACACTGCCTGTGTTTATCTAAAGCAAGGGGGGGGGCATTTGGAAGGTTTTTGTCCCTCTGAGAGAAGGGAGAGAAGGCTGGAGGCAGGGTGGGTAGAGGGAGGTTGAGGAAGGAAGGTGGGTGGAGGTGGGGTGGAAAGGGGATAGGCTAGGAGGGAAGGCCTCATAAATATTCATGAGGAGCGGTGAATGGAGAGGGAGAAATAAAGCAGATGGAATTCCTGTTAAAGAAGGGCACAATCGCCCTGTTTTGAGCCCTCCAAAAACAAAAAACAAAAAACAAAAAAAAAAAAGGGAATGGCTTTCTAGGAGTGTAGGAGCTGCCTTTATCCAATTAGCAGGGTTGTCAAATTGAATTTATATGCAATCGGGTGGGGGAATTGAGAAGGGAGTGTAGAAGAAAGGAAGTGGTTTTCCTTTTCTCTTAAGGGTTGTGGGTTCCTCCCCCCCTCCTTTATGGCTAGATTTTTAAAATTTCCTTAAAGAGAAATTTAAGGAAGGAGTATGTGTGACAAAGAAATGTGACTCCCCGGTAACTTTTTCCTCAAGTGGTAGAGGTGAGAGAGAACTAGATTTGTCCAGTGGGCAAATCAAGAGACCATCGCCCCTTTACTCAGAAGGCAGAGGTGGCTTCTTGGGGGGGGGGGGGGAGGAGGAACGAATTCTTCTGCAGAACCAAGCTAGTGTGTCTAGACTCCTTTCTAGTTCCATGGGTGGTAGGTAAAGCAGTTTGCCTCCCTGAGTGGAAATAGACTTTGAACATGTTGGTTAGCAGCTTGTTAGAAATTTTGGGTTCAGTGAATGGCATTTGCACAACCAGGCTCCCACTAGGTTTTTGAAAGGGGGATATATAACCAATCAGTAGCTCCCCTCTGTCTGTGGTGTTAATTTAAAATTCTTTTCCCTAGTCTTCCATAACATGACCCGAACTCAATTTCTACCTTGCCCCTTTCTATTCTTCTGGAAGTCTCCAAAATAGGGTGCAAGCTCCATGGGGGAAATATAAGAAATTCCATTGGAATAGGAAAGAAATTCAGCTTTCCCGATATTTAATGTTAGGGTTGACCATGGTGCTTTTAGTCTGTACATCACACAGTGATGTGTCACAACAGTAGCAAGAGATCTCCATGGTGTGACAGTGGCGACCACACTTGCTTATTCCCTCCCCAGTTTTCCTGTTCTTTTAAGTGGATTTATAGATTATATAATTTAGTTTTAACTAAAATAATGCTCATGAAAGGACAAGTGGATTAAAGAGCTTGCCTCAAAGAAACTAGGGTAGAAGAATAGGCAGGTGGTGCAAGCACATACTCACAGGAAGAGAACAGCAGAGCTGACCCTCTGCAAGCCATGTAGGAAGTAAAAACAATGATAATGGAACCCTGTCCGATGAGAAGTTAACAAAATATTTAACATTCAGGGCCACTGTTTGAAAGAGGTTATATTCATATCATTAGTGATGCACCTAACCCTTATATAGGCTTTCTGTCTTAAGCTATTAGCTTTAATTATATTGTAAAATAATCAGGATTAACAAGTCATTAAAACATGGTTTCACTTTTGCCTACTCTTTTTAGATTTTAGTTCAGCAGCCCATGTGTTTAATTTATGAATAAATGTGAATGTATTGGGGATATATGCCCAGAATGTTTTACTCCTAAGCAAGATCAGAAAAGTGTGGAGACCACTGTTCAAGCTAAGTCTTCTGTAATAGCCAAATCGCTTGATGTACCTTCCTCCAAACAGATCTCTCCCACCAGCCTTGCCTTCAGCTCTTTACATATGCATGTCCTAAGAGGCCTTCCAAACCCTTTATCCAGAAAATCTTTCCTGAAGACCCAGTATTGACAATGCTCCCCTTCCTCTGCTCTCACTTGCCGCTTCCCATCACAGTGACTGAATTGGTGATCAGTTAAAGTTTTAAAGAATGCTAAACTTGTTACATGAGAGTAACCCCCAAAATTTAAGCGGTTTTGTGCAACAACGTTTTATTTTTTGTCCTCTTCTAGATTGCATTGACTTCTTTCATCTTGTAACTATGCTTTCTGAAACCCTGTGACATGGTCGCTAGGACTAGAGAAAAGGAGAAATGGAAGCAGAGCCCTGGTTCTGTAGCTCTTAACAGCCTTAGCCTAGAAGTGACACCTGACATGTTCACTTACACTTGATTGGCCAGCACTAGTCACATGGCTCTCAGCCAGCCACAGAGGTGGCTGGGAAATGAGGAGCTTATGGATATTTGCTGAACACTGGCTGACTTAATGCCCCAAGCTGTAAGTTCCTCAGGACAGAATCCATCTTGTAGTACAGTGACTTGCATGCTGTCTTCAATGGTAGATCACAGTGATATTTTTTTATACCTGATAATAGTGAAATCATAATATACATAATTTAATAGACACACAGACAAAATTTGGATAAGGAAGAAGCTAGGAATATATTTAGAGGCTGGCTAGAGCATGGCTCAAACTTAAGAACATTAAATCTTTGCTGTTGTCTCCTGTTTGACATCAGAGTGGTCTGGGTAGATGTTCTAGATCTCAGTCTAGAACTGTACTGCCCAATGTGGTAACATTAAATGGTTACATTAAAAATTTGGTTCCTCAGTCACATTAGCCACACTTCAGGTATTTGATAGCCACAAGTGGCTAGTGACTAGCGCTTATATTACAAATATTTTCACCATTGCAGAAAATTCTGTGAAGAACAGTAAGAGATTATTCTAGATTAGGATGTAAATGGTAAAAGAATGAAAATAACCACAGAGAAAGTTACAGATAATGACCCAGGTGACATTTTTTTTTGCATAATAAAGTAGATTTAAAAATATTCCGAATTTAGTTCTAAAAGTAGTTCCAAGCAGTTGGTAAATATGACCTCAGAAACTGTTTTGCTGGGAGGCAGTATTGGAAGAGTAGAGAAAGCCCGGGGACTAGGAGTCCAAAGGCCTGACATGGAGCCCTAAATCTGTCTTAATTAGCTGGGAGACCTTCTGCAAATCACTTAGCCTCTCTGCTCCTTGCTTTTCTCATTGATAACACTCCATACCCATAGGAGTGATTCTAACCTATTATTTCATTTTCTCTGAGGTTCCTCCTAATTAAATTTTTTTCTTTTTAATTAGGTCTGTGGGTAAAAGTACAACTTTTTAAGTAAAAATGACCTTTTTTAAACCCTTCTCCTAAGTCTATTTAAACTCACTTCAGCCCTCTGAGAATTAAAATCACTGTTTCCCTGAGATTTCCCCTGATGCCACTCCTCTGAGCAGGAACACATCCTCTTTCTTGAGGCCAGGGGGCTGCCAGCATTCACCCCCCCCCCAACTCTTTGCCCCCCCGCTTCCCACAGCCACTTGGCATCATCTCTTATGAGTAAAACTTCTCTCTGCCTTCAAAGACCTTTGGGAAAAGTGAATCTTACTCTACAGAATTGGGAACATGCAAAAAAAAATGTAATTGGGAGGTCAGGAATATTTCTTTTTTAGGGCACCTGGGTGGCTCAGTCGGTTGAGTGTCTGACTTCAGCTTAGGTCGTGATCTCAGTCGTGGGTTTGAGCCCCGCATCAGGCTCTGTGCTGACAGCTCAGAGCCTGGAGCCTGCTTCAGATTCTGTGTCTCCCTCTCTCTTTCTGCCCCTCCCCCATTCATGCTCTGTCTCTGTCTCTCAAAAATAAATAAACATTAAAAAAAATTTTTTTGAGAAATATTTTTTTTCATGTAGCTAGCCCCCTTCAAAGAATGGAACAAAAATTTTGTCATATCTTGTTCTTGTCACTGAAAGAATGTTTTGTGGGTTGTTGTTGTTGTTTAGAAATAGGTCCCTCTATGATATCTGCTAGATCACATGCTCTTCCGTTTAGCTCATCTTGGTTATTGGCCGTAGGATATCCAAAGGGTAGGTTTTGTATTTAAGACCAGGAAGGCTTCCCTTTCTTTCTGAGAGAGCTGCAGGGCCCTGGGGGATCATGGATGACATGTGGCCTCCCGTGCCCTGTCTCACTTATGCTTCTGCCAGTCCTCCTGGGAGAAGGTGGAGCTGACTGCCTCCTGCTTTTGATTGATTCTCAGTTGTTTGTAATTTTCTCACAAAATAAACACTCCGAGGCTATAATTTCTCATTGGTCTCAACCCCAGAAGTATATTCTGTTGTTGTTGTTTTTGGAAAGTTTCAAAAATGTCTGCTTGGTGGAGATTATTTCAGTGGGAACATGTATGTCAGCAGTTAAATTTCTCAAATACCTTTTCTTTTTCGTGTCCAAATAACCCTTAAAAATAGCAAGTACCTAGGTGGCAACTAGGAATTCTTGTCACAAATTTATTTTCCCTTTCCTCTGCTTCTGATTTTTTCCCCTTTTTTTCTGAGAAAATGCATAGAAAATGAGAAGGATCTAGACCTACTTTGCCAAGAAAAATAACAGGCCTTACTGTTGCCTTCAACCAACTTTGAAATTGTACCTTGTTCATTTCAAAGTGTGACAGAGTTACACTGCAATTAGGTATTCCAAGTAAGCCTTAGTTGCCTTTTATCTTTATCATCACCACAAAATTCTCAGAAACTTAAGTCTCTGAAATTATCTTTCTAGACCAAGCTCACTAGGTAACTTGGTCCAGGAAACAAGTCAGTTTTCCCAGCTGCTAAATATATGCATCACAGCTGCAGTGATCCCTGCTTGCCTACTTGTGTCAGAGTTCTGCTTTTTGTGAATGAGACTTCATGTGACCTGCTTTGCGGTCCATAAGTGGTATCTGCTTACAACTCCATCATGGGGATTAAGGAGTTAACTCCTTTCTCCCTCTTGAGATACCTGCTTCCTCTCACTCCCTCCCCTTACCCAAATCCATTCTTTTCTCCTGGTTGGTTATAAAAGCTGGATGGTGGCCGACAGCAAAAGTGGGGTCTGTTTCCATTTTGAATCCTATAAATTACCAAGGGTGCAGAAGTAACAGTAATTGTTTGGCTGGTCCTCATTAAGCAGGAGGGGGTCTGGGCTGAATTTCCTCAGTAAAACCTTTGTCGACTATACAACCCAAACAGCTCTGGAGCCCCCCCGCCCCAGATAAGAAACAGCCCCCCTGTGTTCTTTGTCTGCTTGTCTTCTCTTTGCCCTTTATTGCTTTGTATTCATATCCTTCCTCCTTGCCTCCTCCTTCCTTTCTTCCTTCAGACGGATGCAACAGGTGTGAACAGTCTTAAGGAGTTGAGGAAACTGGAATACATCAGGATCAAGTTCCCTACAGTCCTTAGTTGGTAATTCATGCAGTGTTCTAGATAAGTGCTACTTCATTGGGGGGAAAATAGAAATCAAAACAAGTAGCTGGAAAATTTAGAGGACACCAAAAGCTTGCTTTTTGGTATTAGTTTACAATCTATTAATGTAGTTGTCCTCTAGAAATTGCTGTTAAAATCCTTCCCCATTCTACATCACACCTCCTCCAACTCTGTCTGCTAAGCACTCACCAGGTGCAGAGCATGGATAGAAAGAATGTGAAAAGGCTCCTATTGTGGTTAAAAGTACAGAGCTTTGAAAAGAGCCCAGCCTGGGTTTCATGCCAGGTCTCTGGTTCTGGGACCTTGGGCAAGTTACTGAGCTCTTGGAGCTCAACTTCCTCACCTATGAAATGGAGGATAACAATCCCCACCTTCTAAAACTTGTATGAAGATTAAAAGAGGACCTTATGCAAAGAGCTTAGCAAGACTCCCTTAGTGGAAATGGGCATGTGCCACTCCTCCCATCACTGCCACCCCGCAGCCACACTCACCCTTTGCTGCTTTTTCCTTAAATATCAGCATATTGCTGATAACATAACTTACTGGGTTGTCTGAAAAAGAGTGAAAGTTCTCTCTACACCACAAGGAGATTATTCTAACTTGACAGCAAAAACTTTTGAAAAGCTTCCTTAAAAATTTTCTTTTGCCCCCGTGTCCTTTCCGGAGCAGTAAAGGAGTCTTGGTCCTTTGATGTCCAAGACCTGAAGAAAAGGGAGGGATTAAAAATACAGGGAAAAGAACTATGTTGTGGAAAACATTCTGATTGTCAGTGTGGGGCTGCAGCCCAGATCTGGTTTGGAGGGTGCTTGTGGGACAGAGCAAGTGTGACCGTCTTAACTTAGGTGAAAAAGCCAAAGGAGCTTAGAGAAGGGAAAGGTTGGGCAAATCCCAAGCACTTCCTGGCACAGAGCAAGAGTCTTAAAGGCCAGCCTTCCATCTGCATGTTGGGAGTGATGGGGTTGGAAGGCTGAAGACGGACTCTTACAACAGACTATACAAGTAGCCAGAACTCTAGAGACTGGTAGGCACAATATTTCTCTCAACCGGGCAGCTTAGCTACTTCCCTTGATTCTTCAGTGGTGACTATAAGCCTTGGAATGAGTCCCTGATTAGATAAATGGGTCCAGGAGAGTGGACAGTCTGAATATAGGTCACCTTCCTGGAAATATACCATTTATATTGGCACATGTGCATGGTTCAGGAAGATGCATCCGCTGTCTAGATTGTTGACATGTTGCCTTTGATGTTATCTGAAGTTCATTCTAATGCCTGTCTGCCTAATTAATAAGAATGTTGGCCTTGTTGGCCTAATGTTCTGTAAGGACAACAGTTCTGTAAGCACAACAATAGAAGCGAATCTTGATTTAAACTGTGACAGAGGTGCATGTTAGAATGGACACTTGCCTCCATGTGATTTTGGTGAATCTTTTAAAGACCGTAGCTTAAGGAAGGAGGCATAAGGAAATATTGCTGCGGAAGACACAGGGTTAAAGCTCCAGGCAGGCAGTAAGAGGGTGGCTGAGAGCTGAGATGCATCATCGAGTAGCTGGAGGTACAGTGCAGTCTAGAGCCTCAAAGTGACGTTCTGGGGGTGGAGATGCTACATGGACGAGAGCAAAAGTACAGATTTTGTAGAGATGGAAAACACTAGGATTCTAGCACCCAGGAGTAGAGAGAAGGGGCCTTGGTGACATGTGACTTCTGTCTGTGTTTGTGTTTGGAGGAGTAGAGGTTACACACGAAGATAGGTTGATTCCAGGAATCGAGAGAATTGATAGGAATATGGGTGAAGAGCCGGGGGTGAATCAAAATAGGAGTCTCTGAGACTTCAGGATTCATTAGTAACATCCCCTAAATAAGGGGTTTGGCACTCATGATAGTGCTGTCTGCAGGTCTTGTACCAGCGGCATAGCGTGCCATGTGGCCGTGGACATCCGGCTTCTTGCAAGCAAATGGTAAAGAGCATGTCATCCTGTCCAGCATGTGTGTGAGGCGCTCACTGCCCAGAGTGCTGGACGTGGCTGCAGGTCCCAGGCCCTCTGCTCCTGGCTCCCTGCCCTTGTTGCTGCCGGCACACTGGGCAAGCCGTTAGCTCTTGTACCACAATAAAATCCTCTTCTAGCTCAAGGGGTCTACATAAACGAAGCTGCTTTTAGGTGAGAAGTGACATGACAGTGTTCCTTGGTCTTCCAGCAGCCGGTCAGGTCAACAGTCTGAATGTTGCCAGCATGTGTGACGGAGGCAGGGGACAAGGGGACAAAACCAGGCTCTGTGGCTATCACAGTGGCATCCCGGGCAGTCTCACTCACCACAGCCATTTTTCTCTTTCTCATGACAGAGTGGTGCGGGGGATTGTGGTAGCCCTTTGAGTGACTCCGGTGGCTTATGGGACTTTGGCTTGGACCCTTTTTGACACCGTGCTGCATGGGATGATGACGACTCGGAGAGAAAAAAGGCCTGAGGTCACCCTCGCTTGCCTCCTTTTAGCCACAGCAGGCTGCTTTGCTGACTTGAGTGAGTGCTTTCTTTCCCTTTCTCAGCCTGCCCATCTTAGAAGAATATTTGCCTCTCATGTCAAATAGAAGTATTACACATTCAGTAGTAACCCTTTAAAAAGGCCTTCCTTTTCCTGGATTTCAAAGAACACTTCATTCCTACGGGCCTCCAGGGACACACTCAGTAATACAAGAGGACAAATCATCTTGGCAAGATCGTATCGGTTATATTTTAGTGTTATCATCATTTTGAATATATACCAGAGAAGAATGAGTAATAAGAACTGCCCTTTATTGAGCACTTACTATATGCCATCATGGCAGGCAGTTTACATGCATCATTTGTGAGCTTCACAACAACCTGTGAGGCAAGTATTACTAGCCCCGTTTTATAGGCAAGAAATGAAGACACAAACAAGGCAAAAGTGTCCTGGCTCAGAAGCCATGGCACTGGGATTTGGGCCCAGGTCCGTCCAACTCCAGAGCCTACGCTCTTGCCTTTACACTGTGCTGCCATTCCGCTCCACCTTTGAGAATGAGCACAGGTTGGGGAATGGACCCAAGGACAGTAGAATTCTCCAGAGAAAGACCAACCCCTCTGGGTTGCTCAGCTCTGAAAGGCTGCCTGGAGGCTGTGCTTCTAAAAAAGGTCATGTTATGGGTTTCGTGGGGGGTGTCCGTTCATTGCCGTGTCCCCATTCTTCCTCCAGACCAGGTCCCTCAGGTCACCGTCCAGCCCTCTTCCACCGTCCAGAAGCTCGGAGGAACTGTGATCCTGGGTTGTGTAGTGGAGCCCCCATGGATGAACGCCACGTGGCGCCTGAACGGGAAGGAGCTGAACGGCTCAGATGATGCTCTGGGCATCCTCATCACCCGCGGAACCCTCGTCGTCACTGCCCTCAACAACCACACTGTGGGACGGTACCAGTGTGTGGCCCGCATGCCTGCGGGAGCCGTGGCCAGCGTGCCAGCCACAGTGACACTAGCCAGTGAGTGCTATTCCTTTGCTCTTCTGCCATGGCACATCGCTCTTCCCCTCTCCCATTCTCACTCTCTTCCCCAGGCCGTTCATACCCCGTGTCATTTGTCATAATAATAAAAGGGGGGCTTACAATTTGAAATTTCAAACCAGAGAGTGGTAACTGCCTGGCTGCCCCTGATGGTGGGGAACCACTGTGCCCTGGGGAGGCTGTTCTGAGTAGGGACAGCATGTGGAGAGGGTGTCCAGAAAGAGGGGAACTCGACATGGTAGAACTGTTTGTGTGGGCCCCAGACCTGGGCCATGCTGTGCCTTTCTACGTGGTTATCTGGGCGTGCTTGTGCCGGCTGCCCCCTGGTCCCTCTGTCCCCCGTACTCCATCCTCATGGTGGTTACAGTCAGCGCACTTACAGGGCTCTGTGTAGCCTGAGCAGAGCTGCCCATCCCACACCGGGCCTCCTGTCCCAGTGGCAGACACAGTCCACATGCCTGGGATACAAATAGTAGAACACAATGAAAAGGAAACTGTGACAAAGGGTAAAGCGAACAGAAAAGAGGATGAGATTGGGGGTGGTTTGGTCCAAGGGGGATTCTGGGAGAAGACTTTATACTCCTCTTAATATATAATTACCACTTGGGGATATTATGGCACCCAGGTGCAAAGCACACATTACCTGCTTTTCTACCCATTGTACATATGGAGACCAGACTTAACTGACGAAATAAACTTCAGAAGGCTGCAGCCCCAACACCTGTTCTCATATGCAGAGTCTATAGCAAGGATATATTAAGAAGGACCTCTTCTTTCCTGGAGCCTGAAGCATGGGGAGTAGGAAAGCTTGTTGAGACTTTAGTGGTATTTGGATTAGGATGTTGAGAAGATGTCCAGAGCTTTTTCCCTCCTGACCTAGCAGTGTCCCTTTGTCCCTGACAGCCTTGCTTTGGACTGCCAACCCTTCTGAGTGAGTATGTTAGGGGTCAGGCCAAAGCAGCAAACTTGTGAAATGCTCCTTAAAGTTTGGTTGGGGTCCCTGGAGGGTGTGAGGTGTGAGGCCTGGGAGGAAGGGGGGGGAGATGGGGAAGCAGCAAAGCAGGGGAGAAAAGACTTACCTCCCACCCCCACTCCTACCCTCTGTTTCCCAGGGCCCTGGAGGGACTTCACTCCAGGAGAGAACAGAACAGAGCCACCCAGCAGGCAATATTCCTGTTATTGGGAAGCCATGAAGCAGCCCCACCCTTTTCTCAGAGAAGGGAGAAGGCAGGGAGGGTTCCTCATCTGTCTCCCCAGGGGGCCAGGCTGAGCCTGGCTGCATCTTGGAGCCTCCCCACACAGTGAGAGCCGTTTGCTGTGGTGGCGGAAGGAGCACCCATCAAATCTGAGCCCCAGGCCCCTGGGAAGCAGGCTACCATACTCTGCATGCTCCGGAGGAAGGCAGACCCTCACTGTGCTTGTGGGGCACAAGGAGGGTGGTGGAGGGGTGCTAGGTGAGGAGGGTAGTGGACAGGGAGGGGTCCTCTCATCCTACAAGAAGGGCTGAGATCAGAGTTACTCTTCCTATATTTAAATTATAATGAAAACTGCATTAGAGAAAGTACAGAATTCATAGGAGATAACATTTCCCCTCAGCCCACCATCATCACACAACCACCATTACCATTTTGGAGTATGCCCTTCCAGACTTTATCCATACCCACACTTGCTTTTTTACTGAAGTCTGTAACGGACATACAACATTAGTTTCAGGTGTATAGCATAGTGATTTAACGTTTGTATACACTGTGAAATGATCACCACCATGAGTCTCGTTACCCTCTGTCACCATACAATGGTGCCGCACATTATTATCCCCATGGCCTATTTTATAACCTGGAAGCTTGTACCTCTTGATCTCCTTCACCCATTTTTCCATCCCTGCCAACCCTCCTCCTTTCTGACAACCAGCAGTCTCTTCTCTGTATCCATGAGTCTGGGTTTTGTTTTATTTTTTAGATTCTACCTATAAGTGAAATCATGGGGTATTTGTTTCTGACTTACTTCACTTAGCATAATGGCATCCCCATCCCTTCACACTGTTGTAATGATACTAGTGAATATACAGTTTCTATCCTTATTCTCTCCCCCTCGACATTGTATGGTTAGCATTTTTTTTGTTGGCCATATGACCATATTTACTTGTTCTTTTGTGTTGGGCATAACGTGCATCCAGTAAAGTACACCAAGTGCACAGCCAGTTCCATTTTTCATATGGATACACTGTGTGGCCATCATTCTAGAAGGTTTCCCCATTCCCCTTACTAGTTCATCTGTCCCCTCAGCACCCGTCAGAGCACGATTGTGGTTACTAATGGCCCTAGAACATCCTCTGAAGGGCTCTGTCATTTGTACCGAGCACTTTTTCTACTGCTGGGCAATTAGGTCACTTCCGGTGTTTCCTTATTACAAGTAAGATGTGCCTTATAGCAGTGTTTGTGCCTTTAAATAAGGACAGTCCTGCTCATCTACAAGGGTTGCTCATCTGCAAATGGTCAGCACGTGTCTGTGGAGACTCAGGAAACTCCATAACCATTCATTTGGACTAATTAGGAGCCAGGCTGAACCTTTTATTTGGAGGAAGGGATAGTTGGAGAGTCGATTTATGGTGGAGCTCTCCTTCTACTTCAAGGTGTATCTGTGTGAGGAGAGACCATTTTTAGCCTTTATTTGTAAAAAAATTCCTGGCCACTCTTTCTCTGGTGCTTGAAGGGATCTGTGGTTGGCAGTGAGGGCAAAGGGGAGGGTTTGGTTGCAACCCAGAAGGCACAGTGAGAGAAGAGGAGGCTTGTGCAGAAGCCCAGCGAGTCTTGCTTGCAAGCCAAGAGCTGTTGGCTCGTCATTGAGACATGAATCAGAAGTGACATGTTTGGAGCTGACCAGAAGGCCAGAGAAGTGCTGGAGAGGAGAGAGCGGGCTTCGAGGGGCCGCGTCCCGGAGAACAGGGAGTCAATGGGGGTGGAACTGCAGCCTCCCAGTCTTGGAGCAGGAAGGTGGGAGCGGCGGCCGAACGAACGGGGTGCTGTCTTTGGGTTCGTGCCATGGGGGATTTGGCCCAGACTCTGCAGTTAGATTAAGTTTCCGAAAGCACATTCCTGAGCAGAATGGGGGCTGTGTTTTGCTGGTTGGCTGATGGAGGGAGGCCGAGCAGTGAAGGGATTACCGAGGCCTGGTCTGCATTTAGAGGGAAGGCCAGGCAGTGGCGTGCCCATGCACACGCACACACACCCGCCCACACTGGCCACTTAAGGCTTCCTTTTTCTCTGGCCTCTTCTGCACGCATTCAGATGTTCATCCTCAGACAAAGCACTCGCTGTTCGGCCTACCTAGCAAGATGCCGTCTCCCGTGTCTTAGTGAAGTCCTAGATCCCTGTGACCTTTCCATAGTGGGGGCTGGGACCTGGCTTGAGGATTCAGGGGTGCGGAGGAGGTCTCTGGCAGAACTTTCCTGGTACAGATCTCTTTTTCTGCTGGAGGCTGGGGGGTACTCTTGGACTGCACCCCTGGCTGTTGACCTCAGCCTCTGGTCTTCAGGTAAAATGGAATCCATGCGGGTAAATGCCGTCTTCATTCTGTGTGGCGGTATCCATCCCACTCCTCTGTGCAGAACTTGTTTTCCTATTGAATCTATGGAGATTTTGTGGTAAATCTCTCTTGCTGCTCATGCCTCCCCTCAGACCACCTTGTCTAATTCTTGCTTTTTGAAATACTTTTAACTTTGATCTCCTTTCTTTCTCCTTTTTTTATAAGCTTTATACCAGGAGGTCAGCCACGCTACGTGGCTCAAGTGTTCCCACTCTGCACCTGAACCAACAGCAGACTTTGCCAGTGGACACCATATTCCTTTTTTCCATACTCTGATTCCGCCTTAGAATTGTTCTCAACACATCCCGACAAGTAGTCACAATTTATCAGAGGTGACATACAGTGTGAAAGCTCCTTTCTATCCCTTACCCCTAATAATTCAAATAAACTTCTACATAATTCTTCATTTTTAACTTTTTTTCCATTTTTTTTATCCTTTAATTCTGCCAATTATCCTATCACCCCTAAGTTCCATTCATTGTTGGAAATACAACAGGTGGGAACTGGGTAGTAATCCTATAGCTGGGAACTTGAATCCTCAAGCTAATGTGGAATCTTAAGCTGATGCTGGCTAAATTGAGACCGATCTGTAACCCCTCTATAAGGCCTTTACTCGCTAAGACCCAGGCATGTACCTGAATTATCCTTTCTGCCCTCAGACCTTAGAAGGTGAGGCTGCTGACATCTGCACTCCCCTTAGGCAGCTGTCTCTATGACTGACTCTGAGGAAAGCTCAGAAGGTTATAGGGGCCCTTTGTTACCATAATTTAACCCATGAATAAAATGAAGAGACAAACTAATATAAGGGGAGAGAGGAGAGACTTAAAACTTAAACCCAAGGTGTTTTTTTTTTTTTTTTTTTTAACTCTTCTCCTAGAAGTTGTTGTGACTTTGGGCAAGTCACTAAATCACTTAGATTACCACAACTATGAAGTGATCATAGTGATAATTATAGCATCAATCTCCTGGGTTTTCTTGATTTTGTTTTCCAGTTTTTTTTTTTTTTTTTTTTTTTGAGGATTGGATGATATGATAGTAATATGTTGAAGCATTTTATAAATTCTAGGCTTTCTTTGTTTACCCCTTTGGTTGGCAAACTTTTGTAGAGTGCCCTCCTGCAGGAGGCTCTGGGGCCTGTATCCACCTGTGTGCTTCTCAGCTCCATTCTGGGAGCAGTCTTTAGAAGACCAAGTCCAGGAGTGGTGAAGCCTCCACTCCTATCCAGACCCAAGACCGAGGGCTGGCTTGTTGGGATCAGCTCTTTGTATACACACGATGTCCAACCCAGATTCCTACTTCCTTCGCGTTGGAGAGTAGCCGTGGTGTCCCTGCACTGTGTGCTGTCCTTATAGCCCACAGAACTGCCCCATTTCTGCTTTGCCTGGTTTACCACTACTTGTTCTTCTAACCAGGTAGTTGTTGGGTTGTGCTGGCCAGCTGGGCTGACCCTGGCTCTCGGCACAGTGATTCCACAAACAGAAGCCATTCAGCTTCCCCCACCTCTGATTCCCATCAGACAGCTCTTAAGGTCTTCTAGGCTCAGACCCTGAACTAGCATAGGCTGTAAAGGACCACTGTGGACATGTCTTTATTACAGTATTTCTAGGGGCGCCTGGGTGGCTCCATCAGTTAAGTGTCCGACTCCTGATTTTGGCTCAGGTCATGATCTCATGATTTGCAAGTTTGAGCCCCTCATCAGGTTCTGTGCTGACAGCTTGGGATTCTGTCTTCTTTTCCCTCTCTCTCTGCCCCTTCCCTCCTCAAATAAATATTTAAAAAATAATAAATAAAATACTTCTAGCTTTGCTTTATCCCTGATTTGGCCAGGCTCTCCAGAGGAGCCAAACCATGTTACACATACAGATGTACTTTGGAGACATTGTGAGTTTAGTTCCAGACTACGCACAAGAAAGTGATTCAAATGAATTTTTTGGTCTCCTAGTGCATATAAAAGTTATCTTTATACTATACTGTAGTTATCAAGTGTGTAATAGCATTATGACTTAAAAAAGTAGAGACCTTAATTTAAAAATAGTTCATTATTAAAAATGCTAGCCACCAACTGAGCTTTCAGTGAGTTGTAATCACTGATCACAGATCACCATAACAAATATAATAATGATGAAAAGATTTGAAATATTGTGAGAATTAATAAGTTGTGACAGAAAATGAGCAAATGCTATTGGAAAATGGCACTGATAGACTTACTTGATGTAGGCTTGCCACAAAACCTCAAGTTGTAAAAAGAAACAAAAATCCCAATATCCACAAAGTACAATAAAATGAGGTATGCCTGTGTAGATATATGGAGAAGGAAATAAAAGGAAAAATAGATTTCTTTTAAAGAATTGCTTCACATGATTGTGGAGGCTGTTAAGTCCAAACTTCACAGGGCAAGCCAGCAGGCTGAAGGTGAGAAATCCCACCTGGGAACAGTAAAGCACCCATTCTCGAGCACGGAGTTCAGTGTGTGGATGTTTTGGAGATTGGTGTCCTGAGAACTGGGGAGTGTTCAGAATTCCAACAGAGCACCGTAAGACCAAACCCTTGCCTTTGAGGAGCTTTTAACCTAATGGAGAAGATTGACTGCAGTGACATGGTAGCCACAAAGCAAATCAAACCCATGAGTCTCCCTACAGAGATATAAATTGATTTTACTGGGAGCTCAGGCTAACGGTGATTCATCTCAATTTCAGGGAATTGAGGAAGACTTGGGAGTTGAGCCTTAAAGAATGTGTGTAGGACAACCTTTATCATTTTTTGAGTTCTCTCATACCTTTCTCGGACCTACAACTGATTTTAACTCTCAGCATTGTGTACTTTGATTTAAGCCCAGTGCATTTTCTGGGATGGTGCAGACACTTCCATAGTGAGCTTGATTTCCAGAGTGAGGTGATTCCATGGGGAGTACAGTCAAGTCCTGAATGTAGCCACCAGGTGATTGTCTCTCTCTTGCTACCCCATCTGCTTCCCCCACAACTCCCCCCATTTCACGCTGTTTCTCTTTTCCCTTTGGGAATGTGTGTTTTGTGATTAAGAAAGGAAACTTCAGAGTTTTCTCCAATGCCACTCCTCTCCACCAGTCTGCTTCAGCCAGCCGGTGATTTCGTTAACAAAACAAGAAGGAACCATTCACTCCAAGTTGGAAAAATATTTGTTGTTAGCTTAGGCAGCTAAGGGAATCCTGTCCAAGCCCTTTGCTTTGCAGTGAAGGGGCGGTGGCAGGAAGAAGAGCTGGGGAGGGAAAGGAAACACAGGTGGCCTCCTGGGCTGGTCCTGGATGGGGAGGGAGTCTGCCTCTGAGAGCTGGGCTGGCGGTACTGGCAGGCTGAGTGTGAGAGACTGAGGCAGCTCTGCGGTGGGGAATACACAGTTGGAAAGGGAGAATGAGCCTAAGGGTGAAATTTAGCTGCCTCATACTGTAAGTTTTGTTTTGCTTTGCCAGTTGGACAAGAAAATTATTGAAAGCTTCCACCCAAAAGGAGCTAAGCAGCTTGAGTATCGAAATAGGAAATAACTAAGGAATACCTTACAGTATTAAACCGAAGTCCTAGTAACCTTTTCTGTCGTACTGGATACAGGCAGAAATTCATACCTCACAAGAATTTTCCGATACTCGAAAAATCTCCAAATGACATTGACAACACTAATTGCATCAGGCCTGGTGCAAATGCTCAGACAAACGTGTGTTGTGAGCTTAGCCCAGTGCATCGTGGCAGTAACTATCTTCCCCCAAATAGGCAGGGTTCCAATTCTCTATTTAACAACGGTCAGAATTTACCAAAAGAAGATCTCAAGTCCATGGTGCATCTTCTACCAAGGACACTCTAAGAACTCCTACCCTTCTCCCCTCCTCAGCCTGTTCTTTGCACACACAGCCACATGCTTAAGTAAAATCTTAGGTCCATCTTCTCATGGAAGAGAGAAGGGGAGGACCTCCAGTGTGTTGAGCCGGTACCACTTATAAATTCAATGAGCCAGAGCAGACTTTGGGAAGTCTTTTGTACAGGAAGATGAGGGAAACATTGATGAGCTTGCTTGAAATCCCTGGAGCCCTCTAAGGAACATGAGGCAAGATGATTCCTTTAAAAAAAAAAAAAATCAAGAGAGCAAATGAATCCCTTGGCTCCCCCCCCACTTTTTTTTTTTTGATGTGTGTGGAAAAATTTAGGGATTTCTACTTTGGCCCTGTTTTTAGAATTTGAACCTTTCCTGGAATCCTGTAATAACCCTGAGAACAATACAACCCGTACAGGTGGGTCAGTGTTCCCATCTAAGATAAAGGACTATCACCGAGGAGTGAGAAAAAATGTAGGCAAAGGAGGAAAAAACTAGTTGAGGCAAAGCCAGTGTTTTGGAAGAGGGGGAAGGAAAATCATGTTTAATGTTGAGTGACTGTGTTCCTTATCAACCTGTGGAGACTCCAGGAATCACAGAATAGGACTCAGGCTGTGGTGTGGCACATAGCTCATCTCTCAGCCTCCCCTCTGGACCCACCAAACTCTGCCATTTCCTCATCTCATCTTGCACTTTCCCCATGTTTTTGGAATGGTGCTCCATCTGCCTGTAACACAGTCCTCTCCATTCCCTTTCCCAGAACGTTTTCATCTCCCTTGGGTTAACGAATTCCTTCTCCATTTTTAAGATGCAAATATCTTCTCTAGGAATCTTCTTGATACCCTCAACTTCCCAAGCCTGGAGTGGGGTCACCTCTTCCCAGCTTCCTTACCATTCTGTGTTTACTTCTATACCCCTCTCATTTGCCTGGAGGGCAGGGACTTTGTCATTCATCTCTATGACCATGACCACATGGCCTCCTACAGGGCCTGGCACACAGTAGGCCTTCAGGGAATGTCTAGAAAGAGGCAGACTCCTAGATAATATGTGTCTGAGGTCCAGAAGGCCAAGAAGGGCATGCAAAAGGTGAACAAAGATTTCTTCACCAAATCCTGATAAATTAAAAGGCTTAAGGAAGTAAAAAGAAAAAAAAAAAGATGAAGCAAGAACTCTGGGCATAAACAGGTTGAAGATACAATTAGATTCAGGGAGGACTCAGAAAAATTGACAGATGTCAGAAGTCTAAAGGCCTGTTTACAAGGAACTGAGATGTTTGGAGGAATCTCTGGAAACTTCAAAGGGAGATGCCAGTGAATGTGGCTCCGAGTCCTTATGAGACACTTCATGGGATGCTATCCAAGATGGTGGGTGGTTGGCATCAGTAGCCACCACTGCTTATAGGAATATGTAGTTCCCAGGTGTGTGGGCAGAAAAAGTAGAACCACTGTGGGCCCCAGTGGCTTTAGGGCAGTGCCCCTGACTCTCCGACCCAGAGTTCTGTATGTGAGGACCATGCTGAAGTGCTCATCTCCATTCTTCCTCAGTGCCTCGGCCTCCCATTTTCTCTCCCCTCCCTCTTCCTGTACAGGCTGCCAGCCTGCCAAACCCTCTGCCAGGATCCAGTTCTGGCTCTCATGATCCCAGACCACCAGGATTCACATTAATTTTCCCATTGCTAAGTTTATAGTTTATATTCGGTTGATCAGAGAAATATGTATGATGTGGGTTGCTGGCAACTAGATCTTTTTTTTTCTTCTCTTTTTCTTAAGTGTGTTTTTTCAAACCATTTCATTCCTTCATCTAGTCCAGAAGAAACTCCCTAGTTCTGCTAACCAGCCCTACCTCAGTGCAGAACTGAAGTCAGATAAATGAGATGGTCTACAGACATCTCTGTGCATCTGGCTGCCAGACTCAGAGGAGACATGGCTCCCATCCTTGCCTTGTCTTCAAGGATTGGTCACATTTTGTATTCTTATTTCTTTTTTAAAAAAGACTTTTAATGATTCAGGCCAAGAAATTCCTGAAACATTAAGCCAGTTTATTGCACATCATTTTAATGACATTGCAAACTAGGTTCTTTTTATTTTCCCTTCTTTCTGTCTCGCGCCTCCTTTTATACCCTCTCTCCTCTCCTGCCCACCTCCAGTCTTGATTTTGATCTTCTGCCCTCAGCCTCCCGGCTCTTTCAGTTCTTCTCTGTCCTCAGCCCTCTCCCACTGCTCAGATCTGAGTGCAAACCCCACCTCAACTCAAGGGGAAAGAAAGAAACACAAGATTGAACAACTAATATGTTTGGCATCTGCCACAGCCTTTTTATACACCCATGTAGACTGTTTTTATTTAAATAAGAGAGAGCATATGCCTTGCTTTCATCAGAAAGTGTGTTTGAGAAATTTCATGTCATGTTTCCATGGCTCTCAGGAGAGAGTTTTTGGAGCCAAAATTATTTGTGCAATTGGACAAGCAGGAAAAAAAATCCTAATGGAAGCAAATGTATTTATCCATTCTCGTGGCCTGGGAGGATGAGTACTCTGTCCACTCCCTTTGCCCTTTCTAAGTTGCTCTGGAGCTCAAGGCCACCTGACCCAGGTTGGGATGCTGGGACTAAGCCTGCTGACCCTACTCTCTCAAACTATCATACCCTGCTGTGTGCGTTGTTTTTACCTGTCTTATCTAGCAAAGTACAGATCCCTGAGCTTAGGAACTGTATTTTGTCTTCATGATATCTTCTGCAGTGCCAGGCATACTAGACAATTCTGTAGCTCCTGGCTGAATGAATGAATCAGTGATGCCTGGAAGGGGTGGTATGTGCCAGACATCTACTATAGAGTACGCTGATTTTGCCCAGCCTTGTGGGCTGTAGTTGGGTTTGGCTTCAGCGGTCTGTGTGACAGGGCTACGTGCTGGCAAAAGGCTTAGTCACTACCCAGAATGCATGGCATCTGAGACGCTTGCCCATCTCACAGTAAACCCCATCCTTGCTGGACACCAGGCTTTCTGGCCCTAATGGAAGCCCAGTTCTACTCCGGGCTCTCCTCTGCTTCTGTAGTTGATTGTCATTGTCTCCCACCTGCAGAGCACTTGATTTCAGAGGGCTCATCTTGAAGCCATGCCAAGGCATGGGTCCTCAGGTGACTTGGAGGTTGAGAGTAGTGTGATCCTCTGCCCATCAGTGAAGCGGGATGGGGCATAGGAGCGCCCCTGCACTGTCGGAGCCCACATAGGAAGGTAGTGCCTAGGACCCTGCCCCTTCTCAAACCCCACCTCCAAGTCTATCCTGCAGAGCGGTGAGCCACAGCTTCTCCAGAGAAAGCTCTTCATTTTATTTCCCTTGAAACTATGTCAGCTTTCAAAAACCAGTCAAGGTGCAGGGAAAGGCCACAGGGTCAGCATGTCACTGAAGAGGGCGATATTAGGGCAAAGTCTTTCTATGCTTTGTAACATCAGCCGTAGGCACAACAAGCCACCACAGGGATGCCTGGAAGCCATGAGAGTTAGGCAGTAGA
>CM053573.1:55859200-55902126 GCA_028646485.1 Cryptoprocta ferox
GCCCCCCCCCCCCCCGCAATCTGATGGATCCTGTCCAAACCTGAGAAGTCAAGTACATGTTTGTCTCTACACAGGGGATAGGACAGGACTGACTATACATAAGAATGCCTGGATGGGTAGAAAATGACTTTTTTAAAGTAAGTATTCAGCTGAGTTCATGGAGATGGGGATGTTGGTGACCCCATGCAGCCCCCAGACAAAGGCACTGCCTACCTGACTTCTTCCTTAACTGTGACTTGAAGCCTAAGAGAGATCTCTGGGAGAGGAGGCCCAGATGAGGAAATGCCTTGAAAAGCCTTATGGATTACATCCGAGGCACTTTGCTGTGATGCAGTGCACCCTATAACTGGATGTGTAAACTGTATAAAAATTAGGGGGATGAGCCTCCAATTAAGACTTGACAATTTTGTGTCATGGGAATTCATGAACATACACCAAATATTGTAATTTAATTCATAGCTCTACTGAGCCAAAGGAAGGATCCAGGCTAGAAGGTGGTAAGAAATTCAAATGGGCTTAACCTAAAACCTATCTATTTGTAGTCTCACATGTGACCCTGGTGATGGCAGCCACACCCACATGCTTCTAAAAGTTCTTGTTTTCCTCTCCATTTTCCCTTGGCTCAGAAGGTAAGTGCCTGATGTACCCTGTAAATGTGAAGAGGAAACACTGAGCCTATCACATGACTTGTGTCTGAACAAAGTCCTATAATCTGTGTATCTAAGAGTCCTATGGAAGTAATGGATCAGAAGATACATCTTCCATTAAGAAACTGAGAGCTTAGAGAGAAGGAACTAGGCAGGGTTCTGTATGGAGCCTAAACTATTATGGGCTTTCTTGGAAAGCACAAAATTCTGTGAGAAGGAAATTCTGTAAATACAGAGATGGCCCCAAAGTCCAGGGCTTCTGACCTGTTGAGAGCTGAGGAACAAGAGTGGGCTTATTGGCATTTGATTAGTGCAGACAAGTTAATAAAATAGCCGAAAGAATACACAAAGAGAGGATGCACAAGAGGGGTCTGGGGGAAGGTAAGAGGATTAAAGCTGCGAAAACATTCCCCTAATGGATTTCTCAAACACACCAGCCAACAGGCAAGGGCAGGTGTCCTGTCAAACCATTTCCCCAAGAAACCCGATCCATCATTCTGCAGTGCAGCCTGTTAACCCCATTTGAAATTGAAGGGCCTGCCCCCTAGTCCCAGTGAGGCACCCTGAGCAGCCCCGGGGACTGGCCAGGAAACCAGCTTTGCAGACAAAGGAGCCTGGGAACAGGCTGGTTTCCTTCATTTGCAGCCAACCAGATCTCTGCATCTGCCTCATCTGGTGGCTGATTAGGCCATTACTGATCACGATGCCTCCACACCACGCCCACCCCTACCCCCAGTCTCCTTCCTGTCTAAAAACACTAGAGAAGGGTGCTCTGATTTTCACATCCATCATCACTTTGTTACTCTGCCTTTGATCCCTGAGTGAAACTCAACTTTTGCTCCAGCAGCCAAATTGGATGTGTTTGTCTAGTGAAGCAGCAGCTAAGGCTTAAGCTTAGGAGGAACAAGGAGGGGACAGGGCCAAGGACTAAACTACTCCTTAGTTTTGAAGCCAGGAAGGCTGGCCTGCCAGTAGGCCCTTGTGGGGAGCTGGATGCCCAGCTGGGGTGTCCTCGGTCCTGCTCACATGGGCTGTTGTGCACACGTTGGCATCAGAACAGAGGGACTGTCTGGCCACATGGCTGACCGGTGCCCAGCTTTGTGCCTTCCCCTTTGCACAGCCTTCTTTCTGTCTCCAACTTAGCAATTGTCAGAGGCTGCAGAAGGAGCCAAGAGAGACTGGGGGTGGGGGGAAGGGAGGGGTGCATCTGTTTTCTCGTATTGGGTCGATGAGGTGGGTGCACGGAGGAGGATGTGAGTTGTGCCTGGATAAGCTCTCAGTTACAATGGCAAGAGCCTGGGCCATTAACACGGAGATGGCATTCTGGTGCCAGACTCCTTTCTTGTAAAATGATCTGTTAAGTTTAAGTATATTCTTGCTTGAGGCAAATTTCCTTGGAATGAAATAAAGAGGAGGAGGAGGAGGAAAAAACTCAATCTCTTGGTGGAGTAGTTTGAAAACAATTTACTGGACCGTGGAAAAGAGTGCTTCTTGATGACAGGAATTTTCCGGATGCCCCTGAGCTGACAGTCCCTCACAGCTCTCTTTGTGGAGATCCTCCTGACTTGGCAGGTACAGCACGCACCGTGCCGAGAAGGATTAAGGCCTTTGCATTGTTTACATGCATTGCTTTTGAAAAGCAGTTAGTAGTATTTAGCCAGAACACACTGCACCCAGGCCGTCCACCCTCTCCCGCAGTCCGTATCTCCTTCCTCTCTGAGAAAAAAACACATTCGCTCTTTTGGCTGAGAAGCTCAGCCAGGACCGGGCTACGTAATTTTCAGAGTCTAATGCAAAATGAAAATGTGGGGTCTTTTGTTCAGACAGTAAGAATTTGAAGACGGCAATGGCAGAGCACTGAATCACGTGCTGGCCCCTTCCAGGCGCCGAGCCACATGCAGCTATACAGATGGCAGTCCCATGAAACCGGCCTTGAGCTCAATCTTCCAAATTGTTTGTTCATTTAACAAGGATTTGGAGAGAATTTGCTATCTCCTGCCTACTGTGCTCTGGGGCTTGGGGTTGAGGAATGGGGTGCAAAATTAATAGGTTGCCCCTTAGGAGTTTCCAATTTAGCTGGAGTCAGATATCACATATACAAAATTAAATGATGATGAGAAAATTCTTTAAAAGCCCCAGAGGCTCTACACCCACCTGAAGGAAGGCATCCTTGAGTGAGATCTCCCCCTTGACTCATGGGCCTCACTTCACCCCAGAAAGTAAAAGGGGACCATAGAAATGAATCAGGCAGTCTGCCTTTGCTTTTGCCACCCACTTGTGAACAGCATGTGTTTCCTACTCCACACTCGTGAGACCTAAGTCACATCTTTTCTAGGACTCTGGAAGTGACCTCTTAAGAAACATTCTAGTTTAAAAATAGCCATAATTAGATAAAAGGTTGGCCATAAGTGGAGAAAAGATGTATAGAAAATTTGTTGTGCTAGTACTTTGTCCTTGAGCTTGTAGTGTAGATGAAACACAACTAGGAAATGTGAGTTCATAGGCGACATAAATGGGCATCTGGTGCCTGATTTGAGGGTCCCAATTTCCGAGATGTCCTTTATTTGGTCATTCAACATTTAGTGAAACCTACGGGGGCCAGACCCTGTGTTAGGTTTAGACTTGGTCCCTCCCTTTGAAAAGTCCTAATATTATAATCAGAGGGACAGCGATCCTTTCATAGAAACAAAAGGGCTTTCCTGTCCGAGAGCTTGTCCGAGAGCTTCTGCAAAGTTCTGTCAAGTGGGAAACCTTCTGACCTCACTATGCGCCTTGATCACTGTGCTCTCCTATGGTGACAGTAGTTTGTTTTTGGTAACTAACTGCCTTTTCTGTGAGAAACCTGATTCCCGCCTGTTCTCGCCACCTTCTTGCCTTCTCTGGGTCTCCAGGGAAAACAACACCGGCAGGTGGAGTCCTACAGGGGAGCTGCGGTGAAAGCTCTGTTGGTGTCCGCTCTCAGGAGAGTGCAGAATTTGGTGTGGTCAGCACTCGGGGTGGGGGGGAGCGGGGGGGTGCCTCCAGAGGCACTCTCTAAGCACCTCTACGAAGGAGTGTTTGGGTAAATGTTCTCCTCTTTCTTATCCTACAACCCTCTTATTTTATTTCTTCAAGTCAGCTGCAGTCCTGAAACAATAAATTTGGCATGTGGCTTGTTGCACAAGTTTCCCCGTTTGTTCAGCCACTTCAGTGATTCAGCTCACACAAAGAGAGTTTTGTTGTTTGACTGTTAGATTGTTGAGGAAACATCCTGCTCTTGTTCCAGATGGAGAGCCATCCTCTCCCAGTTTAGATCCCGGTCTTCCCACCAAGCCAAGTCCAAAGAGACAGCCACCATGCTGCCAGACATTGTAGCCCGCCATCGGGACCCTCAGCTCTCCATCATTCCACTGTCATTAGCCACATTGGAGAGGTCCCTCTTTGCCTTAGGAAGCCCTTAGAGCATCCACAGGTCCCCCACCCCTAGCCCTGAGGAAGGATCAGCCACTGCGTGGAGTATAGCTCCTGGGTAGCATCAGCCTTCCTGTTATAACCAGGCTCGGTCACTGAGTGGAATCTCGGGCCTGTCACTTTTACTGTGGATGACAAAGAAGAACCAGGGAACTTGACCGAACTGGAAAAAAGAGATCACCGTTCTCTTTCATCATTCCCTTCAGTCTCTATTGGCTGAGCTGTCTGTGCCAGGGCACTTATGCCTTGATCATGACCCGTCTCCAGCCAGGTTCAGTAGGGCCAATGGGCTTGGCCAACTTGGTTCCATGTCTCATTGTAACAGAAGAGGCTGATCTGTGTCACAGGCACCTCCTGATGGAATCTTGTAGATATGTCTCCACCCTCCAGCTTATATATGCCAAGTTAAACTCCCATGTAGTGATAGAGGCCACACATTCCATCCTCTAAACTCTTACAACAGAAGGCTGGAGGAAGGACTCAGACCACCTTCTGGAAAGCCCCCAGCGGGTGAGGCTCCTGCAGCTGTTTCTTGTGACTGAAGA
The DNA here is from genome assembly GCA_028646485.1 of Cryptoprocta ferox. Taxonomy (NCBI): domain Eukaryota; kingdom Metazoa; phylum Chordata; class Mammalia; order Carnivora; family Eupleridae; genus Cryptoprocta; species Cryptoprocta ferox. The sequence goes on from CM053573.1 coordinate 55,863,843, forward strand.
CCCCAAGGCATCAGCCCATGCTGAAATGTCGCTTTCTTTCTGTCCTCCATCAAGGCCCAATTGGCACCTTTCCTTCTCCCCACAGATCTCCAGGACTTCAAGTTGGATGTGCAGCATGTGATTGAAGTAGATGAGGGGAACACAGCAGTCATTGCCTGCCACCTTCCTGAGAGCCACCCAAAAGCCCAGGTCCGATACAGTGTCAAGCAAGAGTGGCTGGAAGCGTCTCGAGGTGAGTGGGCAGGCAGAGCCCAGAGGCTGAGGCCAGGAGGGAAGCTGACCACCTCTGACCATGGCCTCCAGAACCTCCATCCCCACAGTCAGCAGCCCCCTCCTCACACCGGTCTGCTGTCTTCTGCCTTGCTACTTAGCCCTGGAGGATCCTAAAGGGATGGGCTTCCGTGATGGAGGTCTTCTGTCCTGTTGAGAGGAATCTCTTCATCCTTGTAGGCTCTGGAAGATGTTGCTGAGCTTCCAAAATTTGAATAAGGCATCAGCGAGGTGTTTCCTGCCCCCGGGGAACACAGAGAGGCCGCCTAATGAACCCAGCCATTGGTTCCCCGGGGAGGCAGTGGAGCTCGCCCCCCACACGGCAGAGGAATCTCTTTAGTGGGATGTGGGTTCTTCCCTCTACCCATCTTCCCAGTGATGAGGCTATCTCAGCTGTCCTAGGTCCTGCTCAGGCCACGGGGTACACGACAGCTCGTCCAGGGGAGGCCAAGCTCTGGTCCCCAGAGTGCCCACGAGGAGCGGAGATATCTCCCGAGATGAAGTCAGCTACTTCCCATAGTCGACCCTCCACTCAAGGCCAGCTAGTCCCTACAGTAACTGAACCCACAGCTCAAAATGTATACCTTTTAAAATATCCTATAGATATTTAAACATTTTCATTAACTTTTTCTAGTTATGAAAGGAATATATAGTTCCTATATTCCTACCAGGAGTATATATACGTTCACTACAGAAAATGTAGAAAGCTATTTTTTGAAAGGGTAAAACCCCTGACCCTGCCACTCAGAAATCACTGGAGACTGCGAGGAATAGAGCATTACACTACTTTGTCCCCAGCGGACAGTGGCAGTAGCCCTCTGGAGGAAGCCTGCCCAGTCGATAGGAAGGTCGAGGGGTTTTCTTTCCCTGTCAGGCATTTTCCTAAACTGCTCTTACCTGGGGCAGCCCAGTGACAGGCAGGCACCAGGCTTAGTGAACCTAGATTTCAGAGACACCAGGACCACCAGGGCAGGCCACACCACCAGAAAGCTCAGAGCTGAGGGCCAGTGCTTTGCCTGCCAGGAAGATGACCAAACACCATCCCCAGCCATTGGGGTATCCAGAAGCTGTGACTCTGTCTCCTGTTGAAAGACGCAGAGCACAGCCCTGGGGCCCCACCACCATGGCACCTCTGGACCAGAAGCAGACAAAGTCTAGCAGACCAGGGATGCAGAGGGAAGGGTTTCAGTGACATGCATGGAGAAGGTGGTGGTTGGGAGTTAGAATATTCCTCCCTGGTTGCAGAAATTTGATAGGGACGTGGCTCAGAGCTATGTCCGTGACAGAGACCGATGGGAAGTCCTATGCATTTCCCTCCTTCCTGGCAACTTGCAGGAATGATCATCTCATCACCAGTATGTACAGCCTGGGCCCTCAGTCCTTACGGTGGCTCTGAGGTGGCACATGTCGTACCTTCTACAAATGAGGAAACAGGGCCTGAGGGGTTAATCAGCTTGCCCAGAATCACGCCGTCCGTGGCAGATCCAAAGCTTAAGCCCAGGTCTGGCGGAACCCAAATCTTGCTCCCTTTCTACCCTCCTTCCAGCTCCCTTGAACGTATAAAACGTTCTTCTGTGGATCTATGTGCTAACTCGGGGGAGTTAGTCAGCTAGCCAGTATGTCAGCTAGTTGGTTAGGTTTACTCCTCAGCATTTCTGGAGCACTTGACTTGAAGTTTCAGTGGGAGAATAGCATTTTCAGTTTGGGCCTGTGGGGATTCAGGTGTTCTGCTCATGGATCCGGCCCTGCCTGCCCCCTGGGAGGTACTGGCTGCAGTATTCTGGGCCCAAACTCATCCTGTGTCCCCTTTCCTCAGATAATTACCTGATCATGCCGTCGGGAAACCTCCAGATTGTGAACGCGAGCCAGGAGGATGAGGGAACATATAAGTGTGCTGCCTACAACCCGGTGACCCAGGAAGTGAAAACCTCGGGCTCCAGTGACAGACTTCGCGTGCGCCGTAAGGGGCAAGGGGGTGTCTCGCTGATGGAAGAGGCTGGTCAGGCTGAGGAGGGAGGGGACTCGGGGAGGGGGGGCACAGTCTGTGCTCCAGGTCTGTGGTCTCTGTGTTGGGGGGTGGGAGCTGGGGGACTTGGGCCAGTGGAGCAACCAGGACTCAGATGGAGCGGGGGTCCATCCTTTCCCCATCAGCCAGCCACTTGCAGCCTCCCGCAGGTCCTTGCCTCACTCTGGGGGTAGCTGGGCTTGCAGGTCCCTTTCCCCTGCCCTTTGAGAGCTTTCCTTCACTATGGGACTTTGAGAGCAGGGATCTGTTGGGATGTGTCTGCTGGGGCAGGACGGCCTGGTGCTCAGCAGCTGACAGCATGTGCACAGGAGAGATGATGGCCTGCCTGTGTCCGTGTGAGGCTGCAGGGCCTGCCTGGCACCAGGCCAGGCTGTGCCTACACTGCCGCTCGAGTGTGCCCAGCACGTCACTCTGATGATAGTCCGTGGAGGCCCACATACTCCCCCAGTCGTAGCAGAATGCCACACGCCTTTGCCAAACATCTCATGTGTGCCAGGCGCTTTTTCAGGCTTCCTGCTTATTCACTGGAGGGATGTCTCATGTGGAGTGTGGTCTTAGAGTCAGCCCCAGATGCAGGTGTGCGGTGAAGCCAAGGAAGCCAAACTGTGGCAGTCCCTCCCTCGTGGAATTTTGTATCTATAATTTTGCATTGCTTCTTTTTTTTTAATGTTTTTTATTTATTTTTGAGAGAGAGAGAGAGAGACAGAGAGAGAGACCGAGCACGAGCATGAGCATGGAAGGGGCAGAGAGAGAGAGACACACACACAGAATCTGAAGCAGCTCCAGGCTCCAAGCTGTCAGCACAGAGCCTGATGCGGGGCTCAAACTCACAAACCGTGAGATCATGACCTGAGCTGAAGTCAGACACTTAACCGACTGAGCCACCCAGGCGCCCCTGCATTCTGTTTCTTAAAGAAGGCCTCCCAAGCTCTCAGGTCTTATAAAAGCTGGCTCTCCCCCTGGTTAGCTACTAAAGCAAAATCACACACAGTTAACGTGGAGGAAGGCGGTGCGTTGGAGAGCAACCAGCCTTGTAATAAGTGCTGTGCGGTTTCTTCCCCAGCATTGAAAAGAGGTCACACTTCCTTAGCTGAGCAGCTGACAAAGTAGTTGATCTGCTTTGGGGACCTGTAATACTGTGGAAGAAACGCATCTCTTTAAACAGTGGGTCCTGCCCAGCTCAGTGAGGTGCTCGCTCTGTCAGGGACACTGGGAACTGAGAGCTCTGGGTGGAGTGTGGGGGATACCTCAGATCCTTGTCTCCTAGCTCATCCTTGGACTTGGGGTGCACTTCCTCTGTGTGCCTCATCTTTTTCTTTGCCAACATGCATGGTTATCCATGCATATGTTGGGTCAGTGCTGCTATTCCAATATATTACCTCCTCTCTTACAACAGTTCTCTGCAGAGGGAGGTCCTTGTTTTTGACAAAGAAATCAAGCCCAGGGGAATTTAGTCACTTTGTGTAGGTCTTAAGCCCCTGATGCCAAATCCCTGGAGGACTGTTTCCTGGGGCCTGGCTGCCAAAGGCGGGATGGAGGGGACCCCCTGCACCGAGTCCTGGTCCCACACGTTGCCCTTCACTTCCTGGCCCCTCCAGGCTCCACCGCTGAGGCTGCTCGTATCATCTACCCTCCGGAGGCCCAGACGATCATTGTTACCAAAGGCCAGAGTCTGATCCTGGAGTGCGTGGCCAGCGGGATCCCACCCCCACGGGTCACCTGGGCCAAGGATGGCTCCAGTGTCGCCGGCTACAATAAGACACGCTTCCTGCTGAGCAACCTCCTCATTGATGCCACCAGTGAGGAGGACTCAGGGACTTACTGCTGCATGGCCGACAACGGGGTTGGGGAGCCTGGGGCAGCGGTCATACTCTACAATGTCCAGGTATTTGGTGAGTGTCTGCTGCAGACTTTCTTCTCCTCGACCTTCTCTTTGGTCAGTGTGGCCTTTCTGGACACTCCTAATCCTGAGGCCTGGATAGGGTCATGTGCCTTGTGAGAGTTCCATGCCCAGTGAGTAATGGAGGAGGACGGAGAGAGTTGGAGGTGCTCGGATCCCAGGGTCTAGGTGTCTGTGCCTGACTGCCCTCTCCAGTCCCTTTCCTGGCGTGACTCTGACAGAAGAGACATAGGACCTTTCCTTCCTTCTGTCAACAGTCACAGGGAAGGAGGGAGCCATTCCTGACTGCAGTCCCTTCCCTGGCCTATCTTGCCCTAGAGGGAAAGACTTGGGCCCTTTGTCACCCCTGCTCTGGTTTCCTGGCAGAGCCCCCTGAGGTCACCATGGAGCTGTCCCAGCTGGTCATCCCATGGGGCCAGAGCGCCAAGCTCACCTGTGAGGTGCGTGGGAACCCCCCGCCATCTGTGCTGTGGCTGAGAAACGCCGTGCCCCTGGCCTCCAGCCAGCGCCTCCGACTGTCCCGCAGGGCCCTGCGGGTGGTCAGCGTAGGGCCCGAGGACGAAGGCGTCTATCAGTGCATGGCTGAGAATGAAGTTGGGAGCGCCCACGCCGTGGTCCAGCTGAGGACTGCCAGGCCAGGTGAGTGTTGCCCAAAAGGCTAGAGATTCCAGTTGAATGTAAACAGAACCCTTTCCTCAACTGAAATCCCACTTGGAACCCCAGTATCATAAACAAGATAAAAGTGGGTTTTAGTTGGAAAGTGCAAGTTCATGTTAACTTATTAAAGAGTCAGAAGTGTACATTTTTACTAGCGGACATGATCTTACTATTGTATTTTTAAAAATGCTTTTAATCTGTGGGTTGCCATGGTTCCATGGAACCCATTTTAACAACCATTGCTCTAGAGTAAAGAAAAGCAAATCTGTCCCTTTCAGCTTGATCCACTTCAATTGACATCCTCCCTGACCAAGGAGTTACTTATATGCTCAGCCTTGAACTAGATAATGGTGTTGGGGTGGAGGGTGGTGGGCGGGGGCAGAGAGACATAACAAAGACTCAGCTTGCTCATCGAGGAGATAAAATTACCAAGGAAATAATTTGAGGAAACCATGATGACAAATAATGCTAAATCCACATGATCAGATGCTAACTGTTAGTCTCTGGTCCAGGAGGTCAGGTAGGGGAGAAACCAGCGTGGGCACATTCTGCAGATGCTTCCTGAAAGACGAGTGGCCTGTCCTGGCCTCTCAAGTTCTCCGAGGGGATTCACAGGTGGCTTCACGTCTCACATTCCAGGCCGATGCAGTGGAGTAGGGAAAGACCCAGGCTGTGCATGGTGCTCAGGCCCTGCAGTGAAGGGACACACTCATCCCTTACCCCAATGTAGGCATTAGGAGGAGGGTGCAGGCTTCCTCAGGAGTGAAGAGAGCACTCACACGAGGTGAGGCTAGGCCGTGGGCTCAGGAAAACAAGCAGACAGCGGAGATGCTTGCCTGCCACCCTGGGCCATGGCAGGATGGATACCTGGGCACAAGGCCCCAGCTGCCTGTCTGTCCCGGCAGGGCAGCGGTGCAGCCCTCCCTCCTTCCACAGGGCCCGGCCGTGAGTGCCGTGCTCCTGCGGTCATCTCAGGCTCTGCCTGCCCCAGTGGGTTTCCTCTCTGACTTCTCTCTGCTTCCTCCCTCGGGGCAGCAACTCAGCCCGTCACCAGGGGAACCACCATCCTCTTCCTCCTCTTCTCTTTCCTCCTGATCCTCCAGGCACAACCCCGAGGCCATGGCAGGATGCTAAGCCGGACACTGCCACAGCTCCCATGCCGCCCTCCAGACCTGGAGACCCTGACCAGATGCCGAGGGGGCGCCCAGGGCTTCCCAAACCCCTGACATCCACACAGCCAGCTTCCCCACAGTGCCCTGGAGAGAAGGGGCAGGTGGCTCCTGCCGAGGCGCCCATCATCCTCAGCTCACCCCGGACCTCCAAGACTGACTCGTACGAGCTGGTGTGGCGACCCCGACACGAGGGTGGTAGCCGGGCTCCTGTCCTCTATTACATGGTGAAACACCGCAAGGTACGGTGCCTGGTGTTGTGCTGACCTCCCCTCCATGAGGCTGGGCGGGGGTTTCTGCCTGCGGGCCACCTCCCCTTGAGTTCCTGCAGTCCCTACTGCTGAGCATGACCTTCCTCCACTAATTTTCCTACCACCTCCCAGGAAGCTAGTTGTGAGGTGAGGCATTTGGGACCTCAGAGGCCCAGGAAAAAGTCGTGTGCTCCTTCGGGTTCTCTGTGCACTGGCATCCCAGGAGCTAACACCACCAGCTTCTCATCCCTGGGGAGAGTTAACAGTCTCCCTGGTAACTGTCACCTGCCCTCCCCTCTTCCCTCTGTCATTTGTTGTTGATGTTGTTGTTTTGTTTTTTAACCAAAGTAAGCTCCTCTGGGTACAGCCCTGCAGGAACTCGGCAAGCCAGCTCTAAGGCCAGGGAAACAAATATTTGTGAACGAGTGTTTTCTCTGAGGGCTATAAAATACCCCCTCAGTTTTCGGGACTCACCGTGGCTCGGGTTTGACAAGCAGGCATTTGAGCTGAAAGCTGAAGGAAGCCTGTCCAGGTGGATGTTTCAGGAGGTGTCAGGGGGGAGGGGAACCCCAGGCCATGGCAGGGTGTGGGACAGCCAGCTAGGCCATCCTCTTGGACACAGTGTCCTGTGAGGCGGGACAGGGCCCCCAGCCTGCCCCCCTCATTCAAGGCTGTGCTCTCACCTCATTTTACCCCCTGGGGAGAACGACATGCGATTTCCTTTAAGAAAATGTCCTTGAAGAGCATTTCTGCTCAGGTGTGTGCTGCCCCCCACTCCCAAGGCCATTAGATAGTAGAATATTATTGTTCTTAAATGGATATTTTCAAAGTGTCATTTGATGATGTATCATAAATGCTGCATTTTATTAAACCTTAATGGTATAATTGCTTATAAAAGTGCTATGTGCACTTAGTAAAAAGTATTGAAAATATGTGATTGTGGAACTGAAAGTATTTATCAACTCTTCTTCCCTCCCCAAAAACAACCAACCCACCCAGCCCTGTGTGGTGCGAAGTGGTGGCCGTTCAGTAGCCCTTCCTCTGCCCTGGACCCTGCCGGCAACCTCATTCTGTTCTTTCCCTTCATGACCTTGGGTGAGGACAAGTCCACAGACACACTGGGCCGTCAGAAAGACACCTGAGGCAAAACCGCCTCCAAGGTGGGGGTTGGGGGTCAGTTTCTCCCTAAACCTTGGCCCGCTGGCCTCTTCATAGACAGCCAGCAAAGGGGGTGAATACATTTTTTAACAAAAATCGGCTTTGTTCAGACCAGGTTATGGTCCTAATCCTGGTTTCCCCATGTAACCAGACACATCCATCTCAGAGTGTTAGAGATCAGGGCAGGCCAAGTGCTAACAGTCCTCATGAGATGAGAACTGCCAATGAGAACCAGAATCTTATTTTTCAGGCCAATAGGTGGCCATGAAACTGCCTCACCAAGAGGCAGGCTGGCTTTTATCATTCATCATCAAAGGCCATGCATGGTGATCCGGAAATGCCAGGCTGAGGTCACCGTCACCCTGTGTTTGTGTGATGGTGACTAGTGACCATTCTAGTTCTTGTTTTTGTTTCAGAGCCCAGTGGAGGTGTGAGGCCAGTGCTGAGAGGGCCAAGGGAGAAAGGGATGCAGGGAGAGGGACAGGATCATGCCTCTGTTGGCTTTGGCTTCTGTTAAGCTCTGGCCTGAGGGACACTTGGGGCTGCTAGGTGGACACCGCCAAACGGAAATGATGTCTTGCGAGCAGTTCCTTTCTTGAGGGACAGGTCTTAAAGATCATCACGCAAGAAAGGACTCTGAAGTGAAAAATCAGTGTTTGGGTTGTGTGTACAGCCCCCTTGTCTTGCGGGAGATTGGGAATCATTCCGCTCATTTTCACTTTTTCACGTTTGGGAAGCCGATTCCATTTCCTGATGCATCTGCAGACCCTGGGCTACTGTGTTTGGGTTTCCAATGCTACTGAGCATTCTCAGTTTGTGAAAACTGCTCCCTTTGGAACAAATCCTGGAAGTCTGACATAAATGAGCCCAGACCATCCCTGTCCCTTGAATAGTAGGTTTTGTTGTACTTTGGAATATTCTGCTTGGGGATTAGGGTTTTTCCTACCAGCTGTTTAATTCTTCAGCAAACCACGGCTTTGGCTTCCAGCAGACTGAAATTTGCACAGTTGGCAGTTAAAGCCTTTTGTCCTGAGAGGTGGGGTAGGTGAGACAAAGCAGCCTCCCAGCATCGCCTGTTGGGGACAGAGCCTGGACTCCTGCATTTTTTTCTTTAAAGAGCTAGGAATGTGGGGCCATTAAAGATTGATAATAGTTACCATTCATCCACAATTTTTAAGTACTAAGAAAGGAGTGAAGGCAGGAGCAGAAAAAGGAGGATCAAAATGGCAGAAACCTACTGAATGGAGGGTGTGGGAAAAGTCCAGAGAATGGGGCCAGGCATTTGCAGAGAACCTACTGTGTGCCAAGGTCAGTGCTTGACACTATATATAAATTATCTAATCTTCAGAATAAGCTGAGAGCTTTTATTTGCCTCATCTTAGAAATGAAAAGATTAGGGATCAGAGAGGTTAGGGAACTTACTCAGGGTTACACAGCTGGTAAGAGACACAATGGGAAACCCAAGCCTTTCTGGCTCTCAGACTCTTTTTCTTTCTAGGATGAGTTCCATATGATTATGAATGTGCTCTCTGGAGTCAAGTCACAGGTTCTGTGCTCACTAGTGATGCAGCTTTAGGCAAATTGCTCTCCAAGCCTTAGGTTTCATGAAGCAGGAACAAAACTAACACCTGTCTCTTGGGCTGTTGTCATGAAAGCACTTTATAGGCACATAGTAAATACGCAGCAGACAAAACTCTATTGATACTGCTGCTTTTATCATCATAATCGTCATCCCATTGTATGAACAGACTGTGTTTATCTGGTTTAAATAGAGCAAGGAGAAAGAAAGTAAAATGTGGAGGTTTTCAGAAATACAGAGAGGCCACCTTTGGAGAAACTCAGCAACATCAGGCCTTTTGACCCTCCCCACTGAGTGTTCTTTGATGGGCTGGTTAGCTGAGGGACCAGGGAGCTGACCTCGCTATCCCAGAGCCGCAGGACCAGCGTGCGCCCTGCACAACCCCCCTCCCCAATCCCAGCCCATTCTCCTTCCCCGCCTCCTCCCCTGTTGGACGCCATTCTGCTTTTCAGGCGAACCACAGCCACCGGTGGCTCCAGCCTGAGATGCCAGTTCTGATACCAGCTACCTTCTCCAGCAGGTCACAAACTCCTCTGAAACCTGGACCGTCTCCAGCATTGCAGCCAACCAGCACCGCCTGACCCTCACCAAACTCGACCCTGGGAGCTTGTATGAGGTGGAGATGGCAGCTTACAACTGTGCAGGCGAAGGCCAGACAGCCATGGTCACTTTCCGAACTGGTGAGGGTCAGCTGTTGCCACCAGCTCAGGGGTTTGAGGGCCTGCGCAAATCCTGCCAGGCTCAGGTGGGAAGCCCGGCTCACCTTGCCCCGCCAGTCACGTTGAACTTTATCTTCCTTCCACCTGTTGCCTCCCCTTGGTTTGTGAGCCCAGGCTGAGGGTCCCAGCTCTCATGAGGCGAGCCGACAGCTGGCCTCTCTGCCCCGCTCCCCACCCTCCCCACCCCCCGAGCTACACACACACACACACACACACGCACGCCTGGCTCAATACTGTGATGGTCAGGCAGAGCTAGGAATCAGCCCACACAGCCAGTGTCCTATATTATTTGTATCACCCCGTCAGATCCCCACCCCCCAGCGAAATCTCAGGCAGAAAGTACTGTCTGAAAAGGGTCACCCAATCTACACTCTCCCACTTGCTGGTCTCCATCCACTTCCATCCAGGACGGCGGCCCAAACCTGAAATCATGGCCAGCAAGGAGCAGCAGATCCAGAGAGACGACCCTGGAGCCAGCCCCCAGAGCAGCAGCCAGCCAGACCACGGCCGCCTCTCTCGTAAGCCCCAGGCACATCACCGGGGTGGGAGGGGGCCACAGTCAGAACTGGAAGCAGGTCCACTGCCTCACAGGGCTCTTTGCTGCACGTGGAATGGGGTCTTGTTCCGTGGGTCCGGGAGGCCTAGTGACGTTTTCCTGGAATCTCCCCAGCCAACCCCACGAGAAAACATAGATTGGAGTTTCTCAAGTAAAACATAGTCTGACGTGGGAGGGGGCGCTGGCCCTGTGGGTCCAGAGAGCACAGAAGGGGGAGCGGCTGCCTCTAGGCCTGCCACACTCTCTGACATTGCAGAATCATGGCTTCTAGAAGAGGGTGACCCAGGTAGCCCTGGAAGATCTGATGTAGCCACCAAAGGGCGAGGGCTGGGAGGAGAAATAGGCTCCAGTCAGGAGCAGGCCGAGTCCAGTCATAGTACACCGCCTCATCGTGTCCCTCCTCCTGCTTCCTTCCTCCCTCATGTCTGGTTTCCTCCAGCTCCAGAAGCTCCTGACAGGCCCACTATCTCCATGGCCTCGGAGACATCGGTGTATGTGACCTGGATTCCCCGTGGGAATGGTGGCTTCCCAATCCAGTCCTTCCGTGTGGAGTACAAGAAGCTAAAGAAAGTGGGGGACTGGATTCTGGCCACCAGCGCCATCCCTCCTTCCCGGCTCTCGGTGGAGATCACTGGCCTAGAGAAAGGTAAGGGGTCTGGCCACTGTCCCACCTGGTCCTCCAGTTGTCCCCCACCACTCGGAGGACAGTCAGAGCTTCGGAGGCTCTGCTCTCTGCTGGTCCTCCACCCTCCATCTTGCTCACACTGGATGCCCTTGGTAGCGTCCCCTCCATCCTACAAGTCCTTCCTTCTCCGTCTCTCCATAGAGGTCCATAGCTATCCCCTCTGGGGCTCCTTTCCGAAAAAGACAGGAGTTCTTGTGTCCTTTGGGGACTTGCATTTGGGGGCTACCCAAAAGACCCTGCTCTGGGTGTGCTCAGTGGGTGGGTCAGAGTGTTTCCCAGCTCCTGGGTTCAAGTGAGCATCTCTTACCAGGCACTTCCTACAAGTTCCGTGTCAGGGCTCTGAACATGCTGGGAGAGAGCGAGCCCAGCGCCCCTTCCCGGCCATACGTGGTGTCAAGCTATAGTGGCCGCGTGTACGAGAGGCCTGTGGCAGGCCCTTACATCACCTTCACCGATGCCGTCAACGAGACCACCATCATGCTCAAGTGGATGGTAAGTGACCTTGCATGACCGCAAACGGGAGATGGGGCTGAGCTTCATGATGACGAGAGCTGGCTGCTGCAGCGGGGCAGGAAGGAATCACCTTTCTGTACTGCCCTTCTTCTAAGACTCCTTCCCTTAAGTGGTCACCCCCCAACCCCCGTGTACCTGGGAACTGAGTCAGAACGACTCATCCTCACAGTACCAGGCAGGTTCACAGCGGGCTCCAATCTTTGGAGAAATGTCTGTTCCTTATCTCAAGAAGCTGGGGGACCTTCAGACTAAATAACAAGTGACCTTCACAGCATTCCCCAGAAAGCCTTGGGGAATATCATCAGAAGTATTTACCAGGCTCCTTCAGTGAATTTTGAAACTCCAGGCTGGGGTAAAAGTTCTATCCACCAGTGGTTCTGCTCACATGATGACTTCTCCACTCCCTTGTCAAACTTATTTCTTCTCCCTTCCCTATAGTATATTCCAGCAAGTAACAACAACACCCCAATCCATGGATTTTATATCTATTATCGACCCACAGACAGTGACAATGATAGTGACTACAAGAAGGATATGGTGGAAGGTAAGAAGCACTTTGGGGGATGTGGTTTTCTCTGTCAGCACAAATGTCTAGGTGTTGATGAAAGTTGAAAACTTGGGCTGGTGTGACACAGAGAATCTGTGTCCATATCATTGATTCCTGCACCGTGTGGGGTCAAGTGCATAAGCCCAGACACACACCCCTGTCCAAGCCTGCCTGCGCTTGCTTCCGAGCAGATCAGGTGGTACACATCACACGTGTGACTGACTCTTGCTGTCTTTTCCAGGAGATAGATACTGGCATTCCATCAGCCATCTGCAGCCAGAGACCTCCTACGACATTAAGATGCAGTGTTTCAATGAAGGAGGGGAGAGTGAGTTCAGCAATGTGATGATCTGTGAAACCAAAGGTGATTCTCTTTAGGCTCTCTACGCTCCTCTTGCTATTTTTAGCCCACCAGGACAAAGTCACGGTTCCATATGGCATGCTGCTATCTCTTCCCCATGAAGACTCCTTATTGTCCAAGTACCCCTAAACTCTGTCACTTTTAACCCTTCACTTCATTTGCCTGTGCCCCAGGTATGAATTAGGTTGTCCTCGTGATGGCTTTAGGGAACTTGGGAATTAACTCATCCATGAACTCATGGAATAGAACCCATTCTTAAGTTTGAACTTATTATAAGCACTATAGCCCTATAAAATTTGGTTACTTACATTGGTTGGTTTACTTATTTTAATTACAACCCCATGAGTTAGGGAAGAAACTGAGCATCAGGACATGATGTATCTTAACCAAGGTCCTTTAGCCAGTTAGGGGTATAGAGCACACTCTGGGTCAAGTTTAACTACAAGCCCAGATTCTTTCTCTGCACTAAAGCATGTTAAACATCTTCACATAAAAATTTGTTAACATTTGCACATCAGTCAAGTGTATAGATATCACCATCTCTGTTTTGCAAATACTGCTAGTGTATAACCCGAGTGTATTGTAAAGAACACCATCAGGAGAGGATCACAAAGGAATAGGAATGGAAGAAAAAAGAACCCATTTTCCTTACATGGGCAACACTCTCTTTCTAGCTTTGTGCTCTTTCACTTATTCAACAAATACTCGGTGCCTCCTGTGTGCACTCCCTAACCTCTTTTGTGGCGCACAGTGAAGAGAGGAGTAGATCCAGGACTTTCGGCTGTGCATGTATCAAGGGCCTACCACACAGTGCCCGGGGCAAAGAGCAGAGGCTTCGCGCTGGTCCGGAGGAATTGACTCTTCAGGTGACTGAGGAGGGAGTAACCTGGGGCCAGGGCAAGCCTACATACAGCTCCAGGTGGTTGGAGGGTGTAGGAAGGAGGATGAGAGAGAGGATGTGGAGGGAGTGGCCAGGAATGGCAGTGGGCACTGGGTCATTGAGGATTCTGTGGCTGCGAGGTTGAGAAAGCTCACAGGTGTCTCTGTAGGCATGGGCTAACAGGAGACAGCTGAGAATACAGGTAGCGAGAAGGGACAGTTTGAGTCTTTAAATTTTTTTTTAAGTTTATATATTTTGAGAGAGAGAGAGAAAGGAGAGACAGAGTATACCAAGAGTTTGATGTGGGGCTCGAACTCATGAACCGTGAGATCATGAACTGAGCCGAAATCAAGAGTCGGTGTTTAACTGACTGAGCTTCTCAGCCACCCCGAATTTGAGTCTCTTTTGAGGCTGTGTACAGGTGGGATCAGGGATTGCTAGCACGTCAGGGCTGGGAGAGAATGAAGGGAGTTCAAAGCAAACCATGGGGTGTCCAGCTTAACATACACACAGGTGATATTGCCATTTATTGAACCGGGGAAGCCAGAAGAGAAGCAGAGTCCATGAGAAAGGAAGGAACAGGCGGAACCACTTGGTGACTTCCTGCAGCAGATTCTTCCAAGATACTGAAAGAGAAGAAGCAGGTCTCCCAGCAGCAGAGGGCCCTGGGCACGGGTACTTTGCAGTCATTGGGACACAGGTTGAAGTCATAAGAACAGGACAGAGTACAGGGTGTAACTTGGGAGGGACTAGAAAGCCTCTCAGCTCTGAGGAGAAGACAGAAAAACGTAAGCAGCAGCCTTCGGAGAGGTAGCAGGAAATCGGATGTGCTGTGGGAGAGGCCAAGGGGAAGATGCTTGGAAGGGAGTGATCAAGGTCAGGAACACAACCCAGGGGAGGAGTCACCATCTTGTCGTTGAGTTGGTGTTGCCCAGTTACCGTCTGGGCTGGAGAGTCCCACCACCTGCATCTCCCTGCTCTAGGCCCAGGCTCAGACCTAGTACCCTGCATCCCTTAATCTGCCCAGGAATAGCAAACTCATAGGTAAGATCTTCCATTCCCAGTACTGTTCTGCAGTACCAAATTTCCCATCAGAGGCCAGTTTCATGCTGAGCTTGGACACCACACTCATCTAATACAGAGTTTGAGGCCCTGCCTTGTGTGTTTGACCCCATTTCCCACACCCATGGAATCAGGTTTGTGTTGTTTCCTGTTTGCTGTGAGAGAAATGTCAAGGAATCGAAGCTGAAGTGAGTCTCGTCCACAATTACAGCCCGGAAGTCTTCTGGTCACCCTGGTCGGCTCCCACCCCTGACTCTGGCCCCACCTCAGCTGCCACCCCCTGAAACCATAGAACGGCCGGTGGGCACCGGGGCCATGGTGGCACGCTCCAGCGACTTGCCCTACCTGATTGTCGGGGTTGTCCTGGGCTCCATCGTCCTCATCATCGTCGCCTTCATCCCCTTCTGTTTGTGGAGGGCCTGGTCTAAGCAGAGTGAGTGACCCCCCTCAGCACTAAGGGGAAGGAGTCTGGGGATGGTGGGAGGGGGCCTCCCAAAGGCCAAGGAGGCCTCCACCCAGGGAAGGATTGCAGGTGCCCTGCTTCACATGCACTAGAGCTTAAGCTTCTGGCCCCCCCCCCCACACACACACACAGAGCTCAGACAGATCAGAATACACCAAGCCTGGGCCCTTTCCTCCCGGCTCGTGGACCCTGGTGGATGGAGAGTATGAAATGGAAAGGGGTCTGTCCTCTCCTCGGCTCTGGAATTCAGTGCTTCTCTGGCTTCAGCTCCTTTTAAGTTCTGAAGCTGAGCTCTTTTGACCACATGCTCATGTTGAAAATGGCCCCCACCCCTTCGCTGCCCCCTCTCCACATCTGCGAACGCCTTGAGCTTTCCCTCTTGTCCTGTTGCTCACTAATTTCTGCTTCAAATGGCAACACATCTGGCCAGCTTGTCTCATTTAACTATTGCTTCTTCTGTTGGCTCACCGCTTCCTTGCCCAAACCTGTGCCCCTCTAGCTCACCTTTCTCCCCACTGAAGAAAAGAATCTAGACGTTAGGAGAAGTGGATGACTGGAAGAATGTTCTGAGAGAGAATATTTTCATCCCTATGTGATCAGAAATTTCCTGAGATTTCTATGGTATCGGAGGCTGCCTTGGGCTCCCTTGGTCTAAGCGTACTTCTGTCCTTCCAGAACATACCACAGACCTGGGTTTTCCTCGAAGTGCCCTTCTGTCCACCTCCTGCCAATACACTATGGTACCACTGGGAGGATTCTCAGGCCACCGAGCCGGTGGGCAGCCCTACCTCCATGGCACCAGTGGACGGGCCTGTGCCAGTGGGATCCACGTGAACAGGGGCTGCCCTGCGGCTGCCATGGGCCACCCGGGCCTGAAGCCTCCGCAGCCCTGCCCAGGAGCGCTTCGGCAGGTAATGTCATCCTGGGAATGTGGGCAAATAGGTGAGGGCCAGCATGGGGGAGCTGGGGGGCTACCTCCTAGGGCTCCCTCCCTCCTAGTCTTTAATCCTGGACTGCTGTGCTGTGTCCGGTTTTTAGTCAGGAGCAGCTCATTCTGTTGAACACTGAACAGGAAAGTTACTCGGACTATGATGTGACCTTCTCATTATTCTTTCTTTTGAGCAGCAGGATAATCCCAGCAGCCTGTTAAAGCAGACTGTTCTTGGCACTGGATATGACCCACCTGGTCACCAGATTCCTAGGTAACTGAGCCCCCCCACCCCCACCCCCACCTTGTTCAGTCACTGAGAGGAGATGGGGGACCCACATCGGACAACCTGCTCAGCTGGACCCTTCTCCACGGTGGGGTTTGCAGTTATAATGCCCTTTCTGCTTCGAGGCATAGGTTGGCCTCCCAGAAATCTGTCCTTCACTTGGCAGGCCAGAGTCGCCACATGGAGTTGGCTCTGTCCCCAGGCCCCTAGACACCTGACTGCACATCCTCTTATACACTCAGGACATGCATGGAATAAAATGGAAATAGCCTAGAATGACCCAGAGAAGTGGTGCTGTGACACCTCTTAATGTTCAAAGGGGAGTAGTCCCTGACCCATCTGAGCCCTGACCAACTCTGACACCCTCAGACAGGGCAGCAGCCAGGCCCTGGGGACACAGGCCCACTCCACCCCCACCTCACCTCTGCATCTGGTCTCGTGCCTGCAGGGGTCCCAAGTCTAGCCCGGAGGATGGCTCGCTCTTATATACACTGCCTGAGGACTCCACTCACCAGCTGCTCCAGCCCCACCAAGACCGTCACCCCCTCCAGGAGCAGCCTGCCCCCACGGGCCAGTCAGGCATGAGGAGCGGACCCCAGAGTCTTGGGCTGGAAGCCACGTGGGACCCTCTTTTTCACCAAGGTTGGTGCCAGGGGCAGGGCAAGAAATTGAAGGGGTTGGGAATGACAGGAGGCAGGCGTCCACAACCCAGCAGTGGCCTAGAGAGGTGGCGTGAAGAGTCATCCATGGTTTTTCTGTGGGCGAGACCAGGAGTGAGAGACACGGCATCACAGATCCATGCAGGCGAGCCAACTGGGTCCATGTCCAGCTTGGCAAGCTGTGCCCCCAAAAGCCCAGGAGAGGACACGTCCCCATTTCAGAGAAAGCAGCCCTTGCGGTCTTGGCATTTCAGGACTGTTCACAAATTCCTACTGCCTCTCCTCACACCAAGAGGCATTCTCTAATCACCCCAAATACCTTGCTCTGTTGGGTCTTGTCTCTTAATGAAGGAATGAGATTATATCAGTCATTTAGGAGCCGGGTTCTCATGTTATCCTAATGCTGTGCTTCGACAGAACTTTTTCTCCATGAGCCTCCCCGCACGCCGCCTGTCCCACCATCTTCCCTTGTGCCAGGCTCTTGGGGGTCAGCGCATGCTGGTTCAGACTGTTGGCTAACGCCTCTTAGCTTCCATGGCGCCAATGGTCCGTTCACATGCAGATCCTAGACCCTGTCTCTGGGAGAAAAAATTCTAAGACCAACACCTCCTAGAGCCAGACCCCATCATCATCAAAACTGGACACCATCTGGGGTGGGATTATGCCCAGAAATCCTACCAGACAGGTAGACTAGCTGCTTAATGTGGAAAGAACAGGACTTTCTTCCACGTTTCATGGCTCAGCTGATTTCATCTGCCCCAGGGTGCAGGCTAAGTGGTTGGGAGTCCCTGTGGTCCCACCACTGAAATGTGTAGGTGGGACATGGGTAATAAGTGGCCCACCCCCTGTCTCTGAAGCCTTAGAGGGAGAATAAATGGTTGCTCATAAATCGTTGTCATGGTTGTATATTTCTGTCTCTCTTTTAGGGCTTGCATAACCAGTTCCCATCACAGAGAGAGACTGACCCAGTAGCACTGAGCTCTGGATTTTAATGTTTCCCTCTTTTCTCTCCCCGCAGGGCCCCCATGCTGCTTGGGCCTTGTCCCAGTTGAAGAGGTGGACAGTCCTAACTCCTACCAAGTGGGTGGAGGAGACTGGTGTTCCCAGCACCCCACGGGTGCCTACACAGGGCAGGAGCTTGGGATACGGCTCTCCCCTAGCCCGCCGCTGCATGTATCTTTTGAAACACCACCTCCTACAATTTAGGCAGAAGCCAATATCCCAGAAAGACTATATATTGTTTTTAAAAAGAGACAGAAAATTGGTATTTATTTTTCTATAATAGCCATATTTATATATTTATGCACCTGTAAATAAATGTATATGTGTTTTTATAATTCTGGAGAGATGTAGGGAATCCTACCCATTGAGGTATGAGAAGGGAATCAAAGAAGCCACAATACAGGATTCAACCGGGAAAGAGTAACACAGACTGAGAAGGCAGCCCTTCCCTAGAGCCTCTGTCCCCGCCCAGGAGGCTACAGAAGGCCCCCAGAGAAGCTTGTGAAAGGAAGAATCTCAGGCACACTGTTCACGACAATAGTGAGGGAAAAGCAAGGGCCACGGTGTCACAGGCCGGAGACACTCGTGAAGACGGCTGGACCTGGTACTACAGAAAGCGTTTTCAGAAGATGCCTACGAGAATAGACTGAGATGTGTATAGTCCTATAAGCATTAACAAACCTTCCAGAATCAATACTCTGTGGCAGCATATCTCTGTAAAAACAAACACTGTAACTTCTAAATAAATGTTTAGTCTTCCCTGTAACCTTTGGCCTAGTCACCGCTGAGTCAGCATCCTCTTTAAACATTAGGATCCACTTTTTGAATATTTGAAGAAAACCTCCACTTGTGACATTTTTAGCTCTGTCAAGAGCTGAGATCTGGAAAAGGTAGGAGATGGTTTTTTTTGTCTTTTTAAATACTGTGACAGTAACTGTTTAGTCCAAGAGGGAGATCGTGTGAAGGAGGGAAGGAGAAGCAGATTTGCAGTCTCTTACTGACTGCACTCAGGGAAAGCTTTGGTCTCATCAAAGGAATGAAACTTCTCTGTTCTCTATAGATAGGTGTGAAAGACTAAGTATTTTCTCCAAAATACCCTTTAGTTAAGTGCTAGGCTGCACGCGCACACGTGGTGCCCGATAAAATCCACTTCCCTTCTTTCCTACAATAGACCCAACATTGCCAGAGGAGTTGACTCCCTGGTCGTTTAAAATCAACATTTACTCACTTCTATACGACCACAGGATCAACCTTGATACGTGCCACTGGCAGCAGATGGAGGCTGAAGCTTTGCAGTGAAAGCACTAGCACTCAAATCGTTCTCGTGAGGGAAGAGTATTTTCTAGATTTCAGTAAAAGTGGGTTACAGATGAAATGCTAGTTAAGAGCCCCAGAGCCAGTCTCCCCTTGCTCTAGTAGAGGCCAGAGGGAGAAACAAGGTTCTAAGACAAGTCCACCCTCTACTGGCCGGAAGAAATACAGCGCCTGCGCTTCGCTTCTTGCATGCTTTTTCTGACAGATAAATTGGATAAAGAGCTCTCATCAAGATGCAACACGATCTTCATAAAAGTTGTATTTAAAAAATATTTTAAGAAATAAAATGAATGCCTGTAAGGAACATGGAAATGATAGTGAGCCACAACCTTGCACAGAGGACAAGAGTTCACTTCCAGGAGGGGGACAGAGCCAGTGCTCTCCATCTTTACTCCGATAGCCCAGGGCCTCTCAGATCCAGGCTGAAACTCACCTCCTAGCCTATTGGCTTAAATTTTTTGTTTCTCTCCTTGATGATCCCAAGTAGCTGTCAAAGTGAATTTTCATGAACTGTATGGAAGTGATACGTAAAATTGCTTTCTACGCAGCCTTGGAACCATAATACTGAACGATTTTAGCTCTCAAAAAAAAATTCTAGGGAAGAAAAACCACCACTTCCAAGGCACATTAAATGAGATAAATATGTGTATTTACCTTAGCCAGCTGCAGGAAAAGAGGAAAGGCCATTGAGGTCTCTAAATGTTAGCCTAGAAAATGAAGTAGCTTAGATATTCAATTTCATTGTATTTTCTATTTCTTTAGATTCAGGTTAATTATTATAATGCCTTTGAAAAGTCTGATTAAGCCCGCAAAGGCTGTCTGATTTACTAAAGAAGGAGTAAGACCTAGAAGGCAGGCGCTGGTAGGGGTGCAGAGCCCCGCTCAGGGCCCACAGGCCCCTCGGGCACGGCCGTCCTCTGGGACAGGCCAGCGGACTGGGCAGCAGTGAGTAACTGTGATGGCGGGGCTGCACTCTACAGTTGCTTTTTCTTCTAGGTTTGGTTTGTGATGATAGTATGGACGAAGGTTCAAAATAGCCAAGTCACATTAGCAGTTGACCCACAGGTAACTCAATGTAGACAGATTTTGGCCTCTCAGAGATAAGGCAGCCTTTTCTGAGACACAGGCAGAGGCAGAGAACAGTTTGATCAGGGAAGCAGGAGTGAATGGAAAGTTACTCACCCCCACCAAAGCTGAATTTCCCAAAGACTCTGATGCTATACATAACGATAGATTCAAGACTAACTCTGGAGTTAAGTAGAAATGAAGCTAATTTCTAATTGTCTAGCTATAGGTCTTGTCCAATTCAAAATAAAAACAATTGAGTGTTAACTATATTGCCTATTGGATGAAGGCCTGAATTTTGTGGACTTAAGTGATGGTTTAGCCCAGTTCGATTTGGGAAAAACAGTAATAATCCTGATTGGTTTTACAGAGTTGAAAAAGTCATGGACTCTTTGTCGTGGCTCTCCCACAGACTCTAAAGTCATTCTTGCTGCAATTAGAATCACAGAATTTCAGAATGGGAAAGAGAACTTCTCCAAATCCTTCATTTGTTGGATAATAAAATGAGGCCCAGGAAATTACGTAACTTCCCCTGGCCCCCACTACCGCCTAGGGGATGGCATCTCCTCGGAGACCAACCACTTTATTCAGGCAGTTGTTCATTGTGGAGGCCAGCGAGGAGCGGAAGCCTGCAGCCGGACAGCCAAGCAAGTGATGCTGGAAGCAGCCCTTGCCGCCGTAGCCAAGCTTCAGATGGCCAGGGCCCCAGCTCACAGCTTGATGGTAACCTCGTGAGGGACTCCGGGCCCAAAACGGCCTGCTCAGTGGCTCCCAGATTCCTGACCCTCAGAAACCAGGTGAGATAAACAGTTTTAAGCAATGTCTGAGGGAGAAATTTTTGTGCAGCAGTAAACAGGAAAAACCCTCAGTTATGAGTAGCGCATTTTTTTAAATGCTTGCAAGCCGTACATAGTTTAGGGCATACAGCAGAGAAAGTGATGGAGGGTGCTCTCCAGTAGTTGAGCTACGACACCAAAGACAACAGGCACAGACTATTCGCATCTCTTAAATAGGAACATGAAAGAATCTTTGAAAGGAAATAAGTCCTATCTAATTTGGGGGACAGATCAGGCTAGTCACAGGTTAGGAAGACTTAACGTTGCTGAGTGACCGTCTACATTGATGCAATATTGCCTTCCTCACTGTTCCTTCTCCGGGACCAGCTACTATTCTGGGACAGCTCAATGGGGTAGCTTGTTAATATGGACCCACAGAGCACTGGATCTAAGGTGTTAATGTTCTCTTACTAATACGAATCCAAATATCACATTCTTAGATGGGTACAGCCATGACCACTTACCCCAAACGGAAAAGGACACTCTCAAATTAGTTCAGAACATTATGCACAATCAAAAGCCATATTTAGAGATGGTCTCTCAGAGTGATGCGATCAATCCTTACTTCTGCATCTACATCAGAAATAGCAAAAATGGCATAGGACATGAGAAGCTACAGGAATACTTAAAATACTGTTAGAGCTGCAAACATCTACAGAGAAAAGCCTCCTTGTTGACCATTTTGCAAAACACACTCCTCTGCTCCATTCAGAGCTGAGGAGTTTGCTGACACAAGGGGTGAGGGGTGATTCAAGAAGCCAGGCAGTCTCCTGCTTCCTGCCAATCCAGAGTGATCTGTTCCGTCTGTCTGCATTTCCTGCATCCTGAGCTCCCAAATAACTGCTCTGTGAAGTTAACAATGTCAGAATCCTAATTTGCATTTCTTATGCTAAGATACTGTTGGCTGAATAGTTTGTGCTTTTCTTTTTTCATCCTCTCAGAGCATACTTAACATCAGAGTTTATTTTCCAAGGATTGAAAAAAGCAGATTTTCTCACAAATTGCTAGTTTTTCCTTGCTGATGGCTAAAAATTCAGAGAACCAAACAAATTTCCCAGAAATGATATATTGCAGATGCTGAGATACAGCCTTCTTTGAGACTCCATATTCAATCCACTAGTTTCCAAACAGATCTAAAATGGTTCAGTCCCATGGGAAATAGATGTTGGGTGCTGTCATCTTTTCTAAGCTAACCAACTTGGAGAAAAATTATCAATACTATATGGCTCTAGTCTTAGACTTTTAGATAAGTTCACTTTAAGATAATAGGATTGCTGCAGGCAGCAAAGAACTTCTCTGGTAAGCTGTGTGTCAGAAATCTGGGATGGATTTGAGAAAAAAGCAAACTTAAAGGTCCGTGGGCTTCATCTCCTCTTGTGGAGGCTGAATGGGCGGGAGGATACCACCTTTCTTACGCAAAAGAACAATCTCATCCGTTAAGGCCAAAATCCTTTCTGCCTGGACTTGGATCAGTTCAGTGACCTTCTTTCTCGCCACAATGTCCGCTTTCCGAGGGCCCTGGAAGGCGTTGCCCTGTTGAAAGAAAACACCTCCCAGCTTTAAGCATCCTTTGGAATGTGAAAAATTCCCCATCCTAATGTTAGCGGTGCTGACCTCACAGTCAGTTTAAATGCCCATTGCTCCTTATTTTAAGGGGCCTTCAAGTCCTCCACTGAAATTCCACCATTAGAAATGTGTCCCTTTGGCCTAATGAGTAACTCTTAGAATGCAAATCCCATTAAGCTATCTATCCACCACTCCTACTGAGGAGGGCTCAGCACTGCAATCATAAAAGACAAGGCACCTCCTTTTTTTATACAGCCTATAGTTTGTTTTCCAAAAAGGAAATCTCTATTTCCTCATCTGACTCCTCCCTTGTCCAGCCAACTCCTGCTCATGCTTCAGACATCACTTCTAGGGAGGCCTTTGCCCTGTGGACTAGATATGGGCTTCTTGTTCTATGTTCTTTTAAAACATCCCTCATATATCGTTGTGATTATGACACTGAACCACTGAAATTTATATTTGAGACTTTTTTAGGATTAAAAAAGTGACATTTTCATATGGTTCAACCTAAATGCCTGTTTGATGTCTGTCTTGCAAGATCCTGTGCCTGTAAGAGAGGAGGCCCTTGGGCCTGGATCTCACGACCCAGAACCCATCCCAGAGCTTGTTACAGAAGCATGGGCTCAATAAACTTTGAAGGCACATTAAAGGGAGGAAGATAGCACATCTCTAGTGTCCACTCTGCACCCGGTGCTTTCCGTGTGCTATCTCACGTACCCCTCACAACTCTGAACAAGCTGTTACTCCGCTTCACAGATCCCGACACTAGACTGAGAGATTCATTCAACTGGGCCTTGACACTATATGACTACGGATTTGAAGCAGGGTGACAACTAGGTTACCTGGAGCCAAAAGCCCATGTTTTGTCCATTACCTCTACTCACTCACGTCATAGCTAAGTAGGGGTGACTGTTACCCAGTACCTTCTGCCTGCTCTCTTCTGCCCGCCTTCACTCTAAGGGCTATAAAAGCTAAACACACCTTCCCCAGTTTCTCTTCCATCTAGGGGTGACCATGTGCATATAAGCAGAAAACACTTGCTTTCTTAGTGGAAAGGACCTGCGAGGCTGGCATTTGCATCCGGATGTGAAGCTTAGAACTGAGGCAGCCGTCATGTGACTTTGAAGGAAACTTCAAAGAATCACAGAGAATCAGAGGTATTGGCCCTGGTGTTACAGACCTGCTAAGCCTAAAACTCTCAGTTGTCTTCTCCAGACTTCTTGCTAAGTGAGGAAAAGAACCCCTGTTTTCAGCTACTCTCCTTGGGGCTTTTGGCCACTTGTAGATAACCTTGTGCACCAGCTCATGCTGTCATCACTCGCGGTGTTACCCCACCTAGTCACTTTGAAGTCGCCTTAACTTTCCCTCATTTTCCTCATCGCATCCACTCAAAGTATAGCTATTCTTACTTTGAAATGTTCTCTGCCACTTTGTTGTTCTTGGCATCTATATATCCCAATTCATGCCTAGATTGCTGGAAGCACGATAGCAATGGAGTCAGCTTTGGAGGTGGACAGACCTTGGTTTAAAAACTAAGGCACCATGCAAAAACAAAACAAATCAAGAAACTAAGCACCATGCATTAGCTCTGAGCTAGTTACTTAACTACTCTGAGCTTAGGAAAGTAGTATTTTGAGAGTTAGTAGTATGAGATAGCTTATGTAAAGATACTATGCATGTAAATATATTACTTGTCATATGTATATGTGTAAAGATATGTATATAAAGATATGTATATGCTATGTAAAGAGACATATACTATTAATTTCCTTTCCCATTCAACCAAATCTGCTCAAACTCTTCAAACTCTTTTCTGTCCAACATTCTGAACTTATCAAAGCACATAAAATCAACAAAATGTTTATGATTGCTTATTCCGTGAAAGTCTTGTTTAGGCATTAACCTTCTGGAACACTATCTTGATTCTTCACTCAAAAAAGAAATTCTTGAGTGGCTAAAAGGCCCTTGATACTCAGATTCCAGTCATCCTCTCATATTGAATCTCTAATTATTAGCCTCCCAAATTCTCTTACTCATTCTTTATTCTAGGCTCAGTCAGTTAAGTGTCCAACTCCTGGTTTTAACTCAGGTCATGATCTCGCGGTTGGTGAGTTTGAGCCCCACATTGGGTACCATGCTGACAGGGCAGAGTCTGCTTGGGATTCTCTCTCTCTCTCTCTCTCTCTCTCTCTCTCTCTCTTGCTCGCTCGCTCTTTCTCTCTCTCTCTCTCTCTCCCTCTGCCCCTCCCCCCCTCAAAATGAATAAAAAACACTTTAAAAAATTAAAAGCATTTAAAAAATTAAAATAAAACAAAATATGTCATATATGTGTTAGGTTGCTAGAGGGTGCCTCATCTAGGTGAGCCTTGAGTCAGGTGAACCTGTATTAAATAAGAATTATCCACCATATACTACATATTGTTAGGTCAGGCTCAGTAAGAATTATGTAAGAACAAGGAAAAAGCCATACAAAGTAACAAGTATTTTAATAAGGTAATGTGAGATCCTACAATTAAAGATACCCACTGTAAATCAAAATGAAATAAATATTGGAAATGGGTATTCGACACCAAATTTAGGGATTATATTGGTATCATTTGTACCTAAATAATGTCATCTCTCCAAGGCCAAGGCAAACCCCATATATTAGTACATAGGTAAGTTCATGACACCCAAAAGGCATACAATAAAACTAGTCAGGCTCACTTATAAAGTAGGAACTAGCAACTTCTTGTCCTCAGGGACCCAGGTGGGCTGGCAGTGGTCTAAGATCAAAATTCGTTTAAATGCTAGTACTCGATATTCTTGTGAACAGCTACCTTTGCAGAGTTTCCCCAATTCTGATAAAGGGTCTGAAGAGAAGTAACTTACCTGCTGGTTCTGTAGTGTATTCAATCGAGAATCAAGTTTCTTCTTTTCGATACATAAATCATTCATCTGATGAAGCTTTTTGGTGTGTTCCTTTGTCTTCATCATCAGCTCCCACCGTACTTGAGCAATCTTTTCCTGCCAGGGAAGGAAGGTCCAAAATGGATTAAGTGAATAAGAGAGGAATTAGAAAAATGCACGTCCAGATTTTATCAAAACCATTCAGCAAATATGCATATGGAAAAATTTAATCAGAAATCAATATTAAAAGGCACCCAGGGCCAACTGCATTGTCTCTGGGTTGATTAGAGAAAAGCAAAATGTAGGTATGGCTCAAGGATAAAAGTTGGTAAAAATAAGGTAGATACCGCTTTATTGTCGAAGAATGAAATCAGTGTGCATACTGAATGGTGCTATTCAGTACTTAAAAGGAAGAATATTAATTGAAACAGCAAGCTTTCATATATTGTCCTTTTCCCAGTCCTGGCCCAGGGTCCTCAAGGTAGCCAGCTTGAATGGCCATATGTCTCCTAGTGGCTTTGCTTTGTTCTCTTCCTGCTTCAAACAATTATTTTAGGTTGCCCCTATGACCTCGAGCATTCCCCTGAAAGGGACCAGTCCCATTGACATGAATGCTTCAGGAATTTGCTTCTTCAAAGCTTAGTGGTAAATCTTGGATAGCAAAGATGAGACAAGATAGCACTAGGGAACCTCTTCTCCCACCCTGTCTCCTGATGAGGTAAAACTGGCAACTGGAGAAGTCACGGTGATCTGGGGGCTTATAAAATTTTTGTAAAAGCTCCTATGTTTGCATCTGGCTATAAGTGGGGCACTGCCTCATCTCACTCATAGCTTAGGGAACCATGTAGGCATTAAGATCTTCTAAGACCCTACTAGCTAAATAGTCCACACCTGGTTATAGAATTTATTACTTAGAGATGTTTTCTAATTTCCAGATACTAACAGCATTCAAAAGCTATAGGGAATAATATAATTGGAACCCTCAGAGCAGAGGAGTTCCATCTCTTAACACTGCTGGAGCATTTATTTATACATTAACGTAGACCTCAAAGTGGCATCCATGCCATTTTGTCATAGTATTTCCATGTACTTAAGACCCCAAAACTCAGTTCTGGTGCTTTCACTCCAAGATAGGCAAGTCCCTTCAACTAAGTGAATGGTAAGGATGCTGATAAGACAGGCTTAAGATCATGGGGGAGCCAAGTGGGGCTCACAGACTCATCTCTGGCTGCACGGATGTTTTGCAGGAACCACTGACTGCATTTCTTGCCTCAACCCGGGTTCAACCAAGGTGGGTCACCTGTCCTCCCATCCATACCTCCCACATCTTCATTTCCTTTGCATTCGATAGCTCCTTTCGAAGTTTTTTGATCTTTAGCTCTTCAAGCGTTGTATTCACAGAAAGTGTCTGAAGGGCTTCTAGGTTTACCATGCGGCCAAACTTGCTGATCATTAGCTGACGGACCGTTTCTTCCATTTCTAAAAGAAGACATCACTGTCTCAGGTTGTTCAGTGGCTCCTTGGGTACTAAATGAACAATACCAGTAACAACAACATTCTATAGAACAGCTTTGGCCAGAGGATGGTACAGGATTTTATGTTACCAGTTGATTTTTCCACTGTGACTCTTCACCTGCTACTTTGCTCACCTATGACACCCATTCCTGTGTTGTCTATTCATCTACTTGAAAATCCTGGGTAAAGCAGACTCAGCTTTCCTGGCTGGCTTACATGCTCTGAGGTGTCCCTCCTCAGACTGTTAATGTGCCCCAACTAGACTAGGGATGCTTCAGATTTTTTTTTTTTAAATTACTGATCTCTATAGCATCTGGTGTTAACAGAGCAGGCACTTAGAGAAAAGTTCTGTCCTACTCCACATAAAAATTAGTCACTGCAGTGGTTCATGAGGCCCTACAAGGTCTGTACTGCCCCTGTTCTCTCTCCCACCTCCTGCCCTACACTTGTCTCCTCATTAATTCCAGACACACTGGCCTCCTGTGTGCTTCTCAAACACTCCAGACTCACTCCCTCTCAGTTCCCACTGACTGAAATGTTCTTCCCCAAATAACCACATGGCTCCCTCTCCTCAGCACATTTTCTGAAAGCAAGTTGTGAGATGGGTAAAAGGCTCATTTCCAGTACACTCAGTCCTGAAGTGGTAACCAAGAGCAGGTCCTCATCCTCTAAACAGGGAAAACCATACCCTAACTGGTAAGCCATGTTTCCAGGGAGCAGTTCCTGGCCCCTACTCACCTAAGCACTCTCCGTTTCGGCCCCTTCTTAATTTCTCTTATTAGCAATGATTTCCAGCTAACATGCAATATATTTTACTTTTGTTTTCTGTCTTTCCACAACATGGGAACACTGGAACGTCTGGAGGGAAATTCCACTGTGGGGTCTGACCTCCCCCAGAAAATAAAATCTTGTAACAAGACTTTCTGAGTCACCAGACTGTCCCCTAAGTTTGAAGGCTATAAAGTATAATGAGATGATACAATTCTGCTACAGTGCAGAAGTTTGCATTCTGGTATCATTGTTATGATTGAATATAATGATGTAACTGGCATGGCTGCCACTGTGCACAATCCAGGGTTATTCGCTTCTCTTCTTTGTGAGCAGGGTTCCCAGTGACTTGTGTAATGTGGTGGTCATGATACTCAGAGATGCAAAAATTAAGGTTAGAACAATGGCACATGTGTGCTAGCCTGTGGTTGCCTGCTTAGCCTCTCAGTAAGGACTTTGACTCCCTCCAGCTAATACCCTTTTCTCAGGACAGCCTCATGTACTGGACATGGACTCTGGTCCTTGCCATTCTCCCTGTGGAACGAGCCTATGCCTTTCTCCTACTCAGGCCAGCTAGTGTTCATTAGAGACATAAAGCCTTCTGGAACATTTACCACATGCATTCCCCATGGCCTGGAGCTGTGTTATCCTTGGAATAGAGTGAACTTATCCCTTCCCATCACCATGTTCTAGACTCTCTTCTTCTTGCCCATTGGGTCTGGGGAGGAAAGAAGGCAACAACAAGCCAACTATGGTATTTCTCGTCACTGCTAAGCCTTTGCTCTCTGGTTTACGAAAAGGAACCCATTCCTAGTTCCACTGTTGGAATCAGATCAGTCTTTAACCAGACTCATAAGTTGCTTTTCAGAAATTGGGCTGGGGGGATGGGTGAGAGAAGAAATGAAAGTTGCTGAAAAAACTTATACCACATGAACTATTCCCTTTTATTTCCATTAACAGTCTGAAATTTTGAATACCTCATTTCATCTTCACACATTTTCCTGAACGGAGTTTACCCAAAGGGAAACAAGCTTCTTTCCTTGTTTTCATACAAGTTTATTCCTTGGTTTGATGAATAGCACTTTCAAATATAAACAACATTCATGGGCTACAAAAGCCAGAAGAATGTGAAGTACATGAGAAGGCTTACACCTGAGAAAACTGTGTTTCAAATAAGTGTTATTTAAACATGGAGTCCTAATGTGTATTTTTTTATTTTATAATCCAGCCACCCATGAAGGCAGAAGCATCAGCACTCATTGGAAACTGGCCTCTACAAATCCAAGCAACTTGGATTGGTTGACCAGTTGACCGTGATAGGCTTCCCATTTCTTTTTCAAATTAAAAAAATATATATATATAGGGGCAATAGGGTGGCTCAGTCAGTTGGGCATCCGACTTTGGCTCGGGTCATGATCTCACAGCTTGTGAGTTGAACCCCCGCATCGGACTCTGTGCTGACAGCTCAGAGCCTGGATCCTGCTTTGCATTCTGTGTATCCCTCTCTCTCTGCCTCTCCCCCACTCACACACTCTCTCCCTCTCTCTCTCTCTCTCAACAAATAATTAAAAAATTAAAAAAAATATATATATATATATACATTATTCAAATGTGGTGGAATACACAACAGAAAATGTATCATTTTAATCATTTTTAATTGTACGGTACAGTTCTATGGCATTAAAGTAGATGCTACAGTATCAGCGATATTGTTATTTTTAAAGTTGGAAACTTCACAACTTACACTTATGTTCCCATATATCAAATACTATAAAAAGTATTTTAAAGGATAGTACTCTTTATACTGTACATCTTATAATATCCACCTTAACTCCAGATAGATTAAAAATGCAAATATGAAGAACACTAGTAATAGAGGAAAATGTGGACAAAATATTTTTATGATCTCAAAACAGTAAAGGATTTCTTAAGACATACACACAGGCACAATGCAAAAAAAAAATAAACTTTGATAAAATTAACTATATTAAGATTTTAAATGTCTATATCATTTAAAATGATATAGTCAAAATAGTCAAAAAAGATACACTAAACTAAAAAAGTCACAAACTAAAAGAAATTTGAAGTGCATTTAATGGACTAAGACAGAATACAGAAAGAACTCCCTAAAAGAAAACAAGAAATAGAAGTAAAAAAATAGGTGAAGTATCTAACAGGCAATTTACAGAAAAGAAAACACAAATAAATGGCAAATCAACATACATGAAGATGTTCAACCTCACCAGAGTCCAGGAAAGATGAATAAAAACCACAGTGAAATACAATTTAACATCTACCAGGCTGGCAAAAATATTAAAGTCTGACAGCATCAAATGTTCCTGAGAATCTGGAGCCTGGGCAATTCTCACACACTGCTAGGGAAGAGGAGGAGGGTGGGAGTTGGGGGGTGGGGGAGGGGGATTAAAATGGTACAACCACTCTGGAGGGCAACTGGGCAATACATAGGAGAGCTGAAAATGCATACATCCCCGTACAAACCAGAGACCCCAGTCCTGGGGATTCACCTTCTCACGTGCACAGGGAGAGGTGTAAAAGAAGGTTTACTCTAACTCTGTAGTTACAAAAAATTAGAAATACCCTAAATATCAGGCACCTGGGTGGCTCAGTCAGTTGAGCGTCTGACTTCAGCTCAGGTCATGATCTCACAGTTCGTAGGTTCGAACTGTGCTGACAGCTCAGAGCCTGGAACCTGCTTCGGATTCTGTCTGTCTGTCTGTGTCTCTCTCTCTCTCTGCCCTTCCCCCACTCATACTCATTCTCACTCTCTCAAAACTAAATGAAAATGTTAAAAAGAAAAAGAAATACCCTAAATATCCATCAACAGAAGACTGAAGAAATAAAATCTTTCCGAGTCCTACAATGGAATATTGTAGCAGCAGTTAAAGTGAATAAATGATCTATAGCAATATGGATACCTCTCAAAAACTGTTTTAATAAAGTGGACTGCAAAATGATATGAATAGTACAGTTAAAAATATGCACAAGGTTCCATATATTGTGGAATACACAGAGATGCATGCGTGTTTACCTGCCAGGTGACCCTGCGGAGGGGGATAGCAGATAGTTTCAGAAAGAAAAGGGGGTCCAGTTGTGCCTTCCATGTTTTAATTTCTTAAGCTTGGTGGTTAGTACAGTTATCATGTTACTCCATATTTCATCATGCATAAAACCTTTTAAGAGAAATAGTTTCTATGATAAAAGACTCATTCTTTTAAAACAAGAGTGGACCTTCAGTGGTATGAGGAGAGATGGCAACTAGAAAGACCAGAAGGTGTTTCCTTGCTCTCAGTGGTTCTGATTCTGTGATTATTACTGTTTTCAGAGTTGGAGATGGTCATTTAATAGTTCCTTCTCATCAATAGATAGTACTAGATAAACCAT
Source organism: Cryptoprocta ferox (assembly GCA_028646485.1). NCBI lineage: Eukaryota > Metazoa > Chordata > Mammalia > Carnivora > Eupleridae > Cryptoprocta > Cryptoprocta ferox. Next base: position 55,894,869 of record CM053573.1, read on the forward strand.
GGGCTTAATTACTCACTGCTTATAGTTTTTGCCATCTCTCTCTTTTCTCGGAAAAGCTGTTTACGCCTATCCCGGCATTCTTTGTTGAGTTTTTGCTGCTCGGAATTTTCCTCCTGGAGTTGTTTGATTCGCTCTTGCAACCGTCTCAAGGAATGGTTAGAAAAGACCAAGGTTCCAGAAAGATCATTAGGTATTTCTCCAAACACTATATGCTCTATCTATCAAAACAAACAAAATTAAAAACGAAGATCAAACAAAATGTAAGATCATAGAAAGCACTTCCTTCTCAGTCCCTTGTTTTAGGTTATTGCCTTTGGACTTCTATCATTCCACTACCGAATAAAGGAAAGCAGGAAGTTGCCTTCGGATACTAAGCCACATTATGTCCCTTAAGAGACAGCAAATCTTCCCACAGACTATGCCTAATGTGTACTGCATAACCATGGAACAAGCATTTCAGGGTGGGGATATTAGACAAATTGCTTTATATGGCTAATCCAGTTTGGGTCAGGTTATACAAAAGATATGTGAGGCTGATCTAAGGCTTTCCTTTTAAAATACAGCTTTCTCTCTTCACTTGACAAAATAGGAGGGCATGATAGGCCTTTTCTCTCACTGATATGCATCTCTGCATTTTAATGTAAGTTGTAATTCAAATGGAGTGTGGAAATGGGCAAAGAGGGAAAAAAGAAAAAGGACATTTTTATTTTGTCCTGCCCTTACTCATTAACAAGCAGAAATTAAGATGATTCTTGCACCATTAGTTCCTGTCTACTTAAAGATGGTGTGAAAAGTGACCTATACACAAGATCCAAGATTTCACCTTCCAAGCCATTTCTTTAAGTCATAGGCTGGCTACTCAGAGTACCCGGCTGGCTTGGTCGGAAAAGCATGTGACTCTTGATCTTGAGGTCGTGATTTCAAGCCTCACATTGGGTTTGAGATGACTAAAAAAATAAATAAATAAACTAAAAAAATAAATTAAAAAAACTGAGTCATAGGCTCCTCATTTCCTCAGACCTGAAACAATTGGACTTTCAACATGATAATGGGCCCTAGGGAAATACCTATATTTGGCTATTTCTCTGAGGATGGATAAGAAAAGTTAGGGTGTCATTATTCAGGGAGAATTCTCAGCAAAGGACTGCACTTCTTTCCACTAGTGATCCATGAACTTTTCTGGAAAAGCCTGGGTGTGGTGCTTTTCTGCTCAGACGGGGTGGGGCACCCGCTCCAGCCCCATCACCTGGTGGAGCTTGAGTGGGACCACAACGAGCAGTTCATTCAGCCGCTCCTGCTTCTCCCGTTGGTAAGCTTCCAGGGCCTCCTCTGCAGCATTCAGATTAGTTGCCACAATTTTTACCTGTGGAAAGCCCCATGTGTGAAATATGGGCAAGAGCCAGTGAGCACATACCTCGGGTGACAAAGGAGGACATTTTGGGAGATGAGCAGGACCTGGGCTGTGATTAAATGAATGATCCCAGTTTGCAGCCCAGGAATGAATGTATGTTATCTTCTTCCTGCTAAGTCATGATCCACACCACTTTTTCTATGATTCCTATGCCCCCGGGGTTGTAAAGGTCTTGTGAATAAGAGTTCAGAAGGCATATCCTGATCTCCCTTTTATTTGCTGCATGAAAAGCAGCTCTTGGCATAGAAAGTCTTTGTCAAAATGGTGGGAATCTCTGTTGGGCATAATGACCTCAATAAATGAAAGGAAAAAAGCCCTTTAAAGCAACAAAACTACTAACTAAAGCATTCATAAAGTATGTTTTTCATCTAAAAAAACTTGAAGGTCTTCCAGATCATTTCCTATTTGCAGGAGGAGAACAAATCTATTAAAAATATTTGTAAATGGGATTTAAGTGATGTTACTCTAGGTAAGTGTCTAAGAGGGAAAATGAGCAAATACATAATTATGCCAACATAATTATGCTGGTTTAGCTTCATGGTCTCCAACATGGGATGCACGCACCCCAGAGGGTCAACAAAGTAATGTGCTAGGGTAGAGAAAAGATCAGTTTCCATTTCCATTTATTTTTATCTTATTCTTTTTCATTTTTGTTTTTGTGAATGTTTCCTAATACACAAAATATATTAGCACAATGGTTCATGATTATTATTTGTAAATAAATGTACATTTATTGTGGGGATACATGCCCTACAATTTTTTTATAGAAGTATGTAGTAAAAAAAAGTTTAGGCGTGCCTGGGGGGCTCCATTCGTTAAGCATCTGACTCTTGCTTTCAGCTCAGGTCATGATCTCATGGTTCATGAGCTTAAGCCCCAAATTGGGCTCTGCACTGACAGCAGGGAGACTGCTTGAGATTCTCTCTCTCCCCCTCTCTTTCTGCCCCACCCCCACTCACATGCACACATGTGCACACGCACTCTCTCAAAATAAACATTAAAAAAAGTTTGGAGGTCAATGATTTAGATAAAGGAATCCAATCTTCAAAAGAGCAACAGTCTCCACCACAAATACACTTGAAAAGGAAACACTTAAAATGTAACACTTAAAATGTTTCTTCTCTGGGGAGAAGTCCTAACTTAGGTCATTGCTATGAAATGACAGTACTGTAGCTGGGAGGACAAACAGCAGGTTGGGAAAGGATAAACAAGTAGGCACACCACCATACTTTTTTGGATAGTGTATCATATTCCTTTTTGAGGTTATCGATAATTTTCTTTTCTTCAACTAAGGACTCCTCGATGTCCAGCCTTTTCTCCCGAAGTTGAAGGGCCAGTTCAAAAAGACCCACATCACAATCTGAAAAGACAGTCAAAATTAAAAAGAGGCCCCATTGTTATGGATGTGGTCATTTTAGAGGTGTAGACTTTGGGGCTTCAGAATTAATAATGACTGGGATGCCTGGGTGGCTCAGTTGGTTAAGCATCTGACTCTTGTTTTTGGGTCAGGTCATGATCTCATGGTCCATGAGATTGGGCTCCACTTTGGGCTCCATGCTGTTAGTGTAGAGCCTGCTGGGGGTTCGTTCTCTCTCTCTGTCTCTCTCTGTCTCTCTCTCTCTCTCTCTCTCTCTCTCTCTCTCTCTTCTTTCTTCTTCTCTCTCTCTCCCTCCCCTCAAAATAAATAAACTTAAAAAAATTAATAATCACTACACTTAGGGCTCCAGTCTTCCAGGTGGAAATTATTAATAAGTAATCATGATAGTAATTATGATACAGTACTGACATTCTGAGCAGTACTGTGAGCCAGGCTTCCCGTTAGGCCCTTTATGCACATTATCTCACTCAAAGCTCATAGGGCCTTGCAAGGTAGAAACTGTTGTTCCTACGTTATAGGTGAGGACCCTACGTCTCAGAGAGGTCACGTAGCTGATACATGACACAGTGGGATTCAGGTACAGTATCTCTCTATTAATTCCCACTATATCACACCACAGCTACATTTATGCACCAAGCAATAGATAAATGATGTGAAAATAAGAGTATTACAACAGAATTTGGAAACCTTAGTTCTAACCCTAGTTCCACCACTTAAACAAGCTGCAAGTCTTTTTTCAGACCATTTAATCCTCCTGTAAAATTAGTTGTATTTAATCTTTTGAGTTCTATTTCACTCACGCATATGATTTTAGGAAGTCTCTTGTTTACATTAAAACGTGACTTAAACTTTATTTGAAATGAAACTTTAAAATTTGATTTTAAATTTATATAAAATGGCTAGAAAAGTAAATTCAGACCAAAAAGAAATTGTTTTTCCTGCATTGGACTATTTATCTATTGAGCCTGTGAGAGTATTGGTCTGGCTGCTTCAGACTGGTTTTACCAGTGAAAACAGTGAATATAAATTGCTAAGCATCTCCATGAAACTGGTACAAAGTACCCTTACAAAGCAGACTTTAAATTATGAAAATTTGAATGGGGTTTGTCAAAATGGGAAAGCTTTATAAAAAATATACACACACAGTACAATCCATCATTTCTCTATAAAATGAAAATCGCTGCATAATTTGTGAATCAAATATAAAGTATCTGCAAATTTGTCATTCATAAATGGCTGCCTAAGGGAAAAGAAAATAAATCATCCAGAGAGCCAAAAAAGAAAGTATTCATTGACTATACTTCATTCATCTTAAACCAGTCTTGCCTTAAATTTTATTATGAGACAACTGAGAAACCAAAAAGGGACCTCCTTAGTATGGTCAGTCCATCTTCACACTTCACAGAGGACATATGGCATTCTCCAACTTACTTGTTGGGCAAATAGAATCATCAAAAACTTCATCATCAGATCCAGACTCATCTTCATCACTCTCTAGGCTGGATTCTTCTTCACTTGATTCATCACTATCTTCTTCTTCATCTAAATTGATAGGAAGCCATTGTTAATAAGCAGAGAAGTTCCTGTGTTAAGCTAAATCCCAGATTTAAAAAAATTAAGTATTGTTTCCAATGAGTTAATCATTAGGAAAATAACAGAGAAAGCAGGCACTTCGTCAATATATTTAGAAGAGTTTAAAATGATTAAAGACAATCCTATCCACAGCAATCTACAGATTCAGTGCAATGCCTATCAAAACACCAATAGTATTTTTTGCAGAACTAGAATGAATAATCCCAAAATTTGTATGGAAGCATAAAAGACCTTGAAGAGCCAAAAACAATCTTAAAAGCACAAAACGGGAGGTATCACAATCCCAGATTTCAAGATATGCTACTAAGCTATAATAATCAAAACAGCACAGCACTGGCAGAAAAATAGACACATAGATCAAGAGAATAAAGAGCCCAGAAATAACCCCTGTCAACCTGTGACAAAGGAGGCAAGAATAGACAATGGGGAAAACACAGTCTGTTCAATAAATGGTGTTGGGAAAACTGGACAGATACATGCAAAAGAATGAAACTGGACCACTTTCTTTGGGGGAGGGGCACTTTCTTATACCATACACAAAAATGAACTTAAAATGTGTTAGAGACCAGATGTGAGACCTAAAACTATAAAACTCCTAGAAGAAAATATATGAGTTAATTTCTTTGACATTGGCCAAAAAACAAACAAACAAACCCATCTTTCTAGATATGTCTCCTAAAGCAAGGGAAATAAAAGCAATAATAAACTATTGGAACTACACCAAAATAAAAATCTTTTGCATGGTGAAGAAAACCATCAACAAAACACAAGGCTAACCCAGTGAATGGGAGAAGATATTGCAAATGATGTAACTAATAAGAAATTAATATCTAAAATATATAAGGAACTTCTACAACACCAAATAATAATAATAATCTGATTAAGAAACAGGCAGAGAACCTGAATAGATATTTTTCCAAAGAAGCCATACAGATAGCCAACAGACACACATGAAAAGGTGCTCAACATCACTCATACATCAGGGAAATGCAAATCAAAACCAAAATGAGGTATCACCTTACATATCAGAATGGCTAGAATCAAAAAGACAAGAAATACCGAGTGTTGGTGAGGATGCAGGGGAAAAGGAACCCTCTTGCACTGTTGGTGGGAATGTAAATTGGTGCAGCCACTGTGGAAAACAGTATGGAGACTCCTCAAAAAATTAAAAATAGAACTACCATATGATCCAGTAATTCCGCTACTGGGTTTTTACTCAAAAGAAATGAAAACACTAATTCAAAAAGATATATACACCCTTACATTTATTGCAGCATTATTTACAACAGCCAAGATATGGAAGCACTCAAGTGTCCATCACTACACACATATATACACAATGGAATATTACTCAGTCATAAAAAAGAGACGAGCTCTTGCTACTTGCAACAACATGGATGGACCTAGAAGGCACAATGCTAAGTTAATTAAGTCAGAGAAAGATAAATACCATATGATTTCATTTATATATGGAATTTAAGAAACAAAACAAATGAACTAACAAACAAACGCAAAAAAGCAGGAGCAGAGCCATAAACACGGAAAACAGACTGATGGTTGCCAGGGGGATGGGTGAAGGGGAGAAGAAAATATAGGCATTCCAGTTATGGAATGAATAAGTCATGAGATGAAAGGTACAGCATTGGGAATGTAGTCAGTGGTACTGTAATAGTGTTGTACAGATGGTAGCTACACTTGTGGTGGGCATAGTAACATATAGAGTTGTTGAATCACCAAGTTGTACACTTGAAACTAATGTAACATTGTTGGTCATCTATACTTCAATCAAAAAAATATTTTTAAATAAATAAAATTCTGCAAAATAAAACAACCAATTAAAAACAAACAAACAAATAAATGGTTGAGGACGCAGAGACTGCAAACTCAAATGGCCACAGAATATTGTGCAATTAATTTCAATGCATTGAGTCAAAGAGGGTTAAGACCAAGCTGCCAAACTGCTTATGCTGTGACACACCAAACACACACTGGGTTTTATATGTCCATAATTACTAAATCATAGTGTCGTGAAAAGAATATTTTCATAAGTTCCCTGAAGTAATGCTATTTATAATCTTTATTTAACCTACTTAGTGTGAATATTTATGTCTTGCTGCAAAAATATTAAGGTGTTTGATTTAGAGATCCTGCACTAAATCCTGTTGGGGTGTTAGTTGACAAAGACTCTCTTTAACCAAACTGGAGTCAGGCTCTGCTGAGTCCTCTCTCTGACCAGTAGTGGACCATAGGTTCTACTCTTGAACTATTTGTGCAGTTTCAGCAAGAATCCTACAGCATCAGTTTAGTAAAATTCCCACACTCTTGATATCTGATCAGATTCCTCCTTATTCTTTACCCTCACTATCTTTTCACTCTGGCCTGTCTTCAGCAAGAATCCTGTTAGGTCAGTCTAGCAAAGAATTAACCTACCTCTTAGTAATTTTCCATCCACTGACTCCCAACCTGCTCCTTGGGTATAAATTTCTACTTGTCCTTGTTATATTCAGAGCTGTACTGATCTGTCTTCCCTATAATAAAATTCCACTGGGGGCACCTGGGTGGCTCAGTTGGTTGAGTGTCTGACTTTGGCTCAGGTCATGATCTCATGGTTTGTGGGTTCGAGCCCATGTTGGTCTCGCTGCTGTCAGTACAGAGCCCACTTCTGATCATCTGCCCCTCCCCCGCCGCTCCCCCACTCATGCTCTCTGTCTCTCTCTGAAAAATAAACTTTAAAAATAAATTAAGCTAGCCAAAATGACGAAGCGGAAGAACTCTCCTCTAAAGCAACTCCAGGAAGAAGTCACAGCCACAGAACTGCTCAAAACAGGCTTAAACAACATGACTGAACAAGAATTGAGAACAATTGTCATAAAATT
>CM053573.1:55902626-55933420 GCA_028646485.1 Cryptoprocta ferox
ACTATGTTGTTCAGTAGAGACTACATGGAGAATCAGAACTCCACAACAAGGAGATCCTCCTTCCCTTGAGTCACAGTGAAGGCTGAGTACCTCCACCTGGCAATAAGAAATATGCACATAACACTTTCTCTGTCAGAGCAGTGTTAAAGAAAGCCAAATAAAACAGAAGGATTAAATAAGATACAGATAGTCTCATAACTTAATATAAAAGTTTCAATTGAAAGTCACTAATCATACCAAGAACCAGGAAGATCTCCAACTGAATGAGGAAAGACAATGGATAAATGTCAACATTAAGACAACAGAAATGTTAGAATTGACAAAATATTTAAAGCAGCCACGATGAAAATTATTCAATGACCAATAATGAACACACTTTAAGTAAATGAAAAATACAAAGCCTGTTCAAAGAAATAAAAAGTATCAGGAAAATAAGAGATATAAAGAAGAACTAAATGGAAATTTTAGAACTAAAAATACAGTAACTAGAACAGAAACTCAGTGGATGGACTCAACAGCAGAATGGAGGCAGACACAGGAAAGCATCTGTAAACATGAAGATAGAACAATAGAAATTAGCCAGTTTGAAAAACAGAAAGAAGACTGAAAAACAAACAAATCCCAAGCCTCAGAGCCTCAGGGACCTATGGGATTATAATGAAAGGTCAAATAGTCATGCCATGAGTCCCAAAAGGAATAAAGAAAGAGGGGGTTTTCAAAAGCAGTTGAAAAAATAATGACTAGAAACTTCTCAAATTTGGCAACAGACATAAGCCAACAGATAAAAGGAGTGAACCCCCCCCCCATCAGTATGAACCCAAATAATCTACTTCAAGACACATCATAGACAATCTTCTGGAAACTAAAGACAAAAGAATCTTGAAGGCAGTGAGGGAAAAGTGAATCTTCACCTATAAGGGATGAACAGTTTGAGTATCAGGGGATTTCTCATCAGAAACCATGGAGGCCAGAAGGAAGTAGCACATTATTTTTCAAATGCTGAAAGAAAAAAAAGTCAACCTAGAATCCTATACCCAGTGAAAATGTCTTTCTGAAATAGAGAGGAAATCAAGACATTTTCAGATTAAGAGAAAGTAAAAAAATTTGCCACTAGTATACCTACCCCAAAAGAACACATAAAGGAAATTCTCTAAACAAAAGGAAAATTATTTTTTAAAGGAACTTGGAACATCAAGGAAGAATAAATACAATAAGCAAAACTGTAGGTAAATATAATAGGCTTCCCTCCTCCCTTTGAAGAATATAAAGGCAGATGAGGATTCTATACATGACTTAAATTGGTAAAATGATGACACTGGTGGTCTGGGATAAATTATGTATATATAATGTAATTTATAAAACAACCACTAAAAATGTTACACAATGAGATACACTCAAAACACTAGAGAAAATTAAAATGGAATTCTAAAAAATGTTCAAGTAGCCCATAGGAGGGCAGGAAAATGTAGAAGATAGAAATCAGAGAGAATAAAAAAAGTAATTAAATGGCAGACTTAAGCCCTAACATATCAAATGTAAATGGTTTAAGTATACCAATCAAAAGACGAAGAGTAGGTAAAAAATGCTAACCATATGCTGTCTACTAGAAATTCACTTCTATTAATATAGTCAAATTGAAAGTAAAAGAAAAGATATATCATGCAGGAGTGGCTGTATTAACATCAGATAAAGTAGACTTCAGAGCAAAGAAAATTACTCTAGATAGAGAAAGACCTTATACAATGATAAAAGTGTCCATCTACCAAGAAGAAATAGCAATCCTAAATGTGTATGCATAAATATAACAGGGCTGCAAAATATAAAGCAAAAACTGACAGAAATGAAAAGAGAAATAGATAAATCCATGATTATATTTGGAGACTTCAACACCGCCGCTCTCAACATTTGATTAGAACTATACAGAAAATCAGCAAGACTACAGAAGACCTGAATCACATCATTAACCAACAGAATCTAATTGACAGTAATGGAAGACTTAACCCAAAATAGCAGAATATACATTCTTTTGAGTACCCACAGAATATATACCAAGACAGACCACATGTTAGACCATTAAACAAATGTCAACAATTATAAAAGAACTGAAACAATGTATAATGTGTTCTCTGACCACAAAGGGATCAAGAACAGAAAGATAACAGGAAAATCTCAAAACACTTGGACCCAAACAACATACTTCTATATAATCCATGGGACCTAGAGAAAAGATTAATGCAAATTTTAAAACTGCATTAACATGAATAAAAATGAAAAAAAAAACTTACCAAAATTTGTGGAATAGAGCTAAAGCAGTGTTGAGGGAAAGTATAGCATTAAATTAGAAAAGAGAAAAAGTCTTAAATCAATTATTCACAATCACCTTAAAACCTAAAAACACAAGTGCAGAATAAATCCAAAGCAAGCAGAAGGAAGGTAATAGTAAAGATAAGAGCAGAAATCAATAAAATTGAAAGCAGAAAAATGATAGAAAGAAATCACTTATGCAAAGAGCTGGTTTGTTTTCAAAAAGATCAATAAAATTGAGAAACCTCTAGCAAGTCTAAAAACAAATAGGGAAATAAGAAAAAAACTACCAATATCAGGAATGCAACAGGTGATATTACTACAGGCTTTGCAGACATTAAAAAAGATAACAGGGAGGTACAATGAACATCCTTACACATGTAAATTTGGCATGAAATAGACCAATTTCATACACACAAAAATACAAATTGCTACATTTGAAAAGTTCTATAGCTATTAAAAACATTGACTTTATAATCTTAAAACTCCCCTGAAGAAATCTATAGGTACAAATAATGTTTGGAGAACACTGCCAAACATTTAAATGATTACCACCATACACATTATCTTCTAGAAAATCAAAGAGAAGTCCTCTTGATTCATATTTTGAAGCTAGGATTATCCTGATACCAAAACCAGACAAAGACAGTACAAAAAAAAAAAAAAAAAAAAGCAAGCTAAAGACTAATGATCCACATGAATATACAGACACAAACTTTCTTTTTATTTATTTGGGGTTTAGGTTTTTTTGATTGTGTTCTTTTTTTTTTTTTTTTTTTTTTAAGTTCCACATCCAACATGGGGTTTAAATCACAACTCCAAGAGCAAGAGCTTCATGCTCTACTGCCTGAGCCAGCCAGGCGCCCCTAGACACAACATTTTTAAATAAAATATTAGGAAATAGAATTCAACAATATATAAAACAAAGTATACATCATAGGGGGAGGATATTTCAAGGGTGTAACTCTGATTCAATAATCAGTAATCAGCCAATGTAACCCACAATATTCACAGGCTAAAGAAAAAAAATCACACAATCATCAACCAATGCAAAAAAAATCTGAAAAAAATTCAATACTCATTCATAATAAAAACTTGTGAAAACTAGGAACAGAGGGGAACTTCCTCAACTTGATAGAGTACCTATGAAATACCTACAGGTAGCATACTTAATGGTGAGTTTGAATGCTGTCCGCCTCAGATTAGGAATAAGGCGAGGGTGTCAGCTCTCAGCACTCTATTTCAATGTAATACTGGATGTTCTAATCAGTGTGATGAGTCAATAAAAGGAAATCGGCATAAAGATCAGAAAGAAAGAAAGAAAGAAAGAAAGAAAACTGAACCTATTTGCAGATGAAATTATTGTCTACATCGAAAATCCCAAGGAATCTATCAAAAACTCCTAGAACTAATAAGTGAGGTCACAAGTTAGGTGATCGACATCTAAAAAGCAACTGTATACCAGTGTGAACACATGACACCAAGAATAAATATAAAATAGCATTATAAAATTGTACTAATGTATATTATTAGTATGCCCCTTAGTTCCTTTATTTTCTAGGATTTTGTGTGAGATTTTAATAAAATATTTCTACTGCTAAAAAAATTAAATAGCACTTAAAATCACTTTAAAAAGGAAATACTTAGGTATAAATCTAACAGAACATGAACAATAAGTTGTATGTTGAAAATGACACAATGCTGATGAAAGAAATAAAAGCTCTAAATACACACTGTGCTCAGTCATTGGAAGATTCAACATAGTCAAGATGGAGGTTCTCCCAAAACTGATATAAAGGTTTAATACAATTGCTATCAAAATTCCACCAAAATTTTTTGTAGATATAAAAAATTATTCTGACATATGGGAAGTTAAAGGAAATAGAATAGCTAAAATAATTTTGAGAAAGAAGAATAAAATGAAAGGAATTAGTCTACCTGACTTCTGTAATTAAGACTATAGTATTGGAAAAGAGGAGATAAATTGATCAACAGAGCCAAACACCCACAAATAGATTCACACAAGTGATTTTTGACAAAGATCAAAAGTGATTCAATGGGAGAAAGACAGCTTTTGCAAAAAATGGTGCTAGAGCAATTGGACATTCACATGAGGAAATAAAAAGACTTTTACCTAAGTCTCACATCCTATATATAAAAATTAAGCCCAAATGGATCACAGACTTTAATGTAAAACTATAAAACTTTTAGAAATAGATAGGAGAGAATCCTTGGGACCTAGGGCTAGGCCATGAGTTCCTAGACTTTGACACCAAAGCAAGATCCAAAAGAAGAAAAATTAATAAATTGGACCTCAACAAAAATAAACTTTTGCTCTGTGAAAGACCCTGTTGAGGGAATGAAAAAACAAGCTTCAGACTGGAAGAAAATATTTGCAAAGCATTTGACACAGGACTAGTGCCCTAACCATAACAAAGAACTCCTAAACCTCAAGAGTACAAAAGCAAAAAACCCTATTCAAACATGGGCAAATACATGAAGAGATATTTTATCAAAGATGACAATCAGTTGGCAAATGAGAAGATGCACTTGTTAAATGAAACTACCCTAAGCTGCCTTGGACCAGATACACACACACAAGTTAACTCCAGATGGTTAGAGACCTACAGGTTTATTATAGCCTCTCCCCTTCAACCTCACATCACCTCTATGTTGTAGTGAATAAAAAGGTGTGAAATTGCTACTTCTCTATTTCATGCTAATGAGAAAATAAATAAGATCATATATTAGTAAGAAATTCAAACCGGCATCTCTTTCAACCTCCTTTTTCTTCACCCGCTTAATCCTCTTCTTCAGGACCTTCGTAAGAAAATTAGCAAATTTATTGTTTTCTCCAAGGGCTGCTTGGAAACCAGCATAGAGTGCTTTTTCTTGGTCCTGAAGCGTGGCGATTTGATTCTTTTTCTCTTCCATCTCTTTAAGAGTTTCATTTATTTTCCACTAAATGAACAAAAACAGGAACAAGTTATAGAGTATTTCTGATAAACTAGGCTCAGATAACAAGGTATACTACAATGTAAGGTTACAATTCACATTTTTTTAAACCTTCTTAATAGAAGTTTACGTTTCTGATGTTTGCAGAGCCATTCACTTATTTGGTTAAAATTTTATCATTATTTTGTAAAAATCAGTTAAGTTCAGAATCAAGTAAGATCAGCTTTTTAATTTTAAGTTCCTTAAAAAATCAAAATTAAATGAAATTTTTACTATCAGCTAATATTTTTGTATGTGTGATATGTCTCCAAAACAAAAGATGTTTTTCATATGAATATGTGATAACTAAAACAAAAATATCTCATCTCTTAGTGTAGCTGATACACCTGAAAAATGATGTTACTATTCAGTATGTAATATCTATTTGATGGAATCCTTCTTCCTTCAAAACAAAGTTAGATGGTATAATGTATCTCTTTAAATTTAACATACACATAACAAGAAACTTAGTTTCCCATGACACTCAATAATATTACTGTGAAACTAGACACCATATTTAAGAAGCTAGTCAACTTCTTTTCTAAGTATGTTCATAAAGATAACATATAATCAAAAGTCAACTTTATGAAAGCTAGTGACAACAAAAATATACTTTGAAATTTGTAAACTAAATATAAGGCTCACTTTTGAAAACTTATTCCCCTACCTTACAAAATATCAGATCAAATTCACTAAAAATTCTGATTCACTTCTTTCTGACCAAGAATACCAAGAGCAGATCAAGCAGAAATAACAAGTGAGGAGGAGGAGGGAGAAAAGACAAGAGAGGAGGACTAGAACAATGGAGGGAATTAAGTTGAGAAGATGAAGAAGGAAAAGAATCAAGTCCCCTCTGTAACTCAAGGATACAGCCAGCCAGCACTCTCCTGCTCGTTCATACTTGCATATCCTGTTCTTCTTTGTCTAATGAATTAACACGCTCTTGAAGTATGTTCTCCTGTTTTTCAAAATTCTTGAGGAGAAGTATTTCTTGAAATAATGTGACATGGTGAAGGTCAGATAATTTCATCTGAGTATCTAATTTCAGTTTCTGATGCCTCAGGAGACGGAGTTCTGCATCAAAGGTGACAATCAGTTCTTTGATCTGAGGTGGAAAAAAGATTCGAGGGTATATGACAAGTTAACACCAGGTTAGTGTATTTTTAAAACTAACAATACCAGTTTGTTTAGGTAAAAACATTTTCTCCTTATACCCTTATTATGGAGAAAGAATTATATGGGCTCATGTGGTATGTATGTGTAAGTCTTATGAATCAATTTATCAATATTATGAAATTTACATAAATTTATTAAGTGGTAGGTTTTCTGTCACTAAAGTCCTTCCAGCTGTTTCTTTACCATTCACTAAGCCATCAATCGAGAATGCCCTTCTTGCTGTACTGTATGGTTTACATCGGAGACTATGAGCTCTTTGTGCATAGTGTTTATATCTGCCTCCACTTTCCCCAACAGTATCTCTACATTGCATCTCATACAGGAAGCACTAAATATTTTCCTCAACTTCTTATTCTGAAAATTTTCAAACATTTCAAAAGGTGATTTAATTCTATAGAGTTGGGATGAGAACAAAGTACCCCCCAAGTCCATCCCAATTATTTTAAATGCTCAGTTTTGCTGATTTGGGCACAGATTCCCCCTCATCCCATCCCAGAGGAGAGGAAGGCATCAAGAGAGAGTCCCAAGGGCTGGTTCTCCTGAGGAAACTAGTACCAGAGGTAGAAGACAAACCATTCCATGTCTTTCATCAGTCTGTGAATCATGGGGTGCCTCAAAAGTTAAAAACCTGTAATGAGTGAGGGCCTGGCACATGGCTGAAAAAAATTAAGAGATCTGTGGGTTGGGAACAGTGAAACTACTGCTAGAGAATGTGAGAGCTTAAAAAAAAAAAAAAAAAAAAAGGATGGGCAACTGGGTGGCTCAGTCAGTTGGGTGTCTGACTTTGGCTCAGGTCATGATCTCCCAGTTCGTGAGTTCGAGCCTCATGTCAGGCTCTGTGCTGACAGCTCAGAGCCTGGACCCTACTTCGGATTCTGTGTCTCCCTCTCTCTCTGCCCCTTCCCTGATTGTATCTGTGCGCTCGCTCTCTCTCTCTCTCTCTCTCTCTCTCTCTCTCAGAAATAATAAATGAATAAACTTTAAAAAGAAGAAGAAGAATTAGAAGAAAATTTTTAATTATCTATGGTTCTAGACTAAGTGGGATCCTCTTTAATGTTTGTTCAACAAATTTGAATTGTTTTTAAATTTATTTTGAGGCAGGACTATATTTTTTTTAGTGTAACACCATTTCGAGACTGTATTACATAGGTGTCTAAGTTTGTAAGGTTCACACTTGTTTTGCTCTCACTTACCTGATAGCTGTAAGCTTTATGAGGATAGAGAATATGCCTGGCTAGAGTACTGTTACATCCCTACTACCTAACTGTCACTATTCCTGCACAAAGAATGTCCAATACATGTTTTAATGCCATTAATACATTAGTTACGATGAAATCAAGTATACTTTTTATTGAATATCTACCATAGGTCTGGCATTTCCTAGACACTATAGGGGAATCATAAGATGATTATATATGGTCCTTCTCTCAAGAACTGTGTAATCTAATTTGCAAGACAAAAATAACACATATGAGCACTGAGTGATGTACAGAATTGTTGAATCATTATATTGTACCCCTGAAACTAATACTGTGTTCATTATATGTCAATAAAACAAAGAACACACATAAAACAGCAAGAAAAATAAGTGCTAAACCTGAGGTGCTACTTATAGGTGCAATTAGAATTTAGAAAAAAGAAGAGTATGGAGAAGGTTTGGAAATATGATGAGTTTTGAATGATGACTCACATTTGAAAGGAAATCGATGCAGGTGGAAGGAAATGGCAAAGGAAAAAGCCAATATAAAACTGAGAATGGGGGTGGGAAACAGAAGCATGGAAAGGGAGGAAGAGTGAGAAAGCAAGGCGGGATGAAGTACAGATACTGGGTGAAGAATATGTTTGGGAAGCTATCGGGGGAGAATACACAGAGCGGAGCTGGACAGACATTTAGGAACAGAACTCTACATGACTGACACCAGAGAGCTGACACCAGAGAAGAATGTAAAAAGCAGAGGGAACCCCATTTTCTCTGGAAGGTTTTTTTTTTTTAATTATGTTCCATCTATCATCTGAAAGCTACTCCTTTACTTGCCCTTTACCAAGACTTGAGTTAGATGCTGATTAACATGGATTTGTCCTTAATTCTTAGCTTTGCAGAAAGCAAAAAGTTTAAAACCTCCAATGTTCTCAGGCAGGGAGCAATCGTTTCCAGAAGGCCAGGAATGGAGAGGAAGTCAAGCCTTTAGTGAGTTGTGGGCTGGTCAGGGCTTGGGAAAGATTATTATAGAGAAAATTTAAATGAATGAATGAATGAAAAAGAAAGAAAGAAAGAAAGAAAGAGAAAGAAAGAAAGAAAGAAAGAGAAAGAAGATCTAGTTCTTCCCTTCTCTCTTTCAGCTTTAAAAAGGCACAGTTTCACCCCTTACCCTGTTGGTCAAATACTGTTGCATGTACACATGCTTAATCTCGTCCCTCTTCATAATCTCCAACTCTATATCAATTGGATCTGCTTTTTCAAATTCTATTAATTTTGGAGTTTCTATGTTTAATGCTGATGATTTTGATGATCTAGACAATGAATCTCTTGTTGTCAAATCACCATCCTTTCCAGAAGAGGCTTTGAGGAAACCTCTACCTAAGCCTACAGACCCTCTCTGTTCCAGTTCAGAGGGCTTCTTTTCCTGAATCTTCATCTGCTTTTGCTTAAAATTTAGGAGAGTTTCCTCATCATAGTGAAATCTCTTTTCTGGAACTTCTTCTGGGTGTATTTGGGGGATTTCAGGAATAGGGATGTGTTTGGATATGTGAAGAGTTGACTGAATGCTCTTCAGTTCTTGCACCAGGCACTGTATTTCCTCGATGACAGCCACTTTAAGATCTCGAAGAGAGACGATACATTTGTTCATGTGCATTTTCTTTGAATGGGCCTAATAAAAAGAACAGAAGGAAACAAAATGACAACTCACTCACAAAGGGCAGTTTGAAATATTATTTTTGTCCCTTGACTGGTATGCCTAGCAAAAATCCAAGATAAAAATTTATCTGATCACTCCTATTCCCTACTGAGTTACTCATTTGTCTAGCTTTTAGGCTGTTTCCCATTTAGTTTCTCCAAATAAGGAAGACAGTATGGATGTGACTTCCGGTATCTCTCAGCTGGCTTGTTGGGCTCAGTTCTGCTGTTCTCTTCCCACCGCCCAGGAGAAGTCCTTCCTGAAGGCTTGTACTCAGCCAGAACCTAGACAGGGAAAGCTCATTCTTTGGTCAGGAACACACACACATAACTGCCTTTCCCTGATGGAAACTCAAATTCCATTGGCTTAGACACATTTAGGGTTGCCCACTTATGGACAAACTACAGTTTAGCCTATATTTATTCTATATTTTGGCCACATTTTTACTGTTACTTCTTGTGCAGGCAATGTCATGACCCTGAATTGCAATATCATGGCACACCAAGAAATTCCAGGATACTTCCTTTGTTCCTTACCCATTTGTCTAAGCCAAGTTGTGGCCCCTGCCTCAAGCCACAGGAGCCATAGTGGCCCATTTCTCTCTCATTACCAGCTCTTTCCCCACTCTTTGTTTCCAAAATGTTCTTACCAGAGCCTATAGGCACATGCAACTCTAATCCTGTACATAATTAGGTAACAAGATGGTCCAAAGGCTATTAAGAGTTACTGTGCATAAAATATACAGGTTAAAAAAAAAATCAAAAGGCACTTCTCTAAATTGACAGTAATTCTATATTATTTGGGGACTTTAACATCCAATTCACATCAATGCATACATGACCCCGACAGAAAATCAACAAGGAAACAGTGGCTTTGAATGACACATTAGACCAGATGAACCTAGCAGATATATAAAAAATATTCCATCTCAAAATGGAATAGTATTTCAAGTACAGATGGAATATTCTCCAGAATAATTCACATGTTAGGCCACAAAAAGAATCTCAATAAACTTAAGAAGATGGAAATCATATCATGCATCTTTTTTGACCACAGTGGTATGAAACTAGAAATCAATTCTGAGAAAATATTAGAAAAAACATAAATACATGGAGGTTAAATAACATGTTACTCAACAATGAATGGGTCAACAGAGAAATCAAAGAGGCAATAAAAAATACATGGGGACTAATGAAAATAAAAAACCAGTCCAAAATCTTTGGAATGCAACAAAAGCAGTTCTAAGAAGGAAGTTTACAGTGATACAGGCCTATTCAAGAAACAAGACAAAGTTCAAATAAACAACCTAATATTATACTTAAAGGAGTTAGAAAAGAACAAACAAAGCCAAAAGCTAGTGGAAGAAATGAAATAATAAAGATTAGAGTAGGAGTAAATGAAATAGAGGGGGAAAAAAATAAAAGATCAATGAAACCAGGAGCTTGTTTTTGAAAAGTAAAAGTGATAAACCTTTAGCTAGACATATCAAGAAAAAAGAGAAGACTAAATAAATAAAATCAGAAATGAAGGAGGAGAAATATAACAACTGAGCTTACAGAAATATAAAAAGATTATAAGAGAATATTATGGAAAATTATATGCCAACAAATTAGACAACCTAAAAGAAATTAATAAATTCCTGGAAGTATGTAACTTTCAAAAACTGAAGAATAGAAAATATGAACAGGCTAATTATTACCAATGAAATTAAATCAGTCATCAAAAAACAAAAGTCCAGGACCAGATGGATTCACGGGTTAATTCTACAAATATCGAGAGAAGAGTTAATACCTATTCTTTTCAAACTCTTCCAAAAAATATGAGGCAGGAAAGCTTCCAGGTGCATCCTATAAAGCCAGCATTACCCTGATTCCCAAACCAGACAAAGCCACACTAATAATAACAACAATAACAACAACAACTACTACTACTACTACTACTACAGGCCAATATCTCTGATGAACATAGATAAAAAATCAATAAGATATTAGCAAACCAAATTCAACAATACTTTGAAAAAATTATTCACCACAATCAGTTATGATTTACTCCTGGGGTACAAGGGTGGTTCAATATTTGGAAATCAATCAATGTCATGTATCACATTAACCACAGAAAGAATGCAAACTATATGATCATCCCAATAAATGCAGAAAAAACATTTTACAAAATTTAACATCCATTCATGATAGAAAAGCTCCAACAAAGTAGGTTTAGAGAGAACATACCTCAACATAATAAAGGCTTTATATGAAAAACCCACAGCTAACATAATAACTCAATGGTGAAAACCTGAGATGTCCACTTTCACTACTTTAATTTAACAGAGTACTAGAAGTCCTAGCCATAGGAATCAGACAAGAAGAAGAAATAAAAGGCATCCATATTGGTAAGGAAGAAGTAAAATTATTACTATTTGTAGATGACAGGATACTATACAGAGAAAAAAAAACCTACAGACACCATCAAAGAATTACTAGACCAGATCAATGAATTTTGTAAAGTAGCAAGATACAAAATTAACATAGGGAAATTTGTTGTGTTTCCATATGCTAATAATGATGTAGCAGAAAGAGAAATTAAGAAAACAATCCCATTTACAATTGCACCAACAAGAATAAAATACCTAGCAATAAACTTAACCAAGGAAGTGAAGGCTTATACTCTGAAAACTATAAATCATTGGTGAGACAAGTTAAAGAAAACACAAATAAATGGAAAGATATACAACTCAACACACACACACAAAAATCCAATTAAAAAATGGGCAGAGAACCTGAATAGACATTTTTCTAAAGGAAACATACAGGTGGCCAACAGATGCATGAAAAGATGCTCGACACCACTAATCAGGGATATACAAGATGAGATATCATCTTACACCTCTCAGAATGGTTAGTAACAAAAAGACAAGAAATAACAAGTGTTGGCAAGAATGTGGAGAAAAAGGAACCCTCATATACTGTTGATAGAAATGTAAATTGGTGCAACCACTATGGAAAAACAGTATAGATGTTGCTCAAAAAGTTAAAAATAGAACTAGCATACGACCCAATAATACCACTTATGGATATTTATCTGAAGAAAACGAAAACACCAATTTGAAATGATCTATGCACCCCTGTGTTTATTGAAGCATTATTTACAATAGCCAATATATGGAAGCAATCCAATTGTCCATCATAGATGAATGGATAAATAGGTGGTATATACATACAATGAAATGTTATTCACCCATAAAAAGAATGAGATTTTGCCATTTGGGACAACATAGATGACCCTAAAGTATATCATGCTAAGTGAAATAAGTCAGAGAAAGACAAATACCATATGATTTCATTCATATGTGGAATTTAAGAAACAAAACAAACAAAAAGAAACAACAAAAAAATCCAGACTCTTAAATACAGAGAACAAACTGGTGGTTGCCAGAGGTGGGGCGGGGAGATGGGTGAAATAGATAAAAGAATTAAGAGGTACAAACTTCTAGTTAGAAAATAAATATGTTACATAAATGAAAAGTACAGGATAGGGAATATAGTCAGTAAGATTGTAGTAACGTTCTTTAGTAACAGCTGGTGACTACACTTATGGTGGTGAACACTGAGTAATGTACAGATTTGATGAATCATTATATTGTTTACCTGAAACTAATGTAACACTGAATGTTATATTTCAAAAAGAAAAGGCACTTCTCCACGTAGTCTTAGAAAACTTGCTTATATAATTACTACCTATGAACCAAGAACACTATAACAAAATAGAGGAGATTTTTTTTTACATACTTAAGAACAAATCTTTATAGCATTAAAGTAAAACTCAAAATGCAGCACTTCTGTGAATGCTGGACCACTCTGAAGCACATGGAGGACTAAGAATTAAGCTTAAAATAACAAATCTAAGCCAAACTGATGACTGTAAGGCTCACTTCTTTGAGGAATCTGTTTTACATGCCAACATTTTTTTTTTTTTAGTTTTCCAAATACCACACATACCTAAATACTGGCCACAGGTATTAATATATTTCCAAAATACTGGCCACAGATATATAATATGTTATTTGCAAAAAAAAAAAAAAAACCTTGAACGTTAGTAATTTTTAATTTAGCCATGACAGTAATGACCACTTATTGACTTTGACCATCACATTAACTTTAGGAGGCAGACTAGATATGTTTTATGGTTGTTAATTGGTATTTATATCCTTTTAACGGACAATATATAACTGAGGCTTAGGGAGATGAACATGACTAGCAAAGTTTACGTGGCTATTAAGTGGCAGAGATGGGAACAGAACTCTGATCTTCGGACTTGTAGAATCGTGTGCTCTACATTAATTTATGCTGCTGTTTTTTTAATAAAATGGATTTCAGTGTAATGCAGTTCAGTTCAAGACATCATAACTGTCCATTATTTCCAGCTAGACTATGAAATTTCAGGTTGGATGACTGGCAAACTGTGCTCAAAAAAACATTTGTCTATGATGATGGATGGAACATGATAGATGAAACAAGAATTACCTTAGATGAACAGCTAGAAAAACAATCTGAATGGTCACTAAGAAAATGTTCAAATGTCTGTTTAAACAGAAAGGTATGGTTTTGAGCCATGAAAATTTATTTATGGATATAATTTGCCATACCAGGATCCTTGTACTTCTGGCACATATAGCATCTTCAGTGAAACTGAAAAGACTCTTTTTTTTTTTTTCCAGAGGACACTTTACTGCCACTTGTCAGAAAATTATAAAATATTCTAATACATTAGATCTGTGGTAAGATTGGCACTCTCTCCTATGGGATGCCTTGTAATGTTCAAACTGCATGGCCATAGTAGGTGGCCATGTATCAAATTCTCCTCAAAATTGTAGCTCAGATACTTTCTGAGTCTCTAAGTGTGAAAAGTCGCTTGTCAGTCCAAATTAAAGAATTACTATGACAGGGAGAGGAAACTTTGGTAAGAAAATGGGGATGAGAAATCAGAATAATTAGAAGCAGTTTGGCAGAATGTAGATAAAAATTTTTTTAAAGGAATATGTTAATAGGTTATTATTGAGACACCTAAAAAATTTGTAAATCCTGGAAAAAAAAGAAAAGGCTGAAAAATCGCCTTTTCCCCTAAGTCTTTGGCAGTGTATAGCAGCCAAAAACTATCCATGAGGACATGTTTGAATTTCAGAAATTCAAAGTTTCTGAAATATAGAGCTTTAACCCATGAAATATATTGAGTCAAGTAATTAACTTGAAGGCTGGTTCTGCCATTTTAACTAAATTATCACAGACAAATCTCCTGTCCTCTCTGGGCCTCAGTTTCCTCACTTGTAAAAAAAAGGGGGCATTATTCTAAATAATCATGAAGATCTTTTTCAGTTCTAAATTTATATGACTATATATTCCTATGGACCAGCTAGTGAAATGGGTGGTTTCAGCACAGAATACCACTAAAATCTCAAGCTGCCTCTCATTGTCATGAAAGCAGTGGGTAATAAGTACCATAGAGTCTAGGTGTCCCAGTTCCTCTTCCTTCTTGGCAGCATTTATTCTCATGTGCTCAGGTATCTTATAGTCTGGGGCTGTCTTCAGATTGAAGTCTCCCATATACAACTGGGCCTCTTTGATGGCTTGAACATCTTTGGGATCTTCATAGTCATCCAGAGGTTTACTCTTGTACCTATCAGAAAAATAGGCAACCCAGCCACAAATGTAATAATAAACTTTTGTTTGTCTACTATATGCATATAATCAAATTCAGTCATAAAGCAAAAGTATAATTCTGAGTGTGTGGTACTACTTTTGTCCATAGAGTCCAAGAATTTTTTAAGTTAATGACTACAGACCTTCCACAGCTTACAATGGGGTTATGTAGCAATAAACTCATAATTGAAAATATCATAAATTGAAAATGTATTCAATATACCTAACCTACCTAACATTATAGTCTAGCCTAGCCCACCTTAAACATCAGCCTACAGTTTGGAAAATTATCAAATACAAAGACCATTTTATAGTAAAGTGTTGAATATCTCTTGTAATTTATTGACTTCTATACTGAAAGTGAAAAATAGAATGGTTGTAAGTGTATTGATTGCTTATCCTCATGATCGTGTGGCCAACTTCGAGCCATGGCTCACTGCTTCTGACAAGTATCATGAGAAAATTTCCTACTACTTACATCAATAGCCTGGTAAAAGATCAAAATTAAATGTGCAGTTTCTACTGAATGTATATTACTTTCACACTATCGTAAAGCCAAAAAATCATGAGTCAAACAATCGTAAGTTGGGGACGATATGTATTTTTAAGGCACCCCAAACAAAGTAATAATGAAATAAATAAAAACCAATTACAGTTGGTGCTGAGATAATCTGAATCATTCTTAGGCTTTGGTTCACTTCTAAGTGATCTGTATCAAGATGGTTATTTATTCCATACCATAGACTTATGGTGTATTAACCACTTAATAGACATTAAACCATAGAGATGGAGTGGGTGTATTTTAATCACTAAAAATTTAATTTACCTTTTTAAAAATAACCTAAGTGATTGTCATAACATTTTCAAAAAGGGCATCTAATTAAAAATGATACAGTGAGCATATATATTTGCCTCCCTCTCTCTCCCCCAATTCCATGGTAATGGTGCTGTAGAGGTATTAAAGGGAATAAATCAGGAAGGCTGAAAATAAGACAGAAAGCCATTAGTAAATCAGTGATAGTAATTTTAAAGTAATTTTAAAGACCAATGAAAACTGTGGCCCAGAATATCCCTACAGGAAGGTTATAAAAAGGATTGGATATGATCTTATTAGTAGAGGCCCTAGGAGGCCTCAAGCACAGAGGGGACAGGTATGGAGCAGGGAATGAAATACTAGACATTATTTAGCAAAATTCATTAAAGGATTGAAAAGGATTTCCTGAACCAACTGAACCTTCCCACTTTTCTCATTTCCACACATAAAAAGGAGTAGCAACTTTTACGCTTCGATTAAAACTGAAAGAATGAGGGGTGCCTGGGTGGCTCAGATGGTTTAGTGACTGATTCTTGGTTTCGGCTCAGGTCATGATCTCACAGTTTGTGAGATCAAGCCCTGCGAGGGCTCCAAGCTGACATGGTGGAGCCTGCTTGGGATTCTCTCTCCCTCTCTCTCTGTCCCTGCCCTGCCTCCCAAAATAAATTTTTAAAAAACATTTTTTTGAAAAAAACTGAAGAACAAATCTATATAGAAACTGACCTCTCTGCTTAGAAACTGCTAGTGCATCTAGGATATGGGTTGGCACCCCATTGTATGGATCTTCATTGGAAGACCCCAACCTACATATTTCTTTAAAGTGAAGCCTGTCAGTGAACATGAACACGTACACAGAGCTTGAAGTCAGCCCTTTAAGAAAACAAACATATGCAATAGCAGAGGAAACACATGTTATCTAATGTATTAATTGACAATTGTTCCTTTGTGTAAAAGAGCACTAAAAGGAAGCACTAAAAGGAAAAGAAAAGAGCAAGCAGATACTTCTGCTTTGGCCATGTGAGGGAAACATGGCCTATAATTATTCTCATGCTATAAATACCTAGAAAACTGAACAAAAAATATGGAACAAGTATGTTCAGACATTGAACCAAAGGCAGCACAGTACTACATGCAAAAAGTGAAACAAAGTAACTAATCCTTGTTATCTCTATTTCTGCATGGAGGAAATTAGCAGACTATGGAATAGTGTTGAGATCCCAAATATTAGTCCAGTAATCTCACTGATTAAGGATACAAAGATCACAGTTCAGAAAGGCCAGAGTGGTTAGAATTTTGTGGAAAAAAATATCAGAGTTATACACAAAATAATGCCTTTAGAAATTCACATAGGGCACTCGAGTTTTTGGCCAAGTATTAACCTATACATGTGTAATGTGAAACATCATAAAGATAAGAACATCTAGGTAAAGTACAATTACTGGGAAGCATTAAGACAAATAATTTTCATAATTTACACATTGCTGGAAATCCCTCATGAGTTCATCAGCTGGAGAGACCTTGGAAGGTAGGGAACATTCAGTAGAGATCTTTAAAGAGTCATGCCTTCAAAGTGGGAAAAATAAAAGATCTAATCATTATCATCAATCACTCTGTCCTCATTGACATTTATAGAAAACTATGCCAAAGAATGCAAAAATGTACATTGTTTTTCAAGCACACATTGAATTTCCATGAAGACAGACTTTATGCAGGCCCATACAACTCCCAGTAAATTTATAAGAATTTAAATCATACAAACTATTTTCTATGATCACAAAAAATTAGATTAGAAATCAAAAATATTTTTAAACCTCTCAATATTTGGAAATTAAACAGCATACTTAAAAATAATCCACAATCAACAAGAAATCACCAGGGATAATAGAATATATTTTTGAATGAATAATGATAAAGATACATCAGAACTTATGAAATGAAGCTCGGTGTTTCATTTATACTTTAAATTTATACCTCAATTTACCCTGTAAATGTTTTTAATTAGAAAAGAAGAAAAGCATAAGATCAAAACTTACAGCTTAAACTTTAAGAAGAAAGAAAAGAATTAACTAAACCCAAATTAAATAGAATAAAGGAAATGGCATAGAATAGAGAAATCAATGACATAGAAAGCTGACAAGCAATATTTCTAAAAATCTATGACCAAAAGTTAGTTCTTTGAAAAGATTAATAAAATTGATAAATCTTTGGCTGGAATGATCAAGAAAAAGACAATACAAATTCATGATATCAAGAATAAAACAGGGGAAAACATACTACAGAAACTAAAATAATAAGGCAATAGTATGAACTATTTTATGCCAATAAATTTGATAACCTAGATTCACAAATTCCTTGAAAGACCCAAATTACCTAAGGTGACCCAAGAGGAAATACAAAATCTGAGTGGCACTATAACAATGAAAAATTGGAATTTATAAACTTCTCTCAAAGAATATTCCATGTCTAGATGGCTTCACTAATAAATCCTATCAAATATTTAAGAAATAAATAATATGAAGCCCACACAAAGTCTTCCAGAAAATAGAAGGAAAACTTCTCATCTTATTTTATGAAACTAGTATTACCCTGATAACAAACCAGGAAAGATATAACAATAAAACTAGAGACCAATATTCTTCATTTAAAAAGACACCAAAGTCCCTAAAAACATGCCAGCAAATCAAATCCAGCAATATATACTTTTGGAAAATATCAAAAGCCTATTTTCCGGTTTATTAAGACATGACTGACACATAATATTGTATTAGTTTAGGGTGTACAACAGTGATTTCATACATGTATCTATTACAAAATGTTTGTCACAGTAAGTTTAGTTAACATCAATCCACACAGAAATTTTTTTTCTTGTGATGAGAACTTTTTTTAACGTTTTTATTTATTTTTGAGAGGGGGAAGGGGCAGAGAGACAGGGAGACACAGAATCCAAAACATCTGCAGGCTCCAAGCTGAGCCCAACTCAGGGGTTGAACTCACTAACTGTGAGATCATGACCTGAGCCAAAGTTGGACACTTAACCGACTGAGCCACCCAACCATCCCTTGTGATGAGACTTTTAAGACCTACCTTCTTAGTAACTTTCAAATTCACAATCCAGTACTGTTAACTACAGTCATATTGTATACTGCATCTCCAGAACTTATTTTATAACTGGAAGTTTGTACCATTTGACCAGCTTCACCCATTTCTCCATCCCCAACTCCCCACCTCTAGCAGTCACCAATCTGTCCTGTTTCAATGAGTTCAGATTTGTTAGATTCAACATATAAGGAAGATCGTGCAGTATTTATTTTCCTCTGACTTATTTCACTTAGTATATGCCCTCAAAGTCCATTTGTATCATTGCAAATGGAAGCATTTTTCTCTTTTTAAGGCTGAATAATACTCCATCATATATATGTACCATAACTTCTTTATCAATTCAACCATTAATGGCGACTTAGGTTGTTTTCATTTCTCAACTATTGTTATTAATGCTGCAATAAACATGGTAGTGCACGTATCTCTTCAAAGTCCCATTTTCATTTTCTTTGGCTATATGCCCAGAAGTGAGATTGCTGGACGATATGGTAGTCTTATTTTTAATTTTTAAAGAAAATTCCATACTGTTTTCCACAGTGGCTGCACCAATTTATGTTCTCATCAATATTACACAAGGTTTCCTTTTCTCCACATTTTTGCCAATACTTATCTCTTAGTCCTTTTGGTGATAGGTATTCAACAAGTGTGAAGTGACATCTTATTGTGATTTTGATTTGCATTTCCCTGATGATTAAGTGATGTTCTGCACCTTTTCATGTACCTGATGGCCTTTTGTAGGTCTCCTTTGAAGACTGTCCACATAGGTCCTCTCCCCACATTTAAATCTGTTTGGGTTTTTTGTTGTTGTTGTTGTGTTTTTGGTTTTTTTGCTATTAAGTTGTAAGAGTTCTCCAGATATTTTGGATATTAACCCCTTATCACATATATGATCGTGAACACATTCCCTAAGTTGGCCTTTCATTTTTTTTTTTTGATGGTCACCTTTACTGTACAGAAGCTTTTTTAAAAATTTTTTTAATTTTGTTTTTTTGAGAGAGAGACAAGGGAGGGAGGGCAGAGAGAGGAAGACACAGAATACAAAGCAGGCTCCAGGCTCTGAGGTGTCAGCACAGCTGACATGCGGCTCAAACTTACAAACTGGGAGATCATGACCTGAGCCGAAGTCAGATGCTTAACCAACTGAGCCACCAAGGCACCCCTGTACGAAGCTTTTTAGTTTGATGTAGTTGCACTTATTTATTTTCATTTTTGTTGCCTTTCCTTTGGGTGTCAAACCTAAAAAATCATTGCCAAGACCAATGTTGAGGGTCTTACCACCTAGGTGTTCTTCTAGGAGTTTTATGGTTTCAGGTCTTACATTCAAGTCGTTAATTCATTTTGCATTAATTTTCATGTCTGGGTCATGGAGGAGGGCACTTGTGAGGAAGAGCACTGGGTGTTATATGGAGACCAACTTGACAATAAACTATAAAAAAAAATACAGATGCTTAGAGCTCTATCCAATATCAGTTAAATTGGATGCATGCATATGTTTTAAATATACACCCAGGCAAGACCAGATACATAACTTGTAGAGCCCAATACAAAATGAAAACGTGGAACTCATTGTTCATAAAGCAGGAAAAAAAGTCATCAAAGGTACTAAAATATAAAGATTTTTCCTTAAAAAAAATTTCATGTATGGTGAGATACTGGTCCTGTGTCATTCTTTTGTGTGTGGCAGTTCAGTTTTCCCAACACCATTTACTGGAGAGACTGTCCTTTCCCTATATATATTCTTGGCTCCTTGTCATAACTGACCATATATGAATAGGTTTATTTCTACTCTCTATTCTATTTCATTAATTGGATGTCTTTTTATGCTATGCCATACTGTTTTGATTGCTATAGCTCTGTAATATAGTTTGAAGTCAAGAAGTATATCTCTAACTTTGTTTTTATTTCTCAAGATGGCTTTGGCTATTCAAGGTCTTTTGTGGTTTCATGCAATTTTTTAGGATTTTTTTTACTATTTCTGTGAAAATGCCATTGGAATTTTGATAGTGATTGCTGAAGCTATAAATGCCTTTAGATAGTATAGACATTTTAACAATATTATATTTCATTCATGAGATATCTTTCCATTTATTTCATCAGATATTTCAGATATTTCATCTCCTTTGCTAAATTTATTCCTACGTATTTTATTCTTTTTGATGCTATTATGATGGGATTGTTTTCCTAATTTCTCTGATAGTTCATTGTTAATATATAGAAGCACAATTGATTTTTATATCTTTATTGTATCTTGTCACTTTACTGAATTCACTTATTAGTTCTAATGGTATTTTGGTGGAGTCTTAGGATTTCTATATATATATAATATCCCATCTGCAAATAGACAGATATACTTCTTCCTTCCCAATTTGGATTTATTTTTATTTTTTTACTTTTTTTTTTTTTTTTTTTGGCCTGACTGTTCTAGCTAGAACTTATACTACTATATTGAAAACAAGTAGCAAGAGTGAACATCTTTGTTCCTGATTTCAGAGGGGAAGCTTTCAGCTTTTTGCCATTGAGTATGATGTTAGCTGTCAGCTTGTCATATTGTGGCCTTTATTTGCTGAGGTATGTTTCTGCTATATCAAGTTTGGTGAGGATTTTTATCATGAGTAGATTTGAATTTTGTTAAATACTTTTTCTCCATCTATTGAGATGATCATAAGATTTTTGATTGCTTGCACAACCACAAAGGTCTGAGAGACAACAGCTCAGGCCAGGTTAATATAGTCCAAAGTGGCAATATAGAAAGACCTTGAACTCCTCTCTTCCACAGACATACCAAATCTATACTCACATATAAAGCAACTCCTTCTGAAGAACAACTGAGGACTGACTGAACATCTTCTCCACAACAAAAGATATACCACACAGAGAACAGCAAGAGAGATGAAGACACAGTAACAAAGGGAACTTTGCTTTGTTTAATTGGCCATATAGTTGTGGTTTCATTTCTGGGTTTTCTATTCTGTTCTATTTATTAATATGTCAGTTTTTGTGCCAGTACCATACTATCTTGATCAATACAGCTTTGTAATATAACTTGAAGTACGGAATTGTGATGCCTTCAGCTCTGCTTTTCTTTTTTAAAGACTGCTTTGACTATTTGGGGTCTTTTGTGTTTCCATACAAATTTTAGGATTATTTGTTCTAGCTCTGTGAAAAATGCTGGTGGTATTTTGGTAGGGATTGCATTAAATGTGTAGACTGCTTTGGGTAGCGTGACATTTTAACAATATTTATTCTTTCAATCTATAAGCATGGAATGTTTTTCCATATCTTTGTGTCATCTTCAATTTCTTTCATCAGTGTTTTTAGTTTTCAGAGTACAGATCTTTTACCTCTTTGGTTAGGTTATTCCTAGGTATCTTACAGTTTTTAGCGCAACTGTGAATGGGACTAATCCTTGAGTTCTTTTTCTGCTGCTTCATTATTGGTATATAGAAATGCAACAGATTTCTGTACATTGATTTTGTATCCTGTGACTTTACTGAATTCATATATGAGTTCTAGCAATTTTTGGGTGAATTCTTATGGGTTTTCTATATATATTATCATGTCCATCTGCAAATAGTGAAAGTATGACTTCTTCCTTGCCAATTTGGATGTCTTTTATTTCTTTGTGTTGTCCGATTGCTGTGGCTAGGAATTTAACAAAACAAAACAAACAAACATAGGTGGGAAAAAAGAGGAAAACCAAGAAACAGAGTCTTATCTATAGAGAACAAACTGATGGTTACCAGAGGGGAGGTGGGTGGAGGGATAGGTTAATTAGGTGATGGAGATTAATGGGGATTAATGGGTTAATTAAGGAGGGCACCTGTGATGAGTGCCAGGTGTTGAATGTAAATATCAAATCACTATATTGTACACCTGTAACCAATATTACACTGTATGTTAACTAACTGGAATTTACATAAAAACTTGTAAGAAAATAAAAACTACTATAGGCTAATATCCCTGATGAACACAGATACAAAAATCCTCAACTAAATATTAGCAAACTGCATTCAACAATACATTAAAAGGCTATTCACCAAGATCAAGTAGGATGCATTTTGAGGATGCAAGAATGGTTCTATATTCACAAACTAATCAATGTCATTCACCTCATTAACAAAATAAAGGATAAAAATCATATGATCATCTCAATAGGTACAGAAAAACCATCTGACAAAATTCACCATCCAATCATGATAAGAATTCTCAACAAAGTGACTGTAGAGGAAACATACCTATGCATAATAAAAGTATATATGAAAAACCCATGGCTAACATCATACTCAATGGTAAAAACTGAGAGCTTTTCCTCTAAGATAAGGAACAAGAGAGCGAGAGAGGGAGATGTCCACTCTCAGCTCTTTTATTCAACATAGTACTTGAAGTCCTAACCACAGCATTCATATAAGAAAAAGAAAATGTATCCAAATTGGTAAGGAAGAAGCAAACTGTCACTATTTGCAAATGATATGATACTATACATAGAAAAACTTCAAAGCTCCATCAAAAAACTATTAGATGAAATAAATTTTATTATTAAATGAATTTAATAAAGTCATAGGATACCAAATTAATATAGAGGAATTTGTTGCATTTGTATACACGAATAACAAAGTATCAGAAAGAGAAATTAAGAAAACACCCCATGAGGATGTAAAGAATTATCATGTACTCTTAGTAAGAATGCAAATTGGTGCAACCACTGTGGAAAACAGAATGGATGTTCCTCAAAAAATAAAAAAAATAGAAACACCTTACAATTAAATAATTCCACTACCGGGTGTCTACCCAAAGAAAACAAAACACTAATTTAAAAAGATATAGGCACCTCTAAATTTGTTGCAGTATTATTTACCAAAAAAAAAAAATTATGGTGGCAACCTAAGTGTCCATTCATAGATGATGGATTAAGTGGTACCATATATAAACACACATACACACACACCACATACAAGGGAATATTACTGAGACATAAAAAAGAATGTGATCTTGCCCTTTCCAACAACACGGATGGACCTAGAGGTCATTTAGCTAAATGAAATAAGTTGGACGAGAAAGATAAATATATAATTTCACTTCTATGTGGAATCTAAAAAACAAGCGTACAAACAACAAAAAAGCAAAAACAGATCCATAAGTACAGAAAACAATCTATGGTTTCCAGAGCAGACAGGGATGGGAAGTTGGGCAAAATAGGTGAATGGGAGTGGAAGGTACAGGCTTGCAATTATGGAATGTATAAGCTATCGGGATGAAAAAGTACAACATAGGCAACACAGTCAATGGTGTTGTAATAGCATTGTATGGTGACAGATAGCTACATCTATGAGCATTGCATAATGTATAATGTTGTTGAATTGCTATGTTGTACACCTGAGTGTGTCAACAACAGTTCAGTTAAAAAATAAGGGTTAAACAGAGTTAGCATATCAGATCCAGCAAATCTACTCCTAGGTATCTATCCAAGAGAATTGAAAACACATGTCTACACAAAAACTACACAAATGTTAACAGTAGCATTATTCATAATTGTGAGACAGTAGAAATAATCTAAATGTGTTTCAACTGATGAACTGATAAATGTGACATGGATTATTTATTATTCATAAAAAGGAATGAAGTATTGAGGTGCATGGGTGGCTTAGTCGGTTAAGTGTCTGGCTCTTGATTTTGGCTCAGGTCATGATCCACAGTTTGAGTTCAAATCTCCCATCAGGCTCTGTGCTGACAGCATGGAGCCTAGTTGGGATTCTGTCTCCCTCTCTCTCTGTCCCTCAACCCCTCTCTCTCCAAATGATAAATAAACATTAACAATATTATTAAAAAAGAAGAGTGAAGTATACATGTTACAGGATGAAATCAAAAGACATACTAATTGAAAAAAGCCAGTCACAAACACCACAGAATATATATATATATATATATATATATATATATATATATACATATATAATGTCCAGAATAGACAAATCTATAAGAGACAAAAAGTAATTGCTTAGGGCTAAGAATTGGAGTTTGGGAAAATGGAGAGTAACTGCTAATGAATAGAGTTTTTTTTTTGGGGGGGGGATAATTATATTAGAAAATAGTGAGAATGGTTACAAAAGTCTGAATATATTAAAAAAACACATTGAATTGGATAGGAAATGGGCAAACTGTGTGATATGTAAATTATATCTCCATAAAGTTGCTATAAAAAATTTGGAAACAGATAAGAAAAAAGAAACAAAAACAAACCCTGTAAGGTCCATATCCTATCACCTAGAGACAACTACTGTTATATTTTATTGATACTCTCCCAAATTATACTGTTGTCCTATGTGCTTTTTTAGTAATCATATATTGTAAACATCTTTCCATGCCAATAAACCCACCTCAAAGAAAAGAGAGAGAGAGAAAGATTGAGTTCAGGCCATGGTGAACAGCTCCTACATGAGAACACACTCCATAAAGACTGGGAGAGATGGCTGTTTTATCTAATATGCAAAACCAACACACAGAGTCACAGACAATGAAGAAACAGAAAAATATGTTCCAAACAAAAGAACAATATAAAACTCCAGAGACAGACCTTAATGAAATGGAGATAAGTGATTTACCTGATAAAGTGTTTAATATCATGTTTATAAAGATGTTCACTGGGGTTGGGAAAACAATGTATGAACAAAGTGAGTATTTCAACAAAGAGATAGAAAATATAAGAAAGCACCAAATAGAAAACATGGAGATGAAGAATACAATAATTGAACTGAAACATTAAAAAATGGGGTTCAACACCAAACTAGACTAAGCAGAAGAAAGGATTCATAAATTCAAAAACAGAGCAGTGGAATTCATCTAATCAGAGAAGCAAAAGAAAAAAGAATTAAAAAGAGTGAAGATAGCTTAAGGGACTTATGAGACACCATCAAATAAATTAATATGCTCCTTATAGGGGTCCCAAAAAGAGAAAAGTGAGCAAAAGTCTTATTCAAAGAAAGAATGGCTGAGGGGTGCCTGGGTGACTGAGTCGGTTGAGCATCCAGCTTCAGCTCAGGTCATGATCTCACAGGTTATGGGTTCAAGACCTGCATCAGGCTCTGCACTGGCAGTAAGGAACCTACTTGTGATTCTCTCTCTCTCCCTCTCTTTCTCACTCTCTGCCTCTCCCTGACTTGCATTCTTTCTCAAAATACATAAATAAACTTTAAAAATTAAAAAAAAAAAGAAAGAATGGCTGAAAAATTCTTAAACCTGGGGAAGGAAATAGACATCCAGATACAGGATGCCCAGAAAGTTTAAAACAAATAAATCCAAAAAGACCCCTACACCAAGACACAGTATAATATATTATCAAAAATTAAAGATAAGGAGAAAACCTTTTTAAAACAGCAAGAGAAATATAAATTGTTACATATAAAGGAACCCCTAATATGACTATCTGCAGATTTTCTAGCAGAAACTTTGTAGGCCAGAAGGGGGTGGCATGATAAATTCAAGGTGCTAAAAGAAAAATACTGTCAACCAAAAATAATTTATCAAGCAAACCTATCCTTCAGCATTGGGGAAATAGAGTTTTCCAGACAAAGAAAAGTTGAAGGAGTTTATCACCACTACCCCAGCCTTATAAGAAATGCTAAAGACATTTCTCTGACCTGAAGTGAAAGTACACTAACTAGTAATAGGAAGACATAAAGAAGTATAAATTTCACTGATAAATGCAGATATATAGTTAAATTCAGAACACTCTAATGTTTTAATGGTGGTAGGTAAATCATTTATAAATTTAGTGTAAAGGTTAAAAGACAAAAAAATATTAAAAATAACGATAACTACAATGATTTGTTAATGGATGTATAGGGTAAAAAGACGTGAACTGTGATATTAAAAACAAAGTGTTGGGGGGAGTTAAACATACAGTTTTAACATGTGTTCAAAGTTGTTATCAGGTTAAAATACACCAATGTGTTTTTTTGTAAGTCTTACAGTAACCACAAAGCAAAAATCTATAATAGATACAAACAACATAAAGAGAAGGTATCCAAACAGCGAGGTCATCCAGATAAAAAATCAATAAGGAAACATTGGACTTAAATGACATGTTAGACCAGATGGACTTAACATATTTACAGACATTCTGTTCAATAGTAGCAGAATACACATTCTTAAATGCACATGCAACATTCCCTAGGATAAATCATATTATGACACAAAATAAGTCTTAATTTATGAAACCTGAAATCAAATCAAATTTCTTGTCTAACCACAATGGTATGAAACTATAAATTACAAGAAGGAAACTGTAGAATTCATAAATATCTGGAGATTAAATAACATACTCTGAACAACCAGTCAAAGAAAAAGCCAAAAGAGAAATAAAAAATGTCCTATAATAAGTGAAAATAGAACTACAACATGCCTAAACTTACAGGATGCAAGAGGAGCTGTTCTAACAAGGAAGTTCATAGTGATAAATGTCTACCTCAAGAAGAAAAATCTTAAATAACCAATTTAACCTTATATCTCAAGAAACTAGGAAAAAAAAGCACAAAGTGCAGTTAATGGAAAGAAGGAAATCACAAAAATCAGAGCAGAAATTAATGAAATGAGATTTAAAAAATAATAGGAAAGATCAATGAAACTAAGAGCTGGGTATTTTTTTAAGATATAAAAAAACTGACAGGCTTTTAGCTAGACTCAGCAATGAGAAGACTTAAATAAAATCAGAAATCAAGAAGGAGATATTACAACTGATACCACAGAAATACAAAGGATCCTAAGATATTACTATGAATAATTATACACCACAAAATTGGACCACCTAGAAGAAATGAATAAGTTCCTAAAAATATACAACCTAACAAGACCAAATCATGAAGAAAAAGAAAATCTGAGCAGATCAACTACTAGTAAGAAGATTGAATCAGTGATCAAAAACCTCCCAACAAACAAAAGCCCGGGATCATATGGCTTCACTGGTGAGTTCTGTCAAATATTTAAAGAATTAATACAAATTCTTCTCAAACTCTTCCAAAAATAACAAAAGAGGAGGGAACAGTCACAATTTTTTTTATGAGACCAGCATTAGCCTGATACCAAAACCAGACATGAATACTACAAAAAAATTCCAGCAATATTTTTAAAAGGAGAATACACCATGATCGAGTGAAATTTATCCTAGGAATGCTGATTTAACATTTGAAATCAGTAACTGTGATCCACAATATTAAATAATAAAATTTTTAAAGCATATGGTCATCTCAGTATGCATATAAAAATTATTTGACAAAATTCAACACCTATCCTTGTTAAAAATAATAAATTAAAATTTTTTCAATGAACTAAGAACAAAAGGGAATTTCATCAACCTGATACAGGCTTCTAAAAAGCTGATATCACATTTTATAAAGACTGAATGTTTCTCTTTTTTTTTTTTTTTTTAAATTTATTTTTTGAGAGACAGAGAGAGACAGCGTGAGCAGGGGGAGGGTCAGAGAGAGAGGGAGATACAGAATCTGAAGCAGGCTCCAAGCTCTGAGCTGGCTGTCAGCACAGAGCCCGACGCGGGGCTCAAACCCACGAACCATGAGATCATGACCTGAGCCGAAGCCGGACGCTTAACCGATGAGCCACCCAGGTGCCCCTGAATGTTTCTCTTTAGATCAGGAAAAAGACAAGGATGTTTACCCTCACCATTTTAACATTGTAATGTATATCCTAGACGGCACAATGAGCCAAAAAATAAAAGATATTGGAAAGGAAGAATATGTTTTACTCACATACAATATGACCATGTTCATAAAAAAGAAAAAAGTTACTAGACTTAATAAGTGAGCTTAGCAAGATAACTGGATTAAAGATAAATATAATAAAATCACTGGAAAGACTTTCCACCTCTAGAAAGATGGAATAGACTTACATATTCTTATTTTTTTCTGGAAAGTGTAAATAAAACCCCTAAACATTATATTTAAAAGATAAGAGGATTCTGAAAAGTGAAAAGAAGATAGACTACAAAGAACCTTGGGACCCAAAGAAGTATATGATGGTAAGATCTCTAGACTTTCTTTTTGCTTCATATATCTCAACTTGGAGTTAAAGAAAGTAGCAACTAGAAACACCAAGGGGTTTAGACAATAAAAAGCCCAACAAAATCTTGCTGTTTCTAGCTAAAGGATCAAGAAAAGAGAAGAGTAAGACTGAAAACTTTTAGATAATAAATGCTCTGAACTTTAGCCACACAGCACACATATACACAAATATAGCCTACCTCTGCCCTGCCAGCAAATGTCAAGTGGGAAGTCTACATTTTTACCACCACTAGGCTTTAACAAGGCAACACAACGCCTATCGGGATGGTGTTAAAGGTGAGCCCTGGGAACCAGGACTTCATCTCATTATGAGTATAGAGTATATCCTGCTAAAGTCAGAGAAAGCCAGCTAAAGCTGAGTGTATAAATAAGATTCAGAATCTCATAATACCCAAAATTTCCAGATTATAATAAAAAATAATTTGTCATACAAAGAATCAGGATGATCTTAACTTGAATAAGAAAAGACAATTACCAGTTGTCAACCCCAACACGATAGAGATGTTAGAATAATCTGACAAGGATTTTAAAGCAGCCATCATAAAGTGCTTCAAAAAGTAATAAGAAAGATGCTTGAAACAAATGAAAAAATAGAGTCTCAGAAAGAAATGGAAGATACAAGGAAAAACCAAATGGAAATTTTAGAACTGAAAAGTGCAGCAACCAAAATAAAACTTAATGAATGAGCTCAACACCAGAATGGAGGAGACAGAGGAAAGAATCAATGAATTTGAAGATAGAACAATAGAAATTATACAATATGAACCAAAAATAAAAAGACTCTACAAACAAATAAACAACAAAAATTAAAAAGAAAAAAGCACACAAAGCCTCAGGGGTCTATCATTTGTGATGCTGGAATCCAAGAAAGAAAGGAAAAAGAGGACAGGGCTTCCAAAAAGTATAAGAAATAATAGTTGAAAACTTTCCAAATTTGGTCAGAGATACAAGCATACAGATTTAAGATGTTTAATGAATCCCAAAAAGGATAAAATAAAGATGAACCTAGACACATAACAGTCAAACTTCTGAAAACAAAGGACCAAATCAAAACAAAAAAACCCAAACAGAAAAAAAATGAAAAACAAACAAACACACAAAAAATCTTGAAAGCAGTAAAAGAAAAATAACACCTTATATAGAGCGGGGAAACAATTTGAATGGCAGAAGATTGATTATAAGAAACCATGGAGGCAATCAGGAAGAAGCATACACTTCTGCATGTTGAAAAGAGCTATTAACACAAAATTTTATGTCTAGTAAGAATATCCTTCCAGAATGAAGGCAAAAGTCAAGCTATTCATAGATGAAGGAAAACTAAGAAATTGTCACTGGCATACGAACCCTAAATGAATGACTAAAGGAAGTTTTCTTACAGAAATGAAATGATATAAGAGGGAACTCTGGAACATGAAAAAGGAAGAGATTAAAATGTTAATGGTGAAAATATTGGCAAAAACATTTTACATCTACTATTGTCTAAGTTATGTTTGATGTTCAAAAAAATGAACACTGTCTGATGTAGTTCTAAAATGTGTGCAGAGGTCTGGACAAGATGGCGGAAGAGCAGGGAGCTCTGTAATCCGCGCACGCCCGTATGGATTGAACTGAGAGGGACTGAAGGGATAAAACTTGGATTTGCAAGTGGGGGAAAGAAGAAACAGACGCCAGAAAGAAGACAACCTCAAAGATGCCTGAGTGAGTGACTGTGATCTGGGAAATTAGGGGACGGGCGGTCCCGGTGGTG
>CM053573.1:55933920-55963983 GCA_028646485.1 Cryptoprocta ferox
AAAAAAAAAAAAAAAAAAAGATAAAATGTGTGCAGAGAAAACATTTATACAATTATATTAGAAACAAAGGAAAGGCAATGGGAGGCATAACAAGACATAAAGGCAGGTAAGGTTTCTACATTTCATTCAAGCTGATAAAATGTCAACTGTAGGCTGTATTAAGTTGTGTATACATAATGTAATACCTAGAGCAAACACTACAAAGCTGTACATGTGATATTCTCAAAAACACTATAATCATTTTGGAACTCTAAAATATTCAAGTAAACCACAGGAAGCATAAAAAAGAACACAGAAAAACAAAAAACAGAATAGAAAACAAAATCTAAAATAGCAGATATAAGCCTGAAATATCAATACTAACGTGTAAATACATAAGTAAATACATGTGTAAATTATCTAAATATACCAATTCAAGAACTGAGATTAACTGAGTAGATTAAAAAACATAACTCTACTATATACCTCCAGTAAAACACCAACTTCAAACATAATAATATATGTAGGTTGAAGACAATGAAAACCATTCAAATACTGAATTCTTTCCCCCTAAGATCAGAAAGAAGTTGTAAATGGCAGCTTTCCCTATTTCAACATTATACTGGATATTTTAATGAGTACAACAAGAAAATAAAGGGAAATAAGAGGCAAACAAATTAGATTAGAAATAAGATTATTCTTAAGATATGACAAGATTGTCTAACACAGAAAATTCTAAGGAACCTACCAAAAAACTCTCAGAATATGACAGTTCAGCATAATCACGTCACAGGATACCAGATAAACATACAAAATTCCATTGTATTTCTATGCTAGCAATGAACATGCTTCAAATAACAAAGCACAGTATCATTTACAATGGCCAAAAGAGTGAAAGGTTTATGTTTAATTGTAACAAAATATGTGTAGGGCTTTTACACTGAAAACAAAACACTGATGAAAGAAATCAAAGAAGATCTAAATAAATGAAGAATCATACCATGTCCATGGATTAGAAGACTCGACATAATAAATATGTCAGTTCCCCCTCCCAAAAAACTGATACACAGGTTTAATACAATTTCTATCATAATTCCAGCAAGGCTTTATTTGTAAATACCAACCAGATTATTCTAAAATTTATATAAAAGGCAAAGTAACTAGAATAGTTAAAACAATTGAGAGGACCAATTTCAAGACCTATTACATAGCTACAGTAATCAAAACAATGTATTATTGGCAACAGGACAGACACATAGATCAATGGGACAGAACATGAACACAG
The DNA here is from genome assembly GCA_028646485.1 of Cryptoprocta ferox. Lineage (NCBI taxonomy): Eukaryota > Metazoa > Chordata > Mammalia > Carnivora > Eupleridae > Cryptoprocta > Cryptoprocta ferox. Next base: position 55,935,185 of record CM053573.1, read on the forward strand.
AAGTAGACCCACAAAAATATGCCCAGCTTATTTTTGACAAAGGTGCAAAATTGCAAAACCAATTCAATGGAAGTGAGAGAGCCTCTTCAACAAATGGTGCTAGAGCAATTGTACATCCACAGACAAAACAAACAAACAAAAACCTAAAGTTCACACCTTATACAAAAATGAACACCAAACAGATCATAGACTTAAATGTAAAATGTAAAATTATAACACTTTCAGAAAAATAGGAGAAAATCATTAAGAACTAGGGCTAAGCAGAGTTCTTAGACTTGACACCAAAAATAAGGCTCATAGAAGGAAAAATTGATAAATTGGTTTTAATAAAAATAAAACCTTTTGCTCTGCAAAAGACCATGTTAAGGGATTGAAAAGACAAACTACACACTGGGAGAAAACACTTGAAAACCACATAACCAACAAAGGACTGATATCTAGAATATATGAAGAACTCTCAAAACTTGACAGTAAAATAGCAAACGATCTTATTTGAATATGGGCAGAAGACAAGACATGAAGAGATATTTCATCAAAAATACATATAGGTGGCAGAAAAAATTTTTTAATGTGCTTGTTAAATAAAAGTACTTCATGCCAGATTTTTTTAAGTCAACTTTAGATGATGAGACATCTAAAAGTGAAAGCCAATTGTTAGAAGAACATAAGGAAAAATAACTTGTTGGAATAGAAAAGAATTTCTTAATTCTTAAAAAAATCCCTGAATGTATTCACAAAATGGAATTCCTGGACCCAAAACCCTAAGAATCATAGAAGTTCTATCAAGGTATCACCACTCTGAAAGATTCAGCTGATCTGTCTTCAATATCTCCATCTCTGTTTCTATTTCAAAGATATTTTGATACTCATATTAAAATGAAAGAGTTTAAGTAAAAAAAAACTTACAGTTCTTCCCATTCTTTTTTTCGCTGCTGAATCTTAAGCTGGGCCCTTTCAGCTTTAAATATGAGTTTCCTTGTTTTCTCAATTTGATTTTCTACCATAATTTCACTTAGGGTTTTAGGGCGAAATTTCTTCCCTTTCTCTATAAGTAATTCCTCTGGCAAACTGATACTCCAACCTGTACAGAGAGTCAACATTTTTGTTTTGTTTTCAATTTTTTTGAAACATCAAAATGAAATTCTCAAATATTTTTAAAACCTGCCACATTAAAAGAAACAGAATACAATGAATCTGTAAATCACAGTATTTGTTAAACAACTACCATGAATTCAATCTCATAGTAAGTATTTTAGAATACCAAAATAAAGAGATAGAAGTCACAATATTCGCTCTACAGGACCTTACTGAAAAGTTGGCAAGACAAGACATATATCAAATAATGAAAAAAAAAAAAGATAAATAATGAGGGGCCACTGATAGATATACTGGGAAGTTGGGTAGGAATGCTTGTGATATGGTGGGGAAAGGGAGAATCAAATGAGTCCTATTTGACATATGTAATTTGAGGTGACCTATAGTGATTACAGTGGTCGGTGGCCAATTAAACTAGTCAGAAACACACAATCAAACCTATGAAATAAACAATTTTTAATTAAATATCTACTGAGGCAACTTCATAATTCACATTCAAGCTATGGAAAAATATACTCTTGAAATACTTTGGGGGAAAAAGATAAATAATAATATGGGATGGTCATATAGTTATAACTCACCATTTCACTTTTCATATTTTAGCTACAAGGTAATATGGAAAAGCAGAAGTTTAATGTGGCTTGGATGGTCATGGAAAGACTTTGTAACAAAAGTGTAATTCAATCTGGAATCTTAAGAACTTATACGGTAGAATTCAGAGAGGAGAGGAGTGAATTGGTCACTCCAGTCAGAGCCTGGGCATAAAAGTATCAGGCATAATTAGGAAGTAGTAAGCAAGACAATAGGCTAAAAATACCAGTAGAACAATATGAAAATGCACTAGGAAATAGAATTTAAGGAAACAGAATAGGAATCTACTGTGGAAGGATTAAATACCAGGATGATGATTTCAGAATTTATCCCAGAGGTAGAAAGGAGCGAGTAAAGTTTTCTCAAAGAGGATAAACAGCATTAATGTCAGTACATCATGGGCACTAGTTGCAGTGCCTTTTGTTTATTTTTGACTGGGCTCTACAAGTCATTCCCAGAATTGTCTTCCTCCTACTCCTCTGCAGTCACCCCGAGGGCAGTTACAAGAGGCAGGTTGCAGAGATTAAGAAGTACTCTTTTCACACCTGAATTCTCAGCTTGTCATTCGGTTTAAAGTAAGCTCTTGGAAAATGGTTTGAAATGTTATGCTCTATCCCTACTTTCTGGGGTGGGGCCCAAGAATCTGTAAAGAAACAATGCCTGGAAACTAGCAACTGGGGAAATCCTAGATTTAGGAATAGTTAGATACGGGAAGTAAGAAATTAGCAGCATCAGGTGATCTTATTCACTTCAATCACATAACCAGGGTGGGTTTTCCTTAGCAGCCTGCATCAAAGACCTGGTGTGAAACATTTGTTGGAAAAACATGGCCTCTCATTCTCAGCCATACCACTCACCTCTAGCTCTTACTATCCAAAGGAATAAGGAAAGGGAGATAACAGATTGAGTTCAAACCACCAGAAAGGGTTTGAAAGTTCTGCCCACAAAAAGATTATTCAGTTTTGAAATCTTAATAAGGATTAAAAGACCTTATTTCATTTAGGCTACCTGTATCCCTCTGGCTATCCTTTCTTCCAGCTCCCTCTTTTTCAACTCTCTCCAGTTTGCTTGTTCTTCTTTCTGATTGACTTGGTCTTTTGGACTTGAAGTACTTAGAGGGCTTCACAAGCCTATAGGAGGATATCTTGTGATCACTTTTTATGGCATGAACCACAATAGTATCACTTTCCAATGAATCACGAAATCTGAAAAAAAATAGAACAAGTATTTGCAATAGTAGCCATTTTAATCATTTAATTGTACCAGTTTAATCATTCTGCATGATTAAGTAATAAAACAGGACAATACACTATGCTTATAAATGATATTATATTGTGCTCGATCCAAAATTTGACAATGCATTAACCAACAAGGATGTGATAGAAGTTGCATAGGACTTTGTTCAAGAGCAAGTAGAATTTACTTTCTAATGAAAATATTAAACAACTAATTAGAAAGCAGTGTACAATACCATTCTTTGGCTAATATGTAGAAAAACAAAAATTTTTCAGGTAGACTATAATTTAATGGTAAATGGATCCTAACTCTAAAAAAACATAATCTACCTCCCTGTTATCTAAGATTTCTATTATCATACATATACATATATATCTCATATATCTCATATATATTATCCTAGTTGCTTTTATAAAAAAATATTAAACTCAGGAATTCATACTACTCTCTAGTTCACTTTTCCTTTATAGCTGAAAGATATTTGTTCTTTATCAATTAATGCTTAATTCTTGGGGTTTTTTTGGCACTGGTTCATAATTATTCCTCAATCTTTTTTAATTTTAGAATTTAACTGATGTATATAGTAATTATTCCTAGTTTATCTTTCTTACTATTTTCTAATTCAATTCTTTTAACTCTACTTCTTTTAAAATGGCTTATATTTCTAATTTCCCTTTTCCCTCCTAGCATAGTACCTTTCTCATCACTATAAAACTTTCTTTATCTTCTTGCCCACTGGAATTTTACTCTCTAAATTTTAGTCTTTCCATGAGACACAGATAACATGAAGGAAAAATATGCATGGTTTTGATCCCATCAAAATATAAAATTTCTGCACAGTTAGAAAAATGTGAACAAAGTTTAAGGTAAATGGCATTGTAGGATAAAGCATTTGCGATATGCATAAAGGAAAAATACAGAAGTAGTGAATAAATTTAAGGAGAAAAACAGAACTCAAAGGAAAATGAACAAGTAATCTTCCTCAGAAGGTTAAATATAAATGAACTATAAACATATGAAAAGAAATGTTCAGAAGACTAATTCTCAGAAGAGCATCAGTGTATGAAAAGAAATGCTTAAGTTCACCAATAATCAGAAAAATGCAAATTATTTAACTGAGAGTTATCACATTTGCTCTATTAGGTTGGCGAAGATGAAAACACTGGTACTACCCAGGGTTACTCAGTGGTACAAATTTATTCTCTCCCCCATCCCTGATAGATATATCAGATATCTAGATAATTTGTTTCCTTCCATATGTTTACTGAAGATGTAAAGCTGAGAAGGATGCAGCCTGGACAGGGAAGGGAAAGCCAGGGAATTAAGGAAACAAGTATTTGAGGGCAAGAAGACTGGGGAGGAAGAGGTTCCACCTGACAAGGGGGAGGATGGGCAAATTCGGTCCGAGAGCTGTGGGTACATATTCCCTGCTTCCACCAGCCTCTGGGGAAACAAAAGTTCCCAAGGATAATGGTTGCATGTGCATTCGATTCTGAGAACAGGTGTTCCTGGCCTCACCAAAAACTGCCTACTCCAGTAGGGCACAGAAGCCATAGAATCAAACAAATGGAAGAAGCAGGCAGGCTGGGACAATGGGATTCACTGGTTTGAGTTAAGATTCATTCTTGATATATATATACATATATATATATATATATATGTTTATAAATATAGTATGAATATTTATTAAAGCCAAACAGAGGATACTATGTTGAAGGTTCCTCCTGAGAGAATTTCTAAGGTACTTCCAACTCTTGGAAGGTAGTCATCTAGATATCATTCCAAGATTCAAATATTCATGGATTTAATATCAGGTAACAAGTGCCATGAATCACAGGGCAGAGTTTCAGAGAAGAAACTGCTGCACAGGGAGAGAACTCTGGAGATCTGCAGAGGTCTCTCTTCCAGACTTCAGGTAATTACTGATTACCACATGCATGTGAGGAGTCTACCTGAGGCTGGGGAAAGAATCACCAGAAGAGAACACGTAGAAAAATCCCCAGACCTCACACAGGTTGGAATAGCTTGTGTTCCGACAAGCCCAATAATACATAGGACATAGGATAGAGTACTCAGTATTTTGTCTTAGTAGTGAGGAAAAATTAGCTCTAGACTAAAGGCTACCTGACCCCACCTAAAACAGATTAAAAGCAAGCCTCAAAAACTCAGACTATTTCCAAGTAACTTAACTGAGTTCCAAAACAAAGCTAAAGAATATTTAAAAGTATTAAAAAGTACCCAGCACCCACAATGTGAAATTCATAATGTCTGGCATCCAATCTAAATTTTTCAGGCAGGTAAAGAAGCAGAGAAATATAACGCAAAATAAACAAAAATTTTCAATTAATATAAATAGACCCAGAAGACTTTCTTTCTTTCTTTCTTTCTTTTTCTTTCTATCTATCTATCTATCTGGCAGACAAGCACATTAAAGCAGTTATTATATTTTATATGCTCAGGACGGTAGAGAGGAAGCATGAGCATATATTTTTTTGATGTTTATATTTTTTTTGAGAGAGAGAGAGAGACAGAGCATGAGTGGGGGAGGGGCAGAGAGAGGGAGGGAGACATGGAATCTGAAGCAGGGTCCAGGCTCTGAACTGTCAGCACACAGCCCAATATGAGGCTCAAACTCACCAACCGCAAGATCATGACCTGAGCCAAAGTGGGACACTTAACTGACTGAGTCACCCAGGAGCCCCAGCATGAGCATATTAAAGTGAACAAGTCCCTACCTATGATACTAGGAAATAATTAAATAATGATTAATAAATTCATAGAAATACATTATTTAGATGTATGGTTATAACCAGTAGGAGAGATATTAAAAGTGGATTCTTTTCAAGATCTATCATATTTATGGATTGAAAGACTATTTATTTTTAAAATCTATCATGTTGAAGTTGATCTATAGATTCAATGTAATTCAGTCAATATCTTAGATTTTTTGATGAAAATTGACAAGTTGATTCTATTCACTATTCAAAGGACCTGCACAATATTGAAGATGAAGAACAAATCCATAGGATTTACAATATCAATTGTCAAAAATAATTAAAATAAGAGTTCTGAGATGGATATTATATATAATATATATATATATATTATATATATATATATATATATATACACCTGATTTATGACAAAACTATCAATACAATCTAGTGAAGAAAGGATGGCCTTTTCAACAAATGATACTAGGTCAATTGAATATCCATATAGACACAAATGACACATAATCTCCATCCTACACCTCCCCTTAAAAACCAACATAGATAATGGCAAAACAGTAGTGCTTTTAGAATAAAACATAGGAGAATTATTTCATGAATTGGGAATAGGCAAATATTCCTTAGTTACAACGTAAAAGCATCAACCATAAAGGAAAATATTGATAGAATGAACTTTGTTAAAGTTAAAAACTTCTGCTCAAAAAAAAGATACCATTAAGAGGAAGAAAAGGAAAACCAGTGATTAGAGCAAGATATTTTACATGCATGCACACAATGTGTCATATATATACACATGTGCCACAAATACATTGATCATTCATCTACAAAAGACTCCTATCTAGGAGATATCTCTAGATATCTAGATAGTTAGATGTAAACTCTTACAATACAATTTTTAAAATGAACAAAGAACTTGAAAAAATACCTAAGAAAACAAAATACACAAATAACCAATAAGTATAAGGAAAGGAACTAAAAAATAATCACTTATCAGGGAAATGGCAATGTAAATCACGCTGAGATTTTACTATACAATGGCTGAAATTTAAAGAGATGACAATATCAGGTGATGGCAAGCATGAGTGTTATGGTTGAATTGTGTCTACCCAGTAAGATACTTTGAAATCCCCTAGTCTCTCCAAATGTGACCTTATCTGGAAACAGGGCCTTGACAGAGGTAATCAAGTTGAAATGAGATCATTAGAGTGGTCCTAATCCAACATGCCACTGTGCTTATAAAAAGTGGGAACTTTGACATGCACAGAGGGAAGATTATGTGGGGGGACAAAAGAGAGAAAACACCACATAAAGGCAGAAGATTTGGAATAATGCGTCTATAAGAAGGAGCACCAAAGTTTAATGGCAATTCACTAGAAACTCAAAGAGGCATGGAGCAGATTCTTCTATCCAGGTCTCAGAAGAAACTAATAGCATTTTTCTTGGAACTAGAACAAATAACCCTAAAATTTGTATGGAACCACAAAAGACTTCAAATACCCAAAGCAATCTTGAGAAAAAACAACAAAGCTAGAGGTATGCCAATCCCAGATTCTGTGATATGCTACAAAGCTATAGTATGGTACTGACACAAAAATAGACTCATAGATCAATGAAACAGGATGGAGAGCCCAGAAATAAACCCATGCATATATGGTCAATTAATCTATAACAAAGGAGACAAGAATACACAAAGGGAAAAAAACGTCTGCTCAGCAAACAGTGCTGGGAAAACTGGACAACTACATGTAAAAGAATGAAACTGAAACACTTTCTTGCACCATACACAAAAATAAACTCAAAATGGATTAAAGACCTAAACATGAGAGCTGAAATCATAAAACTCCTAGAAGAAAACATAAGCAGTAATCTCTTGGACATCACCCTCAGCAACATATTTATGGATATTTATACTGAGGCAAGGGAAATAAAAGCAAAAAACTGCTGAGACTACAACAAAATAAAAAGCTTTGTACAGCATAGGAAACAATTAACAAAACATAAGGCATCCTGGTGAATGAAAGAAGACATTTGCACATGGTATATCCAATAAGGGGTTAACATTCAAAATACATAAGGAATTTATACAACTCAGCAACAAAAAACCCCCAAACAGTCCAATTTAAAAACGGGCAAAGGATGAGGCACCTGGGTGGCTTAACTTGTAGAGCATGTGACTCTTAAAACTCAGGGTGATGTGTTCAAACCTCATGCTGCGCGTAGAGCTTACTTTTTTAAAAAATGGTTAGAGGACCTGTATAGATATTTTTTCAAAGACAAAGAGATGGCCGACACATGAAAAGATGCTCAGCATCACTAATCACCAGAGAAATACAAATCAAAACCATAATGAAATATTCCCTCACACCTTTCAGAATGACAAGTATCAAAGAGAAGTAACAAATGTTGGTGAGGTTGTGGAAAAAAGGGAACCTTCACACACTGTTGGTGGAAATGTAACTTGGTGCAACCACTGTGGAAAACAGTATGGAGGTTCCTCAAAAAATTAAAAATAGAACTACCATATGACCCAATAATTCCACTACTGGCTATTTACCCAAAGGAAAAAAAAACTAATTTGAAAAGATACATGCACTCCTATGCTACAGCAGTATTTATAATAGCCAAGATATGGAAGAAACTCGTGTCCATTGATAGATGAATGGATAAAGAAGATGTGGTATGTGTATATTATACACACACACACATATATACATATACACACACACAATGGAATATTACTCAGCCATAAAATAGAATGAGATTTTGCCACTTCCAACAACATGGATGGATCTAGAGGATATTATGCAAAGTGAAATAAGTCAGACAAGAAAAACAAATACCATAGATTTCACTTACATGTAGAATTTAAAAAATAAAACAATTGAACAAACAAAAACAGACTCTTAAATACAGAGAACAAACTAGAGGGGAGATGGGTGGGTGGATGGGTTAAATAGACAAAGGGGATTAAGAGGAGATTAATAGGGGTGTATGGGCTGGCTCAGTTGGTAGAGTATGAAACTCTTGATCTTCGGATTATGACTTCAAGCCCCTTGCTGAGTATAAAGATTAATTTAAAAAAAAAAGTCAATCAATTGTAATTCCAGTTACAAATAAAAAAAGTCATGGAGATGAAAAGTACAGCATAGGGAATATAGTCAATAACATTGTAATAGTGAATGGTGACTATACTTATTGTGGTGAGTACAGAGTGATATATAGAATTGTTGAATCAATGTTGTTCATCTGAAACTAACATCAAATGCCAATTATACTTCAATGTAAATAAATAAAAACATATCTCCCCTCCAAGAAAATGCACCCCAACTGAACCAACACTTTGAGTTTGGACTTCCAGCCTTCATAACTTTCACCTGTTGTTTTAAGCCAATCAGTCTGCTGTACTATGTTATGGAAGCCCTAAGAAGCTAATACAATGGGGATCAACAGGAATTCTCATACACTGATCATCATGGTATAAATTGGTTGAACCATTTTTGGAAAACTGGCAGTATCTAATAAAGCCAAACATGCATATAATTTTAAATTTTTTTTAAATGTTTATTTTTGAGAGACAGAGAGACAGAGCATGAGCAGGGGAAGGGCAGAGAGAGAAGGAGACACAGAATCTGAAGCAGGCTCCAAGCTCTGAGCTGTCAGCACAGAGCCCGACGCAGGGCTCGAACTCATGAATCGTGAGATCATGACCTGAGCCAAAGTTGACCGCTTAACCGACTGAGCCACCCAGGCGCCCCAAACATGCATATAATCTTGACCCAGCAGTTCCACTCCTGATTATATAACAAATAAGTGTTTATGTCCACCAAAAAGCATGCACAAGAATGGTCATAGCCATTTATCATAGCCAAGATATAGAAATAACTCAAATATCCATCAACAGAATGGATAAATAAATCATGGTATAAGCATTAAGACTATTACAAAGCAATGAAAAAGAACAAACTACTGCTACCTGCAACAACAAAGACAATCTTAGGCATATGCTAGGTTAAAGAAACAAAATACAAGATTTATCACAGCAACATTCAATTTGTATGAAGTTCACAGGCCAAACTAAGGTGATAAACATTCATCTCTGGAGAGTAGATATTTACTGGGAAGGGTCACAAGGGAACTTTTTGGAATGCTATAAATGTTCTTAAACTGGGTAGTGGATATATGTGTATATATCTATAAAATTTATTAAGCTGTTCAGTTAGAATTTATGCATTTTGCTGAATGTAAATTATATCTCCAAAAGACAAAGAAAAAGCAATTTCCTCTGAATAGTCCTATTGGTACATGAGAGAGATTGGACAGGAAGTTGTTGGCTTTCATTATAAATCTTTTGATTTTATTTTTAATTTTTTTAAGATGTACATGCTATTTGTTAACTAGATATAATTTGTCAAAAACAGAAAATAAATATGTATTTCATAATTGGTTTATAAAAAATCTAATTTTTTTATTTTAAATTTTATTTTTAAAAAATTTTATATTTTTAAAAATTTTCATGCCAGTAGAGTTTACAGTGTTCTATTAGTTTCAGGTGTACAATATAGTGATTCAACACTTCCATACATCACTCGGTGCTCATTATAAATGCACTCCTTAATCCCATCACGTATTTCACCCATCCCCTCACTCACCTCCCCTCTGGCAACCTCCAGTTTGTTCAGTTTGTTCTCCATAGTTGAGTCTGTTTCTTGGTTTGTCTCTGTTTTTTTTTCCTTTGCTCATTTGTTTTGTTTCTTAAATTTCTTTGAGTGAAGTCATATGGTATTTGTCTTTCTCTGACTGACTTATTCAGCTTAGCATTATATTCTCTAACTTCAATCTATATCATTTCAAATGGCAAGATTTCATTCTTTCTTATGGCTGAGTAATAGTCCATCTTCTTTATCTGTTCATCAATTGATGGACACTTGGGCCATTTCCCTAATTGGGCTATTATAAATAATGCTGTTATAAACAGAGGGGTGCATTTATCCCTGTGAATTAGCATTTTTAAAAATTTTTTGAGTAAATATTCAGTAGTGTGGTTACTGAATCATGGGATAGTTCTATTTTTAACTTGTTGAGGAACCTCCATGCTGTTTTCCACAGTGGCTGCACCAGTTTGCATTCCCAATAGTGCACAACGGTTCCTTTTCCTCTGCATCCTCACCAACATTTGCTGTTTCTTGTGTTTTTTAGTTTAGCCATTCTGACAGGTGTGAAGGGGTATCTCATCGTGGGGTTTTCTTTTTACAATGAAAAATTTTAATACACATTTTCTTAGAAATTTGACTAAAAGAAAATGCATAGCCATAGAAAAATTGAAGCAGATAATCAACAAACTTGATTATAAATACATATATTTATACATATATGTATACTTCAGACCCTTTATAAGAAAAAATTTCACATTCAAAAAAATTGCAAAAACTAATCACTCTTTGATTACAAATAAAACTTTAACGCACTTTTTGAGAGACAAATTTTTACCATACATTCTATAGTTATAATCCAATAAAATTAGAAATAAATAATAAATGTTTACCTTAAAACCCTAACTGCTTGGAAATGAAGAAATATATCTTAAATAACTCTTAGCTCAATAAAAGCTTAATTACGAACTATCCAGAAATAAATTAAAAGTTTCAAAACCTGGGGCGCCTGGGTGGTTCAGTTGGTTAAGCATCCAACTTCAGCTCAGGTCATGATCTTAAGGTTTGTGGGTTTGAGCCCCGCGTCAGACTGTGCTGACAGCTCAGAGCCTGAAGCCTGCTTCGGATTCTGTGTCTCCCTCTCTCTCTCTGCCCCTTCCCCACTCATGCTCACTTGCTCTCTCTCTCTCTCTCAAAAATAATATTTTAAAAAAATTTTTTAAAGTTTCAAAACCTATGGAACACTGCAAAATTACTCAAGGGAATATACTTAGCCTTAAATGTCCCTGTAGTTAAAAGTATAAAGAAAGGGTCTTAATATCCATCTCAAGGCATTTTTCCAATGTTTATTTTTTTTGAGAGAGAGAGAGAGAGAGAGAGAGAGAAATGGGATGCAGGTGGGGAAGAGGCAGAGAGAGAGGGAGACAGAATCCGAAGCAGGCTCCAGACTCCAAGCTGTTAGCACAGAGCCCCACACAGGGTGCAAACTCATAAACTTTTGGGATCATGACCTGAGCTGAAGTTGGTCGCTTAACCGACTGAGCCACACACGCACTCCATCAAGGCATTTTTAAAAACAGACACAAAATCAAAAGAAAATAGGTGAAGGGAATGCTTAAAGCTAAAATTGGAATTAATAAAATGGAAAAAAATTATAAATAGGATAAATAAGTCCAAAACCTGATTCTTAAAAAGTTCAATAAAATAAGTAAATCCTTTAGAAGCTTAATACATTCCTGATGGAATACTCAATATATATTTTTTTTAAAGATTAAGTAATATGGGGCACCTGGGTGCCTCAGTCAGTTAGACATCCAACTTTGGCTCAGGTCATGATCTTGCGGTTCCTTCTAGCCCCTCTTGGACCTCTCTGCTACCAGTTCAATGCCCGCTTTAGATTCTATCTCCCTGTCTATCCCTGCCCTGCTTGCGTGTACTTGCGCACAGGCTCGCTCTCTCTCGCTCTCGCTCTCAAAAATAAACATTTAAAAAAAGAGAAAGAGGACACATTCCTTATCTCACCTTGACCCAGTAAGTCACTGTAAATAGGCATGAAAAAATTCTTTAAAAAAATATAAAAATAAAATAAGGATTAAATAATACAAATTTGGAAGAAAAATTTGAAGACTATATGTATAATTTAGGCTTTGGAGAGAAATTTTTAGCCAAGATGGAAAACCCAAAATATATTAAAGGAAAGAGAGACATATTTAGCTATATATACATTAAAATATATTGCCTAGAAAAACATATCAACAGTTTATAGGAAAATTATAGGTAATAAAACACATTTGAAACACACATGATAAATAAAAAGTTAATGTCTATTACACAAAGAAGTCATAAATTGGTAAGAAGAAAATATCCCAATAGAAAAAATATAATATTAAAAAGCAATTCACAAAGGAGCACATTTAATTGACTGTTAAACACCAAAAATGTGCTAAACATCCCTAGTAGTTAAGGAAAATGCAAATTAAAAAACAATTAGCTATGTTATTTTACATCCATCAGATAGTAAACTTTAAAAGTAGTGTTAGCCTCAAATGTTGGTACCACATGACAGGATAAAGTTATATACATTGCTGATGGAAATGTAAAAATTTACAACCTTTTTGGAAAGAAATATGGCTACTGATTTTAAATTAAAAAATGCATATATACCTTTGGTCTAGCAATTCTACTCTTCAAAACGACTCTGTAGAACTAAAGAAAGCATTAGTATGGAACTATATATATATATATATATGCAGGTATATTACAGCATACTGCTTAATATTAAAAAACCAGAAGTAAATGTCCTTTGATATGGTTATGTTGAATATATTTTTAAAGAAAAACTTCTTATTATGGAAAGTTTGAACATACATAAAGGTAGATGGCATAATATAGTGAATTCCTACAAATTCATCAAATCATATTAAAAAATTATCAACTTTTTTCCAATTTTACTTATCTATCCCTTCACTTTTTTTCTTCTTGATATAATACTGGTATATGTTTTGATATTCCATTTTGCCCATAAATACTTCAAATAAGAACTCTTTTTAAAAAGGACCTACCACAATATATCTAGGAAAATTAATAGTAATTATTTAATATCAAATATCCACTCGGTGTTCAAATATTCTCTTTGATTCAAAAATGCTTTTTTAAAATTGATTTGAATCAGAATCCAAATAAGATTCACACATTGGTGGATATTTTGTTGGTATACTTCTAGAGTTTCTTTTATTCCATCCCTCTTATTTCTTCAGGCAATGTATTTGTTGAAGAAACTTGGTTATTCTGTAGCATTTTCTTTTTGTTGTTATTTCAAGTTTTAATTTAAATTCTATTTAACATACAGTGTAATATTAGTTTCAAGTCAGTGTGATTTTGATTTGAATTTCGCTGATGATGAGTGATGTTGAACATCTTTTCATGTGTTTGTTGGCTATCTGGATGTCTCTTTGAAGAAATGTCTGTTCATGTTTTCTGCCCATTTCTAAATCATTTTTTGGGTATTGAGTTGAAAAATGTAATTAATAAACAAATTTCCTAGATTTAAATTTCCCAGAAAGCTCAAGAAGCTATCAATAGCAGTAACAGGAGGATTCCTTGAGACTTCAAGAGTTAGAAGGTACTTCAGGATATTTCTTACCTGACCACTTTGATTAAGCCACTGTGAACAACTTCATTCAAATATATGTTCTCAAACATCTTAACCTGCAGGAAATATGGATCCTACCTGTTCTGTAGCTTCATGAGGCCAAGTCGATGTTTCTCTTTTTCCCACTCTAATTCTTTTTCCACTTGTTGAATTTTGTGGGCGGTTTTTCTGCCAATCTCAGCACGAATTTTGGAATCTAAATCAAAATCCTACAAATAAGTAGATTTATTCATGAAAATTCATTGAAAATACATTTACCAATGTATGTTATCAATCCTATTTCATACACAGATACAGATTATGTTGTGTACTCAATTTCATGTTGCATTATAATTTTCTTCCAAACATCATTAATTCTCTCTGTTCTAGAAAAAAAAAATAACATACTTTTAATTTTACTTCCACAAAATATGGAGAAAATTCTCAGAAATAATTAACAATACTGCAAATAAAGTTGTATATTAAAAGATTTTTCCCATAGTAAAAGCAATGAATGATAACAGTATTTGGAGAATGTATAGAGTTTTAAAAAAAAAATAATTCCACCACTCCAAAGGAACTAGTGGTATATAACCAGCTGGGCACAGGGTAGAAGTTCATGGCATCCCTTCCAACATGACCTCACCCAGGATAGACAGCTAAGTCTTTGGTGTCTTCTTTAGGTCACCAAGTTCTAGCTGGATGTTGGTCACCGAGGAAGCCATTTCTCCCATAAGGATACTTAGGGAGGAGGAGGGGGGTCATGTTTTTTACCTTTACTCCTGGAAAAAAATATTAGGGCCCTCCTTCAGACTAAATTGTAAGTAGTAGTTATTCTTCCCAGGGGTGTTTCTGTTTTAAGTAATTATGTATATAAAAATGCTTAGCCATAGAACTCATCTCAGGTGTTCCTTATTTTGAATTATATTACCCATATTCTGTAAATGTCCACCGTTTTTTTTTTCATTTTCTAAAAAATTTTATTTATTTTTGTGAGACAGAGAGAGAGAGACAGAAAATGAGCAGGGGAGGGGCAGAGAGAGAAGGAGACACACAATCTAAAGCAGGCTCCAGGCTCCACACTATCAGCACAGACCCCGATGCAGGGCTCAAATCCACAAACTATGAGATCATGACCTGAGCTGAAGTCAGTTGCTTAACCAACTGAGCCACCCAGGCATCCCTATTCAACTTTTTCTTAGTAAAATAGCATAAACATCTTTTAACCATTACAATTTGGTCTTTTAACCAATATAATGAGTTACCCATTATGATTTCACCAAAGAATTTTTTATATGGAATGGGCTAGGTGCTTCAAAAATTAAAGATTATAGTCAGAATGATAAATTCTGGCTGTTTATTTGATTCATTCTTGACAGAAATTCCACTTAGGAAGAAGTACAACAATGAAAAAAAATCACTAACAGGTAGATAGGAGCTTTGTGATATGTCAGAAAAGAAAAACATTAATACAAAATTAGCTTAAATAATTTGTTAGTTGTCCCCATAGCTATAACTATACTAAGTCATCTTTCAGAAACTTTGTGGGCCAACCAGGTACTATCTTTTTGATAGATCTGTTGAATTACAGAAATGGAATCACAGAGAATCAAAACATATGTGTACTTGGCTAGGTATACGAAGGGTTGATAACCAGATTCAAACCTGTATTTATATATCTTGTTACCACAAGAGAAAAGAGAAAAATGAGGTACCTAAATCCAGAAGTAAACTACATTATATAAAGAGGCTCTTCTGTATCCAAACCAAGTTGTATGTCAAATTCTACAGTATTTTAGCTGCTGCCAACACACTGACCAGATAAAGGCATGTTTAAAGATTTTTTAAGTGTTCCTACTTATCAGAAAAATTGTAGTCTTGATCCAAAAAATAGTGTATGTTAACAATTAAAGTCAAATTTAACTTAGGCTTACTGTTCGCTTAAACTGCATATGCTTTGGTAATTCTTTATTCATTTCCAGAAGTTTCCAAAATTCATTCCTCAAAGCTTTGAGTTTTTCTCTCTTCCCAGCTTTTATTTCTTCTACTTCTTTCATTAACTTATCATGTTCTCTTTTTCTTCTAGCATTCTCAATACTGAAAATAGAAATTCAAAAGGATAATAAGATATAGAAACAGCCTAAGAGGAAATAAGGATTCAATAATTGGAAATTCCTTTGGCTTGGTCAACTTCTATAAAATGTTGTTTTGCAACAGCTCAGGGCTAGTATTTATCAAAAATTCCCATACCTATAGGCATTGGGATCTTCAATATCTTCTGGAATTGTCTCTGCTTCGATTCCAAACTGTAGAAAGGGGAGAAGTGGTTAACCCTTTTAAATTGCATATTTCTCTTAAAATATCTAATAGGAAGTAAACTGAGCTTTTCCCCCTCTGCCAATTTCTAAGAATCATAGGCTTGCAAAATATTTTCAGAAGAAATAATCCAGGGAAAACTAAGGGGAACAATTGCAGTTGACTAAACTTATCTCTGGATTTAAAGAGGTACATAGAAAAAGTCTTAAAACCCAGTATGCTTGCAAAATGTTAATATCACCATAATTCCCCTCCAAAATGTGAATTTTGGATTACTAATATCATGTGTTATTAACAAAGAATACATGCAAAAATTTTCTAGGTCATTTATTTTAAAATGCTGTTTTTTAGCATATCCCCTTTTATATATGCTTAATTTTCCCAAATACCTTATGTGTATATAGTAAGACTTTAAAATATATTTTTTAGGGGCACCAGGGTGGCTCAGTCAGTTAAACATCCAACTTTTAATTTTGGCTGGGGTCAGGATTTCATTGTTCATAGGATTGAGCCCCACCTCGGGCTCTGCACTGCCAGCACGGAACCTGCTTGGAATTCTCTCTCATTCTCTCTCTCTCTCTCTCTCTGCCCCTCCCCTGCTCAGGCTCTCTCTCTCAAAATAAACTAACTAAAAATATATTTTTTAATTAAAAAATTTTTGAGTATATTTGACATGCAGTATTTTTTAAACTTTAAGCATTTCACTTTATCTTATTTTAAAAAGACATACAGTGAGAAATGCACAGAATAATATAGTTCCCCTCTTTGAGAAAGATGAAATCAGAAATATGAATCTCCTTTTAGAAAGGACAGTGTTTAAAATTAAGGGAACTATGAAACAAATCACTTAAAAGTACTTTGTTTATTCAGATACCATGCTATGCTGTAAAATTTAAGGAAAAAGAATTACAATCCAGTGAACCAAATAGCCTTAGATTTCTAGCTAAGTTAATTGAATTCATGCTCTATTCTTTTTCATAACATATAGGTCTCTGTTTTGCCGTCATTCCTTGTAAAGAAATAAGGACTCTCTTTTGACTAAGTTGTTTTATTACAGTACTAGTCTTTATACATATGGTACATATGGCATGTAAATCTATATATTTTTGTGTAAGATAAAGTTTAGAACTTTATTTTTTAGATTTGAGAGAGAGAGAGAGAGAGCGCGCGCATGTGCTCCTAGAACACCCAAGCACTCATAGAACTTTTTTTTTTTTTTTAAGATTTTATTTTTAACTCATCTCTGTATCCAAGGTTGGGCTTCAACTCACAACCTCAGGATCAAGAGTCACATGCTTTACTGACTGAGCCCATCAGGTGCCCCAAGGTTTAAGACTTTAGTATAAGTGAAGGCATAAGACATGACCAATGCAAGAGACAGAGATGGCTTATACATTGTAGTTACATACACATACTTGATAGAATATACTTGATTCTATACTTGATAGAATTGTCTTTAATTCTTTAATGGAGAACCAAGAGGCTTGGCTCTAGGCAATTAGCAGTGTGATTTCCAGGATTTGATACTGATATTCAGCCAACTATCTCCTGGCCTCAGCTGTTTACAATAAATTTGAGTTAAACAGAGTTACTGTCAACTGTGCCAAAATACATGCAAAATACACAATTGTTCTCAATTGTGGCTGCACCTTAGAATCATGGGTCCTGGGGGAAGATATTTTATAAAATACTGAAACATGGGCCTCCCTTTAAGATATTCTGATTTAATTGCTCTTGGATGGGACTCAGGCATCTGTGCTTTTAAGGGCTTCCCAGCCGGTTCTAAAGTAAGAATGTCAGACCTATGCAGACCTTAGATCTCTATTGATTCAGTTCTTTCTGATTTTGCCTTCTTAAATGCATATTTTACCAATGAAATAAGAAATATTCAAGTCATATATAAAAGGATGCTATTATACAAATGTTGAATGCATTTTTTTTCTATCCAATATAGATTTCCATAGAGAGAGCTGGCACTTGGTAGAAAGATAAAGATTTTCTTGTTCATACACTTTCCCTTCTGTAATTCTTCTCCCTAAGCTGGATCTCTTTTGACCACAGTCTATTCTCCAAATTTTGCTTCTATGAATAAAAATGAAAAATCACCTCAGATCTTTCCTACCTTTTTTATATGTTCTCTTGAAATTGGTTACCTGTTAAATGGTTACCTGTTAAATTTCAGTGTGTTCTTTGAAATTTTAACTATGGTCTTTCTAATACAATTCCTATTCTTTAGGAGCAATTCTAATTGTTATTAGTGATTTTATCCAAAGGAACCACTTTGATAATAGAAAATTCGGGTCCTGTGGTAGGGCAAACAGATATAATTTGGGGATCTAAACCCTCAATCTTCATTACAAAACCAATGATACATTCTGCCTAAGAACAGAATAATTTAACTGACTCTTTGGTCATGATCCACATTGTCATATTCTAATGCTAAAGACTAATATTTTGACAACCCCTTTCAAACAAATTATGGTATACATCCCATGTATGCCCCTTCAATAAGTCAATAAGTTAAAACCAAAATATATATCTGAAAAAATGTACATTTTGAAAACAAAGAAATTTTTATCAAGAAAATGGTTGATATACAAAAATTGACTCAGTCTTTATAATTTGGGAATTCTATACCTTTAGTGTTATAGGGAAACTCAATGACTTTAATAACAGAGGCAACAGAAAGTCAAAACTATAATACAGATAGGAAGAATAGACTATAAGGTAAAAGTGTCTAAAAAGTTTTCAGAATTTTTAAAAAATGTTTATTTTTGAGAGGGGGGGAGGAGCAGAGAGAGAGACACACACACAGAATCTGAAGCAGGCTCCAGGCTCTGAGCTATCAGCACAGAGCCCAATTCAGGGCTCGAACCCATGAACCACAAGATCATGACCTGGGTGGAAGTTAGATACTTAACCAACTGAGCCATCCAGACACTCCAAGAGTTTTCAGTTTTTAAAGACTGAGTAATTTAACATTACTATTTTAAAATATTTCTAAGCATTGTTATTAGTCAGTTACATACCCTGGGAGATGGCACTTTGGCTTTAATGGCTTTCATTAGTTCAAATTCAGAAAAAATGGTGAAAACAAAGATATTACTATCTGCTCCAGTAGTCACCAAGAAACGGTCATCAAAACTAGTAGATAGGCCTTTAATACATCCATAATTATTGTCATGCAGATTGAAATGCCAGTAGTTCACCATATTTTTCAATGAAAGATTATTCTGACTTAGGATATAGACTCGAATTGCTCCATTTTGCATTCCACAAAACATGAGATCTTGATTAATGCTATGAAACAAATTGTTCATATTAATTATATAATTTTATACCTTTTAAAACATTTATTTTTGAGACAGAGCCAGACAGAGCATGAGTGGGAGAGGGGCAGAGAGAGAAGAAGATGCAGAATCTGAAGCAGGCTCCAGGCTCCAAGCTGTCAGCACAGAGCCCAACACAGGGCTCGAACTCACGGACCCAAGATCATGACCTGGGCAGAAGTCAGACGCTCAACAGATTGAGCCACCCAGGCACCCCAGATATATAATTTTAAATTAATAACACAGGATTGAGTTCTAATAACAAAGATGTTATGGACTTCATTGTGCCCCCCATTCATATTTTCAAGCCCTAAAAATTACAGTATTCCTCACAAACTACTACAAAAGGACAGAAAGGGAAAAAGCCAAGTTGAAGTTTGGACCTATTATATTTGATCTTCAAAAGAATGACTGGCATATATGCTTAATTCTCAATTATCAGAGGACTAAGGACTCAATTTGTGACTTCTTCAGGATCATTGGAACATTGAACCTTCATTATCTGACCACAGAGCATCCTCCTAAGTAACAGAAAGTAAGTCCATACAAACCAGTTGTGTGATAAACAGAAATTCTGACAGAATATTTGAGAGAGGGATTTGAAATACCATTTCATGGTTAGTTTGATCCTATTTATTCATTAAGTTTATTTAACTAGAAAATGTTTGTGGCGCTTGGGTGGCTCAGTCGATTAAGTGTCTGACTTCAGCTCAGGTCATGATCTCACAGTTCATGAGTTCAAGCCCCCCATCTGGCTCTGCACTGACAGCTCAGAGCCTGGTGCCTGCTTCAAATTCTGTGTCTCCCTCTCTCTCTCTGCTCCTCCTCTGCTCACACTCTGTCTCTGTCACTCTCTCTCTCTCTCAAAAATAAATAAGCATTAAAAATTTTTTTAAAAGAAAATATTTGAGTGCCCCTCCATTTGGACAAATCTTTAAAAATGAACAACATTCATAATGGACAAGAACATAAACACAAATCGGTTTTTTTTAAGCTTTCTGAAATTTTGTTCACCTGAAAGTGATAGTATGGATGGGATTATCCTCTGTATCTTCAAGAAAATGAAAATCAAAAGGTTCATCCTTCTCTTCTGTGCTACTGCTACTTTTGTCATATGGGGAGAACGCACAGTGATATAGAAAACCAGAATCATAGCCACCCTGGAAAAGAGATACATAACACAGAATGTAGTACTTGAATATAAGATACATATGACCACATAAGGATTTTTTTATTCTTCAAATTTTAAGACCTAAAATAGATGTCTTAATACATCTGTTTTTATATGACTTCTATGATTATAGATAGGTTTTACAAAGTAACTCATTGTCCATTTATATGCAATGATATGATTATACAATAAAACACCTTACAATAATTTGCTTCCATTTAAAAGTCAATATAAGGAAAATATCACTTCTGACTACCTACTGAGTTCCATTTTATTTCAAGTATTATTCTGCATATGCAGTATTTAGTAATACAGTTTTGTAGGTCATGGTGTTCAGAGCTAGTTTTGAGTCTAGGGCATTGCTCTTCTCCCTGAGGCAATTCCAGTTCTGAAACTGGCATCTGAGAGGCTTAGAAATTCAGCAGAGCAATCTGTTGTCTCATGGGCTTAGGGAGAGGGAGACAATTCCCAAGGTCGTCCAAGGAGAAGGAGCCACTGTAAACACACCTTCCACTGGGCTTTCCATTGCAACCCTAGAACACTATATCCTACAAGTAGGGGTCTTCTCAATCACTGACTGTATGAAAGTGATCTAGGATTTCTAGCTGCTTTCCAGAACAAAAATAAATTCCCAGGAGACAATGGCAATATACAGATTCTCAAGTAAATGCTACAGTTTTTCACCTACAAGGTCAATTATTCAATTTAAAACAACAACAACAACAAAACACCCTAGGCATACTAGCTAAGACCAGACTTGATTGAAAATCAAAAGGACAAACAGATCAAAGAAAAAATCATGAGATATTGAGTTGATGAGTTGGTACAAAATCAACTTCAAATAACCAAGATCAATATATTTAAGGAATTTGAAGGCACTATAAAAAATGTAAGAAGTCATCTGGAATCTGTAAAAAAAAAAAAAAAAAGTGAGTGGAAAAAAATTGTAGGACTGAAAAACAAAATGACAAATTAAAAATTCAATAGATTAGTTTGAAAGCAACTAGACACAGCTAGAATTATGAAGCTAGAACAGAAATCAGATAAAATAGACCAAAGCAGGAGAAAGAAAAGAAGGATGAAAAATACCAAAAGCAAGGTGGTATGTGTGTAAAATACGTATGGGACACAGTGATAAGGGCTAGTGCACATAGAACTGGAATCCCAGAAGAAACAAGTACAAAGATGGGTCAGAAGCAATATTGTGGTAGATAATGGCTGAGAATTTTCCAAAACTGAATAAAACTATATTGGGATTCAAGAAATGCCATGAACACAAGCAAAATAAATATGAAGAAACTATACCTTTTAACACAAAATTTTTAAAAGCAACCAGGGGCAAAGACACATCAGATTTCAAAGAAACAACAATAAAAAGATGCAGCTGGCATGGGACTCCGGGGTGGTTCAGTCGGTTAAGCGTCTGACTTGGGCTCAGGTCATGGTCTGGTGGTTCATGAGCTTCAGCCCCGTGTCAGGCTCTGTGCTGACAGCTCAGAGGCTGGAGCCTGCTTCAGATTCTGTGTCTACCTCTCTCTCTCTGCCCCTCCTGCTTGCACTCTTGTCTCGCTCTCTCAAAAATGAATAAATGTCAAAAAAAATTTTTTTAAAGATGCAGCTGGCAGAATGGAGGACAAAAGATGATTAAAAGAGACCAAAGTTTGAAAAGAAAACATCCAGCAAAAATACGATTTTTTTAAAAGGCAAAATGAAGATACTTTAAGACCCCCCAAAGAGCTCCCAAAACTGAGAGAATTTGTTACCAGCAAACCTATACTAAACACATATTTTTAGGCAGAATCTTCTGCAACTACAATATAGAAAGGAATTAAAATAAGAAAAAGGACAAACCAAAATGATATCAACAACAACAAAAATAGTGAAATACCTTTTGGGGCTACAAATATATATATAAAGAAAATATATGGCAATGGAGGAGGGGATACATGGCATTAAAGTACTCTATGATCTTTTTACTCTGGAATTAGAAGAATAAATTTATGTCAAACTACATGAAGTTAAAGGTACATAATAAAATCTTTAGGATCACCTGTAAAAGGGGGAGTGGAAGGGAAGGAAAAAGAAGTTAAGGAAAAATTTTAAGTTCGGTACTAGAGCATGTTTATGTGCTGATGATAAGAACTGAGTAAACAGAGGGAAGTGGATAATTCAGGGGACTAGGTGGTTTATTATAGGAATAAAATATTGGAGGATGTGAGAGGGGTGGGATCAAGAGGACTTTGGGAAAAGCCTCCTTGAACAATTGCAGGAGACCTTTCATCAACTATAAGAATGGGCAAAGCAGACAAGACACATATGGATCCCCATAGGGTGTCAGATCTGTTTGAGACAAGGACAATTTTCTCAGTGAAATAAATGTGAGATGCGGTTCTCATTAGAAAGTGAGGGAGGGTTCAACATATTTGAGGGGAGGAAAACTTTAAATCCATAATTTAGGAAGTGGCAAAGCGAACATGGCTGGGCAGGTGAGTACCAACTTGAGAACTGTGGTCATGACTTCAAAGGGAGACGGATTTTCTACACAGTTTGCTTAGTTGCAGGCATGACGCTGGCAAATAGTGGGATCAAGCAGAGCCAGGGTCACTACCTCTGTAAACTGTACCTTCATCTTGGGTGCTGGTGGAACTTAGTGGTTAAAAGCATGGGCTCTAGGCTCAAACTGCCTGAGTCCCGATCCTGGTTCCGCCTCTCGTTAGTTATATGACCTTGGATAAGTTTTGTAACCTCTCCATGCCTTGGTTTCTTCTTATGTAACATGCAAATTATAAGAGCACTTATTTTATAGGGTGCTTGAGAATACTCTTAGATTGGTGCCTACTACAGAATAGTTTTCCATATTTAACAATTAAAAATACAAGATTCCCAGTTAAATATGAATTTCAGATAAACAGCAAATACACATAGTGTAAGTATGTCTCATGTAACATTTATCTGGCAACCATAAGAATAAGCACTAAATATATTTGGTAAATAATTTTTGCGTGTTTCAAGAACAATAGAACTCTATTACACTGTATCACAGTTCTTTCTATGCCTCTCTCCCTCATGATATGAAAAAATTCCCTGAGGGCAGGAATCATGTCCTATTTATTCCTTAACCCTAGAACCCCACACAATTGTAGCCATCAACAACTGTTTCATAAAACAAAGACAGACAAAGTATAAAGGCACTAATAAACAGAGTTCTAAAGTGCCTCCATCACTACTTTCTATCCTTATTGATGCTTGCCTCCTTAGAAGTTGCTAACAAAGATGTATTTCTAGAAAAAGTTGAATAGGGGAGAAGTTAACACTCATTACTCCTTGCAACAGTCCTTGGCCAGTGTCCTGGCCTGACCAAAGATCTGGGACAGGTTATGAATTAAGGATAATCTTTCACATACAGGCATACATAAGAGATATGGTGGGTTAAATCCCAGAACACTTCAATAAAACTAATATTGCAATAAAGTGAGTAAAATGAGTATTTTATTTCCCAGTGCATATAAAAATTGTTTACACTATAGCATAGACCATTAAGTGTGTAATAGCATTATATCTAACAGTGTACATACCTTAAAAATACTTTATTGCCCAAAATTTCTAACCATAATCTGAGCTTTCAGCAAGTCTTAATCTTTTTGCTGGTGGGGTCCTGCCTTGATGTTGATGGCTGCTGACTGATCAAGGTGATGGTTACTGAAGGTTGGGGTAGCTGTGGACTTTCTTAAAATAAGACAGTGAAGAAGTCTGTCGCATCAACTGATTTTTCCTTTCATGAATTTCTCTGTAGCATGCAATGCTGTTAATATTTTATTCACCGTAGAACTTCTTTCAAAATTGGAGTCAATCCCCTCAAACCCTACTAGTTATTAACTAAGTTTATATCATATTCTAAATATTTTGTTGCCATTTCAACAGTCTTTATAGCATCTTTACCAGGGGTAGACTCCATCTCACTTTCTTTGCTCATCCATAAAAAAGCAACCCCTTGTTTGTTAAAGCTGTATCATGAAATTGTAGCCATTCTTTAGCCACATCTTTAGGCTCTACTCCTAATCTAGTTCTCTTGCTGTTTCCACCACATCCTCGGTTACTTCCTCCACTCAAGTCTTGAACCCTCAAAGTCCTCCATAAGGGTTAGAATCAACTTCTTCTAAGAATTCCTGTCAATGTTGATATTTTGACCTTTTCCCATGAATCTAGAATGGTAAATCCTTTCCAGAAGATTTTCAATTGGCTTTGCCCAGATCCATTAGAGGAATCACTCTCTATGGCAGCTATAGCCTTACAAAATGTATTTCTTAAATAAGACCTGAAAGTCTAAATTACTCCTTGGTCTACAGGCTACAAAATGGATGTTGTGCTAGCAGGCATAAAAACATTAATCTCATCATATGTCTCCATCAGGGATCATGGGTAACCAGCTATGTTGTCAATGAGCAATAATATTTTAAAAGGAATATTTTTTCTGAACAGTAGGTCTCCCAGCTTTGTTGTTCCATTTTATAGAGCACAGGCAATAGAGATTTAGCACAATTCTTAAGGGCTCTAGGATATTCAGAATGGTAAATGAGCACTGGATTCAAATTTAAGTCACCAGCTGCATTAGCCCCTAACAAAAGAGTTAACCCGTTCTTTGAAGACAGGAATTGACTTTTTCTTCTATGAAAATCCTAGATGACATTATCCAGTAGAAGGCTGTTTCGTCTACATTGAAAATCTATTGTAGGGCACCTAAGTGGCTGACTGAGCATCTGACTTCGGCTCAGGTCATGATCTCATGGTTCATGAGTTTGAGCCCCGTGTCTAGCTCTGTGAGGACAGCTCAGAGCCTGCAGCCTGCTTCAGGGTCTGTGTCTTCCTCGCTATCTGCCCCTCCCCCACTCGCACTCTGTCTCTCTCTCTCTCAAAAATAAAGAAACAATAAAAAAATTTTTTAAGAAAATCTATTGTTTAGTGTAGCCACCTTCATGACTGATCTTAGCTAGCTCTTCTGGATAACTTGCTGCAGCTTCTACATCAGTACCTGCTGCTGGACCTCGCAGGTGTGAGGAGATGGCTCATTTCCTTCTTTTCTTAAACTACATGAACCAACCTCTGCTAACTTAAACTTTTCTTCTGAAGCTTCCTCACCTCCTCAGCCTTCACAGAATTGGAGAAACTTGGGACCTTGCTCTGCATTAGGCTTTGGCTTAAGGGAACATTGTGGCTGGTTTCATGTTCCATCCAGGCCACTGAAAATTTCTCCTTATCAGCAATAAAGCTTTTTGGCTTTCTTGGTATTTGTGTGTTCCCTGGAATAGCACTTTTAATTTCTTTCAAGAACTTCTCCTTTGGAGGGCATCTGGCTGGCTAGGAGATAGAGCATGTGACTCTTGATCTCAGGGTAATGAGTCGGAACCTCATGTTGGGCATGCAGTCCTATTAAAACAACAACAATAACAACAAACCTTTCCCTTTGCATTCACATCTTGGCCTACTATTTGGCACAAGAGACCTAGCATTTGGCCTACCTTAGCTTTTGACCCGCATTCCTCACTAAGCTTAATCATTTGTAGCTTCTGATTTAAAGTGAGAAACATGTGACTCTTCATTTCATGTGACCAATTAGAAGCCATTGTAGGGTTATTAACTTGCCTAATTTACATATTGTTGTATTTCAGGGAAGGCCCAAGGTGAGGGAAAAAGATGAGGAAATAGTGGCTGGTTAGTGGAGCAGTCAAAACACATATATTATTTATCATTAAGTTTGCTGTCTTATGTGGGTGTGAATCATGGATCCCCAAAACAATTACAATACTAACAAAGATTAATGATCATAGATCACCATAACAAATAATAATAATCAGAAAATTTGAAATATTGGAAGAATGACCAAAATGTGACACACATACATGAAGTGAGCCAATGTTGTTAGAAAAATGATGCCAGTTAGCTTGCTCAACACAGGATGGCCACAAACCTTCAATTTGTGACAATCACAGTATCTGCAAAGTGTAATAAAATAATGTCAATTATTAGGTGTTTTTTTTTTTGTTAATGGAGGTGAAATTTGTGACAAATTTATAATGAAGGAAATCTTGTTTTGCAGTCAATCAATGTTTTATGATAGGAGTAGAAAATATATGATTAGAGAATGTAATTATCACAACTTTGTGATAGTCCTTGGTCTTTGACTCACTGATATCTATTTTTCTCTTCCATATTAGCCAGGCCCCAATTTTGTTCAGGGTGACAATGTGACCATCTAAAAACAGTCATCTTCCCAGACTTCCATGTGGCCACACAGCATAGCTGCAGATAACAAAATGCAAGCCAAACACTGCAGGATAATGTGGCCATTATCTTCAAAAATGTCAATTAGTTTCAAATTAAAAAACAGTAGAATCAGCTGGAAGACCCTTTAGCCCTTTGCCCTTCCTTTTACCTTTCTTTTACTCTTTAACCTCCTGAAATATGTATGATTATAGATGATAACAGATAAAATAAGTAGACATAAAAGATATTAAGATGACATTAAAAACTATAACTCACATTCATTCATCAAAATTCACATCTTAATATAGTTAATAAATGGTCTTACTGTAAGAGTTAGAAAGTAAGAGTGTGCTGGAAATTCATGGTCAGAAGCAATTTAATCAAAATTATGTATTACATTATTACTCACCAAAGAAACCCAGAACTTCCCTGGCTCAGAGTAAAATCCACAGAGGATGTGACAGGGGGTTGATGGAATAAAGATTTCGGGTAATGGCTCCTCTTCCTCTTCCTCCTCCTCCTCTGCCTGGAATTCCTTCTCTCCATCTTTCATCTCTGCTGCTAGCTGCTTCCTCCTTTCTTCCTTCTCCTTCTCCTTCAACTCCTTTTGTTTCTTTCTCTTTTCTATTTCTATTAATCTCTTTTGCAAGAGACATTAAGAAGATAGACAGCTGTAAATCATTCATTCATTCATTTAGAGTAATGGGATGACAAAGTGGAAGGAAAAACGCACAGCTGTGATGTAACAAATAATGCCATTTAAAAATAATTATCAATATGGGAGTATATTTTATCCTTAAACTTTTCAAATCATTTCTGTATTACCTGCTTCGATCCTAGTTTTATAGAAATTAATGTCTCATTTTTTTTTCCCTAATAGAGAAGCTAAATACAGTTTCTCTCAGAGTCCATCACCATCAACCCATGAATTAGGTAGACCAAAATAACCACTGAGGAAAGTCGTTTCTATTTTAGTAGATACTAAAATAGTAATAGCAATACTGTGAGTTAGAACCTCCACATCTATCAAATGGTGATTTCAAAAGTTGCCTAACACTGGCATCGCTACCTTCCATATTTTACCTCTTTATTCTTTTTATCCCTCAGAATTATCTTCCTAATTTATATGATCTCATCACATCAATCTCCTCCTCAAAATCTCACAATGGGAGGGGTGACTGAACAGCTTCTGCACAACAAAAGAGGTGGAGACACAGGAATGAAGGGAACCAAACGCTGTGAACTGCAGTGGGAAGGGATGCTACTGAGAGGTCCTGAGCAGATTCATCTGCCCTGGAACACAGGAAAAAAAAAAAAAAAAAGCCAAGGTTTAAAAGAGCAACTAGTATATAAAAGAACCAGCCCTAGAACCCTGTCAAACTACAGGGAGCTGCTAGAACTCTCTTTGGGTCAGCAGGGCGTTTATGCTCCTCCTCCACCATGACAGTGTGAATGGGGGGAGCAGGGTGTGGGTACCCTAACCAGCCTACCATGTCATTGAGTCTTAGACACCTAGCCCCCGCTAGCCCCAGCAACCCCACCAAGGAGGCCCCAGGGCGGTATATACCAGGACACCCCTGGATAGCACCCAGTACAGCTTCAGCGGTTACATCAAGGTGACACAGGCGTGAAGCATCCCTGAACACTGCAGGTCCACAGCACTTTGGCTTCAGGTTGGTAGGCACCACCAACACCGAGTGCTCTGGGACCTCCTGGCTAGTGTCTGCTTCGGCCCAGTTGTCCCACCAGGGTGCCCCCTGTACAGAGCCCCCCAGGACACACTGATCT
>CM053573.1:55964083-55990910 GCA_028646485.1 Cryptoprocta ferox
CCCCCCCCCCCCCCCCCGCCAGCTTGCATCCACTTCAGTTTTAGCTGGCCTGCCCAGGCATCCCTGCATAGTATGCCCTTGGACACAATGGCCTGTGCTGGCCTGGACTTATCACCCCATCAGGGCACCCCCTGCACATAGGGCCCCAGGACCCTTCAAACTTGTACCCACTTCAGCTTTAGCTGTTCTGCCAGGGCACCTCTGCACATAGAGCCCCAGGATCCTCCAAACTTATAGCCACTTCAGCTTTAGCTGTTCTGCCAGAGTGCCCACTACATGGAGAGCCCTAGGACCTCCCGCTTGCACTCACTTCAGATACAGTCATCTCACTAGGTAGGTCACAACATGAAATTCCCTGCAACCCCCAACCTATACCAGCCACAGGTCCTGCCAGCCAGCAGAAGTCACCAAGCATACACAGGGGATGACCAGACACAAGACCATTTCTTCGAGTTTAGGAGATAAATTCATAGAAATAAACATGAAAGTCAAGAACCATGGGGAAACAGGAATATGTTCCAAAAGAGAGAACAAGACAAAACCTCAGAACAAGAACTAAGTAAAAAGGAGATAAGCAATATGCCTGATAAAGAGTTTAAAGCAATGATCATAAAGATGCTCACCAGGCTGGAGAAAAGAGTGAAAGAACTCAGTGAGGCCTTCAACAAAGAAATAGAAAATATAAAAAAGAACCAGAGATGAAGAATAACTTAAGTAAAAATAAATAAATAAATAAAACAAACAACAACAACAACAACACAGTAGAGGGAGTAAACAGATTAGAAGATGCAGAAGAATGGATCAGTGATCTGGAACACAGGGTAAAGGAAAGCACCCAAGATGAACAGAGGGAAAAAAGAAAAAACAAAACAAAACAGGATAAGTTAAGAGATCTCTTAGACAACATCAAGCAAACAAGTATTCGCATTATGGGGGTCCCACAAGGAAAAGAGAGAGGATAGGGCAGAAAACTCATTTGAAGACATACTAGCTAAAAACTTCACTCATCTGGAAAAATAAATAGACATCTAGGTTTAGGAAGCACAGAGCATTCAAAATAAGATGAACCCAAGAAGGTCAACACCATAACCTAATAATTAAAGATAAAGAGAGAATTTTAAAAATAGCAAGAGAGAAGCAAAAAAGGAAACCACATAAGGCTATCAGCTGGTTTTTCAGCAGAAACTTTGCAGGCCAGAAGGGAGTAGCATTACATATTCAAAGTCTTGAAAGGAAAAAAACCCACAACCAAGAATACTCTACCTGGCAAGGTTATCATTCAGAATAAAAGGAAAGAGAGTTTCCCAGACAAAAATTAAAGGAGTTTATCATCACTAAATTGACCTTACAAAAATGTGAAAGGACTTCTTTAAGTAGAAAAGCCCATAATTAAAAGAAAAGGATGAATAAAAAGATATAAAATATGATAACCTATACATAAAATGTGGAGGGGGGAATATTAAAAATATTTTTTAGAATGTGTTTTTTTTAATTTTTTTATATAGTTTATTTATTTTTGAGACACAGAGAGACATAGCACGAGTTGGGGAGGGGCAGAGAGAGAGGGAGACACAGAATCTGAAACATGCTCCAGACTCTGAGCTGTCAGCACAGAACCTGATGCGGGGCTCAAACCCACAAACTATGAGATCATGTCCTGAGCCGAACTTGGACACTTAACCAACTGAGCCACCCAGGTGCCTCTAGAATGTGTTTGAACTTAAATGACCATCAACTTAATATAGACTGCTGTACATACTTAGGAGGCAATATATGAACCTCATGGTAACCACAAACCTATCCTAAACCAAAACCTATAATAGATACACACAAGAGAAAAAAAAAAACAATGACACTACAGAAAGTCAATCACAAAAAAAGAAAGTAAGAAAAGAACTAAGAACTACAAAAAACAACCAGAAAACGACTAACAAAATGACCTCAGGTACATACATATTGATAATTACTTAAATGTAAATGGTCTAAATGCTCCAATAAAAAAGGTATAGGGTGACAATATCAGGGGGAAAAAAGACCCATTTATATGCTGCCTACAAAAGACTCACTTCAGAGCTAAAGACACATACAGACTGAGACTGAAAGAATTGAAAAAGATATTTCACTGCAAATGGAACAAGGAAAACAGCTGGGGCAAGAATACTCATCAAATAAAATGGACTTTAAACTCTAAAATAAAGACTATAATAACAGACAAAGAAGGGCATTATATAATGATAAAGGGATCAATCCAACAAGAGGATAGAACAATTGTAAAT
The DNA here is from genome assembly GCA_028646485.1 of Cryptoprocta ferox. Classification (NCBI taxonomy): domain Eukaryota; kingdom Metazoa; phylum Chordata; class Mammalia; order Carnivora; family Eupleridae; genus Cryptoprocta; species Cryptoprocta ferox. Next base: position 55,966,360 of record CM053573.1, read on the forward strand.
ACCTATGTGCCCAATATTGGAGTACCTAAATAAACAAAGGAAATATTAACAGATATAAAGGGAGAAACTGACAGTAAAACAATAATAGTGAGGGACTTTAACACTTAATTTGCATCAATGGATATCTAGATCATCCAGGCAGAAAAATCAACGAGGAAATAGGGTCTTTGAATGACACCTAAGACCAGATAGGCTTAATATATACAGAACATTCCATCCAGAAACAACAGAATATATATTCTTTTCAAGTGCACTTGGAACATTCTCATTAGGCCACAAAACAAGTCTCAATCAATTTAAGAAGACTGAAATCATATCATGCATCTTTTACAATGACAACACTATGAAACTAGAACTCACAATCAGAAGAAAAAAAGTGGAAAAACCACAAATATGTGGAGGCTAAACATATAACCAGTGGATCAATGAAGAAATCAAATAAATTAAAAAAAAAATACATGGAGACAAATGAAAAACACAACTGTCCAAAATCTTTGAAATACAGTGAATAGCCGTTCTAAGAGGAAAATTTATAGCAACACAGGCCTATATCAAGAAACAAGAAAAAGTTCAAATAAACTAATTTTATGCATGAAAGAACTAGAAAAAGAACAAAATCCAAGGTAAGTAGAAGGAAGAAAATAATAAAACTCAGAGCAGAACTAAACAGCACATAGACTTAAAAAAAAATAATAGAGAAGATCAATGAAATCAAGATCTGGTTCTTTCAAGGGATAAGCAAAATTGATAAACCTTTAGCCAGACTCATCAATAATAAAAGAGAAAAGACCCAACTAAATAAAATAAAAAATGAAAGGAAAAATTAATAACCAGCACCATAAAAATACAAGGATTATAAAAGAATACTGTGAAAAATTATATACCAAAAAATTGGACAAACTAGAAGAAATGGGTAAATTCCTAGAAACATACAATCTTCCAAAACAGGAAGAAAGGGAAAATCTTTACAGACCAATTACTAGTAATAAAATTGAATTAGTAATCAAAAACATACCAAAAAGCAAAGCCTGGGACCAGATGGATTCATAGGTAAGCTCTACTGATCATTTAAGAAAGAGTTAATACCTCTCTGCCTCAAACTATTCCCAAAAAATGAAACAGGGAAAGGTTCCAGGTGCATTCTGAGAGGTCACCATTACCCTGATACCAAAACCAGATGAAGACATTTAAAAAAGAAGAGCAGTGCCTGGCTCAGTCGGTTAAGCGTCTGACTTCGGCTCAGGTCATGATCTCATGGTTCAAGAGTTCAAGCCCCACATTGGGCTCTATGCTGACAGCTCAGAGCCTGGAACCTACTTCAGATTCTATCTCCCTCTCTTTCTGCCCCCATTCGTGCTTGCTCTCTCTCTCTCTCTCTCTCTCTCTCTCTCAAAAATAAAATAAACATTTTAAAAAAAGTAAAAGAAGAAGAAAACTATAGGGCAATATCCCTGATGAACATAGATATAAAAAACCTCAACAAGATATTAGCAAACCACATTCAACAATACATTGGAACAAAAATAGACATATAGATCAATGTAACAGAACAGAGAGCCCAGAAATAAGCCCACAATTATATGCTCAATTAGTCTATGACAAAAGAGCCAAGAATATACCATGGGGAAAGGACAGTCTCTTCAACAAATGGTGCTGGACAGCTACATACAAAAAATGAAACTGGATCACTTTCTTATATCATACACAAAAATGAAATTCATTAGAGACCTAATTATGAAACCTAAAACCATAAATGTCCTAGAAGAAAACATAGTCCGTAATGTCTCTGACACTAGCTATAGCAACATTTTTCTAGATTTGTCTCCTCAGTCAAGGGAAGTAAAATCAAAAATAAACTATTGGGACTACATCAAAATTAAAAGCTTTTGCATAGCAAAGGAAACCATCAATAAAACAAAAAGACAACCTAGTGAATGGGAGACAATATCTGCAAATGATACATCTGGTAAGGGGTTAACAGCCCAAATATATAAGAAATTTATGCAACCCAACACCAAGCAAAACCCCAAACAATCCAATTAAAAATTGGGCAGAGGACCTGAATATACATTTTTCCAAAGACGACATCCAGATGGCCAACGGACACACAAACAATGCTCAACATCACTCATGATCAGTGAGATGCAAATCAAAACCACAATGAGGGGTGCCTGGGTGGCTCAGTTGGTTATGTGTCCGACTTTGGCTCAGGTCATGATCTCATGGTTTGTGGGTTCAAGCCACACATTGGGCTCTGTGCGGACAGCTCAGAGCCTGGAGCCTGCTTTGGATTTTTTGTCTCCTTCCCTCTCTGCCCCTCCCCTGCTTGTGCTCTGTCTCTGTCTCTCTTTCTCACTCTCTCGCACATGCGTGCACTCTCACTCGCTCTCTCTCAAAAATAAATATTTAAAAAATTTTATAAACCACAATAAGATGTCACCTTACAGCTGTCAGAATGGCTAGAATCAAAGAGACATAAAATAATAAGTGTTGGCAAGGATATGAAGAGAAAGGAACCTTCATGCACTGTTGGTGGGAATATAAGTTGGTGCAACCACTGCAAAAAATGGTACAGAGCTTCCTTAAAAAATTAAAAAATGGAAATATCATATCATCTAGTTGTTCCTCCTGGGTATTTACCCAAAGAAAACAAAAACACTAATTCAAAAATACATAAGCACCCTTATGTTTATTGCAGCATTATTTACAACAGCCATGATATGGAATCAACCCAAATGTCCATTAATGGACACGGATAAAGAGGAAGTGGTATAGACATATAATGGAATATCACTCAGCCATTTAAAAGGAGGAGATCTTGCCATTTGGACAGCAGGGATGGACCTAGAGAATATAATGCTAAGTGAAATAAACAGAGAAAGACAATTACTATATGATTTCACTTATATGTAGAATCTAAAAAACAGAACAAAGAAAAAGCAGAATTGGACTTATAACTACAGAGAACAAACTAATGATTGCCAGATGAGAAGAGGCAAGATAATGGGCAAAATGCATAAAGAGAGTGGGAGGTACAGGCTTCCAGTCGTAGAATGAATAAGTCATGGGGACAAAATGTACAGCACAGGGAATATAGTCAATGGTGTTATAATACCTATGGTGACAGATGGTAGCCACACTTGTGGTGAGCAGAGCATAATGTATAGATTTGCTAAATCACTATGTTGTACACCTGAAACTAATGTAACATAGGTCAACTATACTCCAATAATACCAATTTCTTCAGAGAAGAGTGAGGGGGAAAAAAACCTCACAATGGATCTCAATGGTCTATAATTGCACTGAAACATCTTGGCTGGTATTTCAGGAGCCCATGTGCAGGTCACAGACTCCTGCCACATCCCTCCCACATGTTGCATCCCTCTGTTGCAATTCCATTCTTCATTTTCTGAAGTCACCAGAAATTCTTACAACTTTGCCTTCCCTCAGGATGTTATTCCAGTTCTCACTGCCTTCCTCTCCCTTTTCATCCTCTAAAAATCCTTTGTATTTTCTAAGTGACTAAAGGTCACCTGCATCTAGTCATCTTTGATCTCCTCTTACCCTTCCATTAAAATCATATATTTGTTTCACTGCACACCCCCTAAAACTGTTTTCCTTGCACTGTGATTTTGACATGTGTTCACTACTGCCTTCCAATACAGTCAGCTGTTTCCTAGCAGCTTACACGCTCTCTAAAGTCAGGGTATATGTCTTATTCTTCTTTGTACTTCACCAGCACTTTTATAGGACATTTTGTATTCTAAGACCAAACATATTAGAAGATAATGCTTCAAGGATATTACATACCAGAATCTTAGATTTGACACTTGAGAAATGAAAACATTTTATGTGCATGTCTTTGATTTCATAGGAGACTACATCATGATCTTCCTCTTCCTCCTTTACAGTTGGAAATGGAGTTTCAAGAACATAGCCATTCTCACAGAAAATCAGTAAAGTACTTTCAGGCTAAAAAAGAAAGATTAAATAGATCATTTACATTTAGGCAAATTTTTAGAAGCATAGTTCAAAAAGATTATAAACCAGGAAAAATATCATTGCTATATATGCTATATACTTTTGAAAGATACTTAATTCCTCACTGCAGTAATAAATCATCTTATTAATCACTATATACAATTATTAATATCTATTATATTGCTATTAATAAGCTAAGTGTTAAAATTAGATTTAGATTTGTTTCCCTTATAGATGCCATAACATATTTTCTGAGCCAAAAATGTAGCTGTGAAATATGTTTGCCCAAAGGGTAGAATATTGAAATTAGGAGTACCAAGGGAAATCTGCAGTGTGTGGATGGCACATACAGTCTCAGCCTCCTTTGATGGATTATCCTCTATCTGCCCAAGTTCATTAATTGTGGACATTCCCAAGGTTTTTGTCCTCTTCCCTCTTCTCCTCTCACTTCATAAACATTCCCTGGGAAATCTTATAGCCAACCCAAAGCTTCATTACCATTCATGCACAATTAAATTCCAAGTTAATCTATCTCTCTAGGCCAGACCTCTCTCGAACTCCAAAATCACGTATTTAACCATGTATGGGAAATCTCCATTTTTTTTAATGCCTGTTAATTGTTGAGAGAGAGGGAGAGACAGCATGAATGGGGGAAGAACAGAGAGGAGGCGCAGAGGCCCATCTTGATATTCCATAGACACATTATTCAAAATGTTTATTCACTCTGTCATTCCATAATTATTTATTATGTATATACTATGTATCTGGCATTTTGTAGTGTGCTAGGGGTAAAATTATAAGAAAAATGAATACAGTGTCTGGCACTATGGAGCTTACCTCCAATGAGAGAGCCTGTCATTTAACAAATCCTATAAATAAATGTAAATTATAACTGCAACAAGTGTTGCAGAAGTGCCACCAGAACAAAGGAGGCTGTGCAAGGCTTCCCGAGAAGGTGGTATCTAAGCTTCAAGGTGAAGGAGGAGTAGAAGACAATTACACAGTAAGTTATGGGAAGGTTGGAGGGTATGCTATACAAAGGGTACACCGTGTGCAAATATCCTGTGGCACATTTGGGCTTTTAAGGAATTTATGGGCTTGGGTGGTATCACCCAGGTCAAGAGAACAGAGTGAAAAGAGAGATCAGAACAGAAACTTAAGGAGACAATACTCAGGAACTGGGTGAGAGATATAGAAAAGGAATGACAAGATGTAGAAGAGGGAACCAGGAGAGCATAATGTCACAAAAGCCAAAGGAAAGTGGTGTTTCAAAGAGAACGTAAGGGTCAACAGGTTCAAATGAGGCTAAGAGGTCAAGAAAGATAAGAATGGAAAATGTTAGGATATCACTGGTGTCTTCACAGGAACTGATTTGGAAGAATGATTAGAGTAGATACTAGCAAGAGTCAATAGGAATAATCAATCTCCTTAGAAAAGTCAGAAGAAAGATGAGGCAGTAGCTAGAGGAGAACAGAAGGTCAAGGAATTTTCCCCACCATGGAAGATACTTGATTCTATTTAAATGCTGATGGAAATGATCCAGTAAATTCATAGGACAGAAAAGAGAAAATATAAGTAGTATGAAATCTTGAAAAAAGTGGGAGAGAGTACAATCCAAAGGACAGGAGGCAGAATTGGCCATATATGGCAAGGAAGAAGCCACCTCTATCATAAAAACGGGAAGAGGGCAGGCGGATGCAGAGGTAACAGGAATTGATGTTGGATAGTGGGAAGGTGAGGGATTCCTCTGTAACTTTTCCTCCTAAGGACAAATTGCCAACAGTTTGCATGAGACGTAGAAGCCAAACAGGAGGCAGTGTCCTAGAGCTTCATCTCTCAGAGATGAAGACACAAAATCTGAAGTTCAAAGCTACACAAACAAATTAGGACTTGAGAGGTCATGACCCCAGAGAAACGAGAAACGCAGGAAAGTGAGACTGACATTCTGCTGGGCCTTTCCCTTAAGGCATTTACACAACTCTAAATTGCGTGGGAACAGGGTTTGTTCATTTCCTCCAAATGGTCCATTATTTTTCACTTCACTTGCATTTATCTGATGCTATTCACTTTTATGTACAGTATTATGTTTACATCTAGGATATCAAAGAGGAGGCAGGGATGTTTAGGATCCATAATCAAAGATGCTTAGTGAACCACTGAAGGGCAGGATGATTAGAGGTCAGGAAGAGGCTGGAATGACTCTCAAGATTTTCTAGTTTCAGCCACAGGGAGAACAGTGGCCCCAGAATAATACAGGCAAAAGAACATGTCTTAGAGAAACTAATGAGTTTCATTTAGACACTCCAAAATTACCTCCAGAAATTCAAAAGATCACCAAATTCTGTTGGTTCTACCTCTTACGTAGCTCTTATCCACATAGTCTTTCATGCCCTGGTCACATGTTGTCTAGAACACAGCTGCCCAATAGACCCATCTGCCTCTCATCTGCCCAAAGTGATCATGGTAGTGACCCTGGCAGGCAGGATGACTCTGTGTGTACATGTTTCCTTATTGGAAACACAAATTATAAATAACGGGCAGAAGTGTAATGCATTCAGGAAGGCAGATCTGACCATCGAGAGCTAGTGGAAGCTAACATCTATGGCTATTTAGACAACTAAAATATGCAGCGTATCAGCTACATATGGTAATTTACCTTTCCCCCATCTCTACTGAAATATAACATTGTTTAAGGTCCTGTGTGATGGTTTGATACATGTCTACATGGTGAAATGAGGGTAATTTGCTTTGACATTAGTAATTCCCAAATAATATTAGAAATACAAGCACTAATAGGCAGCACTGCCTGAAATAACTTTTGAATTACGTTGGGGGGGTTTTGTCTCATGCCAATTTAAACATAATTTTTAGCTTCTTATTTTGAAATAATTATTCATTCACAAGAAGTTGCACAGATAGTACAGAGAAGAATCACGTACCCTTCACCCAGTTTTTCCCATTGGTTACCTCTTATGCAACAATATGAAAACCAGGAAGTTGATATTAATATATAGTTCTATGTCGTTTATCATATGCGTAGATTCATGTAACCATTCACCACGATCAAGATGCAAAACTATCCCATCACCATAAAGATCTTCCTCAAGAGCCCCCTCTGTAGTCATACCCACCCCCTTCTCACCCACCATACCTAACTTTTTTGGATTTTTTACTTTTAATCTAAGGAAGTGATTAAAGTGTATACATAATATCACATGTTGTGTTCATGCTTTAACACAGAGCTCCCTTTGCAGCTTTCATTTCCTTCACCTAACCCAACTGCACTCACCATCTCTCCAACTACCCACATCCTACCAATTCCTCAAGATTAAGGTAAAATAGTACAAAATAACAACTTATGTTAACTTATCCCCTTCTTGATATTTCCCTGTTCTATACTCACAGCACATATTATCTATACCACTGATATTTTAGTCACCAATTCCCTTGTGAAACTTTGTATTGTTCTGTGATAGTTATTTAACTTCTTAAATAGGCGCTTTTCTCATTCAGAAGAGATTGTTTTATACTGCTTATTGAATATATCAGTGCCAAGCAAAGATGAAAACAATGAGTATGTTAATTTTTAAAAACGTTTTTTCTAGATGCTACTATATTGTTATAGCCCTTTTCTTTAGAAGAGTTTAAAGTAGCTCACACATGTTACTTCGATAATCCTGACACCACTTCCATGCAGTTCATCACTATTATTATCCTAGAACCCCAGTACAGTACCTGGTTTAGACACTCAGTCAATATTCAGATGACTGAGTTACCCTATGCTTCAACTTAGGGAAATTAGAGGCATTAAATAAGACTAGTAGTCAATATCTAATCACCAGCTGATGTTAGGGAAGAGTCAATGGAAGATTAGAAGAGAAAATGGAGGTGGAAAGGGGGTAGAAGAGAAGCAAAGAGATAAAGATGAGGGCAAGTACATTCAGACCTTAGAACTGAACTTCTGAATGTCAAAAGGACTGAGATCTCAGTCAACAATTACAACATGTATATCTTAATAAAGTCACCATTGTTATTAAGGCAAAGACTGATATAACCCAATGTTCTGAGAGGGGATCATGACCAACTAATTAGAGCATGGAAGAGAGAGGAGACAGTGAGTGAGTAGGACACGGGGCTCATCAGTGATACTCTACTAGCCAAGCTGCAGTGGCCCCTCACTGTAGGGCCCAGAAGTGAGACTAATCATTCCACCTGCTATTCTCTATCTTCCAGATAAATCTAAATTACTGCATAATGAAGTTAAGCATGAAGACAAACAATAATTACTCACATGGGAAACTGAAGACCATACTAACTGGCAAACAGGTCCAGGAGTAGTAATATAACCAATTGGCTTATAATCCTTTTCTACCTCAAAGAAGAAGACGGTTTGATCTTTACTCTAAGAAAAAGAGAAATACCCATCAAATATGTAGTCTTTTTGAAATCTATTCCACAGAGTATAGAGTAGCAGTTAATAGTTACAGTATACCCACTGTATATTTATACCTATAATAATCATATATCCTAGATTATTCTGGGAAATTTCTTATTTCAAGTATTTGCTTCATTTCCCCCATGAGAACATTTGACAAACCAAGTGTTCCAATATCTTTCTGAAAAAATGATCACCATACCTGTACATAGATCAACTCACAGAAAGTTCCACAAAGCACATGCTCCCCTATTAATGCAGAAAAAATTTACATATTCTCTTCACTTATGGCAATTTTATATAAGAACATACCTATATGATAAAATATTGATTATTCATAAAACATTGATCATAATTCCCAGTTTAAATTTTCCATTCATTTAAAATAAGCGTTAGAACTCAATTTGTAAGAAATTTTTGAAATGTCATGTACTGACTACACTGAAAGAATATGAACACAAAGAAAGCAAACTCTGGGTTTTTCTCAAAAGTGCACATCAGGAAAAAGAACAAGTGTACCTCAGCAAATAAGTTATATCAAGTAGGAAGACTAATAAGACAAGTTGAACCATAAAAGCTCAATAGGAAACAAAAGGAAATCTACCACTTACCCCTGTAGCTAGAATTTCTCCATCACGTTCATAAGCTAAAGCAGTGACACAAGCAGTATGGGGCTTGAAAACCCGTTTCAAATTAATATCTGCATCTGAAATTTTCTTCCGTCCTGCAAAAACTGTGAGCCCTTTTGGATCATAAAGTTCAAGAATTCGAACAACTCCATCTTCGAATCCTATGATAATCTGTGCTCCAGTGTAGCTTACCTTGGATAAAAATTAGATGCAATAAATCTGAAATTAGTTGATTCAGAAAGGTGTGCTACATAACAGATAACTTTGTATTTTATTCAGCTAAGTAATTTAACATTGACTGCTCACTGGTAATTCCTTATATCACTTTCTGGTAACTTCCATTTATTCTAGAACAGTTCCTTATCATTGCTGATCATGAGACAGGTAAACAATGGCAATTCAAGCACTCGAACAAACATTGGCGGTGTATCTGTCTACCACATGCCAGGCACCTATCACCAGCAACCCAAGGGTGAGCATAAACAGTTTGTCCCTGGTTTCACAGAATTTATGATCTAGTGGGAGGACAATCAACCACACAGATGAGTGTTAAGTTATGAATAGAAACAAACACTAAAGGAAAGAAACAATGTCTGAGAGCATATAACAAAGAAAGCTGACCTAGACTCAGGACTTCCTTAAAGGAGAGATGGTGGAGCTAAGAGCAGAGAGATGCCAGAAATTAACTAAGTCTAGGGAGGTGGGAGAAACACTCCTGGGAGAAGACATAGCTGTGGAAAGGTCATGTGGCAGGAAAGAATGTAACTCAGGAAAAACTTTGACTACAGCATACTGAACGAGGGAGCAAGACTTCCACAAGAGGCTAGAGAGGGGGATAAGCAAGCACAAGATCACAAAGTGGCTTATATGTCACATTAAGGATAGTCTTCATCCCAAGAGCAGTGGGAAGCCATTAAAAGGTTTTTAGTTGGGGACTTGGGTACGTGTGGGTAGGGGAGGTGACATGATCAGATTTGATAGTTCAAAAAAGCCATCCTAAATGCATTGTGCAAAACAGAATTAAGATGGCCTAGATAGGATGCAGGAAGACCTTTGGGGAGACCTTTGAAGAGTTAGCTACCTTACTACACAAGGGTGATTATGGTCACTTGGTGTGAGGTGGCATTGCAGAGAGGAGGGATATGGGCATGGTTTAGAGAGAGTTAAAATGGTCCCATTTGGTGACAACTGAATATGGGGGAGGAGGACAGAGGGATTACGGAGACATTCACTGAGTCAGGAAACACTAGGAGGAAGCCGTGTGTGTGTGTGTGTGTGTGTGTGTGTGTGTGTGTGTGTGTGGTTTGTTGTTGCTATTATTGTTTTGGAGGGGGGGCTGGTGGGAGGCTGAAAGAGTATCATGAATCTAGTCTTAGACATGTTGGGACTGAGGTTCCCTGCAGAACTCAAAATGAGGATGACACACAGTCTGCAGTTCAAAGAAGTCTGGGCTGGAGATAGAAATCTAGCAATGTCTGAATATACTAAATCTGCTATCCTGGAAGGCATTCAGGAGAAAGGCAAGAGCCCTGCTGTTCTTCAGAGCAGAGTGATCATCCCTGAGGCCAGGCAGTTATGAGAATCTTGGTAATAAGAAAACTATACTCCATACAATTTCTTGAATGTTGTTCATTCAGTTCACACAGTTACTGTGTGTCTAAATGTAGTGTAGAGACACTGGAAGTTCAAAGAAGAATAAAGTATGATTGTCACCATGAAGAACAGTCTGGTGGGAAAGATACAATAAAGCAATTTAACTTAGTACATTGTGATGTTGTGATAAGTGCCATAAAATTGGTATATAAGCAGTGCTTAAAAAAAAAAAAAAAAGAATCACAGAGGAAGGAGTACCTAGCTCTACTAGAAAGTAGGGTCACAGAGGGCTATGCAGAGGATATGATGCTTGACATGACCTGAATCATAAAAAAAGATAAGAGTTTTCTAGAGAAGCAAGAGGGTGTAGAGAAAAGGCATTTCAATTCCAGCGTGATATCCAATGATCATTACTTGGATATGAGGCAAAAGAAAGCAAATATTCTATGAATATCAAATGACCATCTGAATAAATTAGTTAATTCTATGGCTGTATTTTAAATACTTCAGGTAAGAGTGTAAATGAAATGGAATAAAGAGTGAGCCAGGTTTGGTAAGACAAATACTCCATCGTTTCTACTTGTTCTAAACCTCATCATTGTTCTGCTTCTATTCCCTGGCCTGAGTTCTCTTTCTGGTCTTGATTCTATCATGGAATTCTCCTCCATTCTAGCCATTTCCACATTTATTTTGGTCCTGAAACATTTTCTCTTTGATTTCAACCCAAAACAGTAAGGATAAAACATTCCCCCAATACTCCCATATTTTAAAAACATAGCAGCAAATTCTTTGACATGCCTCCCATGGAGAGATCCCCTCCTTGAATCTGGGTGGGGCTTGTGATGGCTTCACTCAAGTAAGTATGGTACAAGTGACATTATGAGACTTCCGAGGCTGGTCATAAAAGGCCAGGAGCTTCTGCCTGTTTGTTGGAACTCTAGATCTTGGAGCCATTAGCTGCCATGTAAGAAGTATGTGGCTGCCCCAGGGCCACCCTGCTGTGATGAAGCCCAAGTCACAAGGAGAGGCTACTAAGTAGGCACTCCTTTGACTTCCCAGCTTAGCCCAGGCTTCAGCCCAAATGCCAGATTTTACATGATTCCAGCCCTAGACACAGTGATTTCCCAATTCAGAGAGTGAGCAAAATAAAATGATTGCTGTTTTATCCCACTACATTTTGCTGTAGTTTATTACATAGTAATGGTTAAAGAACAACTCCCTACTCTGCCTAATTTTCTTCATAGCTCTTATTATCTATCACATATGTTACTTATTTTTCTTTGTTGCCCGTCTCTGCCTCCTCTCACCCACTAAAGTGTAAGCTGTCTGAGGGCAAGGACTTTTGTCTTTCTGTTCCCTTCTGTCTTCCCAGAAGCTACAACAAGCCCCAGCACACTGCAGGCACACCGGGAATATAACTAGAATCAATGAAATCAGAGTCTGATAGAGAATAGATACCCAAAGTTCTGTTGGGGAATAACTTTGTAACATGGAATGATTACTAACCTGAAAGTGGCATAAAAATAGATTTTTATTAAAACAGGACCAAAACCACAAAAGCAAGGTCATGATATGATCTCTATCACATTCTGAGTGAATAAACTAAATTAAAATTTTTATTTTTCTCCAAAATCCAGGGTATAAAATATATTTCCAAGAAGTAGCACTGATATACCATATTTACGAACAGATTTTAGTAGAAGTTCATCATAATAAACTCACCAGTGGAGGTACCCAAGTGAGGGCGGTACCTCCTTGTTTGAATTTCATCTGAGCCAGAAGGGTTTTGCCAGCAAAATCATAGATTCGAACAGAGCCTATCGAGAGACAGTTTTAAAAGAAACAAATTATATATGCCTTTTTAAATAACCTTGGCTCCCTTTACACGTTGAGCATTATAACAAGACATTTCATAAATAGTTAAATCAACCAATAATCTAATAGGCTTTCTTTAGCCAAAATTCTACATGTATGTCCTCAACCAGGTAATTTGTAAGCATGGATAATAAAGAAAACAACTGATTGATCAATTTCACCTTGCAGAGCCCACATAGCTTCACCATATGTCAGGAAGGAAGGAAGTGAAAACAAAAATAGGAAAAGCATGAACGTAGATAATGCCAAAATGAATCGCATTTTCATGAGTAACTTACTGTTTCCTTAATCTCTCACAATAACTAAGGCTGCTGCACTTCAGTTCCTCTCCCCTACGTTAAAATCTCACCTCGCTTGCAGCAAGAGGCTTCCTTTCGGAAAAATTCTCAAATGCTTTTCATCAAATACATATAAAATATTGTGTGGGAAACAACACCATAAAAGGCCAGTTTTATTTCCATTTAGAGTTCTACTTACAGTCCAATGCAGTAGTGGCCATAAGATAAGTGAGAGGAGAGACTGCCAAGGCTTCGATACCTCCCGAATGGAAGGAGAAGAGGCAGTCTGGATCTTGGGTCTGATAATAAAAGAGATCCTATCAGATCTCAAAGATAAGTTAACTTCAAATTAAGGTCAAGTTTAAAAAATATATACATAGAACCCCATAACAAATCTGTGATTTTATCTGAATAGAAATTTTTAAAACCATAATAAGTTAGGAGTGGACTCTTGAATTAGGAAAAACCAGTACTGGAACTATATTTGAAGGCTTTCCATTTCTTCACCAATAAAATGAGGTAATGGCAAAAGCCTCCATGCTCATCAGGGTAACTGTGAGGGTTGCGGGAGATCATACAAATGAAAATGCCCTAAGTTTATGACAACCATAAAGCACTGGATAACATTAGGCATTGTCAATTGCCACTTTTCTAGCAGATTTTGCTAGAAGATACTTTTTTTTTTATAAAATCAGAGGGAGATAATAAATTCTCAGGATTAGGACATGGTGGACAAGTTTTTGATGGGAACAGTGATCAAATATGGAGAAAGATAAAGTATTTTTTAAAAAGATTTTTATTATAAGAATTAGGGGAAATAAGAAAAATTGGCAACTTACAACATTTGAAAAACTAAGGTCAAGCTTCCATATGGCTCCATTGGCATCCTAAAAAATTAAATACATACTTTGTTTTATCATTTTGAACTTTTATCAAACGAAAATAATTTTCTTCCTGTGATCTAGTTAAAGTAAAGGACAAACAGTAGTATCAAAAGCTTACATATATTTTAAAGTGTGATTGAGGGCACCTGGGTGGCTCAGTCGCTTGAGTGTCCAACTTTGTCTCAGGTCATAGTCTCAGGGTTGGTGAGTTCAAGCCCCACATTGGCCTTGCTGCTGTCACTGCTTCCCATCCTCTGTCCCCCTTTCTCTCTGTCACTCCCCCACTCACTCCCTTGCTCTCTCGCTCTCAAAAATAAACATTAAAAAAAATTAGGACTGAAATTTAAGGAAAGCAACTTCTATATATCTTAGAACACACAATAAATGAAGCATTTTCATATTACAAATAGTCAGTTTAATATAATAAGAATGTTAATTGGTTTTCTGTGTAGAAGTCCCAATTGACTTGAGGTGGAAAAGGCAATGATTTTTTAAATATCATTTTGTGTAGAAGTACAGATTGATGTAAATAGGGTTGTGATAGCTCCCAGGCATAGTGTGAGTGTTTGAATGGTTTTGTTTTACTCCAGGAGTGGATGGAAGTGAATTAATAGAAAGACCCCAGCCATGACTATGGTGCTTGAGTAGAGTAGGGTGGGGATGAGTGTAGGTCCCTCTATAGCAGATGGAAGTCATGGGTGCAGGCCGAACTAGGTGGATTTGCCAGTGGCTGCCAACCGTAGTCCTATCAGTGGTATGTTTAGGTTTTCATGTTGAGTGATAAAAATGTTGAAGGTCTCATGCATTTAAGTTAAGTAGAAATCACACTATGGCTATAATGAATCCTCCATCTCCAATTCGTTTGTAGAGAATTGCTTGTAGGGCAGCAAATACCAAAATTAAGGAACTCTTCACGGATATATCAATAGTAGTTTTAATAGTAAAACAGACTTACAGTGGCAATAAATTATGTTACTATTTTAATTTATGTCCAGGTAACTTTAAAGAGCCAAGAGAGAAGAATGCAACTTACTTGAGCCAACCAAAAGTTATTTCCAATCTCGTTCATCTTTATCATAGAGAAGAGTTTCACATTCTTGCCTACTTGAAGCTCATTAATGGGCTCGATCTCTAACAATCCAGTCTCATCTATAGTATCAGCAGTGTCTATTGTCTCAAAATCCCAGATCTTATAAAATAAGAAAATACTTTAATCAATCAGCAGTTTCTGAATTTACATTTTCTATAAGAAAAGGCTCTGATTTTTTTTTTTCAAAAGTCATTTCTTCTTGTTGCATGCAAATTAGTGAGTAGGTGTAATGACAATACTGGCTAAAACTCGACCCCTGGGATATTGCTTCCAACTGGAGGATAGAAAATTATGATAGTTTCCTTTGTATGGATGGAACTTAGTGCGAAACACAGCCTGAATAAAAATTCTAATCTGCCTAGAGTAAACTTGATGTTCAGTTGTCTGTCAGGTCTTTCTGCATGTAAAGTGGCCATAAGGAGTAAATGGTTCGGTTATTTGGCAAGACACTATAATGAGCCCTGTTTTGATTTTACCAGTGGGCCTCTGGAAAGGGGAAATAGACTTTCTTAATGATCCAAGCTCAATCTTCATTATAAGCAGAGAAAAGGGGTGTAGATGATGTCATCACGAGAAAGTGTTTTTCATTATTGATTTAGACTGTACCATTCAGGTAAGGATTGTTGTTCTGAGACAGAGAACAGAACACTATGGACAGCATGAGGGAGCAGTTTCACCACCTGGCAGAGATATTGAGAAGGTCTTCCTGTGCGAAGTGTCAGAGCCCACCCTGGATGGATCTGTTGACACACCCCACACCGTTAACCCAGACTCAATAACTCAGGCTTTGGGGAAGTAACTTCAGAGAGGATTGGTGTTGTCCCATAGACTAGCCTCACGGGGGAGAGACTCAGATCCATGGGTTGGATGAACTCCTGGGGGGTGGGGCTAGGTTTTTCCCCCAAAGGGTTAGAGGTAGAGATTTACTATGTAAAAGACTAAAGAGATTAGGGTGAAATTTAAAAAGGAAGCCAGTTTAGAAATTAGTGGTATTCATGAAAGGACCATCTGTGAAGTGTTTAACTTCTTTAATCTTGAGATTTCCCTTCAGTTGGTATTTTGACATTTTGGAGTGACCTAGATCTTAGATGGACAGTGAACATGCTATGACAAAATAAAGGACATAAAAATTGCCAGGGCAAGGAGTAAAATCTAACAAAATTAAGTTTAATATGGTAAATGCAAAAATTTATACTTGGGTTCAAAAAACCAAAGGTAAGGAGAGACTTACCTGGGAGAGATATGGCTAGACATTGTAATCTCAATAGGTGTCAACATGGTGACAAGACTATTTTCTAAAATACAGTCTTACTTCTGAAAATAATACTTCCTAAGGAATGTCCAGAGAATACTACCACTTTCTTGGAAAGGCACCAGTAGGAATATGTACCAAAAGGACCACAGGGCAAATCACAAGCCTCCAGGTTTGCCAGCAGTGGCAAGGTCCATATACATGGGTGGGTGGGAGAAATGGTCTGACAACTACCAGGGGGACTTAGATGCTGGAGCAATGTTCCAGCTTAGCCCACACCACGGGCAACATAGTGTCCACAAGTGAGGACAAGTGAGTTCACCAGTGTAAGGAGCAAAGAGAGGGGAGTATCCACAGGCAAACCCTATCAGCTCACTTTTGAGTGTATTTCTAATTAGTAACCTCAATCAAAAATAAGAACGTTTGGTACTTTCGTCCCTAGAACGTGACCCATTCACACTGTATGTTTTGAAAGGACACCTGTGTCCACTGTTTATATTCTGCTAAAATTGATTTTCATTTTCCCCAACTACTATTTCAACCAGAGAATCAAAACAACAAAAGGTCCCCTCAGAAAATTTCACTGCTAAGATGCTGTAAATTAATTTTGACTAGAATTTAAATATTTACCACAAGGAAAGTATTATTTTAAATGTGTTGGCCCTAGGAGTAAATGACCCGTGATGTCCTTTATGAAGTGACCTTCATGAGAAGTAAAAATCTGCTAACACCAATAGGGCCATCTGTAAGTCTTCGATGTAGGTGCTCCTGACCAAGCATCAAGAAAACTTACCCTAACACATCCATCTGTCCCAATAGTGATAACTTCACCCTCGTCCAGCACTATCTGGTTAATGGGACCCTGGTGACAAGACTTCCTTGCAGGTCGACAGAGCTCAACTTTGATGAGGCCGCCTTCCCATAGCAGCATGTTGCCCCACTCTGACCCTGAGAGCACCTGGCAGGGAAGCAGAAAGAAAGGAATGTGCATTAAAACAGACAAATGTGGATATTTATGCCTCAAATGCAGGGAGATTTTTAAAGATGGTTTCTCTTGATTGCATAGGTAAAAAAAGTACGTATAGAAAAATAAGATGTAGAAATGAATATTCGCTACTTCAGAAACAACCGCTAATCATATTGTGATGGACTTCCTCCTAGCATTATGCATAGGGTTACATCACTCTGATTGGGCTCTACGTTGCTGGTAATTTTTCAAATAGATCTGTAATAGCTTTCTTTGCACTTCTCTTAAGGACATAATCCAGGAGTGAAATTACAGAGTCAAAAATTAGAGACATCTTTAACCTCTTGATAGACGAGATTCTGCTTTAAACCGTGAACTCAGAAAAATTACTGAGCTCAGCAGATTATAGCATAATAATATCCAATTTCAAACAAGATCATCTGGAATCAACTCCTATTAATCCATTTAATCCAGCATTTCCCCAAGTATGTACCGCCAAACACTAGTTCTTAGGATGTTTAACTGGTATTATATAATAAGTCATACTAATTAAGTATCAATTCTGTGCCAAGTGCTACTTGAGCACTTTGCATACATTATTTAATCCTAAAAACTCATTGAACAAGGTACATTTGTTGGGGGTACCATGCACAGTTACGCAGGTTGGGCACTTTATTATCCCAGAAAACATTGGTTTCCTCATGCACACAAGGGAATCATATGGATCAACAGAAGCCCTAACTATCATTATTCCCATTTTACAAAGAAAAAAAACCGAACAGAACAGTTAGGTAGCTTGCACAAAATTCCAATAGGAGTCAAGATTTTAACCCAGGAAACTTAGCTCGAAAGTTCCTGTTCCAACTAACACTAACTCAGAAGACATATGCTTGGATAAATAAAATCAGACAACTTTCTTTTCTCTAGGACCCCTTGGAAACTTTAATATAGATCACTGAAAGCAATTTCTAGATACAAAGGAATTTGACCAGAAAAGTCCTATTTTTACAGAGCTTCTGTGCAGACTAACATTCCATGAAACACCTTTGGGAAAACTCACATCCAATTCTTGCCTGCCAGCACCAGCGTTCTGCACCCCATTTCCCTCACGCCAAGTAATTTACTCCATCTTTTCTATGTACCCACTCTACTCATCTTATCCATTCTACCTGTTTTACCTATTATTAAACCTCAGCTCACTTTGGATAGTCTTTATTTCGACTTGCTTTCTTCTGTCTAGTGACAAAATCATCCAAAGCCACTGACACCTGGAAGACTTTCCCTTCTGAAATGTCACTCATGTCTAGCTTTCTTTTTCCTTTTGTCCTGAAAAATGAAATGAAAGGAATATCTTCCTTCTTAGATCACCTCCTTGACTCCAGATTTCCCTTCCTCCAACTCATTTGGCATTTTGTGGCCAGACTTATATATAACTTCATTTGCAACTCTACTCTTCCAATGTCTAATAGTTCTGCCTGGCTGTTAATCTCTTCACCCACTAGGACTCAACCATACTTCTCAACCTAATTTCCCACTATTTCCCAACATAAATGCTCCTTCCTAAGTAGACCTCCAAATATAAGCTATTTATTCCTACCTCTAAACATTTCCTTTTGTGTCACTCATTTAAAATGGCTTCTTTTCTACCCTACATACAGGGAATCCTACTGAACCTTTTAAAGATGTATCTTGTTGGATGTTTTTAACAATCTTTATCTTAGCTTAATTCTTGTGATATTCAGAATTTGAAGCTAAAATGATTTATGATTATTTTATAGGTTTGGATATATATTTAACCAGCATCGAAGAATTTTGATTTCCTCCCATACAACATGATTTCAAATTGAGAATATCTATAGGTAGATACTAGATAGAGGATATCGACTAGGTAGCCCATTTGGTTCCTCAAAATTATACTCATATGCTGGCATTTATTTACAATGGAGACATTCACAAATAATACTATATAACTCATTCTAATAGGGAGCCAAATACATTATTAATGCAGAACTGATCCTATAGGCAATATGCCCATAAATTTTGTAAGAGGAAGAGAGAAGATGAACTCACAATGTTACAGAATAAACAGGTGCAGTGCATCTGTAAGAGACACCATAGAGTGGCTCAATCTTCCTAAATAATAATCTGACAATAAAAACAAAAGCCACAAGACTATCGGACAATCTGAGCCAGGAAGCCTTCTTGGACCATCATGACAAAACAGGAGGGAAAGATAAACATTATAAACACTACAACTCCATGATATAATAAAAAGTGACAGTATGTCACTAGGTTAATACATTAGAATGTTTACATACTTTGTGTTCATATAATATTTAGTAGACACAAAACAAAAAAGGATATTTATATGTGGATTAAGGCAATTCTATATTAATTAAATTGATAACCTGAAGAGGCAAAATGAAATGTTCATTATATTTACAATTATAATATCCATTATTACTAACACTGGCAGTGTTTTTACAATGTATAATGTGCTTTCATCTATTTTCATCATTTGAAAATATAATCTTATTATTGTAGAATAGTGGCCATACTCACCTTTCCATCTGGGAGCTCCATGTAACCTTCTATATCAGTAGTGGCTGTTTTGCCAAATCGACCCAATGAACCCTGAAGCTTGAGACCAGTGAATGTTAGAGCCATTTCCCAGAACCTGTAAACAAACAAGGAGACTGACCGTACCTCAAAGAGGCTTTGTTTATTTTTATTATCACCCAAGCATTTACATGTTTCATAGTTACATGTTATTTCATTTATTCATTCATCTAATATGTATTAAGTATCAACTATCTGTCAGGCAAAGTTCTAGGCAATATGAATTCAGCATTGAGCAAAACAGACAAAATAAATTCCCTTTGTGGATATTATATCTGAGACTCATGTTGTCCTATGCAGTCAACTGTAGCCAAGTTTGACTATATTAACTTAGACTTCAATTTTTAACACTAAATTATTAACACTAAATAAATTAAAACTCAATGTTTCTGTCAGACCAACCAATTTCAACTATTCAATAGCTACATGTAGCTAGCTAGTGTCTACTAGGTTGGACAACATAGAACATTTCCATCCTGGCAGAAAGTTCTATTGAATACTACCATTTTAGAACATGTAAAAGTTTTCCAAAAAATTCTAATTTACTTGCTGTGTAACTTAAGAGTGATTTTCTTAATAACACTGTGCCCTCATTCTGTCATGTATATGAGAATATTAGTAGTACCAACCTCATAAAATTGATGAAAGACGCTTAGAACAGTGCCTAGCACATAAAAGCAATGAATGTTGATTATTACTAACATTTCTTATTAATAATCCAAGCAATGAACAGTCAGATGATGAAAAACATGTAGAAAAAAGAATCTGGCCTACCAACTAGATATAAAATAGATAATGGATGGTATCAACAAGCCACTAATATGAAGCCAAAAGCTTAAATAAACATCCTTCTCCAAGGCTATGGTACATTCTCTGTTCACACATTTCCCTATACTCTTTCTTTTATAGCACTTCACACATGAAATTGTTCAGTATCTCTCTGCAAAGATACAGTGCATAGATGATGGGCAAATGTAAAAAACTGGACATTTTTAAGGACAGATACCATATGTTTTCACTCATAGGTCTAACAGGAGAAACCTAACAAAGGACCATGGGAAGGGGAAGGGGGGGAAGTTAGGGAGAGGGAAGGAGGCAAATCATGAGAGACTCTTGAATACTGAAAACAAACAGGGCTGAAGAGGGAGGGGGAAAAGGGAAGGGGGGTGATGGTCATGGAGCGGGGTACTTGTGGGGAAGAGCACTGGGTGCTATATGGAAACCAACTTGGCAATAAACTATTTAAAAAAAAAAGAATTGGACATTTTTAGCCTATAGTAAACAGAAGATTACTTAAGAATTCCCTCAAGTTTCCACTTAAAATCTGTTCAATTATTTTATATTTCTAATGAATGAATAAGAAGAGGGCCAGGTTTAAATTGAACTAAGAGAAACTTAGGATAAAATCTTTCTCAAAAAGGATGCTGGAAATCTAGTTATGAGCAGCTTGAAGGGTGGTGGTAGAAGGTTGTTAGATAAATGCTTAAGACAGGGTAGAGGGGCACCTGGGTGGCTCAGTCGGTTAAGCATCCAACTTCAGCTCAGGTCATGATCTCACGGTTTGTGGGTTTGAGCCCCGAGTCGGGCTCTGTGCTGACAGCTAGCTCAGAGCCTGGAGGCTGTCTTCAGATTCTGTGTCTCCCTCTCTCTCTCTGACCCCCTCCCCCACTCACACTGTCTCTCCCTCTCTCTCAAAAATAAATATTAAAAAAAAAAAAAAGACAGGGTAGAATGAGGACAGAACTAGGACAAAATCAGTCCATCCTAGAAAATAGAGCAGAGTATGATAAAATGAAAACGACATGGGATTTAGAGCCAGAGACCAAGATCAAAAGTAGATTCTGTTACAATTTAGTATTGAGGGCCCTGGGTTAGGAATGATTCTGTTATAATTCTTGTTTTACAGATGAAGAATGAGTTCGGAGAGGTCAGAATGACTTACCCATCATACAGTATTGCTACAACAAGTTTAATGGTGGGTCTGAAAAGTCAATATGCTATGTTAGTAAGCCATTATACAAACCCTCTGAGGTGGTGAAGCCTAGAAGAAGGCAGTAGGCTACATTTAAAAGCCCTTCTCTTTATCTATATTGTCTTTTTTTTTAATTTATTTTGAGAGAGACAGAGACAGTACAAGTGGGGGACGGGCATAGAGATAGGGGGAATCCAAGCAGCCTCCGCACTGTCAGCCCAGAGTCTGATGCAGGGCTCAAACCCACGAAGCAGTGAGATCATGACCGGAGCGGAAACCAAGAGTTGGCCGCTTATCCGACTGAGCCCCCCAGGCGCCCCTTAAGTAAGAAAATCCCCATATCCAATTAGAAAAGCAGCATTACAGTTAGTTTTGAAGATTACCCATTTAAAAATTATCCTAATGTTACATCAGCAAAAATTCCTCCAGCTGATCGACCCTCATAGAAAATATCCTTAATGATAATCTACCAGCACCTGTATCAGTCACACAACCTACTTGATGTGGCCTGATCCCGATGTAGTCAGCTGCTCATCATCTTCAGGATTAAAAGTAACCTTAAAAACTTCCTCGGAAAAAGCTTTTGTCCTCAGTATGGGCTGTTCTTCTTTCCAGTTCCAGATGGTCAGCGTGTGATCAGGGCTGCTGCCAACAGAGGCTAGCAAGGTACCATTGTAGTTAAAATCCACGTAAGCATAAGCCAGCTCAGTCCCATCTGAAAGGGTGAATGGGAGTATAATGAACAGGGGCAACATTTATTTCATTTTCTAAAGTATATTCTTTGGAAAAAGAAAAGGAGAGAAAGAGCAAGCAAACATCCTTGGTGATAAGTACTGATGAAAGAAGGGCAAGAATCCCCAAAGAAACAATCCAAAATCATTCATCACCCTTGGCTTTAGAATGAATTCTATGATGTGAGTGGGGAGAGCGAAGAAATCTTAATCACATTTTTGCAAGAGAAAAACACTTTTAATTGTTTTTGAGAACACATTCCATTTTATGAAGTGGGGGCAGAGGGACACAAAATCATGTGAGATAGCAGAAAGAAATCAATCTATAATTAGAAATTTTCCACTGGAAAAATTTACCAAATAAAAACTGAGGACTTCAGGTTTCTGGTTATGCATGTAAGGAGATTGGAAGTCACCATTCTACCCTAACAACAAATAAAAAGCTGAACACACTGAAAAATCAACAACTCTTTTTGGATTCATAACAGAGGGAAGGACACAAGGTAAACAGCTGTCCCCAAGACTGGAGAGATCCAACAGGGGAACACAAGCATTTGCAACTTACTGTAGTAGGGACTCACAGCAGAAATAGCCAAAACAGCTGAGGGAACCAGTGCCAGGGTCATAAAACCTGAACTATTACTGATGAATTGCTGGAGGCTTGGCATGGACAAGTCTGAGAGTTAAAAACTCCAGGGGGACCCAGTCATAAGGTGGCCCCAAAAATACTGTGAGATTTATCTCCAGGAGCTTGACATGGTTCCCACAGTAAACACCTAGAAAAACCCCTCAAGCTTTCAGCAGGGAGAGGGGAAGAAGAACCATTTTTAAATACACCAGAACAGGGCCACCTGGGTGACTCAGTTAAGTATCTGACTTCAACTCAGGTCATGATCTCGTGGTTTGTGGCTTGGAGCCCCGTGTCGAGCTCTGTGCTGACAGCTGGGACCCTGGAGCCTGCCTTGGATTCTGTGTCCTCCTCTCTCATTGCCCCTCCACACCCCTCCCTCAAGTAAATAAACATTAAAAAAATTTTTTTGAAACACACAGGAACACTCTGCTCCTCTTATAAGGGCTGTCCTCAGGAGAAACTAATTAACAAGAGCCTCATCAATCTAACTAACCTGGGAAAGGAAATACTCAATTCTAGTCCCCTCTAGCTATCCTGTCCCACCTGAGGGGAGAAAACTACAGAGAAACATTTATGAAGTTCAGTCCAGAGAGAGGCTCCCTAAAAATTTGAGACCTAATCACAGAACTATAGAACACTTCCTCTCCCTCCACACCTTACCACCATGTTATAAGAGATATTTACAGTGATAATTTTTACTCAGTACACCATGTCTGGCTAACAAAAAAAAAATTACAAAGCATACCAAAAGGCAAAAAAAACACAATTTGAAGAGACAGAGCAAGCATCAGAACCAGACATGGCATAGATAATGGAAGTATCAGATTGGGGATTTAAAACAACTATGATTGGGGTGCCTGGGTGGCTCAGTCAGTTAAGTGTCCAACTTTACCTAAGGTTATGATCTCATGGTTCGTGAGTTTGAGCCCCACATCAGGCTCTCTGCTGTCAGCACAGAGCCCACTTCGGATCCTCTTTCTCCCTCTCTCTCTCTCTCTCTCAAAAATAAATAAATATTAGGGGCACCTGGGTGGCTCAGTTGGTTGAGCATCCGACTTCAGCTCAGGTCATGATCTCACAGTTTGTGAGTTTGAGCCCCATGCTGGGCTCTGTGCTGACAACTCGGAGTCTGGAGCCTGCTTCACATTCTGTGTCTCCCTCTCTTTCTGTTCCTTCCCTGCTTATGCTCTCTCTCTCTCTCTCTCAAAACTAAATAAACATTAAATAAATAAATAAATATTAAATAAGTAAATAAATGAAACACCTATGATTAATATGCTAAGGGAATAAAGTAGACAATATTCAAGAACAAATGCTGAATAGCCAAAGCAATCTTGAAAAAGGAAAACAAAGCAGGAGGCATCACAATCCCAGTCTTCAGGATATATTACAAAACTGTAATCATCAAGACAGCATGGGAGGAGGACAAGATGGCGGAAGAGCAGGGAGCTCTGTAATCCGAGCACGCCCGTATGGATTAAACTGAGAAGGACTGAAGGGATAAAACTTGGATTTGCAAGTGGGGGAAAGAAGAAACAGACGCCAGAAAGAAGACAACCTCAAAGATGCCTGAGTGAGTGACTGTGATCTGGGAAATTAGGGGACGGGCGGTCC
>CM053573.1:55991410-56073451 GCA_028646485.1 Cryptoprocta ferox
AGGGTATTATGCTAAGTGAAGTTTGTCAGTCAGAGAAAGACAAATATCATATGACTTCACTCATGAAGACTTTAAGATACAAAACAGATGAACATAAGGGAAGGGAAGCAAAAATAAAAACAGGGAGGGGGACAAAAACATAAGAGACTCAAATATGGAAAGGATTACTGGAGGGGTTGTGGGAAGGGGATGGGCTAAATGGGTAAGGAGCATTAAGGAATCTACTCCTGAAATCATTGTTGCACTGTATGCTAACTAACTTGGATGTAAATTAAATAAATAAATAAGGAAGTAAATAAATAAATAAATAAATAAAAGAACAAATGGACAATGTAAGCAAAGAAATGGAAATCCTAAGAGAGAACCAAAGGGAATGCTAGAGATATAAAACATTACAACAGAAATGAAAAATGTCTTTGATGGGCTCATTAGTAAACTGGACACAGCTGAGGAAATCTCTGAGCCACAGAATATATCAATAGAATCTTTAAAACTGACGAGCAAAGAAAACAAAGACTGATAAAAACAGAACAGATATCTAAGAACTATGGAACAACTACAAAAGGTGTAATGTATGAGTAATGGGAATACCAAAAGGAGAAGAAAAAGAGAAAGGAAGAGAAGAAATACGTGAAATAATAATGACTGAGACTTTCCCCCAAATTACTATCAGACACCAATCCACAGACCCAGGAAGCTCAGAGAATACTAACTAGAATAAGTGCCCAGAAAACTACAGAAGAATGAAGATAAAGGAAGATGTCCTGAAAAAAGCCAGAGGGGAAAAACACCTTACCTAGAGAAAAATGAAAAACTATATCCAACTTCTCCTCAGAAATCACACAAGCAAGAAGAATGGACTGAAATGTTTAAAGTGTGGAAGGGAAAAAAACCCATCAACCTGGAATTCTGTACCCCATGAAATTATCCTTCAAAAGTGACAGATAAAGACGTTCTCGGACACACATTGTGGGAATTTGTTGCCAGGAGATCTGCTTTGCAGGAAAAGTTAAAAGAAGTTCTCTAAACAGAAGGAAAATAATATAGGTCAGAAACACACATCTACATAAAGAGATTAAGAGCATTGAAGGAGGAGTAAGTGAATGTAAAATAAAAAAAACTTATTTTTCTTATTCTTTTATTTTTCTTATTCTTTTTTTTAATGTTTTATAGTTTATTTATTTTTGAGACAGAGAGAGACAGAGCATGAGAAGGGGAGGGGCAGAGAGACAGGGAGATACAGAATCCGAAGCAGGCTCCAGGCTCCGACCTGTCAGCACAGAGCCTGATGCGGGGCTCGAACCCACGAACATGAGATCATGACCTGAGCCGAAGTCAGAGGCTTAACCGACTGAGCCACCCAGGTGCCCCTGTTTTTCTTATTTTTAATTTATGTAACAAATAACAGTTTGTCCAAGAAAAAAAATACTGAACAGTATCTTTCATGAACATGGACGTAAGAAACCTCAACAAAATATTAGCAAATTGAATCTAATAATGTGCAGATACAATTATTATTAGTTTGGAGATATCAACAAACTGAGTTTAAAGTTCATACAGACAGGCAAAAGACCCACACTAGTCAACATATACTGAGTGAAAAGGGCAAGTTCGAACTGATAATACCTGACTTCAAAATATACCATAAAGCTACAGTAATCAAGATAGTGTGACATTGGGAAAAGAATAAATGGACAAATGGAACAGAATAGAAAGCCCAAAAACAGACCCAGAGACATATAGTCAACTGATCTTTGACAAAGGCCTGAAGGCAATATAGCAGAGCAAAGACAGTCTCTTCAACAAATGTGCTGGACCACCTGGACATCCATAGGCAAAAGTAAACAAACAAGCAAACAAATAAATTAATGAAAACATAGGCCTTACATCCTTCACAAAAATTAACTCAATATGGATCACAGATCTGAATGTAAAATGCAAAAATGTAAAATTCATAGAAGTTAATTAAGGGAAAACCTAGATGACCTTGGGTATGGTGATGCCCTTTTAGATTCCACACAAAAGACTTGATTCATAAAAGAAATCATTAATAACTAAACTTCATTACAATGAAAAATTGCTCTGAGAAGGGTTATGTCAAGAAAATGATATGACAAGTC
Organism: Cryptoprocta ferox; assembly: GCA_028646485.1. Lineage (NCBI taxonomy): Eukaryota > Metazoa > Chordata > Mammalia > Carnivora > Eupleridae > Cryptoprocta > Cryptoprocta ferox. The sequence continues at coordinate 55,993,531 of CM053573.1, forward strand.
ACAGGATGGGAGAAAATATTTGCAAAAGGCATATGTGATAAAGGACTGTTACCCAAAATACGCAAAGAACTCTTAAAACTCAACAATAAGACATGAACATCAATTACAAGATGGGCCAAAGGCCTTAACAGACAGCCTCACCAAAAATATGCAGACAATACAGAAACATATGAAAAGATGCTCCACATTCTCTGTCATCAGGGAAACACAAATTTAAAAAGTGAGATACCACCACACACCCATTTAGAATGGTCAACATCCAAATAACTGAGGACACTAAATGCTGATGAGGATGTGAAGCATCTTTATACATTGAGGATGGAACTCTCATATATTGCTGGTAGAATGCAAAATGGTACAGCCACTTTGGAAGATGGCTTGGCAGTTTCTTACCAAACTAAATGTACTCTTACCATAGGATCTAGTAATTATGCTCTTCGGTATTTATCCAAAGTAGTTGAAAATTTATGTTCACACAACAACCTGCACTCGGATGTTTATTGCAGCTTTATTCAGAACTGCCAAAATTTGGAAACAACTAAGACGACCCTCAATACACAAATGGACAAGTAAACTGTGGTACATCCAGACAATGGAATATTATTCAGCACAAAAAAGACATGGGCTACTAAGCCATGAAAAGTCAGGGAAAAATCTTAAATGCATATTCCTAAGTGAAAGAAGTCAACCTGAGAAGTTTACATACTGTATGATTCCACCTCTATAACATTCTGGAAGAGGCAAAACTGTGGGGACAATAAAAAGATCAGTGGTGGCCAATGTGGGGGCAGTTATGAATAGGCAGGGCACAGAGGAATTTTAGGACAGTGAAAATACACTGTATGATACACTGATGGATATACATCATTATACATTTGTCTAAACCCATAGAATACACCACCAAGAGTAAACCCCAAGAGGACACTGTGGACTTTGGGTGATTATGATGTACTAATGTAGACTGATCCTCAGCAAATGATGTACCTGGTGAGCGATGTTGACAATGGAGAAAGCTATGCATGTGTGGGGGAGGAGGGATGTGGGAGCTCTCTGAATCTTCCTCTCAATTTCATTGTAAATCTAAAACTACTCCAAAAAAAAACCAGTCTTTAAAAAAAAACTAACCACTAAAATTAATTCTATGGAAAACAGAAATTATAAGAAAATGGTGGCGATTAATGTTATGTGTGGTTATTTCAATTTGGATGGGCCTCAGTCAGTTGAAAGTCCTAAAAAGCAAAACTGAGGTTTTCCTGAGGAAGATGAAATTCTACCTGAACATGAAGCATCAACCCCTGCCCAAGAATGTCCAGCCTGCCGGCCTGCCCTACACACCTCAGACCCACCAGCTCCCACAAGTACATGAGGCAAATCCTTCAAATAAATCTCTCTTCTGTCTCCTCCTAGTTGTGTTTCTCCTGAATGTCGTTAACCTCGACCATGGACTATTTCAAAGGTGGTAGTGGGCTCACCTTGAAGGATTCTGTAGGGCCTCAAAGAAGGATATTCATAGATGATAATCTTTGGAGAAACTCCTTTTTCAGCGACTGTGAAGTAAGTTTTATCAGGATGAACCTATAAAAAGTAAAATCTCAGTTAAATAGTAAAAGGAAGATTTTCTTATAAATAGTCCTATTAATGGAGTATCTGTGAGGTTATCATTTATTAGGATCCACTCCAACAGAAAACTAAAAAAATGGGCATCTGATACATACCTGGTAATGGATGTGATTTAAACTGAAGCCTATGGGAATATTCATTTTAAGTTTTACTTTTGTTAATAGAGTCATCTCTATATGTCTACAATTATTTTAATTGCCATCAGATGGGCCACAACAGTGGTTCTCAATCATTTAAGTGCGTTGGAACTACAGGGAGGGCTCGTGAAGGCACAGAGGGTAAGCCCTACCACCGGAGTTCCTGACTCAGTACTTGAGGGCCCAGATCCCCAAATTTGCATTTACGTCTCTAACAAGTTCCAGGTGATGCTGATGCTGCCAGCTTGAGGATCACTCTTTGAGAACAACCAAGTTAGATGAGTTGTTTACTCTGCATAAATAAATCAACCCAAAAATTTGTACAGAAAAATTCATGTTTCCAGAGTAGGTTACATCTCGGTTTAAAAAATTTCACCTTGGATAAATTTACCACAAATGGATATAAACTTACTAGAAGTAAGAAAGATACAATATTTCCAAGCCAGATGCAGAGGAAAAAATAGTAAATATTTGTGGATAAACGATTTGTTTAGCATTTCAAATAGCCATATGAATTGTGTAGAAGTGTATGTTTATTCTTGTTATTTTTGTTCATTGGTAAGCCAATGTGCAGGAAGAGTAAATGGATTGCTGAAAAATAAATAGACTGTTATGAAAATAAACTATTTAAGACACATATTGTGCTTTATAAAATTCTATTTTCAGGGGCGCCAGGTGGCTCAGTTGGTTAAGCATCCAACTCTTGGTTTAGGCTCAGGTCATAATCTCATGTGAGTTCAAACCCTGCACTGGGCTCTGTTCTGACAGTGCAGAGCCTGCTTAGGATTCTCTCTGCCTCTCCCCTGCTTACGCTGTCTCTCTCAAAATAAATAAATATATTTTAAAAGAATCCTATTTTCAGTTACCATATTTCAACTCCTGATTTTATACCTATGGACCAGGAGCTTTCCTTAGAGGATATAGATTGCACTGTAAGTTCTGGTACCCAAGATAACATTGTAGCTCTTTTTCTTCTCTCCATATATGGGGCCAAAAGACCTATAATAAGCTGTCTTCCTACTGACAAGTGGTATTCTATTCTTCCATTCAAGTAAACACCCATCACTTTAGCTTGAAACAAGGCTTGGGTTTATAGGATGGACACTCAGTAAGAGAATAATGCTGAAAACACCAATATTTATTGGGTGTTTATTAGATGCCATACACTTTAAGTTTCATATGAATTAATCCCCTTAAATTTTACATCAACCTTGTGAGTTCAGATACCATTATCATTCCCATCTTACTGATGCAAAATAGGCACAGAAAGGCTAAGTAACTTGAAGTCATACAGCTGGCTAATGTGAGAGGTAGGATTCAAGCCAGGTGTTAGAGCCAAGAAGAAAGTGGAACTAAAAAACTAGCTACTGGGGCACCTGGGTGGCTCAGTTGGTTAAGATTCCAACTCTTAATAACAGCTCAGATCATGATCTCACAGTTCATGAATTCAAGCCTCATGTCAGACTCTGCACTGACAGCACAGAGCCTGCTTGGGATTCTCTGTCTCCCTCTCTGCCCCTCTCCCACTCACTCTTTCTCAAAAATAAACATTTTAAAAACAAATCTTTAAAAAAATTAAAAACAGTTGCTCCCAAGAACTTAGGGGGAAATGGGGTGAGATATTTATCTTTCTAGATGACTATTTATGAGAGAATATTGTGTAGGATATGTAGTCACAGAAATCTGAATAGGAATTCAGGCAAATCTTTTGCCCTCTAGGTCTTGTCTATAGTAAGTGAAAAAGTTTCAGCCCTTTTAGATCAGAAGCTCTGTGAGGTTGAGTTAGGTGTTTTATTTTTACTGGAGACCTGGAACTAACAAGTCATTTACTTTATACTCAACATATAGATTCACCCTATCTTTTCTGACAGTTGATATGCCCCCAGAACACATTTCTCACAGATTTCCCCCCACCTTGCAAGAGCGCTTCTCATCCACAATGGATAACTGTTTCAGAAAAAATGAACCGACAAGGCCAGTTGAGGAAAGGCCCCACCCCTATCCAGGTGCCGACAGCCCCAGTACACGCCGAGAAAAGTCCCTGTGGACATACAACTGCCCAGAGTCCAGGAGGATGAGGATTAGGATTAACATTCTTGACCACAATACACCTCTAACTACTGACCTCAGGCCAAATTATTGTAGAACAAAATAGAAACTTCAAAACTACTATTGGCCATAAAGTGATAAAATAAGTTGTAGTCACCTGTTTCTCAGTACTCTGCAGATGATGTGGACCTCAGGGCTCACAATACCTCAGCCCCTTGACTGACTTCCCTCCACAGAACCGGCGACCCTCACGCTGGGCTTGTGAGTGCACACAGCTGGTGCCACAGTATCTTGTACTTTTATGCATCTAGGTTTTTTTTTTGGTGTTTCTGCTTTTTGATAGGAGTCCTGTCTCTTTAGATGGATTTTGAACTCTTTGAATTCATAGAGGTCATGATTGCTTCTTCATTTAAATTCCTGCATGTTCTGAGTAGTGTTGGACCCACAATATAGTATAATAAATTCTTGCTAAGGACAGGGACTTTACCATGTATACCCGCGATGTATACACAGATGATCAAGAAAGACAGAAACATGAGACTATGCTTCACTCTTCCATCTCATCATTTCCTGTTTCCCTAGCCAATTTAAATTCTATTTATGGATCTCTGATTTTCCTTACCTTCTCCATTCCCATTCATGTTCCTGCTTCACTTCTCAGAGTAAGAATCCTCCACACCTCTCCATTCACCTCCACTTCTAATCTAACTACCCTACCAGGAAATCTACCCTACCATCTAATCTACTCAAGAGCATTTCCCACTACTCCCTGCTAGCTTGGTGCAGTGTCTCTGGTGGAGCTACATCAGTCTTTCTGCCGGAAGCCTTCCATCTCCGCTGGGTGTGGTGATGTCACCCTTGCACCTTCTAGTTCTGTCTGGGCTGCTCACACCTGACAGGCAGGGCAAGAGCAGGGCAGACTTCTATTTAGTTCATGATCCTTCTAAAAACCCTTTGTACATCTGCTAGGGAAGTGTGACTTGTATGAGCCCCAAATTCTGCTCCTTTCTGTGTCTCACACAGCCTAATCTGAACAGGTGCCCCTCTCATGACTCTAAAGACACCAAGATGTGCTTTTCAGGCTGTTATTAGTGAGAGCAGATCTAGGGACTTTTAAGGATCACCTACTTTTAAGTATCACAGAGTAAAAGTAAAAGGTCATCAAGATAAAAGCTCAGTCATGGGCCAATTGCTATTGAGAGGTCAGATAAGAAACAGTTAGAAAGGAGGGTGCCTGGGTGGCTCAGTCAGTTAAGCGTCTGACTTCAGCTCAGGCCATGATCTCATGGTTCGTGAGTTCGAGCCCCACGTCAGGCTCTGTGCTGACAGCTCAGAGACTGGAGCCTGCTTCAGATTCTGTGTCTCCCTTCTCTCTCTGCCCTTCCACTGCTCATGCTCTCTCTCTCTCTCTCTCTCTCTCTCTCTCTCAAAAATGAATAAAGTTAAAAAAAATTAAAAAGGAAAGAAACAGAAAGGTATTCTTCAGATTTGGCTACTCATGGCCATTGGTCACTTTAGTAAGGGCAATTTCAGCGCGGTGGCAGGCAAAAAGATAGCAGAAGCTTGGCTTTGAAGGGAAGATCAAAAGTCAGAGTAAAGAGAATGCATGGTTAGAGAGGAGCCTTTTAAGGTGAGGACGAGTTGATGTAGTGTGCTTTAATGCTGAGGATGAAAACCCTAAGGAAGTCGAGCCTGAAGATACAAAAAAGAAAGTGACTGATGGAGACAGGCACCTGAAGAGGAAGGAAGAGACAGCCTCCAAATAACATACAAGTCCTTTTGGCAACTGCTCAAAATTATTGAACGTACAATCTATACTTGATCTCTTAATGTTCAATTATATACTTATATCTTATCTGGCATTTATCTCTATATATGATTTGAATATTTGTGCTATTTATTTGAGTATTTTTGCAGAATAACAACATAGCATTCAATATGAAAAAACTGCACGACTGTGGGAAGCCACTTAACCTCTATTAGCCCCAGTTTCCATATCTGCAAAATAAGTATTGATAAAATGATAGTATTAATATAATGATACCGCACAGAGATAATGTCAGCGAATGGAGTGGTTGCAATTGTTGAATTGAAAATGCCTTAGAATCGCACCTCCTGCAATCCTGTAATACTGCCCATGGTATTGACACCTAACAGCATGGCTGGTCCACAGAAGAAACAAACAAAAGGATGGATTTTTTTCCCCAAAGTCACTAATAGCCTACCCCAATAACACCAATTCCTCTACCACTACTACTTCGCAGGAAGATCTGTTCCTTGGTTTTCAGATTCAAAAGGATCAGCTGGTTCCCAGCTATGTACATCATGGTACTGCTGTCCAGAAGTTTTAGGTTGGCCCGCTTTCTACAGTCATAACCAAAGGAATGACTGAGGGAAAATGGTTAAGGAAAAGAAGTGACACAAAGTAACCATCCTAGAGACAGGAAAAGTAATGAAATAAATATATTTTTAAAATCTGTGCCCTTAGATAAAGGTTCAGTGTTGAAGTAGTTGCATTTTACTTTGAAATTCAGAGTTTTTTATTTATCACTAATGCAACTTTGTTTTCAAATTAGGTGAAAACCCTCATACTATGATTTAGTTAATATTTTAATTTTCCTAGGGAAATCCTGAAAGCAGATTAATTTTATAAAAGCAAAAGTATCAAATAGGCCTCTTGAGGTTGAAAGACAAGCTGTTTAAAATTCTGACATGTTTGTGAAATTCTGACACACCAGTGACTGTGACTACTATAATAAATCTACATAAATATAACTAAAATTTAATTCATATGAACAAATTATGAAATGGGCTAAATAATATATGGTATATAAGTATATATAATAAATATGCTAACATTTCCTTTCTAAGTCCATTAATACATGTAGCTATATAGATGAGCATATGTGTGTGTGTGTGTGCATATTAATGCTACACAGTAAATCTGCACTCATTCAATATGAAAGTTAAAATAATCTAAGATTTTATAAAACATCTTTTAAATGTACATTGTTAATACATTCAAGTTCAAATTAATATAACCCAATATATAAATGTAATAAGTTAAATGAGATTAATCTATCAAAATACTGTCATTTGCAAAAGAAACATATTACATAGTATATCTTAAATAGATGGATTCTTATTTTCTAAGAATTCATTGTTGAATACAAAAGTTAAAGGATCATTGGAGAAATCTTTATTTCCTGAGCCCTTGTTTAAAAAATAAATTCTGATTTTAGAGGATTATTTTTGTTTGTAAGTGAATATTTTTAGATAAAGAAACTATGTAGAATTAGTAACAAGAATATATAGAATGTAAAAAAAAAGAGAAAACTTTAATTAATGCAATTTGAATTGTGAAGTATATACAAACTATAACCAACTATACATAACCATACCATATCTATCTCACTGCCTAAGAGTTAAGTTGAATAAGAGAGAGAATATTTCAGGGCTTTTTATCTGTTCAAGAAAAAGGCATTTTATCAACTCACTAAAGACACAAACATCTAAAACTGAATCTTATATAGAAATGCAGGGGCTTCTGGGTGGCTCAGTCGGTTAAGCGGCTGACTCACGGCATCAGCGCAGGTCATGATCTCATGGTTTCATGAGTTTGAGCCACATGTTGGGCTCTGCGCTGGCAGTGCAGAGCCCACTAGGGATTCTCTCTCTCTCTCCCCCTCTCTCTGCCCCTACCCTGCTCATGCTGTCTCCATCTCTCTCAAAATAAATAAACTTAAAAAATTTAAAAAAATAAATGCAAATGAACATGTGATCCAAAGATCTCCATGAAGCTATTCAGACCTCATGGATACTATCTGACACCTCCTTACAAATAAAGAGTGGGAGCCACAGCTCCTTATCTTCCTGGTATGAGCAGGAAGTTTCACCTCCCTTCCTTTGCCCTTTCCTCAAACTGCTGTTCTCACCTTTCCTCTTCTCCTTCCTCTTTTCCCAGTGCCAGTGTAACACTGGGAGAGCTAACAGTGTGTCAATAACTATGAGAGTAGAAGTGGGCTACCATCTCTTCACTGCCTTGGGTGACAGTTGGGAATCAGACATGGGATCACTTATCTGCTGTTATCATCTCTAATTTCAGGGTGGGGTAGGACTCCCTTTTACTTGCTGCTGCTCTGATCGAAGTCCCTTTCAAATGCAAAATGGGTGAGACTGTAACTTTCCAAACTCTCCCTCTCCAAATCACAACCTGCTTCTTCTCACAGCTCATCTCTACTTCCCAGAATGCCTAGTGCAATGTCTTGAGCCTATGAGGCATTCAACAAATATTTCGTGGATACATTAATTAATTAATGTATAACTAGAGTCTGATCCTTCCCCCTTTAACCCCAGATGACAGCAGTTCCCCTGACCAGAGCTTCAAAAATGTTAAATTGTGTTCTGCTATACCTTCAACTCCTTTCTGCTTTATCCCATCCTGTCTTCTTGCATTTTCTTAACTTCCTACCTGAGGCCCAGAGCCTTTGCTGTTTGTTTATGAGCATCTAGGACCCTCATTTTAAAATCACATTTAAATACATCTTGTATAAATTATGCTATGGTTTAGGTGATATTTAATAAATGACACATTTCTTGATTTATAAGACACCAAAATTTAAAACTGAAGTTGACTCAATATAATTAATGAAGTATCAAAGAGTGTGTAGGGGATACATGACTACTGACTTCTCCTTGGAGCTTCTCACAAGAAATAGAGATCATATTTATTTCAACCCTGGAGAGTAGAACTGTCTAATGCCAGACATTCCAGAGAGGCAGCTTTTGATTCTAGGCCTAGAAGAGCTGATAATGTGAGCGAGCCAGAATTTGTGACTTCCTTGGTTTTGAAAGTGTTCATGAAAAGTCTATAACAGATACAGCCACTCATCCAGCATAATTAGAGGTAATTCATATATCAAGTCAAAAGTCAAGGTCACTCTGACTCTGTTATTTGGAATCATCTCTCTCTAATACAGAGATCCCTGTATCCTGGAGCAGCAAGTCTCCAGTGTTGGAGGCTGGGAAAGGGCAACACAATCAAAACTACTTGGTAAACTTTTTCAGACTACATGTGCCCAAGCCCTTCTCCACACAGAAATAATGCAGTAGGTCCAAAAAGTTATCAGAGCATATGTATTTCCAGAAAATCTTCTGGGTGACTCTGAGAAATCACTTCATTTGAAACAAATAGGCTAGAAGGAAGGCAACAGCATAACTTCTATCAGCAACTTGTCCAAAGACCACATATACAAAAGAAGTCCTCAAAAAAAGAAACCTCCGGGTTATAAGATTCAAGGTGAATTAGTTCTAGTTATACCTGGGATTGAAACAGAAGCTATAGTAACATGATCTATTTTTATATACAAAGCAAAACTGAGTCAGTAAATACACCACCCTCCTCTTTAAGCACACTTTTATAAGAGGCCAGAAGGTGGTTCAGGCCATGAGGTCATCTGAGGATAGGCATACTAAACTGCTAGCCAAGAGTGTTAACGGAAATATTTTCCCAACTATCCACCTTACAAACCTAACATCATACAGTGACAGCAAACCCTAAATCCCCTTGTTAATCATCCCCACCTTTACAATTCTTCATGGATTCTTATTCTCCAGACCAATTAAAATGTGTTATTTTGTGCCCTATTTCCTCAGGGTTGTCTTCTCTGATACTCATCTGATAAATAATGTGTAAGTACTAATGCCTGACAATAGCATCAGTGTTTTAAGAAATCAATGATTTTAACTTGACAGGCATTGACAAAGGGATGCCAGGCTGGTAGAGGATGTAAACTAGGATAAGAGGACTTATGGTCTCCTTTACATCATGTCTCATGAGAGAACGGCCAGAAAAGTATCATTTCTCTTTATTTAGCATCAACAAAAGGTTAGTTTAAATTAAGGTCCCATATTTCTATCTCAACTTCTCTAAGACCCAAGCTTCTTAGAATTACCTAAGACAGGGATCAGCAAACTTTTTCTGTAAAGAGCCAGATAGTGTGATGGCAGCCACAGACAAAATGTAAATGAATGGGAATTGCTGTGTTCCAATAAAACTTTATTTAGGAAAACAGATCAGAGGCCAAATTTGGTCCATGGGCTATAGTTTGCCGATCCCTGACCTAAGAAGCTGAAATCCAAAAATTATACACATGTAACTGGAGTGGATACACAAGTGTGAGAAGATCCAGTGGTATGTTCGAATCCGGGGTCACAAACGGCATCGAAATAAGCTCTGCATATTCGTAGAAGAAGCTCTCTGATAGTTTCTTCTTAACTTCCTCCTCTGCCCCTTCTGAGGCTGGAGCTGGGGTTTCCATATACTGAGATTCTAAAAAATGAAAATATTTTAACTAACAAGAGCATCTGGTGAGTCCTAAAACTGTATTTCACAAAGACAGGAGGAATATACCTAGCCCGCAATACTCTAGCAGTAAGTACTATTACTGGCCTGAACATGGGATGCCACCCACCAGTGAGCATGGCAAGAGAAGCCAACATGCCTCTGTGCTTGGGAGGAAGGGAAATCAACAAAGGGTGAGTGCTGAACTCTGGTCATGGTTTCCCAGACTCAAAGAGCAACTTCCAATCGGTTCCAAGGGAGAGTTATAATTCACTAATCTGGGGTAGAGCACTCCTTAGATCATCCTACTCCCCAGAAAACCAAGTATGAGAGTTCTGCATGTGATCCTCAGAAAGTAATCTACAAGTCCAGAGCTGCTACCCTATTAGAATATGTTCCATGCTTCTCCTTTTATCACCGCAACACATCCTGCAAATTTTTATTTCTATGGATTTATAACTGTTCGACTTGGGGAGTTTGTCTTTAAAACAGTGACAATTACTGACAGGACACTAATAATACTTACCTCCAATGCTCTCCACATAGTCATCTTGAAATGAACTTGAACTTCCTTCCAAATGTTCCATAGAGGAAAAATCATCCCCTAAACATGATTCTCTCCCTTCAGTAAATGTTTCTTCTGTGGCATCTTCTAAAAACTTGTAATCCTCTTTCATAGCAGCTATTAAAAGTAATTTGTTTTAATAACTTCTAAATTCTGAATTCAACATTTCTTTATTTCCAAAGTAGCTAATATTTTCTGATCACAATAGAAGTAAATTAAAAATAAACTATGATAAGATCTAGAAAACCTACAAATATTTGGAAATCAAACATTTAAAAATAATGTATGGATCAAGGAGAAATCAACAAAGAAATTTAAAAGTATTTCAAAAAATGATAATTAAAATATAACATATCAAAATTTGTGGGATGCACCAAAGGCAATAGTTAGAGGGAAATCTATAGTTTTTGTACATATATAAGAAAAGAAGAAAAGTCAAAACTCAGACCTCAAGAATCTAGAAAAAGCAAAAAAAGAAAATAGAAAGAAGTAATAGAAATAATCAAAATAAAAGCAAGAATCAATTAAATAAAAGGCAAGCAAACAATAGAGAATATTAGCAACACCAAAATCATTCTTTGCCAAATGGAGAAACTCCACCTCTTGTTGAGTATGGGAAGAGTCTACTTTAATCTCTCCGCTTAGTGGAAAACCAGGAAACTGGTTCACTCTGCATGAGAATTTCAAAGGGTAAGAAGTTGCTCATATTTTAGCAAGCCTGAGAACAGGGTCAGGTCTCCAGGCAAAAAGAAAAAAAAAGCGTGAATGGGAGGAGCTATCAGGTATGTGGCCAAACCAGAAGAGAAACCTCTTCTCACGGCACCAAGAAAAAGGGTTTCGGGACACCAGCAAATTACTTCACGTTATTATTTGGGATGCTAAGAACCACAACGTATGAACTAATTTATGAGCTGAGTACAGGGTCAGGCCTCACTTGACAGTCCATCCCCTATAAGGATCTGACACAGAAAGGGAGATTCTGGGGTGCCTGGTGGCTCTGTTGGTTGAGTGTCTGACTTCAGCTCAGGTCATGATCTCACAGTCCCTGGGTTCGAGCCCCGTTTCAGGCTCTGTGCTGAATGCTTGCTCAGAGCCTGGAGTCTGCTTCAGATTCTGTGTCTCCTCTCTGCCCGCCCCCCCCCCACCCCGGCTCACACTCTGTCTTACTGTCTCTCAAAAATAAACAAATGTAAAAAATTAAAAAGAAAGAAAGAAAGAAAGAAAGAAAGAGAAAAAAAGGAGATCCTGAGGCCATGCAAGACAAAGGGTCATTATCATTAAATCCAACCATCCAGGAAAATGCTGCGAAGGACCGGACATGAAAAGATAGATACTCCTGTGTCAGAAATTAGGGAGTGGAGAAAAATGGAAATGGAAAATCAAGAGAGAAGCAGACTAACATTTTTGAAGAGAGTGATATAACCATGTTTTTTAGAAAGATATGGAGAGAGACTTGAACAGAAAGGCTTGAGTCCAAGCAAGAGGAGATAAACACCTCAAATAAAACATGATATGGAGAAATTATGGATTTACCAGATGTGTCTCAGATACATTGAAATAGTTTAATGTCAATTTTGTGAATGAATTGATTTCCCCAGGACCTAGTCTCCTCTAGGTGAATAATCAAAACTGTATTTCTGAAACTATATTTAGGATTAGAACTACAAAAGTTGAGACTCCACTATGATACCTAACACAAGCCATATTTTAAAAATTCTTTTACACAATTCCTCACATTTTATTCTATTTTTTCTTTTTTTTTTTTTTTTTTAGTATAGTTGACATACAATGTTACTTTAGTTTCAGGTGTAAAACAAAGTGATTCAACAATTTTATATGTTATACTCATCACAATTTACCTACCATCTCTGACCATACAATGCTATTACAGTATCATTGACTGTATTCCTTATACTATGCCTTTTGTGACTTATCCCTGTGACTTATTCATTCCATAACTGAAAGCCTGTATCTCCCACTCCTCTTCACCCATTTTGCCCATTCCCCACCCCTTCTCTTCTGGCAACCATCAGTTTGTTCTCAATATTTATAGGTCTGATTCTGCTTTTAATTTATTCATTTATTTTTTGGTTTCACAATGGACTTTACTGGGAAAAGGTAGTGTTAAAATCATTCAAATTCATAAAATTTAAATAAAACATTAAATTATAGCTTGTAGCTATAGTAATCATATGATCACCTGATTCTTCTTTTTGTTCATTCACTTGCCTTCTTTTTAGATTTCACATATAAATGAAATCATATGATCTTTCTAACTTACTTTATTTGGCATTATACCCCGTAGGTCCATCCATGTTACTGCAAATGGCAAGATCTCATCATTTTATGATTGAGTAATATTCTGTTTTGTGTGTGTGTGTGTGTGTGTGTGTGTCACATCTTTTCTATCTATTCCTTTATCAATGGACACTTGGGTTGCTTCCATATCTTGGGTATTGTAAATGATGCTGCAATAAACATAGGCATGCATAGATCTTTTCAAATTAGTATGTTTGTTTTCTTTGGGTAAATACCCAGTAGTGGAATTATTGGATCATATAGTATTTCAATTTTTAATTTTGGGGGGATCTCCATATTGTTTTCCACAGTAGCTGTACCAATTTATATTTCTATCAACAGTGCACAAGCGTTCCTTTTTCTCCACATCCTTGGCAACACTTGTTTATCTTTTTGATTCTAGCCATTGTGTCAAGTGTGAGGAGATATCTCATTGTGCTTTTGATTTGCATTTCCCTGATGATAAGTGATGTTGAGCATCTTTTCATGTATCTGTTGGCTATCTGTATGTATTCTTTGGAAAAATATTGAGGTCTTCAGGTTGTTTTGGGTTTTTTGGTGTGGAGTTGTATAAGTTCTTTATGTATTTCAGAAATTAACCCTTTATTGGATATATTCATTTGCAAATATCTTCTCCCTTACAGTGGATTGCCTTTTGATTTTCTTGATGGTGTCCTTTGCTGTGCAAAAGCTTTTTATTTTGATATAGTACCAATAGTTTATTTTTGCTTTTGTCTCCCCTGCCTTAGAAGACATATCTAGAAAAAAATTGCTATGGCCAATGTCAAAGAAATTAGTGCCTTGCCTATATTTTATTCTGGGAGTTTTATGGTTTCAGGTCTCACATATAGGTCTTTATATAGTTTGAGTTCATTTTTGTGTGTGGTGTAAGAAAGTGGTATAGTTTCATTCTTTTGCATGTAGCTGTCCAGTTTTCCTGGCACCATTTGTTGAAAAGACTGTGTTTTCCCCATTGTCTATTCTTGATTCCCTCATCATAGATTAATTGCCCATACAAGCATGGGTTTATATCTGGTCTCTCTATTCTGTTCCATTAATCTATGTGTTTATTTTGGTGGCAGTAACATACTGTTTTGATTACTGTAGTATATTTTGAAATCTGGACTTGTGATACCTCCAGCTCTCTTCTTTTTCAAGATTGGTTTGCCTATTCAAGGTCTTTTGTGGTTCCATACAAATTTTAGTATTTTTTGGTTCTAGTTCTGTGAAAAATGCTGTTGGTTTTTTGATAGCAATTGCATTGAATCTGTAAATTGCTCTGGATAATATGGACATTTGAACAATATTAATTCTTTCAATCCATGAGTCTGGAATATCTTTCCTTTTGTTGGAGTTTTATTCAATTTCTTTCATCAATGTTTTATAGTTATCAGAGTACAGGTCTTTTACCTTCTTGGTTAAGTTTATTCCTAGGTATTTTATTCTTTTTCATGTAATTATAGATGAGATTGTTTTCTTAATTTCTCTTTCTGCTATTTTGTTATTAGTGTATAGAAACACAACTTATTTCTGGGTATTAATTTTTCATCCTGAAACTTTACTGAACTCACTTTTTAGTTCTAAAAGTTTTTTTTGTGAAATCTTTAGGGCTTTCTATGTATAGTATCATATTATCTGCAAATAGTGACCATTTGAGTTCTTCCTTACCAATATGGATGTCTTTTCTTTCTTTTTCTTGTATAATTGGTGTGGCTAGGAGATCCAGTACTATGTTGAATAAAAGAGGCAAGAGTAGACATCCTCATTCTGTTCCCGATCTTACAGGAAAAGCTCTCAGTTTTTCGCCATTGAATATGATGTTAGCCATGGGTTTTTTTCGTATGTGGCCTTTATTATGTTGAGGTATATTCTCTCTAAACCCAGTTTGCTGAGAGATTTTATCATAAAATGATGTTGGATTTTGGATGTCAAATGCTTTTTCTGCATCTGTTAAGGTATTCATATGATTTTTATACTTCATTTTGTTAATATGATATATCACATTAATTGATTTGCAAATATTGAATCATCCTTACATCCTGAGAATAAATCCCACTTGATCATGGTGAATGATTCTTTTAGTGTATTACTGAATGTGGTTTGCTAATACTTTGTTGAGGATGTTTGCATCTAGTTTCATCAGGGATATTGGCCTGTAGTTTTCTTCTTTTGTAATGTCTTTGTCTGGTTTTGGTATCAGGGTATTTCTGTTCTATTTGCAGCATATGATATCCTTCTATATAATCTATCCAATTTAATCCTCAAACAACTCACAATTGTCATCTTAATGGGTGAGAAAATTGAGGCTCAAAGAGGTAAAATAATTTATTCCTGATCAAAGGTCTCTGAGTAGTAGACCCAGGCCTCAAACCTAAAGTCCAGCTCTTTCTACTACACTGTATTAGAAAAGTTCAGTAAAGACTTTGTAGAGCTCATAGGAGAGAGCAAGACAAGATTTGCAGAGAGGTCTTTATCAACATAGAGATAATAGTAATTTGTATGTGCCAGGAACTGAAGATTAAATGGTTAAAACACGGTCTCTGCTCTTAAAGAACTTAGAATTTAGCAACAGAATGAAACAAGTAAACCATTTCTGTTGTATAAACTTAAATACTCTTTAAAAATGGTTTTACCTAAATTTCATAAAAACCAGAGTGTATATTATAATCTTTACTTACATCTTGATGCAGACTTAGAGGAGCTCTGAGACTGCCTTCCATCACTCTTTGATCCATCTGATTTCCCCCTATCGGTATCCGGATCACTTGGTTCCTTCATTTCCTTTGTAAGCACAAATTGAGACAGAGAAAGGGACACAGCTGTGAAATAAAAGTCATTTACAGATATTTCTCATCTAACACATTCCACAAGCACCAAATACCATATGTGTTGATTGATAACTGTGTTTGTACAGTATCTGAGATGACTTCACCAGCAGGAGGGAGAGCCGCCAGCAGAGATCTGCAGAATGGTAGACTGTAGTCAGCTAGTCCCTTCTCTGGGCAAACTTAGTGTGGCGCCTTCTGGTTTTCCAGAAGTCCACAGTGAAATGTCATGCCAGTCCATATTTTCTCGGAATATTCATCATTAAAGTTAAAGCTCTGCCATCCTTTTTTTGGCTCAGCCCTCCACTTCCTCTTCCCATCGTTTAATCCCCCTGGTGTTACTAATTAATTTCAATTTAAAAATATTTGTTCAGGGCACCTACTATGTATCAAGTCTTATGGTAGGCACTAAATTACAGTACTGAACTAGAGATGTGTTTCCTAACTTTGTGGAGCTGCCGGTTTATTTAGAAAGAAAGATATTAACTGAGCAATTAAAATACAATAAGTGCTACAAAAAGGAAAGAATAGGATCCTGTGGGCATGTCTAGCAAGATGATTAAATCATGTCCTGGGATTAAGGAAGAGGTGATGAGTAGAGGTTGGCCAGGCATAGTTTGGAAAGAGTGTATTAGGCAGGGCGAAGTTCAGAGAGAGGGTTATGTCTGTGAAGGGCTGAAAGCAAGCTGTTGTAGAGTGGGAGAGTGAAATGGAGTGGTGAGGAGGAAGCTGGTATCGGATTGTAGACCGGCCTCTAAGCTTTTGCTAAGGAGTTTAGAACTTATTTCTATAGCAACTGAAAGCCACTGAGAGGTTTTCAGGAGGGGAGTGACAGAGCAGGTTTTCCCTGTCCTCTCTCTGCTGCAGCTCCTTATGTCTTTGAAAGCAACTGCTATATCTTCCTTCTAAGGTCTTTGTTTCTCCACACTAAACATCACATATTTCCATAACATTCTTCTATGGCACAGCTGGCAAAGCTCTATTTGAATCAGATTTGTGGTTCAATTCAGGTTTGAATCTCAGTTTTGCCACATAACTAGCTAATTAACCTTTACATTGATTCCTCAGTTGTAAATGAGAATGAAGAAGAACAACTTACAAGGCTGCTATGAGAATGAACTGAACTAGTGCATTCTTATCCCTTCCTGGTCTCTGAAGAAAGACTAGGATGCCAGAGCAGATAGGATACACACTACATGGTCAGCTGAGAGGGCAGTATGAACCCTGCCTCCCTTCTTTTGGATCTTGGGGGTCATTCCATCTGTTTTCTGGCAGTGACATCATAATGATGCCCTGTCTTGATTTGGGGGACAATAGTGCAGGGTCCAAATGTCTTTCTTAAAAGCTATTATCAGAAAGATAGATCTTAAAATATCACTTATGTTATTAAATTTTGTGTTTAGTACTTTGGAGCCATTTTTCTGGGTTAGCAAGACGATGTTTTACTTTTCAAAAAGTGTGGTGTGTGTGCGTTCCTTCTTTTTTTTTAAGTTGTTCTCCTTTTCTTCTCTCTTCCTTCTTCTCTTCCTTCCTTCCTTTCTCTCACCTGATTATAAAATATATGCCCACTGGGGTTGGGAGGTGTATAGGAATCAAATGATAGAAAAATTTTAAGTAGCAAGATCTTTTAAAACCCAAACTCGATGATCCAGTGAATTTCCTTTTCCTTCCAGGCTGGATATGCAGACTGCTTTCTACATTTATACAAGTTGCTGATTTGAAAATAATTATTTAATTATAATAATTAAAGAATTTTTAAAAATTGATATTGCAGGGTCATATTGGTTATTGCAGCATGGTTGCAGATTATCATATACCTTAAGTAAATTTTTTTTATGTTTATTTACTTTTGAGAAAGGGAGAGAGAGCACAAGCAGGGGAAGTGCAGAGAGAAGAGACAGAATCTCAAGCAGGCCCCACACCATCAGCACAGAGCCCTGAACTCACAAACCACAAGATCATGACCTGAGCCAAGATCGAGTCGGAAGCTTAACCGACTGTACAACCCAGGCGCCCCTTGAGTAAATTTCTTTAGGTAGCTACAAACATACCTAAATGCCATTTTCTCCCTCCATTTCAAGGTTTTTCATAATGTAAATCAATTCACTTCTTAAAACTACTGAGCACATTTATATGGAAATAGTATTATGCTATTCACTGCAGAGGATACAAAAATGAGCACCATAGAACCCTTGACCTTAAATATTTTACAATCTAAGAAAAAGAAATTGAAAATTCTCTTTTATAACTGTCTCAGAATATACTTTTCTAAACCACTGATCCAGATCTGAGGCTGACCAGAAAGAGGATGGTCTGAAAGTCCTGAATAGGAAGGCTGACTATAGCTAAAGATTTCTTTGATAAAAAAAAAAAAAAAAAACGTTTAAACTATTGCAATGAAAATAAACTACTCTCTAAGTTGCCATGTGATGCAGGCTCCAAATAAGTGGAGCAAAGCAGTCACTGGGTTTGCAGACAAAAGTAAACTAATATCTATTGTTGCTAATTAGTTAAGAACCAAAAGAAAACTTTTAGTTTGCAAATTTCAGTAACACTTCAGTCTATAAACAGGTATTGCTCTAGTTTTCTATTGCCAACATACAAATTTAACAGCTTAAAATAACACCCATTTCTTACCTTACACTTTTGGGGGTCAGAAATTCAGGCACACTTAGCTGGTT
The DNA here is from genome assembly GCA_028646485.1 of Cryptoprocta ferox. NCBI lineage: Eukaryota > Metazoa > Chordata > Mammalia > Carnivora > Eupleridae > Cryptoprocta > Cryptoprocta ferox. The sequence continues at coordinate 56,012,049 of CM053573.1, forward strand.
CCCAGAGTCTCACAAGGTCAAAAATAAAGTGTTGGCAGAGCTGCCTTCATTTCTGAAGGCTCTGGGGAAAAATCTGATTCTAGGCTTAGTTAGGTTTTTGGCAGAATTCAGTTCCCGGTGGTTGTAGGACTACAAGTCCCTGCTTCCTTGTTGGCTACAGGCTAGGAGTTGTTCTAAGCTCCGAGACACCATGGTCCCCTTCAAAGCCGGCAACTGTAGGTCACATACTTCTCAATGATTTAAGTCTCATGGTTTTGGGGTGGTTGGGTGGCTCAGTTAGTTAAACATCCAACTCTTGGTTTCGCCTCAGGTCAGGACCTCATGGATTGTGAGATCAAGCCCCACATTGGGCTCCACACTGTCAGTGAGAAGCCTGCTAGGGATTCTCTCTCTCTCTCTCTCTCTCTCTCTCTCTCTCCCCCCCCTCCTCCACTGCTCTCTCTCCATCTCTCTGCCTCTCCTCCACTGCTCTCTCTCTCTCTCTCAAAATCTCTCTCTCTCTCAAAATAAATAAATTTTTTAAAAATTTAAATAAATCTTATAGTTTTCTGCTTCCTACCAATAAAAGCTTAATAAGATCGTTTTCTATCCTTGAGTCTTCTCTTTTCCAAATACATTTATTTTTTAACATACTGTAACTACACATTAACTGGATATATATATATATATATATATATACATGTATACATTCTAATAAAGAGCTTATAAGACCTAATAAATTTACTTGCAAGTTAATTATAAAGTGGGTAAAAAACAATTACAATAAACAATTACGGTAACAAATATGGTAACAATTATGGTAGATCATTCTGTCAACAAAGGATTTAAACTACAACCAAAGGTAAATTGGTATCAAGACAAAAGTACACTCTTTATCCTATGCCATTATAAACAATATATTCCTCAAGTGGCTAACATTACCATGCAATAAATTTTAATATCACAGTTAATATCAGGTTGTGTACAGTATGGAACAAAATACTGGACCCAAGGAATTTCTCCAGTTTTCTGAACTAGCAATACTGGACAAAAGATATTGAGATACTTTCTTAGTTAGTTGTGTTTTTTTTGTTTTTGTTTTTGTTTTGTTTTTGGTTCAGAAAGGGTGGCTAAAGAACTTGTAAAAGGAAACTGAGCAGGGTCCTGATGTGGTGATTCGCAGTGTAAGTGCTGAGATGGAATAAGGTGGTTTTTATTTGTTTGTTTGGTTAGGTTTGGGTTGTTTAGAATAAAGGGATTGGGACGTTGTACTGTAACCTGATGAGGCTTTGGAGCCAGAAAGGCTTGGGTTCACATCTTAGTTCGGCCAACGGTGTGTTAGCTTGGTCAAGGGCCAAGTCCCCAACATCCTTTAACTCTTAGTCCTTTTATATGTAAAATGGAGACTGTAAGGTTGCCTGGCAAAGTCATTAAGTATTAAATGAGATCTTTTATACCCATAGTTCTCAACTCTGGCTGCACTTTAGAATCACTTGGAAAACTTTCACAGCATACCATTCTCATGGTAATTCTTTTGGGTAGTCCAAATTCTCTCATTGTGTAGGTAATTCTCTCATACATCTCTCATGTAATTCTTTTGTGTAGTCCAAAATAAGAACCAGGGTTGAGGACCAGGGCTTTATATAAAGCACCTAGTAGGTACTCAGAAATGGTAGTTGTTTTTACCATAATTACTACAAATTCCCTCACATATAGCCAGGGCTCAATAAATGTGGCCATGAAATCTTCAGAGTTGAAAGAGGTCTTATCTAGTCCAATCTCCCACTTAGTGAGAGTCACACATCTACAACATCAAGCTCAGCACCATTAGAAAAGTAGTCTGGTATATTGGTCAGGCCGAGAATTGGCTAGAGTCTGACTGCCTGTGCTTACAGCCTGGCTCTCCTTCTTACTCCTCCTGTGAAGTGTTTATTTAACCTCTCTGTGCCTTGGTATTTTCATCTGTAAAGTTCAGTACCTAGTTCATAAGGTTGTCTGAGACCTCATGGAGTTAATACAGTAGAGCTTTAAGAACAGTGCCTGGCACATAGGCACTCAGTATGTAAAATGATTGAAGGGATAAATGTATTCCTTCCTGCCTCCCTGCAGCTTAGATCCATCGGGCCCTTGTTCTTCTGGGGAGACAAACAAGTTTTCCTGTGTACTAGAACCATTCAAATAATTACAGCTACTTCCCTTTTCACCCTAAATCCTCTCTTTTCCAGCTACAGCATCCCAATCCTTTCAATTATTCCCCGCTAACCTGGTTTCAACTCTTTTCACCATCCTGATAGCTCAAGAAGTTAATTCCCAGTGCATTAAATATCCCTCCCAGTTTTGTATCTTCTTTGAAGAATCCAGGCATTTTCCAAAAGAGATAAACTATTACTTTACCTGTTGAGAACACTGTATTCCTTTAAGGCAGCCTAATATTACATTATCTTTTTGGGGTGGGAAGGTGGTAGGTTCATCATATACTAACTCATCATAATCAACTTATAACCAAACAGAATGACTACACCATATGTGTGTGTTCTCAGCCATGTCCCATCTCATACAACGGAACTAGCTAAGTTTTGGAAGTCTATTTGCAGAACTATCTTAAATCTACTTTTATTACATTCATGGTCATTGATCCAGCCTATGACTAATTCTGTTAACCAATTCATTGAGTATACTGTCAAGTTTTGAGACAACCCTGAAGAAGTAGAAAGAAAAAAAGATCATAGTACACAGTGGTACAAAAGAATTTGTTGCCAGAAGGAGGTTGGCTGGAAACCAGTGGTCCCCAAGGTGACATTACGTAGATTCATTCACGAGATTCTAGGATCAGTCCTCAATCTCACAGACTCAAACAGTCCGCAGCAGCGTGCGAGAGCTGGCCATGTTAAGACTCAGAGACTGCCGTGTAAAACAGGTGCTCAGTTTTAACTTTACAACGTGAAATACCACTGTGGAAAGAATAATGATAGCCCATGTTTTTTGAATGATTACCATGTGTCGAGTACAGTTCTAAGGATTCTGCACATACTGTTTCACATGTTTCTCAAAACAACTCTATGAGTTAAGTACAATTTACAGATGAGAAAGCAGAGCAGTGACTCTCTGAAGTCTTCCCTCTCACTCAACTCATGCAGTTGGGTTTCTATGTTCTGTTGCCAAGTAAACAGTTATTAAGCCTTTTGAATTCACCCTCTCCCTTCTCTTCCCACTGTCACCACCCTACTCTGGTTATGCTCTCACCTCTACTGTTACCGCAGCCTCATACCTTGTGTCTCCCTTCTCTAGTCCATTTCTACTCTGCCTCTTGTAGTTTCAAAACACAGCTTTTAGTGTGCCACTCTTGTTTGAAACCTTCAATGGCTCTTCACTGCCACAGAATAAGAATTCAGATTCCTTGGCATGGCACCAAAGTCCCTCATCTTCAGGTCTGTAGCTTATCGCCTGTCACTTTCCCCATTCCTGGTCCCTCCTTAGCCCCTTCTCCCTCTCAAAAGTCTTAGTAGCCTCCTGAGACAACTCACAATTGACCGGACACACTGAGTACTCACTTGTATGCTACTATGTCTACTTGTACGGAACAAGTATTTACTCTGCACCAACTACATGCCATGAAATATGTGCTACTTACTTTACCTGTAATATTCCATTTAGCTGTAACAAGAACCCCATGAAATAAGCATTATCATCTTCCTTTTTAGAGATTAGAAAGCTGAGTGCAGAGGGGTCAATGTGCCCAGTGTCACACAGTTAGGTGTGGGGTGGGCTGCTTTGCTTGACCCCAGAACCCAGGTACTTGCCCACCAGACTCCTTGCTTCTGGAGACCGGGCTTAGCCCAGTCTAACTGGCACTTCTGGGGTCTGCTGTCTTCCACCCCTGGTGATTAGGAGCTCCTTGCAGGCAGGAACCGTGTCCACTTTGTATCCACAGTGTCCATCTAGCTCCATGCCTGCCAAGGCTAGTCATTTCAATGTTTGTTGAACGGATCGTAGGAAGGACCAAGCCCGGACAACGCTGGCTCAGCCTAAGAGAAGCCCTAGTGGGCTCCACTGCTCCCTGACTCAACAACAGATTTGAGGGGGAGTTCGCGGGAACCGCCCTTCTGCCAGGCTCCAAACTTACCCAAGGCACCGACCGCTGCCGCGCAGCGTTCCTGGTCCCAAAGTCAGCGGCAGGTCTCCGTTTACCCAGGTCACCACGGCAACGCCGCCCCGCTTACCGGCGGGCGGAGACCGGGGGCCGTGAGGCGCATGCGCCACTGGGAGCTGGGAAGTGGTTTTCCGGGAAGTCCCGCGGCGGTGCCACTGGGACCCTCAATGTCACTCGCGGTTTGGTCCCAGCTGTTTCGTGGCACATGACCCAGGTTCGGGACAAACAGAAAAGCCCAACATTTTATCAGTTTGTTATCCCATTTTACTTTTATATCCAGTTTATAATTATCCTAAGAATGGTATATTGATAAACGAAATGACTTTTGAATACTTTCTTAGATAACTGCCCAGGAACAAAAAATGGACCAAAGGGACCCTGATTGCGCACTGTTATCCGCAAAAGTACATCGCGAGGCTTTTTAGTTTATTTTCCGCTGTTGTCTCTTTTGGCTTTTATAGGTAACGGATTTTATGCTGTGGGATCCTTGGCCTCATGAAGCTGGGCGCACAAAGTGAAGGGCTACCTTGACAGAGATCTCGGTTTAGCAGTTCGCTCTTTAGCTGCTCTGTGGTACAGGCAGTGCTCAGTACTGAATTTTAAGTACCTAAAGTAATGGCTATATTGTACACAGGAAACTAAAAACTGTACTTTAACTGGAATGTAATTAAAACAGCTACGATATTGCAATAAGTAACAAAGGATTTCGTATCCAGAATATATAAAGGATTCTTTAATTGAATAAGAAAAACCGACAAGCTAATTTTTCAAATGGGCAAAGGACTCTGACTACTTCACTATATAAGAGGTATGAATGTACAGTAAACACATGGTAACATGCTTCACAGTAGTCCTCAGGGAGATGCACACCACAGTGCATATACACCACACCCACCAGAATGAGTAAAATTTTAAAAACTCCCAGCACCGAATGTGGAAGATGTGTAGCAACTGGAGCTCTCACACTGCTGGTAGGAATGTAATATGGTACAACCACTTTGGAAAACTATTCGGTAGTTTCTTTAAAAGTTAAACATATACCAAGCCACTCTGTGTCCAAGGTGTTTACCCAAGGGAAACAAAAATTTATGTCCATACAAAGCCTTGAATGTTGAATGTTCATAGCAGCTATATTCACAATAGCCAAAAACTGGAAAGAAACCCAATGGCCATTGACAGGTGAATGGATAAACATCCATACAATGGAATACTGCTCAGAAGTAAGAAGAAACTGATACACGCACGAATGAATCTCAATAGTGAGTGAAAGAAGCCAGACACAAAATAGTGCAATTATGATACCATTAAGATAAAATGTAAACAAATCTATGATGACAAAAAGCACATCAGTGGTTGCCCAAGGCTGGAGCAAAGGGAGGGATGCACTGCAGAGACAGGAGGAATCTTTTGGACATGAAAGAAATGTGTCTTGCAGTGGTTATTTTGTCTGCCAAAAGTCAATCAATTATTCTTTTAAATGGATTTAGCTTATTGTATATAAATTGTTTCTCAATAAAGTTGATTTTAAAAGGCTGTATTCTATTTTTGTGTTCACTGGTTTCCATAATGTTACACAATTTTCCAAAAACTTCACATACCGCACATTCGTTGCTAATATTGAAATGTTTTTTTAGTCAAGTATTCTTGACAGAAAGTTTCCTGACAATAAAAAAAAAGAAAAGAAAAGAAAAGAAAAAGATGATTATCTTTGCTGTTCATTATTAAATGGTATATCCAGGGTGTGTGAAAAGCCAGAAAACAGGAAAAACTAAAACAGCATATTAGTTACATTTTCAAATAATATTCTCAACATGTTTTCTTTCAACTTCCAAACATCTTTTCAGGTGAAGTATACTCTAAATTTAAAGCACTGGGTCTAATTGTTAATCTGAGAAAACCACAATAAATTCACCATATAATATCTTTAAAATTCTGGAAGCACAGAGAAAATGGTTTATTTATTTGTATACCAAAATACTGGCAGTTATCATTACTGAATGCTTATTGTGAGTCAGACTCTGTTCTTAACATATTTACACAGACTCACCTCACTTACCCTCACAATCCTATTAAAACATGTCTGACTCTCAAATGGGAAAAATGAGATTAATTACCTGGTGACACAGCCCAAGTGGTAGAAATGGCATTTGGATCTAAGCTTTCTGATTGCAATACTTCCAACTTAGTCACTGTGCTAGGTTAGCTATTTCCTGTAAGTAGGAGAAGTCCAGTAATTATTTTTTAAAAAGAGCTTCAAGTAGTGGCTTTACCTCATACACTGACATTAGGCAACTTACTTCACCTCTAGGGCTCAATTTCCTCGCCTGTAATGGGGAGGTGGGTGGCATTCAAACACATCTAACTCGCAGTTTTATTGTGAGATTTGAATGAGATAATGGAGGTACTTCAGCTCAGCACTGTGTCCACCACAATTATAGCTCAATAAAGATAACTATTATTATTATGGGGCTTCCATACCATATTCACTGTAAGATAGCAGCATGGCACCGGTTGTATAGAAAGACTTCCTAGAGTCTAGACAGTATTATGCTACGCAAAATACGTCAGTCTGAGAAAGACAAATACCTGATGATCGCACTCATATGTGGAATTTAAGAAACACCAAACGAGCAAAGGGAAAAAAGGAAGAGAGAGAGGCAAGCTGATGGTTACCAGCAGGGAGGTGGGTGTGGGCATGGGTTAAACAGGTGACGGGGATTAAGGCGTGCACTCGCTGTGATGAGCACAGGGCTGTATGGAAGCTCAATCACTATATTGTACACCTGAAACTAGTATTATACTGCATGTCAACTAAGTGCAATTTAAGTAAACATTTTTAAGAATTAAAAAGAAAAAGAATGCATTCACAAACCAAGCAGATAACTTGACATTTAATAATAGAAGAAATGGTACTAAAATGGTTTTATATTCCAGGCATGGATAGTACTTATTAGATACTAAGTTTCAAAAAGTGCAAGACATATGGAAGAGTCTGCAATAATGCAAATGAGCTCAGATGACTTCATGAAAATAAATTCAGTGATACTAGAAAAAAATTTTTATTTTTGCCACCACAATGAGGTGGCCCAAATGCCACTTCCTAGAATAGTGGTTTTTAACTGCAGGAGCAGGGACAGCGTTGTCTGAAAAAGTTCCCCAAGTAGCTCCAATGTGTTTCCCCAACCCCACTTCCACTACTCCAGGTTGAGGATTCCCGTCACACAGCAAAAGGACAGAGATAACAAAAAAAGTAAGTTTAAAATAAAAACCAGTGTCTGAGAGCCAAACAGGTGCCGTAAAGAAAACTACCTTGAATGTGTAGTAGATTCAGGGCTGGGAAAGTTGACTGCAACTTTTTGCACTAGTTTCTGTTTCAACATGAGCACTATGATCATTATTTATTTGATATGCATTATCATTGATGACATTTTCACATTCGAAGACTATATAAGAATTTTATAATATATACAACCACTCTTACCTGCGTAAGCAAATATAAACAAATGCTCCCACGCCTATTTTTTAAAGCTGTACATTCCACTTGAAGGAAAAAGTGATGAACAACAGTGAATTCCCTCCCAAAAAGAAATCAAAGAGAGTGTTAAATTTTTCTGAAAGCCAGACTTTAATCACCGAGGGCCATTTTATTTTAAGCTACACGCAAAGCAACAAAGTTCTTCAGAAAAACAATAAATAAATAAAAGAAATACATCAGTTAAGATACACTAAGACAAAGAGAAAAAAAAAACTACTGAATAAAGATGATAAAGGTAAAAATGTGTTACTCAGAAAAAAACCTTACAATACTTATGAAATTATCAGAATATAAAACTTCAATCTCCCTAGAGTCAAAATTTTATTCAAAGGAGGTTGTACGTTGGTTAGTTGTTGGAAATTTATTTGAAAGGGTCCAAAATTGCTTTATTCTTTGTTCCATAAGTACTAAGTCACAGTTCTTTGAAGTTTTTATCTAAAAGGACATGAAAACTTGCACGCAGGAGCAGGGAGATGGGAGTGGAAGTTCAAGAATATGCTACCGAGAACAAACTATACAGCTACGTTCACTTATGACACATGGGTAGAAAGAGCAAACCAGCCTTCTTCATTTTGCTTCTCAATCTGTTGAACAAAGACACAAAAAGGATTTAGAAAGTAATCAGAAACATGAGCGTAGTCCAGGTTTACAATTATTTAGATCAAGTACACAGAATCATGTTATCTTATGCCATCAAACGATACTGAAAATTAAATTGTTATTGGTAACTTTTATTCTCCAACAGAGAAACTCCCAAATAACTGATTCCCTGGTCAACAGCTCCCCTTATTGGCTGAGGAAACCTTATTTTTAAATAAAGGATAAATCCAGTGTTTTATACAAATTATATGTATAACTTCTTAAAATAACAAAGTTATTTGATCTTAGTAAAAATTAAATTTGTTACTGAATTCCAGAAAATAAGGGCAAATTAGATAAAATAGTTTACTTTAAAACTTTTTTAGGATATATGAAACAACAAAGGACAAACACTCTAGTGCTAGGCAACTGGGATATCTGAGCCTATCAATTAATCTGGGCTATAAATACTCAGTGTTTTCTGAAGCACTATTTGGTCTAATCTAGAACAAATCAGAACACATAAAGAACACGTACAGCACTGAGTCACTGTAACTTCTCTAACCAGTGGCACACTCAGATACAGCACCCCGGGGTAGAAGGACAAGGAAAGTGGCCCCAGGGCTCTGGCTATCCCAAGTCCCACACAGCCGCAGCAAGCGCTAAGGGAACCAGAACCTCTGTAGACCTACTGCTTCAAGGCACATCTGTATGTCCTGCCACGTAGGAATGCTCTGCCTGAAACCTGTAATTTCCAGCCTATGTTGAAATCCCATTGAATTTCACCTTGTTCCTTAGCTACCTCAGAACACAAAACAAACTGTATGGCTTATTTGCTTTTTCTAGCAAAGGTGAATTAGGAATTCTTTACTTCTGAGAACTTTATGTCACATTAAGAATGGAAATTCTAATTCTTAATTAAATTCTAAATTAAATTCTAAATCAGTCACCTTCCACCCTCACTCTCCTGACCCCTACACACATTTCACAATTACATTTTATCACATACCTTTGCTCTTGGATTAACAGGTGTGAATCGCCCACTTCCTGAGGTGGCGTTTAATGGAGAACAAGAATTACTAGTAGCCCCTGAAGATCTGTTTATGAGAAATAAAGGAGAGTGGGAGAGTGATCTATCATTATTAACTTTCAATTACAGAAGAATGACAAATCTCGGTATTGGCAAGAGGTTGAAAAAGAATGGCTGAGTTACGTCCAAATTATTTACAACATATTTTTACCAACCTAAGTTTTTTTTTAAATAATAGATTTCCTAATTTAGAGTAGTTTTAGGTTTACAGAGAGATTAAGTGTAAAGTACAGAGAGTTCCAATATACCCTTCGCCTCCCCTGCAGTTTCCCCTACTATTAACACCCTGCATCATTTGCATCATTATTACAATTGATACTATTGATACATTATTATTAATTAAATCCATAGCTTAAACGTATAACGAGGGCATCCATCCTGACAGCATCATGCTGTAACATTTTTAATATTAAAGGGGAAAATGCATGTGCGGGCATGAGGCGGGGAAAGGCCAGGCAGTGTAATGAGCCTTGGATCAGCAGCGCAGCTTGTGGGAAGCATGGAGAGTGCTGACAGAAAAGCCAGGTCTGTCCTCCATGCCACCATTTACCAATCATGTGACCCATCTAGAAAAACCACCCAATTAGCTCTATGAGCTTCAGTTTCATTTATTGTAAAGGAGAAAAATACTACTGGTCAGTTTACTTACCCTGTCATATGTGATCTCCTAATTTCATAACCTATAAAAGTGCTCTCTGTATGTGCTACTGTCCTATTTTTGTTCTCAGTAACAACCCACACTGCTCTACTTACAGCTCGTCCTTACTCTTTTTTTCCCCCAGAAATTCTCTTCTCCAATTACTTTATTTTCTCTATATGAGTGAGTCTGTCTGAACCTAAGTCAGACACTATGCACTTTCTTTTTTCCCAAAGAGAATACACTTATCACATTCTTGACTTTTTTTTTTTTTTTTAAAGTAACTATCCACATTGTAACCCTACCTTCTTGAGTTTATCCCACTGGTAGGAGAGACAGTACTGCATTTTGAGCTTTCTGGGGCTTCTGCTCCTGGAACAGATACTTCAATTGTCCTCTTTCCTCCTTCTAAAATATAAAAATAAATATTAGTTTCCATTAACTTTCATTAAAATAAAAGTAAAAAATTAACTTGATTTCTATCTTACTGCAAAATTTCACATTATAGATTTGGGGATTCTCTCTATATTTTCATTATGACCCACAGACACAATGGAAGAATTTTTTTCAAAATGAACTGTGAGACAAGAAACTTTAGTTACTAGTATCAATTCAGTAGCATGCCAGTTCATAGAAAGCCAGAATCTTCAGACAAGTGGTATCATGTCAGATCTGGAAGTGAAAAACAGAAATTAAGAGCTAGCCCTAAAAAACTTGTGATTTTTGTCAAAACAGCTTATCTAAAGTTTTCAAAAAAAGAAAAAAGAAAAATTTCTGAACTCATTCAATAAAACTTTAAATCTTCTAAATCTATTACATTATTAGATTCCTAAAGACAACTAAGGTAGGGGAAAGGTGGCTGACGAGATCACATGTCCAATGGCAAGGATAGTTGTGTTCATACTCAATATTTCACAAGAAGGTTACCAATAAACAAATAGTTACTATCTACTAATGAAAGACTTAATGTTTACCCTCGGTTTCACAGAGACTCCTAAAAGTCACTACTGGACACCAGTGATTTCCAGAACTTTTAGTGGGTAATGAAGCCATATTTAATTGGTATAACATATTCCTCTATTACTCTAGAAAACAAAAGAGGTTTTGCATGGCATATGACTTATTTTTATCTTTATCATTATAGTACACGAAGGTTCTCATGAAACCAAGAATTTTACTTTAAAAGAGAGTATGTTGGAGATATAACCACTGGAATGAAAAGAACACAGTTGCAAATTTACCAATTTGCTTTAGGACTTCAGATAAATCAGTTAACGTCTTTTTGCCACACTTTACACATGTTATCAAATACCTATAATATCAGCTCTATCTACTCTCAGGATGTGTTGAGGACTAAATAAGATAATAGCAATAGGAGTATTTTAAATCTTAAGGAACTACTGAAACACAAGATGTCTAATGTAATTACAAAATTATTCTTCAGAGTGATTTGCTTTACTTTTCTTCACTGCACTTAGCACTGACTAACATTATCGATTTATTTGCTTATTTGTTTCCTGCCTGCTCCCCAACTTGAATGCTAGAGCAGTCAGGCTAGATAGCAATTTGTCCTGTTTGGAGCAGTTTCCCCAGGGCCCCAGAACAGGGTGGCAGGTAATAGATGTTCAGATGTACTGAGTGATTTACTGTATTCATTCTAATCAGAAGTCATCTCTGGGCTTCGTGACTATGAAGAACAGCAGACCAAGCTGTCATGTGAAGAAGCCTAGACTAAACAGAGAAAGAACCCCAGGAAAATGGATTATCCATCATTTTCCAGTAATTTTCAAGAGTCTGCTCTCTAGGTCTGAAGTTTCAAAAAAGAAATGACTCATAACTGAAAGAAACATTCTTTTTGGCAAAGAGGAGGTGGGTGGGAGGATGGGTCAAACAAGGGAAGGGGATTCAGAGGACACTACTGGCAGGGTGCCCGGTTGAGAATCTGACTCTTGGTTTTGCCTCAGGTCACGGTCTCAAGGTTTGTCAGTTTCAGCCCCGCACTGGGTTCCGTGCTGACAGCTTGGAATCCGCTCTCTCCTTCTCTCTCTACCCATCCCCACCTAGCACGCGCTCTCTCTCTCTCTCACTCTCTCAGTCTCTCTCTCAGAAAGAAAGAAATACTTTTGTAAACAGAGTACACTAATCGTGGTAAGCACTGAGTAATGTATGAAGCTGCTGCGTCACTATATTGTACACCTGAAACTGGTAAACACTGTCTGATGATTACAAAATTTCTCTAAAGGGTTATTGGCAGATACCATAACAGTAGCCTGCTTCCACCGCCACAGGACCTAGGACTCCCTCTAAAACACCAGTGCTTGAGCACCTTAGGAAAAATACCACTTACTGGTATAAAGATGTTCTATTCCTAACTAGAACCTTCTTTTATCCTGGGCCAAAATTAGTTTCTCTATAGCGTTCACGTAGCTCTACCCTTTTGAGGGTCTTAGTAATTCCAGTTTTGCCTGAAGAACAACTTCAGATCCACTTCATTTCTTCAGTACCGTTTTGAATGTAAATATTATGACAACTAATTCTTTAGTTGCTATTCTATTATTTAGAACCTCCTCTGGTTTTTCACATTCCTAAATGTAATAACAGAATGGAAAGTTTAATTTACAAATGAAAATATTTAACTGGTTTTAGCAACATAACTTGTAATTTGTTGCTGATGAAATTCTAAATTATCACTTTGATGCTTAGATTTCTTTTTTTTTTTTTTTTATTTTAGAGGGAGAGAGGGCACAAGCGGGGTGGGGAGGGGCAGAGAGAAAGAGAGAGAGAATCTCAAGCAGGATCCACACTCAGTGGGGAGTCTGACCTGGGGCTCCCCCATGACCCTGGAATCATGACCTGAGCTGAACTTAAGAGTCGAACACTTAACTGACTGAGACACCTAGGCACTCCAATGCTTACATTTTATACTTAGCCACAGCAAATATCCTAAGTGAATCATACACTTTAATGAATCCCATTTACACACGGGACAACTTAGGAACTCAGACACCAAAGATTAACTACCATGGAATAGCTTCCTACCAAGAGACTGGCCTTCTAGTCTTATTTCTGTCACTTACTCTGTGATTTAGGTCTTTTTCTTTCTATGTAAAATTGATGGGACTCAGGTCTATTTCCTTCTATGTAAAATTGAAGACACTGAAATACATGCTCTGAGATTTCTTTCAGCTCAAAATCAAGAAAGTGAAAACTTTCATGTGTCTAGCTTTTAAATCATCAATTTGTGACCAACCAGTCCATGCTCTGAGAGGTGACGGAATAGGTGATACTGGTGGAGAGGAAAGATTCAAACCAATAAGTTTCTGCTGCTCTATTAACTGCAAGAGTTTTCCACGAGCCTCCATACTCTGCCGATTCAATTCTGCAATCCGTTCCTCCATGCTACTTGGTGTTAAAGGCTGTGTTGTTGGAAAAGTCTTTAGGAAAAAAAAGGCAAAAATTTCATATTAAAAATAATCCAAACAATTTTGACTTTTTGTAAAAATAAACTCTTCCGCTAAGAGCCAGCTAGTTGGTATTCACTTGCTATATGTAAACTTGAATAGGAGGCAAAGGATAAAATCTAAAAGTCATTTAATTGAAAATTAGGGCTGGGGCACCTGGGTGGCTCACTCAGTTAAGCGTCCAACTTCACCTCAGGTCATGATCGCGTGGTTCTTGAGTTTGAGCCCCACGTCAGGCTCTTCGCTGACAGCTCAGAGCCTGGAGCCTGCTTCAGATTCTATGTCTCCCTCTTTGTCTGCCTCTCCCCCCGCTCATGCTCTCTCTTTCTCTCTCTCAAAAATAAACAAACATTTTAAAAAGGGGGAAAATTAGGGCTAAAGTAAAGGGATACAAATCCTTCTGATACTGGTACCACACAGGCCCTCTACTCCCTCTGTCCATGGGGAGTGCTGTGGGACAAAGCTTTCCTGCATCTCTTCACATTTGCTGAAGTGCACAAAAGATCACATGAGCAAAGACACTACTGATAGTGACCTGGCTTCTAACAGGTCTATTAATGACAGATCTGTGGTTTGAATCACAATATACAAAAGGGGATCTGTTGTACTTGAGAGATGCTTCTGTCACCCCAATCTGCATACATGTAGCATGAGTTATTTGGCAAAGATTTCTAGGAATCCTAACACTCTCCTTGACTGTGGGTCAGCCTCCCCAAACCACGGTTGGCCTCAGAGATCTAATTTAAGAAAGGTGGTGACTGGAAAGGAATATGAGAGGTAGAGTGAAATATATATATATTTAATATAAATAAATTTAATATGAAAATTCCTGAGAGGAATATATGTGTCATTCTTATTTCATTTAGTTAAATATGTCCCTTTGGGGAAAAAACAGTTCCTAACAGAAATCACTAATTTGTAGCTTATGCCCATTAGCAAAAAAAAGACATCAGCAAAACAATTTAAAGATCATTTTGTAATTCTGATTATGACAAAGAGGGTGGTGAGAACAATAATATTAGACTGTGTTCCCTGACCCGATTTACATACTAATTAGAAAAGAAGGCAAGCTCAATTTTTAACTCTGTTGCCTTTTTAACACCAAGACTTAGTTACTTGTTTTGGTAACTGTCAAAACTCTGCAAGCACAGAAACACTTTCAGTGACTCAAAATTAAGGCAATCCGTACTTAATGTACATCTATACCGATGGCTGCTGCCCACTCCTAATTTTTTTCTCCCAGGCTCCTCTTCTGCTAGTTCCTTCTGACTATTACTCTGTGACTCTGTCCTCACTTGCCCTTATATCCCATGAGCCAGCGCTGACAGAGGTAGCCTCAATCTAACACTGGTAAAGCTCTTTACAAAAAGCAATCACCTCCAGAAACCCCCTAACCCATAAAGCTGCCCAGCTCCTTCGAACTGCTAAAACAATATCCCATCCCCTATCAGAACCCTGACAGGAGCCGCTTTGGCACATAAAGGTGTAAAAGGAAGTCTCCCCCATCACTGGGACCAGCATGAGAATGTGTGTGTATAAACACTTAGTAGTTGGAACTTAGAATACCGTTTCTCCCCAAGAACAAGAAAATGAAGATTTAAGTTACCAGGTTAGCCTACAGTTTATTTAATTTACAAAACTCTTGCACTATAATAAGCAGACTTTTGTTATTCAAAGTATAAACCTCAGTCTGGCACCATCTAGGAACTAACTAGAAATGCACAGGTGCTATCTCAGAACTATTCAATCAGAAACTGCATTTTGGCAGGATCTCCAGATGACTCATATATATACATTAAAGTCTCATTTTAATAATCCTTTAAAATATCACTTCTATAGGAAAATGCATTCTGCATCCTAAAAAATTAACTCCTCATGAGTTAAGGCCATTATGAGGGCCAGCTACACATAATCGTCTTGTATGAGCCCCTATAAGAGTAAAAATGCTTTCAGAGCACCTGGGTAGCTCAGTTGATTAAGCATTAGACTTCAGCTCAGGTCATGATCTCACAGTTCGTGGGACTGAGCCCCGCACTGGACTCTGGGCTGACAGCTCAGAGTCTGGAGCCTGCTTCGGATTCTGTGTCTGTCTGTCTGTCTGTCTGTCTCTCTTAAAAATAAACATTAAAAAAAATTAAGAATAGAAATGCTTTCAATTATGAGCACCTGGGTGGTTCAGTCAGTTAAGTGTCCAACTTCAGCTCAGATCATGATCTCATAGTTCACGAGTTTGAGCCCCGCATTGGGGTCTGTGCTGACAGCTCAGAGCCTGGATCCTGCTTCAGATTCTGTGTCTCCCTCTCTTTCTGTCCCTCCCCCACTCACGCTCTGTCTCTCTCAAAAATAAAATAACATTAAAAACTTAAAAAAAAAGAAATGCTTTCAATTAAAACATAGTTGTGTGGCAGACTTTCAACTCATACTAATTCTACATTTTATATTTATTACTTCATTCCCAGCTTAATTTTGTCTTTCTTACATATTTTACCTTTGATTTTCCTCGGGTTCTGTTTTATATTATCCCCTTTTGCTGTATGTGTTAAATAAACTGATAAATAACTTTTCCTTACTCTGATGAGGACACGACTAAGCATAAACCTTCCAGTAGCAGCCTCAAAGATATCCAGGATCACGTCAAGAAAGAAGGCCCTTAAGATGCTCCAGCAATGTAGTTAAATTCCTAAATGTCCTAGTTAACCCTTAACTGGTACTCACTACGGCCACGTCGCTTGCATGACTGGTCTCTTGTTTGTTTAATTCCTGAGGTCCATCCCCTTGCTCTCCTCCTGGCCCAATGGTATTATTCAGATGTGCTTTGAGAGCTGAGTTCTGCAGTGTCAACTCAGCAATCCGTGCCATGACGTCCTTTCTTTGTATTAATGCCTCATTTGTTCTAAGCTGTAGCCCATCTCCCAGTACCGGGGGCTCTTCAGAGGAGAACTCAGGGTTTCTGGCCTGCTGAGTATGTGAATGGGAACTATAGAAGGGCTGTGAGAGGTTAACAAAAGGAGCCTGGGCTTTGTTCTCCAGACCTTCTCCCATGTGAGAGACCCTCCACCTCTGAGTGAAGAGGTGACTTTCTTCATTTGGATTCTGATTGTCTGTGCCAGTAGGTAAGGTCTTCTTTTCCCAATTTTGTTCCTTCTCAATTATTTCCACAGTTGGAGGAATCCGTGGAGCAGGACGAGTTTGAACAGTCCTCCTCAGTACTATAGATAAAATATCAGAATAAACATGCATCATTTAGCCATAGATTGGCAGTATAATCATCTCATTACTCATCATGGTATTTAGAGATGTATTTCAGTAGAAGGATTTGGCTTCTGAATGCCTAAATTATTTTAGCAGGGAATATTCCAGCAATGCCACCACCTCTAACAATCAAATCACACACAATTTCATATTCCTTAAGGCTTCATCAGTATCCTTGTAAAAAAAAAAAAAAAAAGTCTGCCAAGTTCACATTTTAATACATGTATTATATCATACCAGGGAATCTTGGGGGTGGGGAGAGTATAAATACCTAATGTAAACTGAGGATGGTCAGGAAAGGCATCACTGAAGAAGCAGAATTTTAAAATGGTTACATATACGGCAGAAAGCAGAGAAAAGAACATTACAGGCAGAGAGAACAACATATGTGAGGGCCCCAAAATAGGAAAGAGCAAAGAAATGACGCCAGTTTAGCACAGCACAGCAAGAAGGGAGAACTGGAAAAATATGAGATTGGAGAGGTGTACAGAAACTATTTCTTGTAGGAATTAAGACATGTTAGGAATTTTATAATTTAATCCAAGAGCAATGAAACCTGGAGAAGGTTTGGCAATGACAATTTCTATTTCTTAAATGCTATGGTTAATTGGAAGGTCCAGGAATGGAAACAGGGAGACTAGCAAGCCATGGTAGTCTAGGAGAAAGAAAACAGTAGCTCTGATGAAGGTCTGTTGACTATAAAGATGGAGAGAAGTGAATAAATTTGAGAAATATTTTGGCAACAGAAGTAAGAGTGATGAACTGGAAGTGGGGAGTCAAGGAAACACCGATCAAGATAGTATGAGGGTAGTGATACCATTTAAAGATGGAGAAGATAAAGAGGAACAGATCTGGGGGAAGAAAGGCTATCAAGAATTCCATTTTGGAAGTGCCTGGCTGGCTCAGTTGGTTAAGTGGCCAGCTTCAGCTCAGGTCATGATTTCATAGTTCGTTAGTTTAAGCCCTGCATTGGGCTTCATGCTGTCAACACTTTGGATCGTCTGTCCTCCTCTCACTCTGCCTCTCCCCTGCTCCCACTCTCTCTCTCCCTCTCTCTCTCAAAAATAAATAAACATTAAAAAAAAAGAGAGAGAGAATTCCATTTTGAACAGGGTAAGTGTAAAGTGCCTTATAATTTATCCCAATATCCACCCAAGCATATGGATTCTTTATGGGTCAGAAATTCAAGAGAGACATCTAAGCTAAGATACAAAACTGGAAGTCACTGGGCATATAGAAAGTATTGGAAGCCATGATTATCTAAGAGAAAAAGAATGGAGTGAGAAAAGAAACCAATACCAACATATAAGGAAGTCAACATTTAGAGATGCATAAATAAGGGGAAGCTAGCCAAGCAGACTGATATGGAGCAGCCAGAAAGGATAGAGAAACATTACAAGAGTGTGGTATGAAGGAAACGAAGAGGGAGTGGTTGATCGTATATAATGCTACTGTAAGACCTAGGACACAAAGACAGAAGAAAAATACACTGGAGTTATTAATCTGGAGGCCACCGAAGCCCTTAGCAAGAGTAGTTTAAGTGAAATGACCTACTAGGGAGCGAACTGGGAAGACAGATGCTCCTAGTTCAACACTATAGGCTTGCCTCCTTTCACTGACAACAAGGAAATGAAATAAAAAAAGATTTAAAGCCCACATCAGTAAAGATAATGGTCTAGGAAGAAAGTCATTAGCAAATGAAATACTTCAACACATTTCTGGAAGACTGAAAGTAGATGAGAAGTGTGTGAAAGAATGAAATTGAGCAGAAAACAAAGTTCAGAACATGTATATATTCTAAGGAAGCTACAGGTAAAAGCTAGTCTTTCTGGGGGAAACCATAAAAAGGCTCTTAGCTCAAAGCTGACAGAATAGAGAGAGAAAGTGAGAAGTAGGACTGAAAACTGGAGAATAACTTGGAAGTTCATCTACTTTATAGTTACGTCAGGCTGTACTCACTACTTACCCCACCCATCCTCGAAAGCAAAAAAACAGCATTGGGGAGAGCAAATGTGGTAGCCCCAATGGAAAAGCTCGATCCTACTTGCATACTGCATACTCTAAAAGGAGGCCTGCAGTTAACAGAGTGTGTCCACATACACAAAGCAACTGCTGACAGGAAAGCCTACTGGGAAAACAGACCAAGACCCACCTACATCACAGAAGAGAAAATCTATGCCAACCACCTATAACATTCAGTCTAGTCATTTTATTCTTAACTATCATGGGCCATAAAGTATCACCAGACATATAAAGAAAACCAACAGCATAAAGAGAAAAACCAGGACAGGTAAACAGAACAAGAGACCAAGAGGAAGAGAAAGAAAATCCGGGTACAGAAGATAATGTAACAAAATTCTACCTGGTCTACTCAGAACAGAGTTTCTAGAAGATAATGCATTTGTAATAAGCATCAATGAAAACAGAATAATGAGACACTAAAAAAGGGCTCTTGCTTAGAAATTAAAAGTATGACTTGGTGACTTAAAGAAATCTAAAAGACAGGCTTGAATACAACATGAAAAAAACCCTCCAGGATATAAGAAGGAAGATACAAGGCTAGATACATAAGAAAATAATCCAAAAGGTCAACATACAGTTTTCCAAAACTGCAGAAAGTCATGTGGCTTCCATCCAAAAGATCTCACTAGTGCCTCATTGTGCAATGAGGAAGGAAAAAAAAAAAAAAAAACCACCACCACCATATTTAGACACACCTTATGCAATGTAAGAATTAAAACAGAGGAACCCTAAGGCTTCCACAGAGAAAAAGTAGGTCAAGTACAGAGAAATAAAAGTTAGATATTATATCAGACATCTCAACCACAAATTCAGATACTAAAATTCAATGGAACAATGCCCTTGATTTCTCAGGGGATAGGACCATGGACCTAGAATGGCCTGAATCTAGACAAATTATCAACCAAGTATAATAGAAAAGTAAAAACATTCTCAAATTTTTAAGAAGTTAGGGTTTAACTTCTATATACCCATGCTGATGATTTCTTTGGGAGAAAACCAAAGAAGAAGAAATGACATCCAGGAAATAGGAGATGCAATCCAGGAGTGTAATGTTAGCAATTCCCAAGATAAGAGGCGTGCAGCAGGCCCAGCGAGCAGTCAGTCACCACTGGACCAGGGGATGAAGAGCTTCGGGAAAGTATCTCTGGGATGAAAATTGATTCCATGCCACAGACACTATAACTAAAGAACCAGAAGATATTATTCACATGTAAAGCACATTATTCTTATGTAAACAAGAGGATGAAAGCAATTTGAAATTCCAGGCAAAACAAAAACTGACTAAGAAAGTCATCATAAATACAGAGCAAACAAAGATTCTGAGCAACTGATGAAGTAGAATAAAGACATTCACACACACACACACACACACACAAATTCATTTTGATCTTCATAAGAACTTTTTCCTTCCTGTAGCACAAGGATTGATAGTAACAATGGATCACAAAACAAAAAATAATTGTCATTTTTCAACTTTCAGTACCCATCTATAGACAAGACACAGAAGACGTAAGTGTGGTAATGGAACAACTTAAATGTTACCAAACGTGATCCTGTAAAAGGAAAGGTCGGCTGACTAAAGGTGGGAAGTGGAAGCAAAGGAGAGCCAGAAAGGGGAGCCAGTATGCTGTCTTACATAGGGGAAAGCTGGGAGGTACTGCCTCAAGTTAGCCAAGAAGAAATAAAAAGTATTTGAAATCACAAAGTTAAACAACAGAAGAATTAAAAATTAAAATGTAATCATCCAAATTAGAAAAGGGAAGTAGGTGTTAATGTTAATTAAACCCCCTTCTTTAATATGGGGCACCTGGGTGGCTCAGTTGGTTAGGCGTCTGACTTCAGCTCAGGTCACGATCTCACCATCGGTGAGCTCAAGCCCAGCGTCAGGCTCTGTGCTGGACAGCTCAGCCCTTGGAGCCTGCTTTGGATACTTGTCTCCCTCTCTTTCTCTGCCCCTCCCCTGCTTGCACTCTGTCTCTCTCAAAAATAAAATAAAAACATTAAAAAAAAATGTTAAAACCTCTTCTTTAATGAGTCTATAATTACTGTGTAAAGCTGACACCTAAGAAAAGAAATATAAAAATATTTTATTTTAATTATGGAGACCACTGCAAGATAAGCAGAAATCAAACTGGAAAAAAATGATTCCCTCTTAGGGCAGGCCTAAAGATGAAAGAGGAAGAGACCCTTGTATGTGCTTTTTTTTTTAAGCACATGGAAATATAAATTAGACTTAATACTTGAAGATGAAAACTGAATGGGAAATAGGAAAATGAAAACAGCATAATATACTACTCTTTCAAAAAGTGTGGCTGTAAAAGAAAGTAGAAATCAATTAGTAGCTAAAGGAAAATATCTATGATGGGAAATTCTAGAGTAATCCTGTCCATTATGATAGCCTCTGGCCATATGCAGCTATTTCAATTCAAATTCAAATTAATTAAAGTTAAATAAAATTAATAATTCAGTTCTTCAGTAACATTAGCCACATTTCTAGTGCTCAACAGCCCCCTGAGGCTAGTGGTTACCATACTCAATGGAGCAGACACAAAACATTTTCATCATTACAGAAAGTTCTATTGGACACAGTTGTTCTAGAGCACAACTAAATGCTGATAAAGGGCCCAATGTATCTCCCACCTTTATCTACATGTTCAGTTTAACTGAACAATTCTTTACATGTGAGCATTCTAAACAAAATGCTGAACACAATGTTGATAAAACCTCACCAATTATACACATTCAAAGGTTATTCTATCTGCACACTATAAAAGAAATGTATAGCGTTATTTTCAGTACAAACCTGCTAATAACAAAGTGTTGTAACAGTCCCCAAATAACTTACTTTAGTAAACATTTAGCATATTTGTAATCAGAGTAAAAATATTTACTGTAATTATTTCTTTAAAAGAACTTCAAGCTATTTTACTATCACCAATGGAAAATTAATTTATAGTATCTCAAAAAGATCATTAGATAAGCTTATTAATACCATGTAAACATTTTAAGGTTACATTAAGGAATGAAAATCTAACCTCAACAGAAATCAGAATTGAAATCCAATTTCCCAAATCTAGCCAGAGTGAATAATACTCTCTAGCCTCTTAAGAGGAAATACCGAATCACGGAATTACAGAGCTCAAGGAACATTAAAGATAAAAGAAAAATCTGTCATTTTAGAGCTAGGAAAATGAAATGCAGAAAAGGTTAGTATCTTAGCATGCCTCACAGTAGTCACTGGATGGGCCAAGACTCCAGCACTTCTGACTCTCAGCCTAGCATGGTCTCCTTACACCACAAAGATCAACAGATTCTACAATCACATAATAAATGCCAAAACAAATTTTACAATGGTAAGGATTTATCATTTCCTTTAACCTTTATGGCTTTTTCCTGTCCTTTATTGAAAAGAAAGTACAGAAAGTCTGACAAAATTTGTAAGTCCTAATGACAGTAAAAGCTATTATCATGGGGGTGTATGGGTGGCTCAGACAGTTAAACATCAGACTCTTGATTTCAGCGCAGGTCATGACCTCATGTCATGAGTTCGAGCCCCACGCTGGGCTCCGCACTGTCAATTCAGGGATTCTCTCTGCCCTTCCCCCACCCGTGCTGTCTCTCCCTCTCTCTCTCACTCTCTCTCTAAATAAACTTAAAAAGGGTTATTACTCTGTTCCCTTATTTAAGAATGTAAACACTCTTTTTAAAGAAATAAAAATGTAGCCAAATCAGGGCTGAATAATATTTTTCTAAAAACACTGGAGGAGAGTACTTTTTTGATTAAAGGACTATTCTGAAAATGGGAAAAAAAGAGGCTGTAGTTCCAAAAAAATGCACAGGTGGACAAATAAATATAATTTCCCAAACAATGAAGCACTCCATGTAACTTCTAAAGACCATCCATGAGCCCCCAAGGTAAGAATCTCTGAGCTAAGGATTAACACTAAATTAAAAAATTTTTATTCTAAACTCTATATATGTCCTGCAAAAAGTAGCTCTAAAGCTATTTTCATTGTAATTTTTCAATATTTATGAAATAAATTTTCATTATTTATAATTTTCATTATAAAATTACCTCAACTGACTAATAAGCTAAAAACTTTCAATGAGAAAGAGGTGACTAACCACATCTGAATTACAAAATCTTTCAAGTCACAGTTCTTACCCTTCTTTGGTTAAGCTTTCATTACTCTCTGGAGTATAATCTCTTCTTGTTTCTTACCTCTTCTTATGTTCCTGGACCACAGGGAAAAGAGGATTTCCCTTACTCCACATTTTAATGCTGAGGACTTTGATCCTTTGATCTGATTTAATATTTACAATGTCCAATAGAACAGATATATAATGAAATTCAACATGATATTTCACCATTGTTGTAACACACATGATATAAACAACCCTGAAAAATCCTCCTTCAGCTTAAAGGTTATGTGTAGCAATCAATAGCTTTCAGAATTCAATTTATCAGGTAACAATGGACACAATACGTTACATATTAAAAAGCATAAAGGCATAAAAAAGCAGCGGGCACACCCTCTAAAAGAAGCCTGCTCACCGTCCTGCAAGGGAGAGAATTCGGAGCTGCTCTTCTGCCTGGGTGGTGTTAACAACACAGCTGGCTCAAATATATGTGCTGGAAAACTGGTGCCCAGATTTGCACTATCTGGAGGGGCTGGCACCTGAGACAGTTTAACAGGCAAGTCTTCCTGTGTAAGTGCAGCCACTTCCTCCCCTCGGAACACCAATGGCACGGAGACATCAGCATTTACAGCAGGGCCCTCTGAAGAAGATGAGAGGCTATTAGGACATAAATAAACCACGGACACACTGCAGGTGTTTATACTTACATGCAATTCCATAGAAGACAAAATCACATGGACTCTAGAGCCTTCACTTCCTTTCATTTTTTTAAATTTTTTTTTAACATTTATGCATTTTTGAGAGAGAGATACAGAGCAGGTGGCGGGGGCAGAGAGAGAGGGAGACACAGAACCCGAAGCAGGCTCCAGGCTCTGAGCTGTCAGCAGAGTCCAATGTGGGGCTTGAACCCACAAACTGTGAGATCATGACCTGAGCCAAAGTCGGATGCTTAACCAACTGAGCCACCCAGGCGCCCCAAGCCTTCACTTTCTATGCCATAGACTCCTTAGCTGTAACTCACAGGCAAGGCTCCTGAGGGGCCAGCACTGGGGAGAGGTCATTTTTGAGAAAAGCACTAGCGTCCCATAGCCCTTGAGACCTGCCCTAGCCATTGAGTTTATCTCACGTAAGTCAAATTTTAGTCAGGCACTTCTTAGAATCCCTAAATACATAAAACACTCTCCACACACAGACACTCCTCAAGATATTACTTAGAAGCAAAAAACATGGGGGCGCCTGGGTGGCTCAGTCGGTTGAGCGTCCGGCTTTGGCTCAGGTCATGATCTCACGGTTTGTGGGTTCGAGCCCCGCATCGGGCTCTGTGCTGACAGCTCAGAGCCTGGAGCCTGGCTTCAGATTCTGTGTCTCCCTCTCTCTCTGACCCTCCCCTGCTCATGCTGTCTCTGTCTCAAAAATAAATAAAAAAATAAAAAAATAAAAAATAAATAAAATAAATAAAAAAAATAAAAGAAGCAAAAAACATGAAAAAGCCTAAATGTCCTATTCAGCCTATGGCATATGATGGTACAAGAAGTGAAGAAAGGCTTTCAAAACATCAGAATCTGTAAGACTCGGTATTTCTTTTTCTTTCCAAGCCCATCCATCTCCTCTCCTCCTGAGCCTGGCGCAGTGATGAAAAGTGCTGGCACTAAAGCCCCACTGGTCTAGGAAGCAAGTTCTGCTACTTTCTAGTTGTGTGACCTTGCTAAGTTACTAATTCTCTCTAGGCCTTGGTTTTCTCATCGAGAAAATGGGGATAACAATGATACTTACTTCATAAGACTGTTAAGAGGAGTAAATGAGATAATACATGTAAAACACTCAAAAGTGCCTGGCATACAGCAAACACCCAATAAATATTAACTGAAAATAGTAGTGGCCTCTGTCATAGTGACAATGCTGCATATGTACAAACAACCAATAACTCCACGTAAGTTTACAGTTTTGTTGACTCTACCCGTGTTTTAACACCAACCTGGGGTAATAAGACCACATCCACCTGGACTATTTATAATTTTCCTATTCGTGGATCCCCTTTCTGATGCCTGACTTTCTTCGTTGCTCTTTATCACGGGACAGTTCTTCATGGCATGTGTGAGCGATATCAGTTGCTCATCTGTTGTGACCATGTACTGCTGAAGCCTCGCCTAGAGAAAGAATGAAATAACATCATTGGCCTATCGGACATCAAATCATCATCACCTAGATACATATAACCATATCACTATCTTAAATAGTCTAGGAACTTGGAACTTTCATCCCAACACTAAAATAGTGCCTTTGTAAGAACACATAATCATACATATTTTAAAAGCCCCATGATAGAAGAATGGTTAAACGTATCATGGAATATTATTAATTAATAAACAGACTGCTACAATAATAAGGATTAATCTTTTTATAGGGCTTTTGATTTTTTTAAGGGTTTCTTTTTTTTTAATGTTTATTATTTATATTTGAGATAGAGACAGAGAGAGCAGGGGAGAGGCAGAGAGAGGGGAGACAGAGAACCTGAAGCAGGCTCCAGGCTCTGAGCTGTCAGCACAGGCCCAACGCGGGGCTTGAATCCACAAACCGTGAGACCATGACTTGAGCCGAAGCTGGACACGTAACCGACTGAGCCACCCAGGCGCCCCTAGGGTTTTGATTTATAAAACCTCTTTATATGGACGGTATCAGCTGACTCAAGCTACCCCAAGAGGCAGGTATATCAGGTGGAGGAAATTTAACAGAATTTTATATGGGCATTTAAACTGATAAATGTGATCCTATAAGGGTTTATAGTAATGTATATAAAATAATGTTAAGAGAAAATATATACAGAAATAAGAGATATTATACACACATAGATATAGACATATACATCCAAGATGCACATTTGATAAAAATCAGAGATGGTCAGATGTCAGAAGTATTACCGGTAGGACTAGTGAATGAAGTCTACTAAACAATTTCATATCAGCCCAAATTTTTCCCCAAATTCCACACTCCTCTCCAACGGACCACTCAGCAGCTCCATCTAGAACTCACACAGGCTCAAACTTTACATGTATGAATCCAAATTTCCACTGAACACCCCCACCTCATCAAGAGCACCTCAATAATTCTAAATGTTCAGTCCATAATTTTGGAATCATTCTAAATGTTCAGTCCGTAACTTTGGAATCATCCTTGACTCCTCTCACATCCTCTCCTTGGCCGCATATCAGCAAACCCTACTGCTGGCCTTCAAAATATAGTCATAATTCAGTCCCTTTTCACAACTTCTCCCACTCCCAACCTAGACCAGGCTGCCATGTCTCACCTGGACTATTTCACTAACTCCTGTCTGTAACATTCTGCTTCCAAGTTTGACCACCAGAGTCTAGTTCTATACTGTTCCCCAAAAGGTTTGAAGTACTTTGGGGCACTAGAGTGAACTCACAGGGGCACCACAGGACATCTTAAATTTTTGAGGAAAACACTGCTGCTAAACATGTCAGGCACCAGTGAACTACCAGCTTGAGGTGGTTCACAACTTCCATATTAGATCAAAATATATTTCTTTTGATAACGTCATATCTTCATGAAGTTGGGTTGTCAGTAGCTGCTATGATAAAAAGCAACAGTGCATAAAAATTACTGTGAAATAGGAAATAAGAATGACAATATCCAAAATGATTCCAAGCTTTGAGAAGCTGTACAGTACCCAACAGGCAGACATATCCCATCCGTAAATAATTGTGGTTATTTAATCATGAATACAAATATAACTTTCTCTATCAATATTTTGATATTTTGTGGGTTTTTTTTTTTTCCAAACAGCATCCAAACTTACTAACTAGTTTGAGCCTAACTGCTTAATAAAGGAAACTGTTGGGTATTTCTTTTGTTCTACGGGTGTCTTGAGATACTAAGGGCACCGTGGACTAAGAAAGGGCAGTGATCTCTGATCTAGTCTCCATGCAGCCACCTACAGTGATCGTCATAAAACCTCAATCATATCACATCTTTTCTCCCCTCAAAACCCTTCAGTAGGGTCCCTTCTCACCCAGCATAAAAGCCCAAATTCTTGCCCAGCCCACAAGCCCACATGACCCAGCTTATCTATTGGTTCTTACCTTCTACTACTCTCCCTTCCCCACACTCAACTCCAGCCACTTCAGTCCTCATGCTTTTGGGCTCAACAGGCACACTTTAACCTCAAGACCTTTGCAGCTGCTGTTCTTCTGCCTAGACTGCTCTTCCCTTAGCTCTCTGCACACTCACTCCCTCACCTCCTTAAGGCCTTCCTCAGACAGGCATGACCCACTCCCATTACAATTCCAAACCCTAGGTACTTCCTATGCCTGTTACCTGCTTTATTCTTCTTTACACTACATACCACCATCTAACTTAATAATATACTTCACTTTTTTTTTCAGGATTTATTTAGAATATAAACTCCATGAGGGCAAAGATTTCTTCTTTGTTCACTACTGTACTTCCTACACCTAGAACAGTGCCAGGCCCAAATCAATAAAGATTTGTTGAGCCAATTAGTACATTTAAAAACCATTCATTTTCCCAAGAGAACTGAAGACCTATGTTCATGCAAATACTTGTACATGAATGTTCATAGCAGCATTATTCATTCATAATATACAAAAAGGTGGAAACAACTCAAAAATCCATCACTTGATGAATAGATAAGCAAAATGTGGTATATCCATATAATGGAAGACTAGTGGACAATAAAAAGTTAATGAACTACTGACACATGCTACAACATAGATAAGCCCTGAAAACATTATGCTAAGTAAAAAAAATCAGACACGAAAGATCACAAATTGCATGATTCCATTTATATGAAATATCTACATTTGGCAAATCTATAGAAACACAGAGTGGAGAGTAATATCCAAAGAATATCAAAAGGGGATAAATGAAGAACACAGCATTGAGGCAGTAAGATTTCCTAAAAGAAATACTATGTAACTTTAAGTTTTTTGGTTTTGTTTTTTGAGAGAGAGAAAGAGAGAGCACACATGAGCAGGGGAGGGGGGGAGGGAGAGAGAAAGAAAGAGAGAGAGAATCCAAGTCTGACGCAAGGTTCAATCTCACAACTGTGAGATCATGACCTAAGCCAAAATCAAGAGTCAGATACTTCACTAACTGAGCCACCCAGGTGCCCCCTGTGTGTTTAAAGAAAAAAAAAAATAAAGCAATTATCCAGACAACCGACAAAGAGGACTTATGTAATAAATCTGAAGATACTGCAAACAATTTTCAATGGCATATCATTACAGGAAGCTTCCTCAAATGGTATCCTCTGCTGTTTTGAAATTAAAAGTAGCTATCATAATACTTTTTTATTTCACATTTTGGATAAACTACTATAATGTTGGTAGTTACCATTTAAATGTAGATTCTGTCTTCTTCACTAAATAGTATGTTTCTTAAAGACAGTAGACTTATTCTATATGTATTTGAAGTCCAAGTTTCTACTATAGTACCTCCAATATAATAAATGTTCAATAAAAGCTACCATTGATGGTAATAAAGAAGTGAGAGGTAAGCACAACAGCATAACAAAACCAAAGGCAATTAGAAGAGAATCTTATAGATTCTTAGATGTTTTATGCTACTAAACACAGAAAAGTTTGGGATCTCATCTAAGTACCTGGGTCGCAGTATTCTCTTCTCTGAGAAGAAGAATTTCAGCTGTAAGAGCATCAATGAGCTCTCGGTGATCACCCAACATCTGTTCCAGTTGCTGCCTTGTCTCTACTTCTTTACGCAGCTGGAGCTCACTCTACAAAAAAAATCAACTTCCATCAAAACTCCCATCCAAAAATAAACTCCCAACAATAGCATCAAATATTGAAAAGTTTCTATTCAAAGCTGTCAAAAAAAAGTACTTACAAAGTATATATTATGTGACAGTAATGAGAATGAAATATTTTTATTAAAAGGTTTATATCTCATTAAAATGAAATGCTGTATTCTTTTCCCTTCTTTAAATAGAACACAATAAACAGAATGGTATGCAGAATTAAATGACTACAATTTTTGCAGAATGAAGTGGACAGGAAGTACAGATACATATTGGTTGAATACACACAGAGCATCTCTAGAAGGACACACTCACACTGGTAATCAGAGCTGGCTGAGGAAGCAGACCCGTTAAATGGAAGTTAAGGGTGGGAATTAGGGGACACCTGGGTGGCTCAGTTGGTTAAGTGTCGGACTTCGACACAGGTCATGATCTCATGGCTTGTGGGTTTGAGCCCTGTGTCAGGCTCTGTGATGACAGCTCAGAGTCTGGAGCCTGCTTTGGATTCTGTGTCTTACTCTCTCTCTGCCCCTCCCCTGCTCATGCTCTATCTCTCTCTCTCTCAAAAATAAATAAGCATTAAAAAAAAGGGGGGGTGGGAATTAGAATTTTCATCCATATCTCTGTTTCTTTGAATTTCATACCATGTGAATGCATCACCAATTCAAACATTAAGTTTGTTAAAATAAAATTAAAAATAAATAACAGGCTTATTAAATGGTTTAACTTCAGAAAGCAAGTGATTAGTTAAAAAGTAAATGCTTCTAAACCTGTAAGACTTTCAGAGAGCCAAAAGTACACTCCTGGAGACTCCTAACCTAAGGGTGGAAGAATGTGAAGACTTTCCTAAGTCTGACCATACAATAAATATTTCACTAAAAAGCAATTTTAGGAGGACATCTCCAAAGAAACTGGAACTGAATTAGAGCGATGAATCAACAATTTTAATAATAAAATTTCCTTGAATATTTTTTGTTGTATTTGTTTAACAAATTTAAATGTATAAAAAATAACAGTTTAAATAGATTTTTTGGAAGATGAAATGTAGAGCTAACTCTAATTCCACAGCATTCTGAAGACTATCCACAAATGAACTAAAAAAAACAATTCCTGCTAGTTTTATAAATTATTGTCGCAAGAACAAAATATCTCCCACTTCAGACACTGATGCAAAGCCCAAGTCAGTCACACAGATAACATGAAGAATTTTTCCCATCTGTATCTATAGATTATAGGTATGCCGTTCTCCAAACTCAACTGAAGCGGAAGTAGGAAGCAGAAATAGCATTAGAAGGAGGACACATTGAGGGGCGCCTGGATGGCTCAGTCGGTTAAGCAGCCGACTTCGGCTCAGGTCACAATCTTACCGTTGAGCCCCGCATCAGGTTCTGGGCTGACAGCTCAGAGCCTGGAGCCTGCTTTGGATTCTGTGTCTCCCTCTCTCTCTGACCCTCCCCCGCTCATGCTCTGTTTCTCTGTCTCAATAATAAATAAAACATTAAAAAATTTAAAAAAAAAAAAAAGGAGAGGACACATTGAGTAGTTCTATTGAATCTAACACCGCCAAAAATAATATTCAATATCAGCATAAGACATGATTTTATTTATAGCAGATTAACCCTTCTAATTATATTTTACTAAAGCTCATATTAAAATCAACATCACTTAGCTGACCATGTATCAGTGTACCAGATGATTCATAAATCAGCATGTAGAGGAAAATTAAGAGGATAAAACTTCACTGCAGATAATCTAAAGCTGAGGTATTTTAAACAAAGCTATTCAAATTTGACTACATTTCATTTGGAGATTGCAATAAATTAAGTGTAGAGCAAAAAAAAACAAAAACAAAAACAAAAAAACAACCCAAAGCATGTCTGGCAGCACTCTGAAGAGACTCCAATAACCTCTTGCTCTTACCTCTTTAAGGTAGCGAACCAGGCGACAGAGGGAGCCCACCAGCGACAGAGTGAAGCCTGTAAGACCCTGACTACTCTGCAGTCCCTTGACCTCACGTCCTGTACACCGTTCATATTCTTCCATTTCATGTTCCACTTCATTTATCATGTGTTTGAGGACATCCAGGCTGGAATTACTGCTACTTGGTAAGTCTGTGGAGGCTGTGCTAGCTGTTAGCATGTTCTTCTTCTGCTTGAAAGGAGCATGAGAATCCAGTTTTCCTTTAGCTGATAATGAGAGAAGTCATTCTATTATAAGACCAGGAAAAATTATACCAGAAAGCTACTAGAAAAACCTTTGACTATTATTCACAATTTATAAAAGTTGTTTTAATGTTTGTTTATTTATTTTGAGAGAAAGAGAGAAAGCACAAGTGGGGGAGAGGCAGGGAGAGAAAGGAGAAAGAAAAAATCCCAAGCAGGCTCTATGTTGTCAGCACAGAGTCCAATATGGGGCTTGACCTCATGAAACCATGAGATCATGACCTAAGCTGAGATCAAGAGTTGGACACTTAACCAAGTGATCTACCCACACTTGGTTCTACCCACATGCCCCTATAAAAGGTTTTTATACAAGTTATCACCATTTTTTCATAAAAATCCACACAAGTTTACACTGTCTATAATGAACACACTAGAACCACCTTTCTACGGAGTTACATGCATAAAACATTTCTTTTTTTTTTTTGGCATAAAACATTTCTGTCTTAATTAGTTGGATCTGACTAGATGAGTATAAGGGGGAAAACTTTACTAAGAGATTAAGGAGATTATATCAAGTTACGTGTTTAATAATTCATCTTTGCAAACTGAGGGACTGAACCTTTATTTAACAACTGTTTTTGCTTCCTTGAGTTCAGCACTTGTCCCACAACATAGCTTGAGTCTAGAGTCTCAGTAGATTCTTCAGATTGAGGCCTGGTGTGGATTCTCTTGACAGCATAGGTAGCATTCAGAGCAGCTAAAAGAAAAAGTATTTCCAAAAGAATCTCTAGTGAACAACAAAAAAGTTTTAAGCATTCCAATTAACAGATCAATCAGTATCTTATTCAATTAGGTAAAGACAGTCAAGACTAAGTAACATTGCTTTAAAAATTACTATGTTTAAGAAAGAACATAGTAAAATAAGTCACTATTCTGTAAGAAATAAGACAATGGGGGAGCGAACCTTTTTGTTCCTCTAATGGAGGAGCAGATGATGGAGTTTCTGGAGGGGCTGTTACTTGTGACTGTGTTGTTATTTTCTGCTGAACATCCGTCCACAGTTTTTTAATTAACTCAGAATTATCTTCCTTTAGTTGGTGGAGAAACCTATTAATTATGGGACAACAAGCTACATTAGAGTTAATAAATGCCATCATTTAAACTCTTCAACTGCTTACATGTTTGATTGATGGAACTTTTAGTACTTTATAATCAAAGGAAAAATACAATTTCTTTAACTGATAAGACAAATGACTAAAATGCCAGTGTTTTTAGTGTTAGAGGAAATCATTCCATCTTCCTCCCAGTTTCCTACCTACATGGCTCCTAATCACAGAAGCAATTTGCTCTTTCTGGACTTCTGTGGTATGGGCCCCATCTTCCTCTCTCTTTCCCAGAGAAAATACATGGCTTGGTCTTTTCTGGTTTCTCTTTCCTGTGAAGACTGTCCTCAGAACACAGCCTCTGCTCATCACTGAAATAAAGTGACTGCAGCAGCCTCTGCCCTGAGACTCTGGGAGCAGGGCAAGGAAGGGCTGCAGTACAGGAAGTTAGAGAACTAAGCTTTTTGCTATAATCATCTTTATCATTGATAAGTCTGATATTTTAATCTCCAATCACCTGATTGCTTTGTCTTTTTCTCAGTTGGACTGAGGCTTAAAAGAGGTAGGAGACAAAAAAGTAGAAACAACCCAAATGTCCACCAACTGATGAATGGATAAGTAAAATGTACTACAACCACACAATGGAGTATTATGTAGCCAGAAAAAGGAATGAAGCAAAGATACGTGCTACAATATGGATGAACCTTGAAAACATGCTGAGTAAAAGACACCAGACACAAAAGACCACATATTGAATGATTCTATATACATGAAATGTCCAGAATAGATAAATATATAGATAGAAAATAGATTAATCTGATAGATCAGATGGGGCGGAAGGGCTTGGGGAGAAATGGGGTTTGACTATTAAAGAATATAGGGTTTCTGTAGAGTAATGAAAATGTTCTAAAATTGACTAGAGGTTGCACAACTCTGCATATACTAAAAATCATTGAATATGATACTTTATGTGGATGGATTGTATGATGTGTGAACTATAAATCAATAAAGCTGTTATAAAAAAAAGCAGAAAAGGGAAATCTTATTTAGTGGCTGCACAAATCTCAACCTAAGGGAATTGCCTTCAAGCAAATCATGCACAGCACATCACACATTAGTTGCTACAAAACATATTTAGCAAAAGGCCTATAATGCAATCCATTCAAAGGGAGCTAGTTATCAAAGCATCAGAAAGACTTCTCTGTAAAACAGTGTTAGCTCTGTCCAACCTTGAGGATAAATCCTAAGAATAGTACTGTAATGAGATTTCTGCACAAGTTAGAAAAGTCCAAACCAGTCTGAACTCACTGTCTCTAATGTTTATCTTTTAAAAGTCAGGTTATGTGAAATAATAACAAGAAAAGTGATACAATGCTACTTATGGTAGGTATAAGAAAGGCATCCCCAAAGATACTCACAACCGAATCCCCAGAACCTATGAATGTCACCTTATCTGACTAAAAAGGGCCTTTGCAGATGTGATTAAGTTAAGAAAGATCTTGAGAAAGAGAGATGATCCTGGATTATCTGGATGGGCCCTAAATGCAATCAAGTGCATCCTTATAAGAGGGAGATATAGAGAGATTCTGACACACACAGAAACGGTAATGTGAAGACGGAGGCAGAGACAGGAGGTATGTGGACTCAAGCCAAGGAAGGCCAGCAGCCACCAGAAGCTGGAAGAGGCAAGGACTGGATTTCTCCCTAGAGTATCCAGAAGGAATGTGGCCCTACCAACACCTTGATTTCAGCCTAGTGAAAACTGACTTCAGATTCATGCCTCCAGAATTGTGAGAGAATAAACTTCTGTTGTTTTAAGTCATTAAGTTTGTGGTAATTTGTTAAAGCAGCCGCAGAAAACTAATACAGACTTTGGTACCTGGATATGGGGTGCTAGCGTAACAAAATACTAAAAATGTGAAAGGAGCTCTGGAATTTGATAATGGGTGAGGCTGGAAGAATTTTTAGGTGAATGACAGAAAAATCTTAGATTGCCTTAAATAGGCTATTGGTAGAAATATGGACATTAAAGACCCTGGCACTGAAGGCTCAGGAGGAAGAGAGGAACATGGTAGAGAAAGCCTCTATCATCATAATAGAATACTGGTAGAAATATGACTATTAAAGACCCTTCCACTGAGGGTTCAGAAGGAAATGAGAAACACGTTATTGGAAACTGGAAGAAAGGCAATCCTTATTATAAAATGGCAGAAAACTTAGCTCAGTGTGTGGAAAGCAGAACTTGTAAGCAACGAACTTGGGTATTTAGCTGTGGAGATTTCTAAGCAAAAAGTTGAAGGTGCAGCCTGCTTTCCTATTGCTACTTAGAGTGAAATGCAGGAAGAAAGAGATACATTGAGTTTTCAAGTTAAAAGGAACCAGAACTTGATTATTTGGGAAATTTTCAGCGTGTCCAGAATGCAGAAGATGCTCAAATTAGGAGACACTATTAGGAAAGCATGCCCTGGACAGAAGGTCAAGTGTATGGCTGGACATGTTTTGCTAATATGAAGAGATCAGGCATCTGACCCATGGATCCCCTCAATGATCTCAACAGAGGCCAGCAATAGATAGGATTATCCAGGAAAGATCTCTGGAAGGCCTCTTATCTAATGGCATACAACATACAAAAGAGACCCAGAAGGTCTTTTAAGAATGTTATACCAGCAGAAATACTGCCATTTGGGACTGAAAGGGACAGAGATAGGATAAAGTGAAGGAAAGGTGTCAGACTCCCAAAATTCTGCAGTCAGCAAACGGGCTGATAAAATTACTCAGATTTAAGCATGAGATTCAAGAAAAAGAATGACTTCAAAGCCAGAGCTGCAGGTATAAAGGCATACAGAGGCTAAGGCCAAAGCCACAGGCACAGAGGACAGAGCCATGGACCCAAAGGGTGAAGCCTCAAGCCACAGAAGATTATTACCAGGCTTTGAGACCTAATGGAATTTGCCTTGCTGAGTTTCAAAATTGCTTAGGACTGGTAACCCCTTTCTTCCTTGGATTTTCAAATGAGAATGTCTATAATTATCATCCTATGTCTCTTCCATCACTGCATTTGGAAAGCAGATAACTTATTTGGGTGCCTAGGTGGCTCAGTCAGTTAAGTGTCTGACTTTCGATTTCAGCTCCAGTCATCATCTTGCGGTTCGTGAAACTGGGCCCTGCGCTGTTAGCATGGAGCCTGCTTGGGATTCTCTCTCAAAATAAACATTTAAAAATAAATAAATAAAAGCAGGTAACTTGTTTTCTAGTTCCACAGGATCATACATAGAGAGGAATACTGGCCCAGGATGGATCTTATTCAGACCTTACCCATACCTGCTTAAGATGGTAAGATTTGGTTTGAGTTGCTAACATTTAGAGATTTTGAACTTGAGTTCATGCTGAGACACCACAGAATAGAGACACCACAGAATACTGGAATGGAAGTGATTATAAATTTTGCATGTGGGCCACTAGGGGGACTATGGTAGAGCCTGAAGATATGTCTAAGAGAGGCAAAGGAAGACTTTAACATACACAGAGAGGAAGGTGATGTGAAGTTAGAGGCAGAGATTGGAATGATGTGGCCACAAGCCAAGGAAGACCAACAGCCATCAAAACCTGGAAAAGGCAGGAGCACCTGGGTGGCTCAGTCAGTTAAGCATCCAACTTCAGCTCAGGTCATGATCTCGCAGTTCGTGAGTTTGATCCCTGCATGGGGCTCTGTGCTGTCAGCTCAGGCCTGCTGCCAGCTCAGAGCCTGCTTCAGATCATCTGTTTCCCTCTCTCTCTCTCTGCCTCTCTCTCTCAAAAGTTAAAAAAAAAATTATTAAAAAAAAAAAACACCTAGAATTGGCAAAGAACAGATTCTCCTCTAGAGCCTCTGGAGGGAATATAGCCCTGCCAAATGCTTGATTTTGGTCCAATGAAACTGATTTCAGATTTCCTGCCTCCTGAACAGTGAGAGAATAAATTTCTGTTGTTTTAGGCCACACAGGAACATATATTCACAGAAAGTTTCAAACCAGAAGGCACCCTAGAGATCATATGTTCTAACCCTCATATTTTACAAGTGAGCAAATAAAGACCGTGTACAAGGAAATAAAAATCTTGTACAAGATTACCTGTATTTGTGTTCTGAAAGAAAAAACTGCTTAAAGGTTGATACATGTTTCTAGGTGTTCTTAAGGAAAAAGTGACCAACTAAATTTGAATCACTCTACTCCAAAACCCACTGGACAGGGAACAAGAACAGCCAAAACAGCATATAACCTATACCTTCTACATTACTGGAAGACAGAGACTACTAACTTCAAATTACTTATAAATAGAAAAAGATACGTCAAGTTCCAGCAAAGATATTTCTTGAGCTCTTGTCAGAAACTCTAGCTAGAAGCGAGGGCAGTTCAAAATGACTGCACAAAGAAGAAAGCAGAGAGCCTAATGGTGAAAAAATTACCTTCAGAAAGAAAAAGTCCACTCTACGTATGCAAACATTTAAAAAGAAAAGAAACACACACACACACACACACACACACACACACACACACACACAAACCCCAAACCTAAGCAGTCACAATACTACCAAGAAGTGTGTAGAACCCAAGGTAGCCAGTCTTGGATGGGCATCACTTCTTGATGTGAACAGGAAGGAAGAAGTGTTTTTAGGAGGCTGAGTGCTGAGGGCAAAAAGAAGTGTATTATCTTAACACATTTAACTAGAGAGAATGGTTCAAGACAAAAAAGAACAGTATTGGAAGACAAACCAACTTTCACCTATTGATACCTAAAAAAAAAGAAAAAAAAGCATCCATTAAAGTAACTGTGCTTCACTGTAACTGAGAAGAAATACCCCAAACCCCCAACCCTCTCCACAAAGTATATAAACTAAAACAATCTACATCCATGCAAAGACAATATATATAACAAAACAAAATTTAACTGAAATATTCCAGCTAATAAAAATTTCTCCCCTCTAAAGAAAAAGCAGAAAATAAACTGTGACAAAAAACTTTAAGTGGAATTAAATATACTTAAACAAGCATTTGGAGATATATATCTTTAATGAGAAATTCCAACACTAACACCAGATATGGACAAAACCCAAGAAGAAACAAAGTAAGAAGTGACTGAACTCAGGAAAGAATACAAAGAAAAAGAAAAACCCAGAAATAAAGATTAAATTATAATGTGTCCAATGGAGAATTGCTAAATAAACATTTAATAAGGAAGACTGTAGAATTAATAGGAAAACAAAAAATAAGGTTAGAGAGAAAATACTAGAAATAGAAGACAAGAAACATCACTTTTATGTATATAAAAGGAGCCTTTGAAAAAGAAAAAACAATGATATCAAACTAATATCTGAAACTACAATCCAAGGAAACTTTCCAAGAGAAAAAAAAAGAAAGAAAGAAAAGAACTGAATCTATACACAAAAAAAGGCAGCTATGTTGGAAAAACTGACCTGGAAAGGTAAACCGAGACACAGCTTAGCAATATTAAATTTTAAAGATAAAAGAAATAAATTTTAAATATAAAGGAAATTAAGTACCTACATAAAAATACCAAATTATTTATAAAGGCAAGAAAATTATTCTAGCATCAGACTTGTCAAAGCAACTTTCAAAGCAAACTAAGAGTAGAGGAACATTTTCAGAAAAATGAGGAAACTTAGGGAAACAATGTATCAATCAAAGATTTTCTATCTTGCCAAGCTGTCCCTCAAACTTTTAAGCTTTCAAGAACTCAAGGAATACTATATTCACAAACGCTATATAGCATGAACTCTGACAGATCCAACCAAGAGTTAACTAGGGAAACATCAAAAAAGGACTGATGATGACCATTTAATATATTTAATTGTAGCTCCAAGACTAAAACAAAAATGGCACTACACAGGGAAGAATAATATATAAATGTTTTATGTTCTGTCAAAGCCAAAAAATGCAGCTAAAAGAGGAGAAGGCCAGAGAGAAAAGGGAAAGAATGAGAATACAAAATAATTTATTTGTTGTACAGGAAATAGGTAGAAGTCAAAACACTATTTAAAGCCAACACACCAGACAATAAAAGATTAAATAGGGGAATAAAGTCTCTATAAAAGGTAGATATAAAGGCAACCAACCAGAACAAAATTACAAACTTCCTAGATAACAACAGAAATTTTTAAGAGAACAGAGAAAACATCACGCAGAGAAGGAAAACTGAAATTATAGTATAATACCATAGTACTATAAAATAATATGACAAAGTTGACATCAAAGACATCAACAATATTAATAAATATTACAAGCTTACTTAACCAATTAAAGAAAAAAAGATTCTCAAACCGGCTAATAAGGTAAGACCCAACTCTATATTGAAAATAAAAGACACACCTAATACACAACAATTTAGAAAAGCTAAAATAAAAGGATGAGCAAAGATGAACCAGGTAATTAGAAATAAGAAGGCAGAGATTTCATTCCTGATATTAAACAAAGCAGAACTGAAGCCAAAAGGTATTAAATGTGAAAAAGTACACTTTACTGTTAAAATCCATACTTCAGAATGAAGATATAATACTTATGGATATCCATGTACCAAAAAAACACAACAATCACCCGTACAGGATGGAGATATTTAAATACAAAGAAAATTAAATATACTTAAACATCAAATGTGAGGAAAAACAGAAACACACTAACAGAGACTTTAATACCTTTAATACACTACTCTCAAATAAGATAGTGGCAAAAATAAGACACAGAAAAAGTAAACAACATAATCAATGAGGTAGATTTTATGGATATACATTTAGAACTTTACACCTTGTTAATATAGAATATACCTTCTTCTCAAGCACACGAATGGAACATTCACAAAAATGTAATCATATATTAGGTCACAAAGAAAACATCATTAAGTTCTACAAGTAGAAATATTATAAACTACCCTCTGAGTATAATAAAACTAGATATAAGAAAACCAAAAACAAAGAGGCTCCTCTATTTGGAAACATTTTTTAAAAACCTTCTATTAAACAACTCTTAGGTAAAAGAAAAAATATAAACTGAAATTACCTAATTTCTAAAATAACAAACCACTACATATTAGAATACATGTTACACGTTTAAAGCAGTGCCCAGAATAAAATTCAGAACCTTAAACGTGTTTATCAATTAAAAATAAAGTATGAAAATAAACATATTAAATTATCAACTGCAAAAGAAAGCAAAGTAGAAAAAAGCAAAGTAAATGAAAGAAAGCTAAAAGAAGCAAACAAAAATAAAAGTGAAAATTGATAAGAAGACATCAGAAAAACAGTAGCTCTAATTAATAAATAAAAATTCTGGTTCTTTGAAAATTTTATAAGATAGACAAATCACTGATCAATCTATTTTTAAAAAGTGGGGGGAAGGACAAAAAGAAATGAAGAATAGGAGGTAAGCATGAAGGCAAAAGACATTTTTTAGAAGTACAGAGATTCTCTGCACACCTCTATGGAAATAAGCTGATACGTCTACAAAAAATTTCCTAAGAAAATATAATTTACCAAAATTGACTTGAGGAGAAATGGAAAGTTTAAATAATCCACTCTCCATGGAAGAAAAAAAGTTACTATGACCCTTGCCACAAAAAAGTACCATATTCAAACAATTTCACAGGGGAATTCTACAAACCTTTTGAAGAACAGAGCGTCCCAAAACTACATAAATTTTTTAGGAATTAAACAAGTAGAAAATGTTCCAGATGCTTCTTATGAAATCAAATATAATACTGTTACCTCAATCTAATATTAAATTTAAAAAATTATAGACAGTATTGTTGATGAATGTTAATGCAAGAATACTAAATAAAATAATAACAAACAACATCCAACACCACAATAATGAAAATAATACACCATGGCCAAGTGGATTTATTTCAGGAATGCAAGAATAGTTCAATATTAGGAAATCCATATCTAATTCTAAGCAGGAAACTCATATGATTATCTCTAAAGATCTTGAAAAAGTCAACACTCATTCCTGATTTTTAAAAAATAAATAAATAAGAACTGATAGATATTTCCTTAGCATTGTTAAAAAACAAAAATCAAGAAGAACAAAAACCTCATTTCTAAAACCAGCACCTTACTTAAGAAGAAACAAAAGAGTCATTTTCACAGATCAGGGACCACACAAAGATGCCCACTGTTTCACTATTTTTTTTATTTTCACTATTTCCACTGTTATTTAATACTGTCCTTAGCTACTGCAATATACAAAGGAAAGCAACTAGAGATATAACACTTAGAAAATATAGAAAACTATGTCTATTTCCAGATGACATGATAGAATACATGGAAAACTAGAAAACCAATGCTAAAACTAACTCAACCAAGATTCAATAAGGTAGCAGAAGATTAAGATAACACACTAAAATCAGTAGCCTTCATAAATAAACACAAACAACTAGTTAGAAGGTATAATGGAAGAGAAAAATCCCATTTAAAAGAAAAACCAAAAAAACATTAAATACTTAGGGATAAACTTAACAAAAAATGGGCAAAGTCTATATAAGAAAAATATTAAAACACTGCAAAAAGAAAAATATACAAGTGGAAAAACATACTTTGTTCTGGATAGTAAAACCCAACATAATAAAGATGTCAGTTCTGCTAGTTAATTTATTTTATTAAAAAAATTTTTTAATCTTTATTTTTGAGAGAGAGAGACTCGAAAGAGAGAGAGCATGCGAGAGGGAAACACAGAATCCAAAGCAGGCTCCAGGCTCTAAGCTGCCAGCACAGAGCCTGACACGGGGCTCAAACCCATAAACTGCGAGATCATGACCTGAGTCGAAGTCGGGAGGCTCAACTGTCTGAGCCACCCAGGAGACCCTGCCTAGTTAATAGAACAAAAATACCAATAACCTTTTCTTATGCAACTGGATAAGTTGATATTAAAGTTCATATGGATAAATAAACATGAAAAAATCATGAAGAAAACTCTGAATTAAAAAACAGCTATGAGGCAAGTCTATTCAAACACCACAAACTCTAATTAAAATAGTCTGGTATTAGAGCATAACTAGAGAGACGAGGCTAATGGACTAAAATAGTAAATCCAGAAATAGATCCAAGTACACATGGTAACTTATAAACACAGGTTGAATCTCAAATCAGCGGGGCAAGGACAATCTTTTTAATAAATAGTGTTGGGCAACTGTGTAGCCATTTAGAAAAAGAGAAAAATTGGATTCATAACTCATACCAAATAATAAACTCTACCAAATACCAAACTAAACTCTAAATGGATCGGAGAACTAAATGTAAAAATAAACTACACCAGATATTAGAAGAAAACATGAGTGAATTCCTCTAAAACCAGTTTTACAGAAGAATTTCAGAATATGATTCAAAATCCACATGCAAAACAATGAATAATATATTCAGATACACACACACGCGTGCGCGCACGCACAGACACACACACACACACACATTTTAACCCAAAAATCCCCCTGCTAGCAATTTACTCTAAATGTGAATCTCCAATAATACAAAAGTACATATGCACAGGTTATTCACTACAGCATTTTTGTTAACTGAAAAATATTATAAACCACATAAAGTCCCATATATATATGGCATTGGGAAACATGGAAAAACATATGCAGAGAATGAAACTGGACCCCTAT
Organism: Cryptoprocta ferox; assembly: GCA_028646485.1. NCBI lineage: Eukaryota > Metazoa > Chordata > Mammalia > Carnivora > Eupleridae > Cryptoprocta > Cryptoprocta ferox. The sequence continues at coordinate 56,053,604 of CM053573.1, forward strand.
CTTATACCACTCACAAATATAGACTATTACTAATGGAATAACGACTTAACCAGAAGAAATGACACGGTACAACTCCTAGAAAATAGCATAGGGGGGAGGCTCCTTCACACTGGTCCTGGCAACAATTTTTAGATCTGACAACAAAAGCACAAGCAATAAAAGCAAATATAAATAGGTGGGACTATGCAAACTAAAAAGCTTCTGCACAGCAGATCAATAAAATCTGCACAGCAGATCAATAAAACAAAAAGGAACCTACAGAATGGGGGAAGATATTTGCAAATCATATATCTGATAAGGGGTTAATATCCAAAATATATATAAACAACTCAGATAATTCAATAGCAAAAGAAAAAAAAACAATCCAATAAAAAGGGGGAGAAGCAGAGGATGTGAAGAGACATTTTTCCAAAGGAGACATACAGGTAGCCAGCAGGTACATGAAAAGGTGTTTAACATCACTAATCATCAGGGAAATGCAAATCAAAACCACAATGAGATATCACCTCACACCAGTTAGAATGGCTGTCATGAAAAAGTCAAGGGGAAGGGGCGCCTGGGTGGCTAAGTTGATTAAACGTCCGACTCTTGATTTCAGCTCAGGTCATGATCTGAAAATTTGTGGGATCAAGCTCTGGACTGGGCTCTGCGCTGACAGCTCAGAGCCTGCTTGGAACTCAATTCTCTCTCTCTCTCTCTCTCCCTCTGGCCCCCTCCCACTCACGCACATGCATATGGGCACACATGCTCTCTCCCTCTCCCTTTCAAAATAAATAAATAAACTTAAAAAAAAGTCAAAGCAAAAATGTTGGCAAGAATGTGAAAAAAAGAGAACCCTTGTGCACTGTTGGCAGGAATGTAAATTGGTACAGCCACTATGAAAAACAGTATGGTGATTCCTCAAAAAATTAACATAACTACCATATGACCCAGCAATCTCACTTCTGTGTATATAACTAAAGGAAATGAAAACAGGACCTCATGGGGCACCTGGGTGGCTCAGTCGGTTAAGCGTCCAACTTCAGCTCAGGTCATGATCTCACGGTTGGTGGGTTCGAGCCCCGCGTCAGGCTCTGTGCTGACAGCTAGCTCAGAGCCTGGAGACTGTCTTCAGATTCTGTGTCTCCCTCTCTCTCTGACCCTCCCCTGCTCATGCTGTCTCTCTCTCTCTCTCAAAAATAAATAAAACATTAAAAAAAAATTTAATATGGAATCTAAAAAAGCCAAACTCATAGAAACAGAGAGTAGAGTGGTAGTTACCAGGGTCTGGGGAGTGGGGAAAATGGGGAAATAGTACAAGGGTACACGCTTCCAGGTATAAGATGAATAACTTCACACTGTACTTCATATACAGCATGGTGATTATAGCTAACAGTACTGTATTATATACCTGAAACTTGCTAAGTGAATAGATCATAAATGTTCTCACCACAAAGAAAGAAATGGTAATTATGTGATATGATAGAGGTATTAGCTAATGCTATGATCGTAATCATGCAAATGTATCAAATCAACATATTGTATACCTTAAACATTATATGTTAACATTATAATATGTCAATAATGTATGTCAATATATAATATTATTATATTATATCTCAATAAAGCTGGAAAACAAAAGAAGTAGCCTTGGAAGAAAGGGAAGTATTATAGATATTTATGCCACACTTACATACCTTTCTACATTCGTATTTGATGGAGAGTTGAGAGAGTTATCCAACTCATTCTCACTTTCTCCAGACTGGCTGTTAACAGTTCCTTCTTCTTCATCATCATCTACTTCATTAAGAGCCTTTCTCAATATAACAATAAAAATAAAAACACAAGTTGGATATATAAGTGGATATATAAGCATTCATCCTTTCTTTTTGTCATACATAACAATAGAGAGGTCTCTCCTTCTAAGGCTAACATCTCCACAAGGGCTCTAGAACCTAAACCCTCTCACCTCCATTCTACTCCAAGATCTTCCACCTCCTGTCTCTCCAATCTCTCTCTCTGTACTGGCTTCAGCTCATCCACATTTAAATATGAACAAGTCTCTCTCAACGTATCTTCTCTCTTTCACCACCAAACCTCTTGAAAGAGTCACCCCCCACTTCTCATTTACCATCTGTACCCTACAACTTTGCTTCTGCCCTACCATTCCACTCAAACTGCTCTCTACAAGGTCAACATCCTCTTCTGATTTGTTCTTAAATCAAACAGATATTTTTCAGTCTTTGCCTTCCCTTACTTCTTTGATTCATTAGACATTACCACTCCTCTCTTTCCTTCAAGGTCTTTTTTATTTTTTTTCTAACGTTTTATTTATTTTTCAGAGAGAGAGACAGTGTGAGCAGGGGAGGGTCAGAGAGAGAGACACAGAATCCGAAGACAGGCTCCAGGCTCTGAGCTAGCTGTCAGCACAGAGCCTGATGCAGGGCTCAAACCCATGAGCCGCGAGATCATGACCTGAGCTGAAGCCAGACGCTCAACCAACTGAGCCACCCAGGCACCCCTCCTTCAAGGTCTTCTTGATACACTCTTCCTTTTAATTGGCATGATACTATATTTCCCTGGGTTTTTTTCTATTCCCAATCTCCTTTATTGGTTCTTTTCTTTCTGCCATTTCTTAATATCTGATGGGACTCACGGTCCTCCTTTTCGACCTTTTCTCCTCTCATCTGACTCCCTTTCTCAATGATTGTATCTAGTTCCAAAACTGCAATTATAAGTAAAATGCTGTGAATTCTCAAATTTCTATCTTTGTCCAGATTTCTCTGGAGTCCTAGACAATTATATCCAACTGCCTAAAAGATATCCCTAGTAGATATCCTACATACATATAATAAACATGTCCCAAACTGGTCATCTTCCTAAGCCTTTCCTATTATTCTTTCAGAAGCCTTGTTCCTGCCATATGACCTAAGACCATGAACAGCATCACCATCTACTGAGATGCTTAAGCCAGCAAACTGGGAGTTATCCTTCTTTCTCATCCATCACATCCAATCAGCTCCCAAATCCTGTCAATTCTATCCCTTTTTAATCTCTCAAATGTATCCCTCTTCCCCTCTATCTCCTTCTCGACTGCCACTGCTTAGGTTAGGCTCTCACTACTTCTCACTAAAATTCTATCCTAGGGTGCCTAGGTGGCTCAGCCAGTTAAGCATCTGACTTCAGGTCAGGTTATGATCTCACAGTTCGTGAGTTCAAGGCCCACATCAGGCTCTCTGCTGTCAATGTGGAGCCTGCTTCGGGTCCTCTGTCCCCTCTCTCTGCCCCTTCCCTGCTCATACTCTCTCTCTCAAAAATAAATAAACATAAATAAATAAATAAAATTCTATCCTGAGTCTTCTAATCAGATCCTCTCACCAGTCTCCTCCCTCACAAATCCATCTTCCACTCTACAGTCAATTCCATCATGACTCTACTCTTCCTAAAATCCTTTGGTGGCTCTACTTTTACTTTCTGGTTCCTTAGCCCTTCATTACCTGGCTCTTCCCTGTCTCTCTAATCTCAGCTCTTGCCAGTTTCCCCATCTCCACAAAAGAAACCATGATATCTGAAAGCTAACTAACAGTTTTAGTAAATGCCAAAACATAATGGTTTTTGGCTAGAGATATGGCTAATGGGTACTGGCTATTTAAAACACGTATTATTCTACGAAATCACATTTGTAAATAGAAAACAGGATACTTAACATGTTTTTTTTTTATTATTTTGGACCTTGTAATTCCCTAGGATCAACCCTGTAATTGATGATGTATATGTCTCATAGGACATATACATAACTTAGGACATATACATAACTTAGGAAATTGCGTTAAACAGGTATTGAGTCCTAGTCAGTTCAAAGAAGTTGTTTTATTTTAGTATTAAATTATTCATGTGCTTTTAAAAAATGTTTCCCATCTCAAAATTCTAAACATTTTAATTAATGAATAGTTTCAATTAGGTTAGGATAGAGTTAATTAACATTTTACTACTAAAATAAATTTTCCATGTAACTAGACAATAAATTCCAAGTTTCCTAGGTAGCTACTTTTTAAACACACTATTAGAAGGGACTAACATTTAATGAAGAACTAGTATCTGGAATTATGCTAGGCATTTTACATAACTTATCTCAGCTGATGCTCACAACAACCATAGTAAGTATATTCTATCCCCATTTAACAGAAAAAACAAAAAATACTCTGAGCCAATTCAGACACCTTAAGAAATCAACTCCAGATCAAAGAGCTAGTAAGTAATAGAATATAAACAGATCCACCTGACTCCAAAGTGGAAATAAAAAGACTCCCCACTACTTCCATACTGGCAGATGGAGCCTAGCTTGAATGCCATCTCTGATGCCAACAAGCTATGTGATCTTGGATAAGGCACTTAATTTTTCTGAACCTCAGTTTTTTCTTCTACTAAATGAAGATAATAACAGTACCTACCTTGTAGGTAAGTACTCAATAAAAGGTAGCTACCATTATCCAGTCCTATCTTGTTTGGTACAAACATTACTTACAGAAAGTGCAATGTGCTTGAGTAAGAACAATTCTAGCAACCATAACTAGTTATTTGTTGATATTTAAGCTTTTGAAATGTTTACCACAATACCTACATAAGCTTAATTTCCACATAAGCATGATGGCTATGAGGACAGCACATTACCTGAGACTCTATGACAGATTCACTAAGAATGGCCTGGGTGACAGGGTCTTGATTTACCACGATGGGACCCTGGGAGGAATCAGGAGCCACTGTTACGTTCGGAAACCCTGCAGAAGGAAAATAAGTAATGATGATTTACTTCATTAAGTTGACTTTACAAGCAATACACATTGCCATAGGTTTGTATTATCACATGAAAATCTTAAATAAAAATAATAGCAGCTCACATTTATATAACGCTTACTATATGTCAGGCACTGTTCCAAATACTTTTACATATATTAAGTCATTTTACCCTCACAAAATCTAATGAGGTTGTTACTAATATTATTTTACAGGCCAGTAAACTGAACCTCAGAGACATGAAGCAAATGGCCCAGAGTCACACTAATAAATGGTTAAGCCAAGATTCAAACTTTACACTAAAAACTAATGATCTGTTTTTAGGGATTAAAGTAAACAATGGATTATATACACATTAAAGTGAATAATGCTATGTATCTGACCAGAGGAAAATTTCCTTTAGAGAGATTGAAGTAGATTTAGACTTCAAATTAAGCTTCATTCAAGTTATATGCAAATACAAATACTTTATATGGTAACTTATATGGTAACTTAATAAACTGGAAAAATTAACTCATTTTAAATGATAAAATCTTGTACATTGCATCATAAAATATCCTAGTAAATAGTAACAATTTACCTTTGCTTAGCTCAGTAATTTATAATAGTTAATATTCTTAGTGAAAAAAATTATAATGAATCTATGCCTAACAATGCTTATGTACTATCCACTCTAGAATACTTGTGCTATAAATAATGTGGTGCCCGAGGGGTGCCTGGGTGGCCCAGTCAATTAAGCGGACGACTCTTGGTTTCGGCTCAGGTCATGATCTCACGTCTTCATGGATTCAAGCCTTGCATTAGGCTCTGCCCTGATGATGTAGAGCCTGCTTGGATTCTCTCTCTCCCTCTCTCTCTGTCCCTTCCCCACTTGCATTGTCTCTGTCTCTCTCAAAAATAAATAAACTCTAAAAAATAAATAAATAAATAATGTGGTGCCTGAAAAAAAGATTTAAAATTCTTCCAAGTAGCCAGCTGTGGGCTATGGTTAATAAGAAAAAGGAGGTTTTGTTTGAGTTGAATATGTTACCTGTGCGTCTACGAGGAAAATCAACAAACAGATCTTTTGCTTCAGCCATCAAATGATCTGATTTTTCCAAAACATCCTGCATCTGGTATTGATCAGAAAGAATCTGGATACATGTTAATGATAAATATATTATTCAGAAGAATATATATACATATACTTATGAAATCACAAAGGAAAAGTCCATACAAAGGTACGTGGCATAAAAATAACCAAAGGCCTACCTTTCTAAAATCCTTCAGTGACAATATCCTTAAGCACCAGTAGATGGGGCTATTACAATAATTTAGTAGATTTCATATGCTTGGCCACATCCAAGTAAGAAATACATGATTAAATTGGGACCCAGCACACATATAAATGTAAATGTATAACAAAATAGAAGTTTTACTTAACGTTACTCTGAGAACCACTCTGAAATTTTCTTATTAGTTCCTATTTCATTTTTTTAAATAATGGCTGCAACACACTAACTCAATTTCACAATCCACTAAAAAGCTGCAAACACTAATTAAAGATATAAATCTCTGAGCCATAAACTCAGAGGTGTTTCAACCTTTAAAGTGTATTCCATAACCTACTATCGGATCATGATCAAAAACTTAGAGAATATGAGCTAATATAAGTTCTAGGGCATCAAACAAAAAAGTGATGCTTCTGTATTTATCAACAAAATGGATTTTTACCCTGGAGGGATGAGAACTCAAAAAAATATCATTACAGTAGTGCCTCTGATTAGGTACTTTCAACTTAGGAACTTTCATAATTACAAATAGATATGCAGGCAAGTCAACTTAAGCCACCACCACCAGATGGCATTCTTAAATTGAAAGGAGTCACAAAAATGGAAACTACTCAGTTTCCAACACTTATTCAAAACAATAAAGCATCTGGCAACAAATGCTCTTGCCAGAGTCTCTCTAGCCCATGGAAACAGGTATATAATATAACTTTAGTTACTGTTTGAGGACATTGAGAAAAATAACAAGAATAAAATTCTATTTCCCCTCCTTCTCCTGCTGTGGCCAACCAGGTTGGATGGCTCAGTAGATGAGAATAAAGTCTGAATTTGTTCCTTCCACAAAAAGTAAGCTTTGGAATGCTGTAAGGCAGAGAGCACATTTGGAACCAGAAGACTGGGATCCTAGGCCTAGTCAAGGGATACTAAGCAAAATCCAACCTCTTTAAACTTAGTTTGCTAATATGTAAATGAAGATACCACCACCTTCCCCAAACCCAAAGGGGTATTATAAGGATGTGGACACACTGAAAACCTGTATCATTCTAGAGATATTTGACAATGTTGTTACAACTTAAATTATATTATCCCATGAACCAAATTTCTGTCCCTGGTTAGTGATTTTGCAAGTATATGCAATACATGCAATTAGAGCTTAGGAAAGAGAGTAAATGGAACATCATAATCTATCATTTAAACTAGAAAAATTACACACAGAATATTTCCTAATAGCAGTTTGAGTTTACTATTTAAAAAAAGTCCCTGGCCTTCGATCAAAATAAAGACATATAACTGATAGAAGCAGATTATGGAGGAATAATTTTATCATATCAAGACCTGATATTAATTAAAATGAGTTCTCCAGTAAAGCGGCTGCCCTGTTGTACTCTGCCAGTCTGCCCAGCCTTCTAGGGGCAGATGGTTTGAAAGACCAGAGATCAGTGTATTGGCTTTCTCTCTCTAGTTTTATTTATCGCTCCTCTCTGATAAAACTCATCCTCTTGATAGATAAGCCAATATCTGAAAGCCCATCTGTATATATTACTTCCCCAGATGGGTTCACAGAGCACAAGGCCAAAATTATGAATGGTGGTACACATCCTGGATTTGCAAAGGACTGGCCACGGTCCCTTCAAAAACATTATAAAAACTTCTCATCCTAGCACTTTTGTTCTCTGATAATAAAAACCAGATTGAAATAGGAAATTGCAGAGAGATTTGGGAAGTTATTGTACTTTTAGAATTCATAAAATCTTTATCAAAGTCTCCCTCTCTCTGAATCTGGACCCTCATTTGCTTGATTCCCATGACATGAATGCATCCATCCTACAACAAATGCCATAGAACTTTTCTCTTAATTTTGTTAATCCAGGAGTCCAGCTGTAGGGGATGGACTGGTAGCTCTTAATACATAATGATATGGCATACATGAATATTCCCAAGGAGCCTTCTTCCTCTGATCCTGTGACATCCCTGAACAGAGACATTACAAATTTAACACGGAAATAACAGATACACATATCCTTTGACTTAGCAATTCCCCTTTTAAGAACTTATCCTATAAAATAGTTTTACATGTACTTGAAAACATTCAAGGATATTCAATGTATTACTTATAGAGACAAGGCAGGTAATAATCTGCGGGTGACAGACCTGCTACTTATCCACCCATCTCCTTTCTTTCCATTTTCCTTTCAAGAGTAGAAGTTTTAGCCAAGTACATAGCTAGATTTCCTAACCATCATTCCAGGTGAGAATGGTCATGTGATGAATTTCTGGACAACGGGAGACAAGCCAGAACTTCTGGGTGATATGTAAAGGGAGCATGCATTCTCTTCCCCTTTTCATGCTGGCTGGAATACAGCTGAAGGAAGCTGGAACAGCCATTCTCTACTCAGAGATGGAAGCCCTGGAATAAAGGGCCTCAGAGCCCCAACCAACTACCATTTACCTCTGAACTGTTTTATAGAGAGAAATAGATTTCTATTTTGTTTAAACCACTATATCTTGAGGTCATTTTTCTTCAAGAAGCCTAAGCTTTACTCCAGTACACTTCCTAAATGCCCACCAATAAAGCAGTAGATAAATAAACTGTGGTACATTTGTATACTATCTGGCCAAAAAAAGAAAAGAAAAGAAAAAAGAAACGGTAGATTTCTAAATATTGACATGGAATAACCTCCAAAATATACTGTTAAACGGAAATAGCTGAATCCTACTAACAGCGGAGGTCCTCAACCCTGGCAACATATTAAAATTACATAAAAACTGTCTAAAAAATACCTACATCACAGGTCCACTAAAGCAGAATATCCTTGTATAGCTACATCTTGGTCCAAAGGTAGTGATTTGTTAATGGAAGTTCTCAACCCTGACTGATCTACTGTTCGGTCAGCGTTGAGAACCACGACACCAGAGCCTGAGGAATGGCCCTGAAGGGAAGGCAGAGAGACTTCACTAACCCTCTCTCACCGCTCTTCCTCTGATCCCTACTTCTACCACATCCATTCCGTGTACAAGCAATTCAGGACCTGAGCAGAAGCCACAAGAGATGAGACACAAAGGCCCAGAGCCACCTCAAAGGGGATGCCTTTTTTCCTGGTCACTAAGAATTACGACATAAGGTTGAAATCTGCATGACTGGTCCAAGATCACCAAAATATACCATATTCCCTCAAGCCATTGTTCTTTTTACAAGTTCACGTAAACATTGATTTGGGAGCTAGAATTCTTCCTGATGAAATATAAGATCAAGACTTTTACATTTCACTAAGAAGCCTAATGCATTCCTCACAAGACAGAGTGATTTAAAGCTGCAGTGAAAGGTCACCCAGACAGCCAAGTGCCATAAGTTTTAATAATGAACAAGAAGCAACACTACAAAGTACATTTCTTTTACAATGATTACAATGATAGCATCCCAAATAAAAGGTTTTTACTGTGGTTTCCTCTTATTTGCCGTATTGTTTATTCCTACATATCTGATTACTCATCCAAATACCCTACATCTGTCAAAAGATTAAGCCAAAGACAAGTGGTTTACTAACTTGGATAAGCATACATTTTTTTTTTTTTTTGCAAAGTAATCAATCTAACATTACTTGTATGAACTGAGAAAAATAATTATATATATGACACTAATTATGTGCCAAGGACTGTACTAATCCCTTTATTAGTACATATCACTGAAATCTCATAACAATACAATCAAGTCACACAAACAGTTAACTTGCAGAGCAGGAATTCAAATCTCCAAACTAGACTAATCGTCACTCTGCTGCTCTTTTCAAAGTCCCTGTGTAGATCACTTTAGAAGGACGCAAACATTTCCTAGACCCTCTCCAATGTGAATCAAATTTGGCGGGAAAGAGAGAACCCCATTTATCACTTTCTTCTCTAACGCTAAAGATGATGCAGCTTAGCATTACCTCCTTCATGATAGACAATCTCCTTCTCTCAAGATGAGAAATTTCTGGCTTCTGCTTCTTCCATTTTCTCTTCAAAGCTTTTTCTTGCAGTTCCCAGTGTACTAATGCTCTATTCTTTGATTTGTGTATTTCATGACGACGTATCTGTACAGAAGAAAAAAAACATAAAAGAATGTTTCAGGAACAAAGATGCTGCCTATTCAGACGGTTGGACCACCTAATTTAACTCATCTTTTAAAAATATATTTCTGGTCCAACATGTATATTTATTCATATTCACAACCAAAATTTTCAGTCTTCTACATTTTCAAAAGTGATTAAAAAAAAGAAGTCTCTAGAACAAATAGACCTAGCAAAAACACAAAATGAAAAAAAAATCAATTTCTACTTCCTTTGTACAAGACTATTTAATAAACTGCTATTTTTCAAACTGCAGGCTAGGATTCGTTTAAAGGGTGGTAAAATCAATTCATGCATCAAAACAACATTTCTGAAATAAAATATAGAATAGAAAATATTAAAGAGTACATCACATATAATAAAGTTAAAAACTGTGTTTTGTTAAACTTTTTAATTATATATGTGTGTACCTGTACAATTACATATATACACACACATACACACACACTAAGCACAAAGTAAAAGGCAAAAAGCCCACCGAGTCATCTTTGGCAAAGGCACACCCATTTCATAATACTCACATTACTACCAAAAACTAATAATGCACTATTTTTCAGAGCCCTGCAAAGGCTGCATGTGGAAGTGGGTCACTGGAGATGCAGAATTCCAAGAAAGTAGAATTCCTGAAGCAGAAGCAGAGATTTGAACCACAACTTAAGAGTTAGAGGAAAGGAGTTCACGGAGCTGGTTAAGGAAGAGGAGAAGACAGTGGCTTCACAAGCACTCTAGTATTCAGATCTATGAAGAAGAACAAGACCTATATGGCACCTGATAAAATGTACTGCAACAACCAAATACTGTGTAAAGATTCTGAAGACAAAAAACAAATGAAGATGACATTTTTGAGACAACTGGGGAAATATTAATATGGACTGGGAATTAGGCAATACCAAAAATTATTGTTACTTTGGTTAGGTATGATAACAGCATTGTGGTTATATAAGAAAATGTCTGCATTTTTTAAAATGCAAACTGAGTATGTTGGCACAAAATGACATGTTCTCTGGAGTTTGCTTTAAAATGCTACAGTGAAGGAAGAAAAGGGTATGAAAAAGGAAGCAAATATGGCAAAATTTTAATAACTATTATGTCTGGGTGAACACTGTATGGGCGGTGTTTATATTTTGTCTCCATTTGCACATAAATTTGAAAGTTTTCATAATAAAAAAATTTAAGTCAGTAGGGGATCATTATTATCCTCAGCAAATATTTAATGAGTATCTACTAGGATTAAGATTCCTAGGTCCACAAAGACATGTAAGAGGCAGCCCCTATCCCTCAAAAGCATTAACAATCTGCCTAGGGAGACTGGGCACATACAGCTGACCCTTGAATGACAAGGGTTTGAACTACGTGGATCTACTTATACATGGACTTCTTTCAATACAGTACAGTACTATAAATGTAATTTCTCTTCCTTATGATTTTCTTAATACCATTTTTTCTCTAGCTTCTTTTATTGTAAGAATACAGTATATAATACATATTACATACAATATACATGTAATCAGCTGTTTATGTTATCAGTAAGGCTTCCTGTCAACAGCAGGCTATTAGTAGTTAGGTTTTGGGGGAGTCAAAACTTACATATAGGTTTTTGACTGTGCAGGGGTTTGGCACCCCTAACCCCTACACTGCTCAAGGGCCAAATGTACATGTAAAGATAAATGATATGCATTAGACAGCACATACTTAATGCCTCATACACAGTATGTACAACCACAGTTCAGAGGAGATACCAATCGTTGGGCAGCTTCAAAAAACTTCACACTTAGAACAAAGCTATAATAATCAAGACAATGTGGTGAGGCATAAGGATAGACATATAGATCGATGGAATAAAATGGAGAGTCCAAACCAAACCCTTATGTTTACAGACAATTGATACTCAACATGGGTGTCAAGATAATTCAACGGAGTAAGGATAGTCTTTTAACAAATGGTACATAGGACAACAGGGTACCCATTTAGAAACAAATGAAGTTGGACCCCTATCTCACACTATATATATACAAAAATTAACTCAAAATGGATCAAAGACCTAAACATAAGAACTAAAATTATAAAACTCTTAAAAGGAAACATAGAAGTAAATTTTTATGAATCTTGGGTTAGATAATGGTTTCTTAGATATGACACTAAAAGCACAGGTGACAAAGAAAAGATGGATAAATGAGTTCATCAAAAGTAAAAACTTTTAGGGGCATCTGGGTGGCTCAGTCGGTTAAGCATCCAACTTTGGCTTAGGTCACGATCTCCCGGTTTGTGGGTTTGAGCCCCTCGTCGGGCTCTGTGCTGACAGCTCAGTGCCTGGAGCCTGCTTCAGATTCTGTGTCTCCCTCTCCTTCTGCCCCTCCCCTGCTCATGCTTTGTCTCTCTCTATCTCAAAAATAAATAAACATTTAAAAAATAACAAAAATTTTTTAATTTTAATAAATTAATTAAAAACTTTTGTGCTCCAAAAATACCCACCGAGAAAATGAAAAGAAAACCAACAGAATTGGAGAAAATATTTGCAAATCATGTATCTTATAAGAAACTTGGATCCAGAATGTGTAAAGAACTCTTATAACTCAAAAATGAAAACACAAGTAATCCAATTTTTAACTGGCTAAGGAATCTGAACAGACATTTCCCTGAAGAAGATAATACAAATAGCCAATATGCACACAAAAGGATATTTAACATCATGAGTCATTAGGGCAAATCTAAACCACAATGCGATTCCACTTTACACCCACCAGGAAAACTAAAACCAAAACTGATAATAACAAGTGTTGGCAAGGGATATGGAAAAATTGGAACACTCATGCATGATAAGAATGTAAATAGTGTTGCCATTGTGAAAAACGTTGGCAGCTCTTCAGAAAGCTAACTATAGAGGCACCGTATGACCCAACAATTCTACTCCCAGGTATACAAACAAGAGTACTAAGAACATATATTCACACAAAACTTGTACATGAATGTACATAGCAGCATTATTCATAATAGTCAAAAAGTAAAAATAACCCAAATGTCCAACAGTGGACAAATGGATAAATAAAATATGGTATATCTATACAATGTCATAGTATTAAGCAATATAAGGAATGAAGAACTGATACATGCTACAACACGGATGAGCCTTGAAAACATTATGCTAGACACAAAAGGACACACACTGTATGACATTTATATGAAATGCCCAGAATAGGCAAATCCATAGAGACATACAGTAGATTAGGTGTTGACAGGGATTGAAGGAAGGGGGGCATACAGAGTGACTGTTAATGGGTACACGGTTTCTTTTAGGGAATGCTGAAAATGTTCTAAAATTAGAAAATGATGATAGTTCTATAACTCTATGAGTATATTGAAGAACCAATGTATTGGGATTTTATGGTATGTAAATTTGTATTGTAATAAAGCTGCTTTTTTTTTTAATCTACAGTGGAGACCTTTTTAAAAGTAAGACTTGAACTAGGAAAAGAAAGCAAAGTAAGATTTGGACATGTAGACACAAAGGTAGAGAAACTGTTTCAAGTAAAGAAAACAGCATGAATTGAGGGTCAAATGTGGAAATATACATGGCATATTCAAGGAATAAATTAGTACATTGACTAGACCAGTATATCTGTATAGGAAGTAATAATAAATAAAGCTAGAGATATCTATGATGTGTACAGGGCAATACTGGCCAGAAAGATTTGAACTGTAAACGAAACTTATCTAAAAAAATTTTAATATACGCTAAGTGACATTCCTATGTAAATTTGGGAAGTACAGAAGATATGCTTTTCAATTTTATATAGACATAAGATTAAATAAAACTAAACAACTTCCAGGAAGTGCCTCTGGTTTCTATTCTGAGGGTCAGAAACCAAATAGTAAATAAAACATTCAATAAATCTTAACTTTTGATACTAAACTTACCAGATCCTCAGGAGTCGCCCGATGAACTGTTAGATCATTCACAGTATTCTGCAAAAAAAGGACCTTTCTTTAAAAAAAATAAAATAAAAAATATTTCTTGCAAAATATTAGTATATATTATATTTTTTTAAAAATAGGGTTTCAATGTTTATTCACTTTCTTTGGGTAATTTTTTTGTAGGAAAAATTTTCTTTAGAATAGGTTAAAAAATTTAAAATCAGTTTTAGTTTATTTTTGATAAATTCATTTTCCTTTTAAAAAACCTTCTTTTCTTTATTTTTTAACTTTTTTTTTAGGTAATCCCTATGCTCAATGTGAGACTCAAATTCATGACCCTGAGATCAACAGCTGAATAAATGTGCTACTGACTGAGCGAGTCAGGCGCCCATCAAAAATCTCCTTTTCGTAGTGTAAGCCTTCTGTGCCTTTTTTTCTCCTATATGCCAGATGGGCCTCAGTTAAAAGATTATGTACTTAACTAAGCAAGCTAACCTCCAAGAAACCTTTCTCTGAAGAGTTAAGGGATTTGTCTGATCATCTCATTTTAGTAAGATAAAACTGCTATTTTTATCTGAATAAAACTGAAATAAGGGCACCTGGTGGCTCAGTTGATGGAGCTTCTGACTCCTGGTTTCAGCTCAGGTCATGCTCCCAAAGTCACGGGATCGAGCCCTACATAGCCCCACGTCAGGCTCTATGCTAAGCAAGGACTCTGCTTAAGATTCTCTCTTTCTCCCTCTGCCCTCTCCCCTGCTCACACTCTCTCTCTCAAAATAAATAAATAAACAAACAGAAATAAAAGTATTTGTATTTTTACATAGTATATAAAACAAATGTGTTTATTTAAGTTAAAATAAAATGTTAGTTTTATTATTCAAACTTACTGTATTTTTCACATTCTCCAGAAAGTTATGTCACACCTATGACTTTTATTGTTCATTTATGTGTGGTTAGGCATGAGTAGGTACTAGATTTTAATGGCTGAAAACAGATTCAAACTCCTGGGACCAAAACGAATTTCTGTCTAGCCACCAGTATCCTCAAGTTAAATATTAATATGGATTATTGCTGGTTGTCTTGTTAAAAAATAACAGGCTATTTTTAGATGTCTTACAGAAAATAACCAGTACATTTATCAAGCAGGCATACATTCCATTAAAACAATAAAATAGGGTAGTATGTAATTCAAAATGAGTAAATTTAACTAAAATTGTAGTTTTCAAACTGCATTCCAGAATGAGACACCTCTCAAGATTCCTGAAACATAAACTGTGATCATGACAGAGAGGTTAAATTTGTATCCATGCAAACATCTTAAGCATAGTATCTGTCACACATAATAAGGGTAGAGTTTGAGGGCACTGTATAATTTCACAAAATGTGAAAACAGTCACTTATGTAAAAAGGTACTAAACCTACATGGCAGGTCTACCACACTGCACAACTCCAGGAACTCCCATTATTATCAGGGGGCACGTAAACAGTACCCCTTGGAACTGAGCAATGCGTAGCCTACACAACTTTAAGTAGCTGCCCTACAATTTGGTCCTTTCCAAAATGACTTCAGTCATTTTGTTATACAGATTTGGTAAGGTAGAAAATAAAACAAATTAGAGTTCTACTTTTAACAGAAAGAGAGAGAACTGGGTCTGGTGAAATGGCTTATATTAGAAGATGAATATATTTAAAGACTTAACTTTTTTGGCCATAGTTCATATTTAATTCAAGGGTTCTCTATACTAAAATTGCTATTCCCTTCATATTAATTTAGAAAAGTACAAGATAGGGGTGCCTGGGTGGCTCAGCCAGTTGAGTGTCTGATTCCTGGTTTCGGCTCAGGTCACAATCTCAAGGTTCATGGGTTCAAGCCCAGAGTCAGGCTCTGTGCCGACAGCAAGGAACCTACTTGTGGTTCTCTCTCTCCTTCTCACCCTCTGCCCCTCCCCCCATTCATGCTGCATGCTCACTCTCTCTCAAAATAAACTTAAAAAAAAAAAAAGAGCTTAGGGATGCCTGGGTGGCTCAGTCGGTTAAGTGTCCCAACTTCAGCTCAGGTCAAGATGTCACGGTCTGGGAGTTTGAGCCCCTCGTTGGGCTCTGGGCTGACAGCTCAGAGCCTGGAGCTTGTTTCAGATTCTGTGTCTCCTCCCTTTGCTCTCCTCCACTCGCACTCTGTCTGTCTCTCTCTCTCAAAAATAAATAGACATTAAAAAAAAATTTTTTTAAGTACCAAAAATATTCAGACTTCAGCGACACAGGTTAGCTACAGTTGCCTTAAAGCCCGTGAGATTTCAAAGTACAGGAGGGGAGACTTTTAAAAACCTACTCCCCACCCTCTTAAGATTCTCTCTTGAACGGAGGTGGAGGTTAGGATCCTAACATGTATATTCTTAGAAAATCCCCCAAAGGATTCTGCTCTTAAACACACCCAGAAACCCATTCAACCCTATTATATTTAAAGCACTGTCTTGCATGACTAGGGCCATGTCATCACATCTATTCCTGGAGAGCAATCTTACAGGTTTATTATCCTGCCTAGACTTACATCCCATTCTTGCTTCACTGGCGTTTTCTTCTTCTTTACTTTCAGCGCTTTCTTTCCTCCTCCCCGGGGACCATAACGGTTCACTCTGACAAGTGACATCTAGAAGTAATAATCATACCACATTTTTAAAATATAAGAAAAAGTGGTAATTAGGTATCACCAGATGGGGACAAAAACATCTAAGAAAATAAACTTTAAAGCGTCAGAAGAAAAGTTTAAGCATTATGAAAGGAACAGTCTACCAAAAATACTTAGCTCTTTTACTTCACAATTAGAAAGCTGTACTAATAACTACGATAAAACAGGTTTCAAGTTAATAACTGATATATATTTGCTTAACAAAAAACTCCAGGAATACAAATTATGACCTAAAGCACAGAGCTACAACAGTAGTCACAAGCTTTGTCATCAGTTAAACTTTATCATTAGTAAAAAAAATGTCAGTCATCATGCTAACAATCTAAAAGCAAAAGGAAAAAGGCAGAGAGTTGGAATTCTTTATTAAGCATTCTAGCATTCAAAACCACTACCAGATATGTATGTGTTTACCTAAAATAAAGGTGGCTAAAGTTTAGAGAACAAAGAAGTTAAATCATTTCTAGCGTATTTCCACATAATACTAAACGGGGGTGATTACTGATACTAAACTAGCATTTGGAAATTGCCAACACTTGCTTGGCACTCTTAAAATAGCAATGCTAAGGACACTGGACTAAACATTATACAAAATTCGAAAAAGACTCATAGTCTCTGTATACTAGGACTTTACAATATGTAATGTGACTTTTAACAAGCAACACGTATACCTGACTCCCCCATTCCATAACTTCATTACGCAGCTAAATCATTACAGAACTTTCCAGCTGACCCCTTTATTCCAAATTACCCTAGAAGACTGTAGTATTTTCCTTATTTACATTTAAAAAAATTAGTCAACTGTAATAAAAACACCTAAATGCAAATATTTTCATAGGCTTCTCCCTAGTCTCCTTGCATTCTGTCTTATGAATCATATTCACTCTTCAAACATGTTATTTATTTTCAGGTTTTACAATCCAGCAAAAGAGAGAAGCCTGGCTTTTAGAAGTTAGAGAATAACCTTTAGGTTGTATTATAGTAATAGCGCTGATGAATGAGGAGGACAGTGAAGATGGTGATAATGATGGCGTTAGCTGACACGTACTGTGTGCATGCTTTCTACGAGGTACTGTTCCAAGTAAGCTCTTCCTACATAGTACTTTCTTTAATCCTAACAATAATTCCATTAAGTACTTAATATTTACCACTCATTTTACAGCTAAAGGACAAATAGTTAACCAACTGTGAAGGCCACACAGTAAGTGGCAGAACCATTAAATACCATTTTAAAAATGTGGAATAGAATAGAACTAAAAGTCCAGAACAAACCTTTACATTTATAATCAGTGTATTTTCAACAGAGGTGCCAAGAAATCATTCAATAGGGAAAGAACAGTCTTTTCAATAAGTGGTGCTGGAACAAATGGATACCCATACAAAAAAGAATGAATTAAGACCTCTACCTCACAACATAAATACAAATTAACTTAAAATAAATCACCAACTTCAATGTAAGAGCTAAAAGTGCAAAACTCCCAATAGAAAACATAAGCATAAATCTTCGTGAATCTTGGGTTAAGCAACAGTTTCTTAGATATAACACTAAATAAAGAACACTAAAGAAACCGAAGAAAAAAGAAGGTGGATTCCATCAAAATTTAAAACTTTTGTGCTTCAAAAGACACCATCAAGAAACTGAAATGATGGGGCGCCTGGGTGGCTCAGTCAGTTGAGTGTCTGATTTTGACTCAGGTCATGATCTTATGGTTTGTGGGTTTAAGCCCACATCAAGCTTTGCACTGACAGCATGGAGCCTGCTTCTGATTCTCTCTCTCCCTCTCTCTGCCCCTCTCCTGCTCCTGCTCTCTCTCTCTCTTTCAAAAAAAAAGCATTAAAAAAAAAAGAAAGAAAATGAAATGACAACCAATGGAATGGGAGAAAATATTTGCAAATCACATCTGATAAGGAACTTGGATCCAAAATATATTTTAAAAAAAAAAACTTACAACTCAACAATAAAAACACTAATACTCCAATTTTTAAGTGACTAAGGGAAATATTTTCCCAAAAAGATACTACAAATGTCCAATAAGTACATGAAAAAAATGATCATCATTAGTCATTAGGGAAATGCAAATCACAATCACAATGACACACCACCTGACACCCACTAGAATGGTTATAATCAAAAAGATGGAAATAACAAGTAATTGCAAGGATGTGTAGAACTTGGAATACTCATATATTGCTACTGGGAATGTAAAATGGCATGACTATTTTGGAAAAGTTTAGTAGTTTCTGAAAAAGTCAAACACAGTTACCACAATTCTAGTCCCTGGTATATCCCCAGAATTGAAAACTTATGTCAATTAAAAAAAAAAAAAAACTTATAAATAAATGTTCATAGCAGCATTATAATCTTAATAGACAAAAAGTGGAAATATCCCAAATGTCTACCAGCTGGTGAATGGATAAATAAAATATGATATATCCCATACAATGGAATATTACTCAGCAATATAAGGAGTGAAGTACTGATATATGCTACAACATGAATGAACCTTGAGAATATTATGCTAAGAGAAAGGAGCCAGACACCAAAGGCCATACATTGTATGGTTCTATTTATATCCAATGTCCAGGATAAGCCAATCCCTAGAGACATAAAATAGACAAGTCGTTGGCAGGGTATGGAGGGAAGAAGGAATGGAGAACAACTGTTAATGGGTATGGGGTTTCTTTTTGAGGTGATGAAAATGTTCTGGAATGAACAGTGGTAATGGATGCACAACTCCACAAACACATTTAAAAGCCCTGAACTTATACTTTTAAGGGCTAAATTTCATGGTATGGCAGTTATACCTTAATAAAGCTACTATAAAAAAGACATGAAAATTTTTAAGTCAAAAAGAGTTTCTTTTTTTAATATTTATTATTTATTTTTGAGAAAGAGACAAAGGCAGAGAGTGAGCAGGGGACAGGGGAGGGGGGAGGGGACGGGGGGAGAGAGAGAGAGAGAGAGAGAGAGAGAGAGAGAATCTGAAGCAGGCTTCAGGCTCTAAGCTGTGAGCACACAGCCCAAAGCAAAGCTAGAACTCACAAACCGCGAGATCATGACCCGAGCCGAAGTCAGATGCTTAATGGACTGAGCCACCCAGGCGCC
>CM053573.1:56073951-56114446 GCA_028646485.1 Cryptoprocta ferox
GATGAATTATACATCCATTAAAATTATATTAGGAAAAATGTTCAATGGCACAATATACATAAAATTTAGTGTAAAAAGTGCAACACAGAACTGCTTGTATAGTATATTTTTAATGATGTTAATATACATACCTTATTTTTTAACTCAAACTATTTTATTTAAAAACAAGAATGATCATATATTTATATTCTGAAATGCTGCATTGTTTCATTCAGTTTTTTCAACATCTGAAAAAGCTATGTCATGTGTGTCACAATTTATTGATCAGTTATTATAAGAATTTTTTTATTTATTTAAATTCAAGTTAGTTAAATATAGTGTAGTACTGGTTTCAGGAGTAACCCATTGATTCATAATATACATATAACACCCAGTGCCTACCCCAACAAGTGTCCTCCTTAATGCCCATCACCCATTTAGCCCATTCCCTGACCCACCTCCCCTCCAGCAGCCCTGTTTGTTCTCTGTATTCAAGAGTTTCTTAGGGGCACCTGGGTGGCTCAGTTGGTTAAGCGGCCGACTTCGGCTCAAGTCATGATCTCACGGTTCGTGAGTTCAAGCCCCGCGTCGGGCTCTGTGCTGACAGCTCAGAGCCTGGAGCCTGCTTCAGATTCTGGGTCTCGCTCTCTCTCTCGGCCCTTCCCCTGCTCACACTCTGTCTCTCTCTCTCAAAAATAAATAAACATCAAAAAAATGTTTTTTTATTTAAAGAAAGAGTCTCTTATGGTTTGCCTCCCTCTCTGTTTTTATCTTATTTTGCCTTCCCTTCCCCATGTTCATCTGTTGTGTTTCTTAAATTCCACATAGGAGTGAAGTCATATGGTACTTGTCTTTCTCTGATTGACTTATTTCGCCTATCATCTATTATAATACACTCTAGTTCGATCCACGTTGTTGCAAATGGCAAGATTTCATTCTTTTTCATCACCAAGTAATATTCCATTGCATATAATATAGTATAATGGGACATACATACATTAATTCTTGATTAATATATCTTATTAATAAGCACTTATTTATGCTAAGCACTTCACATTTAATCCCACAACCCTATGAGGCACATATTTTCTTGAGACACAATACAGCACAGTGGTTAAGAGTACAGTCTGAAACCAGACTGTCTGGGTTCACATCCCAACTTTGCCAGTCACTGTAAAATGAAACTAATTAAATATATAAGGTGCTTAGATCCCCTGCCTAGCACATGCTAAGTTCTATTTAGGATTAATGACAATGATGTCAGTGGCAACTATTAACCATTTCCCAAATGAGAAAAATGGGGCGTAGAGAGATTACATATATTATATTGCCCAAAGTCATAAATAATGGGCAGCTGGGAGGTGACATTCAACACCAGGCCCAAATGTAATGCACCTCCTAGAAAATGGTACCAACACTGAGTTATCTATGGTTGGTTCTATATTTTCCAAATTCTCTACAATGAACACAGGTTACTCTTAAAATAATTCATTTCAAGTTATATTATTTAAAATCCTATACTTATTAAGGGGCTGAAATTCTATGAGCCTCAATTGTGAAAAACCGAGCATGAATCTGAAGTATGCAAAAACTTATGAGCAATCAAAAGGCCCGGGTACTTGTTTGTTTCATTCGTGAGGGCCTCAACATTACAATATCAGAAATTTAGAAAAAGCAGTATTTTTTAAATCATAGCTATTTATACACTAATGGTGACTTCTGATGATAAATATAATGTGTCCAAACAGAACTTTTCTTAAGCAAAGAGATAAGTAAATTAATATAAACAATTGATCAAATGTCTGAGTATTATTTGTGGAAATGTCAACAGTTACCAATTTTAGCATAAGAAAATGTTATGTCCAAAAAAACCCCATATTCACTGACAAAAACAGTGGTGAAATGAAGGTATATGCTATGGTCTGAATGTGTCCCCCCCGAAATTCATATTAAATCCTAATCCCCAAAAGTGATGGAATTAGGAGGTGGAGCCTTTGGGAAGTGGGGTCTTTGGGAGACAGAGCCCTCATAAATGGGGCTAGTGCTGTCTGTCATAAAATAGGCCCCAGAGAGATCTCTAACCCCTGTCACCATGTGAGGACACAACAAAGTGTGCTATGAACCAGGAAGAGGGCCCTTACCAGAACATGACCATGCTGGAGCCTTGATACTGGACTTCACAGCCTCCAGAACTATGAGAAAAAAAAATTCTCATTTATAAGCCTACCTAGTCTCTGGTATTTTGTTATGGAAATCTGAATGAACTGAGACTGTATACAACTGTTATCTTTTTTTTTTTTTTTTTCACTTCAATTTAGCCTAGCAAAGCTGGCTGTGGTTACTCTAAGATGACCCACAATGAATCATGCCATTGTATAATCCTTACCCTTGAGTTTGGGTAGGATCCATGACTTATTTGGGGTTTTTTTCCCCCCTGTGATTCGTTTTTATCCAATAAAACAAGACAAATGTGAGATGTCCTTCCTGTGATTACACTATGTTATATAAGTCTCTGTCTTAGGAGAGTAGAGCAAGGGAGTCTCTCCTGCTGGCCTTGAAGAAGCCAATTGTCACTGTGACTGTCTGTAAAAAGGGCCATATGGGGGCGTGGGGCACCTGGATGGCTCAGTTGGTTGAGTATCTGACTCTTGATCGCAGCTCAGATCTTAACCTCAAGGTCATGAGTTCAAGTCCCACCTTGGGCTCCACACTGGGCGTGGAGCCCACTTAAAAGGGGGGGGGGGACCATATGGCAAGGAACTCAGACAACTGGGAGCAGCCCCCAGCAGAAAGGCAGTACGAAGACACTCCCCCTCCCACCGGCCAGCCCCCCACTCCCATCCCCAGGCATACAGACACAGGTAAATGAATTCTGCCAGCAACCTAAGTGAGGGGAGCCTCAAGGAGGATTCTTCCCAAGCTGGGTTCCGGATGCAAATGCAGACTACCAACACCTTAATCAAAACTTTGTGAGACCTAAGCAGAGTACCCTGTCCAAACTCCTGCCTCACAGAAACTGTGAGATAATAAATGAGTATTGTTTTAAGTCACTAAGTTTGTGGTAATTTGTTATACAGCACAGGAGACTAATGTATTGGCCAACTCTAAATTCAACCTGTGTGTGTGCTAAGATCACAAAGGTAAAACTAAGGTATCCCACCTATGGACTTCCCTCCACCAACAGACTTCAGGAAGGAGAGGCATATTTTGGCACTTTTATTTACTAACCCCCAGTTACACATCAAACTTTTTTAACATGGGAACCACCTTTGCACTGAAAAGTGTTCTCTTGAACATCACCAATAAGGATGACCATATTTTTCTTAACCCAGAATCAGACTTTATGGTCTGACAGAGACATTTTTGTGCTCCTCAAAGAAATCAGATTTCATATGGAAGCTATAGTTTACATGCTGAAATTTGAGACTGTAGAGGTATTCAGATGGTTTATAGTATTAAGGAGTACAAAATCTGCACAGCCCAGATAATCTAGGCCTGTTCGGAGAAATATATAAAATATCAATAGCTTCCTAACCAATAAAATTATTGGTGTCTTACCTTTTAAGCCCTTTCCAACCCTATAAATTCCCACTCCTGGAAGCCCTCCCCAGATACCATATAATCTAGAAGCTTCACCAAGTTCTATCCCAATCCTCTTGTCTTTCCTTTGGACAGCCACCCTCTCTCTTCATCCAATAATTATTTTTGAATGACATTGACGATAAAATAGTAAACAGGTCTAACAGGATGCCAATCCTCATGGAACCTGCTTTCTAGATTACCAACAAGCAGTTCACATCTTCCCTCAGTGGTCTCACCCACACCCTTGAGCAAAGCTACAAATGCAGTGGGCAAACATGCACACTGTGAAAATGGGCACCTTTCCTCAACACACCTCATTTCCAACTGCTTTCGGTGCACATCTTCCAAATATCTCACATATAGTGTAGTCAAAATACCGCTTATCATCCATGCTCCTTCCTCCTCGCCAACCTCTAGTTCTTGATATATAATTGGCGTGCTCAGTTAATGTCTGAACTTACAGAATTAGCATCCTTCTAGTTGCTCCAGTTTAAAACCTTGGCACCATCTTCCGTTCCTTCTGGTCTCACAGCCAATCAGATACCAGAATCTATTCATTCTTTCCCTGAAATATGTCTCTCCTCTCTGACCCTCTTCATTTCTCCCACCGTTTTTGTCCAAGCTCTCATTTCTCCTAACTGAACTTCCTTTCACCCATTTGCTCATTTTATTATCCCTTAGTTCAACAAATATTTTGAAAGCACCTGCCAAGAGCCAGGCACGAGATACAGTAAGAAAGTACAATAGGCTGCACCCTCAGAGTTTAGATTGTCAGGGGACCACAATTAAATGAGTAATTACAATAAACGGGTAACACAGAAAGTAAATTCAGTGTCATGGAAATACCTTACTCTACAAAGTAAGAAAAGGCCGCTACATTTCTCTAATTGCCTCCAAAATGTTTAAGCTGAGAGCTAACATATGAATAAAGCTGGAAGTGAGGGAAAAATGTTTCCGGAGGCAGAAAAGGCATTTGCAAAGGGTTTGAGAAGTTCAGTTTGCCTAACAGATTTGAGAAGGTGAGAGGCTAAAAGAGGATTAAACGAAGGGCGAAGGCCAGATCATGGCTTTCTTAGCTACAGTAATTTGAACACTTTTCCTAAAGAACCTATAGGAAGCCACTGGAGGATTTTAGGTAAAATGAACTATGATGAGATTTGACTAGTGGAAAACTGATGAAAGGGAAACAGGACCTCTTTCCAAACACTGTCCTTTCAATTAATCCTTTACCCAGATATAAGAATACAGTATAGGTCTCAGCCCTTTACTTTCTTCCCCGAAAGATCTTAATGGCTCCCTCCCGCAGAAAGGAATCCAACTCAGCTAGACACTCGGACCCTCTCCCCGCCTTGTGCCCCGGCTGACCTTCCTTTCCAGTCTTTTCTCCTCACATCTCCCACATATACAGTTCTCGTCTTTACAAGTAGTTTCACCCATTCTTTACGCTCCGCGTGGAAGACCCTTTAGACTTTCACTCCCTTCTCTCCACGCAGTTAACTCCGCTCATTCAAGCGGCCCCTCCTGATATACTCTTTCCTGGCCATCAGTCAACTTAAATGACCCCCCCCACCCCCAGTCCCCAAGTACCCTGGGTAGTCTGTCTCCTACTACACTGTAAACTCCTTAAAAGCTACAACAGGGTAGCCGCAGCTCCCAGCTCTGCGCACAAGTGCCCGACGGTGGTGCGCACACTCAGGGTACGCCTCCGGGGAGCGCGCTAGACAGCAACACACCCAGACACGCATCCTGACGCTCACACACAGTCCCAAAACACGGAGTGCGCTTTCGGTAGTAAGGATCCTCCCCCCAGGCGCCCGGAGCTCCAGGAACAGAAGGGAGACGCCACCACCGTTCTCCCCCTACCCTGGAGCCCGGTCCCTAAGGCTCGGTGGGGATGCACAGGCCTCCGCCGCGTCATCGCAACCTGCCTTGCCGTTTCCTGACGGCCGCCTCCACCGCCACTAAAACTTCAGGTTCCAGAACCGCCGGGCCCGCCACAGGTTAACGCAGCTCGCCACTTCCGGAATGTTGCCTAGGCTACCCCGAGCGCCGCCCCCACTCCCCGGCGTACATCCGGTGAGGCCAGTGCGCAGGCGCCTTCCATAGTCTGGCAGAGTGCGGCGTGTGGAGTAGTGTTCTGTCCAAGATTCTGGGCGAAGCTTTGGAGGGTAGGCATATAGCTTTAGCCAGTTTCTCGTGAATTCGCTAAGAGAAAGTTGTCGCTCTCCACACAAAGCTTCACATATAATATTGACTTGCTTTCACCTGTATTTTTTTTTCCCAAAAAATATTTATTACCGCCTGCCAGTGTGCCATAGACTATGCTAGGTCCTGCGGCGTCTAAGAACAGGCAAGATCCCTTCAGGAAGCTTACTGCACAGTAGTAGACAGCTATCAACAGACACAAATGTAAAATTAGGACTGTGACAAGTGCTAGAAGATACTAGCTAGGTACTACATTTATAGGAATATTTGTAGGAATTAGTCAGGAAAGCTGAAAAGCAAAGGAATCAACTACCAGGGAAGAATAAAACATTCCTGCAGAGCGAGCCACATACGCAAAGCCGTGTGGCAAAGGCAAAAAAACTGGAACAAGTTCAGTATATCTGAAGATCTGAGAGCAGTGGGAGCTTTGTGTAAGAGAAGCTGACTTAGGCTAGCTCCAGGACAGAAGAGCTGTGTAGGCTATGTTAAGGACTTTACAAAGCATTTTATCTGAAAATAGGATTAATATGCTCCTTTAGTCCGTGGTTTTCTACTGTTAAGACCCATCCATACAGGGATCAGCAAATACATTTTCAACAACTTCTAGATGCAAAGAACTGCCTTTTAACAGTTTCTGATTGGGGAAATTTGATGTACATATATTGACGAGTCAATCAATATAGTAACTCCCTGTGTACATCCTCAACTCCCTGCCCCTCTCTGAATTACAGTAAATCTGGGCAAAACCACAATTCTGGCCATTGCAAAACTCCTCACAAAGTGCCTGCATCTTTGCAGCTGAAACTTTAAGGAGAAAAACACCCAACATTCTGATTTTAATTCATGGTTACTAATTTTAAGTGTGCCCTTAAAGATGCCTGAGGACTATATTAAAGTTCCCAAACCAGTGATTTCTCCTATCTTCCTATATGACAACTTTATACCTTCTGTCATGTCCCACATACCTTCCTCTATCCTCAGTCTCAGCCAGTGACCTTGCTTCCTACTTTATTGATAACACTGAAGCAATCTGAAGAGAATTTCCATAAGCTCTAATTGCTAATTCAATCTATCACATCTTTACCCAGAAACCTGCCTAAAGCTCAACAAAACCTAAACACAAGAAAGATGAAGAAGATTACATCGCTGCACATAAATAATTAAATTTCTCAGAGCCAGTAATAATAATTTTTAAAAATGTTTTAAGCAGTCAGAGAGAAGCATTATAGAGAAACAAAAATAAGGATAACATTTTATTTCTCATTAGAACTTTGTAAGCAAGAAGACAGTATAGAACATTTTAAGGTATTGAAAGAAAAGACCTGTCAACCTAGAATTCTACATCTGTCAAAAATATTTTTGGGGGCGCCTGGGTGGCTCAGTCGGTTAAGTGTCCGGCTTCGGCTCAGGTCATGATCTCACGGTTCGTGGGTTCGAGCCCCGCGTCGGGCTCTGTGCTGACCACTCACAGCCTGGAGCCTGCTTCAGATTCTGTGTCTCCCTCTCTCTGACCCTCCCCTGCTCACGCTGTCTCTCTCTGTCTTTCAAAAATAAATAAAAAACATTAAAAAAAATTTTTTTTAATGAGAATGCTTCCACACATAACTGCTTCCACACAGAACTGATAGAATTTATCACCAGAAGATCCTCACTATGAGAAATGTTAAAGTAAATACTTCAAGCAGAAGAAAAATAATACCAGATAGAAATCTGAATCTACATAATGAAAAGCACTAGAAATAACTTTAGGGGTAAACATATACAATTATTTTTCTTATTATTTTAATCTCTTTAAAAGTAATTAACTACTTAAATAAATATAATAAAAATGTATTGTGAGGTTTATAATAGATGTAAAAGTAAAATGCACAGCAACAATTGCATAAAAGCCAGAGTAGACCAGTGGAAGTCTATTATTATAAAGTTCTTATGTTATTCCTGACATATATAATATTACTTGCAGGTAGACTGTAATAAGTTAAAGATGTATATCATAAACTCTAAAGCAATCACTAAAACAATAAAAGAGATATTTATAAAAAGAGACATTACAAAAGAGATACTAAAAATTATTTGATTAATCTAGAAGTAAGTAGAAAAAGCACAAAAAAAGGAAACAAAGCACAGGCGAGAGAAATAGAAAACAAATATCAAGGTGATAGATTCATATCAATTATTATATTAAATATAATATATTTAATATAATATAGAGGTGCCTGGGTGGCCCAGTCAGTTAAGCATCCGACTCTTCATTTCAGCTCAGGTCATGATTTCATGGTTCTGTGGGTTCAAGCCCTGCTGAGTCAGGTTCTACGCCAACATTGTGGGCCCTGCTTGGGTTGCTCTCTCTCTCCGTTCTCTCTGCCCCTCCCCCACTCACGCTGTCTCTCTCTCTCTCTCAAAATAAATAAATAAGTAAACTTTAAAAATAAATAAATAATGTGAATGGTCTAAAGACCACTATTTAAAGGCAGAGATTGGATTTTTTTAATTGATGCCTATTAGAAGAAACATACATTAAATATAAAAACTGAAGTTTAAAATTTTTTTTTAATATTTTTATTTATTTTTGAGAGAGATAGAGACAACTGAGCAGGGGAGGGTGAGAGAGAGAGGGAGACACGGGATTGGAAGATAGGCTCCAGGCTCTGAGCTAGCTGTCAGCACAGAGCCTGACGCAGGGCTCGAACCCACAAATCATGAGATCATGACCTGAGCCGAAGTCAGATGCTTAACTGACTGAGCCACCCAGGCACCCCTAAAAAACTGAAGTTTAAAGCACAAAGATGGAAAAAGATATATCATGCTAACACTAGTTAATTGAAAGTTGGAATGGCTTTATCAATATTAGATGCACTAGTTTGCAGAGCAAAGAATATTACCAGGGATAAAAAAGATGATTTCAGGGGTGCCTGGATGGCTCAGTTGGTTAGGCGGCCAACTTCGGCTCAGGTCATGATCTCTCAGCCTGTAAGTTTGAGCCCTGCATTGGGCTCTATGCTGACACCTCAGAGCCTGGAGCCTGCCTCAGATTCTGTCTCCCTCTCTCTCTGCCCCTCCCCACCCCCCTCTCTCTCTCTCCCAAAAATAAATAAACATTAAAAAAAAAAATTTAAAGATGGTTTCACAGGGGCAAAGAGGACATTCAATCAAAAATATATAAAAATCCTAAACATTTATTCACTTAATAAGAAAGCTTCAAAATAAATGCAGCAAAACTGATGGAACTACAATGTAAAATAAAATATTCATAATTACAGTCCGAAATTTCAATGCCCTGGGGTGCCTTAGTGGCTTGGTGGGTTTGGCGTCTGACTTCAGCTTAGATCATGGTCTCATGGTTCTTGGGCTCAAGTCCCACATGGGGCTTTGCATGCTGACAATGTGGAGTCTTCTGATTCTATGTCTCCCTCTCTCTCTCTCTGCCCATCCCTCACTCATGCTTGCTCTCTCTCTCTCTCTCAAAAATAAACATTAAAAAAAACTTTTTTAAAAGAGTTTAATGCCCTTCACTTAATAATTTATAATACAAGTAGGCAGAAAACCAGCAAGGTTACAATAGGCTTTACAACACTATCAGTCACTTTGACCTGATTGATATTTATAGAACACTACTCCAACACCAGAAGAATACACATTCTGTTCATGTATATACAGAAATTTTAGCATGATGGACAATAATTTGGACCATAAAACAAATTTCAATAAATTCAAAAATATTCAACTCATACCAGGAATGTTCTCTGACTATAATTTAATTAAATTAGAAGTCAGTAACATAATGATTCTTGTCAAATTCTTCAAAATTTGGGGAAAAATAATATACTTCTTAAAAAACCATTAGTCAAACAAGAAATCAAAACATAATTTAGTTTGAACTAAATGAAAAAGAAAATGCAGCATATCAAAATTTGTGAAATGTAACTCAAATAGTACTTCAGAAGAAACCTATATTAGAAAAGATCTCAGATCAATGACCTCAGCTTTTACCTTCAGAAATTAGATAAATAAATTAAATCCAACTAAGAAAAAGAAACAAAATAACAAATATTAAAACTGAATCAATAAAATAGAAAGGCAAAAAATAATAAAACTAATGACACTGACAGTTGAATCTTTGAAAAAATTATTAAATAGCTAAACCTCTAAACAAATTGATCATGAAAATTACTTATAAATTACCAATATCAGAAATGAGAAAGGTGAAATATTCTACAGAGTAAAAGAATGTATTTTGAACAACTGCATGGTAATACATTTGATAACATAGATAAAATGAACCACTTTTCTGAAAGACATAAGTTACCAAAGCTTTCTCAAGAAAAAAATGGTAACCTGAATAGCTCTGTATCTATTAAAGAAATCTAAATTTCAGTTACAAAAATACCTTCCTACAGGCTCAGATGGTTTTAGTGATGAATTCTATCAAATATTTGGGGAAAAAATATCACCAATTCTAAACTATCTCAAAAAAAATGGAAAAGGAGGGAACACTCCCCAACTCACTGGGCCATAATTACCCTGATACCTAAACAAGACCATTACAATAAGAAAGAAAGAAAGAAAGAAAGAAAGAAAGAAAGAAAGAAAGAAAGAAAGAAAGAAGGAAAACAAAAACAAAACAAAAACTACACACCAATATCTCTTATGAATATAGATGTAAAAATTCTTAGAAAAATTTTAACAAAACTCTTCTAACAAAATAATTACGCTGAGCGAAAGAAGCCAAACTAAAAAAGAGTATATACTATGTGGATCCATTCATGTAAGACTCTAGAAAATGAAAACTAATATAGTGACAGAAAACAGACCAGTTGTCACTTGGGAATAGAAAAGAAGCAAGGGAGGAAGCAGGAGAGAGATATAAAGGAGGAAGGAAACTTTAGAGGGTAGTGGGTATATAGATAATGGTTTCACGGATATCTATATATATATAGCACTGGTGATATGTGTGCTTTAAATATGAGAAGTTCGTTATCAGTTATACTTAAGAAAGCTGTTTGTATAGCTTTCTCTGGGTGGTCCAAATGTGAGCCAAATGTGTTCCCCAAACTATAAGATATCCTGCTTCTACTTAGCCTACCTCCAGCTTCCCCATTCCAACTTCTAGTCAGTGTTTCTGAAGTCTTCCCTTTATTTCACTATAAACCTTTTCCACTCCCGTCCTGTCTTTGAGTTTCTACTCAAATTGAAGTTTCACTCAAATGCAAGTGATTGTGGCTGAAATCCTCCCTATATTAAGTTCTGAATAAATAGTCTGTTTATTCTCATGTCAGTTGACTTTGTTTCCACAACTGCTTATATTTTTTAATGACATCAATTTTTTTAATATTAGCAAGATTTGTAATAATACCTCATAAAATCCCTTTCAGTGAGGTTCAAGAGTATTTTTTGTCCAATGTCTCTTCCAATGGATGTAATTTCCAGGTAATGGCCATAAAGAGCCTATTTTAGAAGTGTTGTGAGAAGCTGGGCTTAAGTTGTTCATGATACGACTGGGTATAGTACATGACTCCCTTGCAATATTTTGCCACATATCCATTCAGCAGAGAAGAGTCTAATATCAGGCATATAATTTCTAAATGTATGGGCCTTCCTGTTAACCGTTCAAAGGGATATAACCAGTGTGTCTCTGAGGGAATGGATCATATGGCCATATGGGCTAGTGGGCGTACCTGTAGCTAAGGAAACTCAAGGATTTCTGAAAATGTTGCTAATTTTAATTAAAGGACATCATTAGTTCTTTGGATTTTTTTTTCCAGAAGTTTGTAGGTGGTAAGCACAGCACAGTTTTTGAGAAGGGGTAATGCCTCACAAAGTTCTTTTAAAACTTTATAAACTGTGTCTTGGTCATTTAATATAAAAATTGATATGCCCCAGGTTGGAAACAAAATCGAGCAGCTTTTCAGAGACTGAAAAAAATTTCACAAAAGATTTTCCGCAGGAAAATGTTCTAACCCACCCTAAAAATAAACAAATCCTGTAGAGAGTGATTGCTGGATAAAATCCATCTGAAGATATTCAAAGGATCCTTGAGTCTTTGGTTCCTGCCATGCCTCATCTTTACAATTTTTCTAGGATATGCTGTTCACAAGTAACACATAACCCACAAATAATCTCCACTGTCTTTTTAAAGTTTCCTCCCAATGTTGGTTTGAAATAGTAAGCAATTTGTCTTTACCCTGATGAGTAGCTTCATGGAGAAATTCAGCTAATATCTATTTGAAATCTTCTGGTGCCACCAAATGGCCATCTTGAGCATGCTGAGGATTATCTTAGTGAAGGATATGATGCATTTTTCCATTCCTCCGTTTCCAAATCAGAGGCTATTTGATGATAGCCTGTTTGACTCAATCCAGAGATTTATCCTTTGGGAATTTAGTTAGTATTATAAACTTGGTTAAGACAGCTTGTTGGCTTCTTGGCAAAATGATTTGCTAGAGCATGTCCTTTAACTTCCATATTATCCTGTTAGCATGGGCCTCCATCTTTACAATAGCTATATCACTAGGAAGTAGAAATGCATCTAAAAATTTATTAGCTTGTTGTCCACTTTTGGTGATGGTTCCCCAGATGTGAGGAAACCTTGTTTCTAAAAGCATCATGAACTACTCCAGAAGCATACCTGCTATCTGCGTACGTGTTTACTCCCTTGTCTTTGGCTGGTCGACAAGTTCTAAGTGTTATAAATTCTATCATATGGACTAACTTGATCTCAGATAAAGGACTGTCCTATCAAGGACAGTTTAGATTAGTGACAGCATTAGAAATTAGTTTCAATTTTGAAGTATGACCCATGAACAAATATTAGGTCAAGATTCTCAATGTGAGTCTCCAACAAAGCTAAGCAAAGTACAAAAAATCCCATCACTGAAGTAATATAGTTATGGGGTTCCTCTTCTTCAGAGCAGAAGAGTGGTAGGATTCAGTGTGTTGCAGCAGTAGTAATGTAAGGGGGAGAGGGTCAACAGAAATTCGTAGGAGGTTAATTAACTCACTGAAAGTTGTTGTGTGTTTTCAGTCAGTCATAAAGTCGATACTGCATGAGCAGCCATTAAGTCAAACAGGGAACATAGAACTAATTTCCCAGAAGCATCGACAAGTTTTGCCGCAGCAGTATTACACTGGCACAAAGGGTATCAGCCTTTGTGACTGGGGTGAGGGTGAGGCTACAGTAAGTGATGGGTTTTTTGATGGTTTCCATGAAGTTGAATTAAAACTCCAAGGCTTTAAGCCCCAGAACACTCATGTATAAATAGGCAAAAGGGTTTCTTTTGTTGTTAGGGAATGTCTAGGGAAGCAGACTGTCAAAGAGCCTTCTTCAGGTTAAAGAAGGCTTGTGTAAAACCTGGAATCCCAGAAGAGAGTGGATCTTATTGAAGACTTAGCCATTTCATAAAGAGGTGTCACAGTCTCAGAAAAGAATTGCACCCATTGTCTGAAATATCCATTGAGACCTAGCTGTCATCTCAGCTGTAGTTTTGTGAAGGGTCCAGGATAGTCATGGATCATCTTTACCCTGTCATGAGAGAATGTTTGTTCCTCCTTAAGATAATTCCTACCCTAAATAATATACTATGTTTTCACAAAATTGTAATTTATCTTTTTTGAGACCTTATATGCCTTTTTTCTTTTAAGACTGAGAGCTATAAACTTCTCTGAACAAAGCAGGAAAACATCTATATATCAGAAATAAACCACAAAGGAAATTTGTATCTTTGCATTCTTGATTAAGGACCTAAGAAAATAGGAGGGGGCTTTCATTGTCCTCTCAGATGAAGGCAAAAAGATATTGACTGTCCGGTGTAGGAATACACCCTGAAAAGGCACAGCTATGAGCAGTGAGGGAGGTGGTTTGGGGAAACATTGATGACAAGATGATTTGGGGGTTAGGTACTAATGCGCAAGGAGAGATAGCAAGTGTATCGATGTCCTGAGATCTTGAATAAATCAATATATTTGTCCATATGGTTTCTTTACCGGCAGGACAGAAATGTTACAAGGGTCAGTGCACATTATAAAAGGGCTCTCAATATAAGGCCCTCAACCAAAAATTGGAGGTTTTCCTTACTCAGGTTTCTACCCTTGGTGATGTTTGGGTAACAGTTTGGCAGTATCTATCTGAACTTTAACAGATTCCGCTCCAAGTATTTTTCCTATGTCAATGGGAATATTAGCCCATAGAATGTCAAGTACAATCTCAAGATCTATATCTGGTGTATACATTAAGTATAGTAGAGAAGGAAAGATTTATATACAACAGACACAAGTTGATCAGGAGTTGACAAGTCCTCTGAAACCTCAAGAAATAGTCCCTCTGATGTGTTTTTAATATTACAGTTCTCTTTGCAAAGTATATCTCTCACTAATAAATGTGTAGATGCGGTACCACAGAGCAAGAAGAGATGTTTTTCAATCAAGGACCCAAGAGTTATAGTTAAGGGCTGGGAGATACAGACAAATCTGTGAGTTATCTGAAGTACTTACACTTGTGTTCTATATTTATTCCAAGGAAGAAGTTAAGTGAAGATGGCAGGATTTGATGCAGAAAGATTAGTGCTGTTGGAAGGTATTTTCTATTTATCCTGAAATCTCCTGTAATTTCATCTTTTTGTTTGCACGATTGAAAAATTATGCAATCAACTTTTATTAAAAATGTTTCAGGTATGGCTTTTAGGAGACTTTGACTTATTTTCTGGCCCTTTTTCTGACCCTAAGGCTTTTTGTAGAGAGAGGAATCCTGTAGGTCCCTCTCCAGGTTGGTCCAATCAGCTTTTGTTATCCAGGATTTAGTATCTGAAGTTCCGATCAACATGCATACAAGTTGATATAGATCAGCCAACTCTGGGTTATGTGCACCCAAAGAATTACAGATTCTATTATGAATCTTTGCTAGTTTTGCTTGGGATTAGGAAAATCTTTCTTTTTTAAAAAAAATTTTTAATGTTTATTTATTTTTGAGAGAGACACAGAGCATGAGTGGGGGATGGTCAGAGAGAGAGGGAGACACAGAATCAGAAGACAGGCTTCAGGCTGGGAGCTGTCAGCACAGAGCCCGATGCGGGGCTTGAACCCACGAACTGTGAGATCATGACCTGAGCTGAAGTCGGCTGCTCGACCAACTGAGCCACCCAGGTGTCCAGGAAAATCTTTCTTAATTCATCTCGGGTCTAAGGTTTAAATTTTACAGTCACCTGCATATCTGGCTTATGGGAGGGATAGACCATTGGAGGCAACTAGCATTTGGAGATTTTAGAGAGTTCTTAGGAAAAGATAGGAGGTCTGGACAAGGGGAAGAGGAAGGAGAAGTTGCAGAAGGAGGGATATTAGAGGGATGGCGGGAGCTGACCACTGGAAGGCAACTGGAGGACTAGGAGGGGGAGGACTTACTATAGAAATGAATCTAGAGTATTGTTTTACATTTGCCAAATTTTTCATTAGCTTTGACCAAAGAATATTTTAGTGAAGCAATTTTTGAACACAAAATTTCATTTGAAAGCCTCTGCAAACCATTGGATCCGAGAAAACTTTATTCTTTTTCTTTTTTAAGGCACCTGTCAAATGATTTTGTACAAGTCCAGTGTCCCACAGAGTGGCAACTGAAGACCCAGATCATCCTTAGTGAAGTTATGCCATTTGAAATATAGGTGTAAGAATTAGAACTGTAGAAGGGCCTGGGTGTATCAGTTTGGTAAGCATCCAACTCTTGGTTTCAGCTCAGTCATGATCTCGTGGCTTCATGGGTTCGAGCCCCACATTGGACTCTATGCTGGCAGCACTGAGCCTGTTTCGGACCCTCTCTCTCTCTCTGGCCCTCCCCTACTTGTGCTATCTCTGTCTCTCTCAAAATAAATAAATAAACTTAAAAAAAAAAAGAATTAGAACTGTAGTGAGTGGACACTCCTTAGGAACTTCTCCAAAAGGAAGAGAGAAATTAGACTTAGCTAGCCTGTAAAAGCTGGCAGCTGAAAATGATGCTTGTGCACTGGCAGTCTTGAGACCCCAACTTGAAGGTAGCTGCCTCCAAATGTAGACCCAACAACCTACACCTGCAGGCAGGTGGAAAAACAGAGAGAATGCTCTCTGTGGATCAAAGCCAAACCCTAAGGACAAAACAAGTGAAACAAAGGATAGCCTAGTTTTATACGCTATCTAAAGCAAAGTGTGTCCAAAAGTATGCTGGTCCAGTGTTCTACTCTGTGACAAACAATACTTTCAGACAACATAGTACAAAACAGAAGGAGAAGAGAGAGTAAAAAGGGATGGAAAGGAACAGCCTGACTCCACCAAAGGTGCCAAACATATGGGAGCCAATAACAAAACCCACATATCACACTGAGACTGGATAGCCAAAGAACTCAAAAGCAAAGAAAGGGGAGCTCAGACACAAAGCTCACTATGTACCATGTCAACACATACTCAACACTGCAAGCAGTAAGGCACAGGGGACTTGGTTTGTATCCCACCTGGTTAATGTATAGAGTCCATGATGACAGGCAGTGCAGACAACATCTCACTGGAATCTTCAGGAAAACTATGGAAATAAACAAAGACCACTCAAATGATAACAGAGGTTATTTATTCAGAGCTTGCTGTAGCAAGCCACTATCATTTGTGTTTAACCAAGACTCAAAGGCCAGCAGGGGACTGGGAAAGCTTTATAATGAAAAAAAGGGAAGGTTTCAGAAATACTCTGATTGGATCTCAGTGGCACAGAGAAGCTGCAAGCAGGCTAACTAGAAGTGGGCCATTTTATGGTTTGTAGAGCATATTTAACTTCCTCCAATTGATCCTGAGTTGGAAGCAGAGGCAAAAATTGGGGAAGTTGGCAGTCACAGACCGAGTCCTGATTGTTCTGGGCCATTTGCTACAGAGATTGTGGTTTGTCTTCTGGGACAGTTGCTGCAGAGGTTGGGGTCAGACGTCTATTTTCATATATGGTCTGGTCATCATCTGTTTGTATATTCAGCCTCTCACAGTGGACGCTTGGGATTGTAGATATTTTACAAGCCTGGCTGATGGACCATATTTAACTTTTTAGCTGTTGAACTAGGAGCCATACAATAACAATATTTGGTCATACAACCTTTTAAACGTTCTACTACAATTTCAAATACATTCTTCTCCCCACCCCAGCCCCTTATCCTTACAGCAACCTTGTGATCCTGGGAGGTTAACTACCTAAGGTCATTCCGTGGAATGATGATTAGATCATAGTATAGAGTGATTTGTAATATATAATTCAAATTAGTGTATATATATCATCTTTAATGGCTTTAAAGTAAATATTTGGGGTTCTTTGCTAAGATAAAGGATCTATTCTCATCATTTCTAATTTCATTACTTATAGTTAGGCTCATAGCTCCTTCAAATACCTACAAGGCTGTCATGTGGAAGAAGGATTAGGTTTATTCCTATGGCTCCAGAGGGCAGAACTCATGCCAGTGAGTAGAAGAGAGACAGATTCCAATTTAGAATGTGAAATATTGTTCTAATAACTAGCCACTTGCCCCCCAAAAAAGGAGTTACCTTGTGAAAAAGCCAGTTCCTTATCTCTTGTGGTCTTGAGTAGAACTCCATGACCCTATCCCTGCAGAGAGTGCCCAAACTGGCCAGGCCAGCTAAACTGGAAGAACTTTAGAAACTTCAAGTTTATGAAATTTTGTTAAATCCTAAAAAGAGGCATAGACATTTGAAATACAGCAGTCTCATATCATTCAAATTCTGGATGAAATTATTATATTTCTCAAAACAATGAGCTTGCACTTTAAACTTTATCTCTAAACTCCTCTTTGAATTAATATTTTTGTCCTTATGCCTATACATCCTCAAGAACGTATTTTGTAAAGTGAAAATTATCCTAATAAGGAGTCTCTAACTCACCCTTCCATCAGCATTGCTTCTGATTGCCCAGTTATAAAACACTATACCAAATGTTTGGAACTCATTTTTGATAATTATAGGAATTCAATGAGGTTTTAAATTTAAAAAGAAAACACCTCCCTTTGAATAGTAAATGCTAGGATTTTAATCTGTAACTTAACTCTTTGAACATGACCTTCTCTTCTTCGTGACTTCTCTTTAAATGTTCCTTCAGGTTCAATGCAATTATGTTATTTTCTAGTTTACAAATAACTTGAAGATGAAATAAAACATTGAGTCCTCTTCTACACCTGAACTGTGATTGTTCGACATTCAGCAAGACTTCCTGGGGATTCTCTTCCCACCTCACCCTTTATCTACCTCTTCAACTGTTTAAATTGAATCCCCTAAATTTTGCCAGAAGGGTATTTCCTTTCAATGATGGCTGTGGTTTCTCTCTTTTGAAAAACAATCCAGGGGTGCCTGGGTGGCTCAGTCGGTTAATCGTCTGACTTTGGTTCAGGTCAGGATCTCATGGTTCATGGGTTTGAGCCCTGTGTAGAACTCTATGCTGACAGCTAGCTCAGAGCCTGGAGCCTGTCTTCGTATTCTGTGTCTCCCTCTCTCTCTCACCCTCCCCTGCTCTCTCTCTCTCTCTCAAAAATAAAACATTAAAAAATTAAAAAAAAAAGAAAGAAAGAAAATCCAGAATTCTCCCAGATTCTAAGAAGTTATTGCAGAGGTAAAGTAGGCAAAAACTTGGGGCGGAAAGAAATGCCCTCTGCATAAATCTTGTGGCTCTGAGCTGTCCTTGACAACTTCCGGGACCAGACTTCAGGCAGTATTCTAAACCGTCTACTTTACCCTATCTATTCATTGTTTTTATGACACTACATATTTAATATGTACAGCAAGGGAGAGAGAAAGTGATGATGTGAGGCTCTCCTTGAGAAGAGAAGATGTATGGAAATAAAACAGGTGTCTGGGAAGGGTTTCTGTTAGAGATGAACTGAGAGTTAATAACCATCATTCAGATGGGCAGGAGTTCTCTGCAGGTAGCAGACAGGAAAAGCGAACTCGTGCACCCTCCTCGGGGACAGGCTCTGTTGCTTTCTATTTCTTCTCTTGCAGCCAGGGTGCCATTTACTTATTTCCTGCCCGGTGGCTGGTCAGGTTGACTCTTTAAGACTAGTGAATATTTCTAATGTATCTAATGCCTTTTTTTTTTTTTTTTGAGGTTCAGTAGGAAAGAGATCTGCTGAAATTGTAGCTGGGTAAGTGGAGGATTCTCAGAAATGAGAAAGGGAGAAGGAAACGGACTTAGAAGCCCGAGAGCAAAGCAGCAGCCCGAGGCCCCCCTACCCCCAGCCTCCACTCCCCTAGGCCCGCGACCTCCCGCGGAGACCCCAGGCGGCTGCATCAATATTTGATCGGCCCTTCGCCCGCGCGCGCGTTGCCAGCACTGGCCGGTGGGGCTTGCCTGGCATCGCCCGCGCTGCGCTGTAGCTGGCGCCGGGGCCCGCAAGGGGCTTTGGAAGGGCCAGTTCTGCGCTCGCCCCCTCGCCAGGGAGGCTCTGCTTCGCGGCAGGGGCGCGGCGCCCAACATGCCCGGCTGCCCGCGGCTCGCGCTGCTCTGCGCGCTGCTGCCCTGGCTGCTGCGGGCGGCGGCACCCCCGCGCCCAGTGGAACCCCTCCCGCGCAGAGACCCCCGCGACCCCGCCAGGGGCGCCGATTTCGATCGCGTCTACAGCGGGGTGGTGAGCCTCAGCACCGAGAACATCTACTCCTTCAACTACACCAGCCAGCCTGGCCAGGTAAGACACTTGCTCTCCTCGCTCGACTCCCAGGAACTTGCCCGATCTCAGAGCCCCGTTGCTGCTTTGGGTCCCCTGGGAATTGACCTCGGGAGTCCTTAGGGGCCACAGGACCCTCGCTCTCTTTTCCCTTCAAAGCAATCACTGCCCTGGGGGAGCTGCCGCATCGCCCGCAACCGGCCTCCGGGACAACTCCGGTTCATCTCGCACCTTCCCTCGTCTGGTCCCCTGGCATTTCGGGGCTTTGTAGAGGCGCAGGTTCCCTGCACCTTCCGTGGCTCCTGGCTACCTGGTGGGCCTTTCTCTAGGAAACTCAAGGTTTCTAGGGTTGTGCAGGGAAAGGACTCGCACCGCTGTTTCTAATCCCCTGCGGAGAAGGAACCTCATTTCATTTGGATGGTTCTGCCAGACCCTTCTATTTCATAGCGCATGGGGAGAGCTGCTCAGAATCTAAAATAGGAATGTGTGAGAATGGACGCAAGCTGCCGAGCCTCTGTGTGTTCAATAGTCATTTCCTGTTGTTTCTGTACCACTGTCACATGTATGTGCTTCAGAGAAGCCACAAGACCCGGCTGGAGATGTGAGAACTGCAGCCAGCAGCTGATCTATGGAGGTTTTGATATGAAATAAGGGTGGGTAATAATTGTGTGAAAGTTCTAGACCTGTTTCTGACAAGAACCGAGGTGACACAAGGGGAGGAAATGACTGTTCCAGCAACTATCCCTTTGACACATATTCTGATTATATAAATGTTTTAAAAAATGCATAGTTAGGTCTTTCCTTCTAGAATGGTACCCTCTAGGGCATAGAAAAAAACCTCCCCAGTGTACCTGCATCTGGATCTTCTTCCCATATGAATGTGTATATGTATCCATTTATGCCAGCATTCCCTACCTACTCCCTTGGGGAAATTCCAGAACCAGATGACAGGGATACCACCATATGCCTCCCTTACTCTCACTTAGAATCAGAACTCAGAAGTCTGGTAGCTTGGAATGGTATTGGGCAGGATGGACCAATGTGCCCATCACCGCTCCCAGACATCTCCCAACTGTGTATATTGAGCAAGTGTCCCCGCCCCAGGCTGGCACCAAATACTAAGGCGCTGTCACCATGGCAGCACAGCCCTGACCCTGGCCTGTCCTCTGCTGACGTTCAGGTTGTATGTCCTGAAGTGAGCAGGGTGACTCTGTGCAGAGCCATTCTATTGTCAACAAGTGGGTAGGCAGCTTTTATCTCCCAATTCCATACAACTCATCTCTTCCTGTCCAGTGTGCAGTATGGACCAGCATATGTTGGCACATGAGTTGTGTTCCTAGCCCTGTAATTTGCTCAGAAGAAAATTCCATGATCCCTGGGGTATACTGTCAGTTTCCCCCGAAATCATCAGTAAGGAAACTCAAATGGTATGTGCAAAGTTCTGACATCAGGCTTTAGTAGTTCTTGCACTTCTGCTTAGAAATAGATTGACCATTGGGGGTGGGGGGTGCCTGGGTGGCTCAACTCATTCGGTGAAGTATCTGACTCTTGATTTCAGCTCAGGTCATGATCTCACTGTTCGTGGGACCGAGTCCCACATCAAGCTCTGTGCTGAAAACAAGGAGCCTGCTTGGGATTCTCTCTCTTTCTCCCTCCCTCTCTGCCCCTCCCTTGCTCAATCTCTCCCTCCCTCTCTCTCTCTCATTCAATAAATAAATAAATAAATAAATAAACATTTAAAAGAAAGAAATAGATTGACTTTTTTAACTGTTCCTTGGCCTTTTTGCCTTTAGTATTTGGTGAGTTTCTCTACCACAGCACAGGTGCACTGTTTGCTTGACTTTCCTAGAACAGTGTGAGAGATGGAGGACAGGGGCAGAGTCATGTTCATCTCCGTATTCCAGTACCTAGCACAGTGCTTGACACATGAGAGGTTTACTAATGTCTTTGAAAAGTGAATAAATAAGTGAAGAAAGATTTGAGGAACCTGGAAGCTAAAACTAAGTAAAACTAAATAAAATAGAATATATACTTTTTAATCGGTTCCAAGTATGAGATCATTCCAGATAAAAACATTTTTAACAGTTGTGAAATTAAAGTTATGAACTTTAAATACCTTTTGTTTTATGAAACAAGGGTGAAAATTAGTTTGTAAAATATCAACCCCAGCAGTCCCTAAAAGTTCACCAGTCTGAGAAATACATTTGGGAACCATGGGACTGGCAGATAACTCAAGTTTTTATACTAGCAGTCTCATCTTACAATAACATGAATACAATGCTTTTGGATATAGCAGAATTTTACTGAAGATTTGGAATAGCATAAGGGAATTATAGAACAACACAGGATAAGTGATAGATTAAAGCAGAAATCTAGGCAATACTATCATAACAACTTACCAGCCCTTCCCCAACAAGGGAAATTTGAAGATGGTGGCACTACTATTTAGGCCCTGGTTTATCACCATCTTATTGGCTACTCCCTACCCCAAATGCTAGCCTCCCACTCTAAATTCTTATTAACTCATGAGAAGCAGTTTTGCCACCATTACTGAAGGGCTCTGCTAAGTGAAGATCTATGAACCCAAGAGCAAAAGCTTGGTCGGGACCTTTTTTCCTTTAATCTGACAAAGTGTTGGTCAGGGATCCCTTCCCTGTAGGGGTCATTTCCCACCTATCGCTCTTCAGTGCCACAAAGAATTTGGGTTAGAAAAAAATAATAATAAAGTATAACTTTGTGAGTTTTAATCTTTTTTTCCTTTTCTCTTCAAGCCACTGTTATGTTTGCCATTATTTTTTCTTCAGTTTGGAGGAGAAGGGCTATTCTCAGTTTAGGCTTTGAGGAGGAGAGGAAGCTGCTGTGGGAGTCTTTGCCCCTAATCTTTCCTGTCAGCCACTCCATCCCCCTTATCAAACACCGTCCCTAGGATCTATTTAGCCAAGCATTTGTCATGCTAATTACTGAGGTCCAGATCAGGAAAAGTCTCACGGGCCTTCCAGGCAGAGTAATGTAAATATGAAGTTGCCATAAAAAAAAAAAAATCACTGAAAGAATGGAGTGACTGCTTTCAAGAAGAAAAATGAAAATAATGATCCCAGTTACAGGTTAGGCAAGATCATGGTTCATTTCATTTCCCTGGAGGGGAAGTATCTGGAGACTCTTTTCCAGGGGAGTAGAGTTTTACTCTGGCAAACAGGGTGTTCTAGAACTACAGGGCTGGAACTAAACTAGAAGGAAATCACCTTGTTGAGAAAGTCACCAGGCATATGTTTGACTGGGACAGAGGACACAAAAGCAGGTTTATTGGGAAATGAGAATACTCTTGTAGAGACAGGTGGTGGCAATAACCAAATGTTTGTACTTGAGCTAGATGCTGATAAGGTGCTTTTAAATAAAAATCAAACTACCATGCAACAAGATGTCTTCTTGGAGGCTTTCAGTAACAGAATTCATTGGTCACCATAGGTTTTTAAATTTGAAATGTTTCCCTGGAAATACTTCTTTTGTTTATTCAACATAGACATTTATCTCTTAATGACATATGCTTTTTGATGCCCACGGAACAATCCTTGGGTTTATTCATATTGACCAGTAGTTGTATATCTAGAACCAGTTGTACTGCCTCTTGGATCCAGGTTCCAAAAGCCTATCCAGTTCTCATGAACAATGAAATATATATCTGGACATTCCAGTGCCAACTTCCAGCCATACATTACTGGTTACATAGAAAAATTAAAACCTTGGATGTGATAGCCTCAGCTCCCCCAGTCTGGGATGTACTCTCCCTGTGCTCCTTATGTACTGAGGCAGAGAAGCCCCCTCTGCTGGCTTCATACTTCCTCTTACTGAACTGGACTGCTTGTTTGTGAGGAGGAAATCATCTCATTAGCACATTATCTGGCTGAACAGAATACTATAGACTGGGTGGCTTAAAAAACAGACCTCATTTCTCACAATTCTGGAGGCTAGATAGTCCAAGATCAAAGTGTCAGCAGATTCAGTGCCTGGTGACAGCTGGCTTCCTAGCTTGTAGACAGTGCCTTATGGCTGTGTCTTCCCATGGCCCAGAGAGCAGGAAGAGAAGCAAGCTCTCTTCCGTCACTTTTAAGGGCACTAATCTCATGAGGGCTCAACTTCATATCTAATT
The DNA here is from genome assembly GCA_028646485.1 of Cryptoprocta ferox. Taxonomy (NCBI): domain Eukaryota; kingdom Metazoa; phylum Chordata; class Mammalia; order Carnivora; family Eupleridae; genus Cryptoprocta; species Cryptoprocta ferox. The sequence continues at coordinate 56,097,520 of CM053573.1, forward strand.
CCCCTCTAAACACTGTCACATGGAGGATTAGGCTTCAACATGAATTTGGGGGAAGAGGGGGACACAAAGATTCAATCTATAGCAGTCACCTCCCACGTTTTCCTCTGTGGCTCTGAAAAAGCAGCATCAACGTATTATAAGGACACATTATAAGGATGAAGGGACTGACATTACTTCAGTTATAGGTCTGATTTTATGGAACCCATCTTCTGCCTGCCTAGAGCTGATAGTCATGTGCTAAATTATATAATGGATTCTGCAAGTGGGTGATGTCCAATATGGTAGCCATTATCCACATGTGGCTATTGAGCACTTGAAATGTGGCCAGTCACAAAATAAGATGTACTCTAAGTATAGAATACACACCAGATTTCAGACAGTATACAAAGACATGAAATGTGTAATTAATATTTTTTATTGATTATATGTTTAAATGATTGTATTTTGGATATATTAAGTTAAATCAAATATATTAATAAAACTAACTTCACTTGTTTCTTTGTACCTTTTTTTAAGTATTTATTTTGAGAGAGAGAGAGTTCATGTGCAAGCAAGTGGGGAACGGGCAGAGAGAGACAGAGAGAGAGAGAATCCCAAGCAGGCTCTGCACTAGTCACTAGCCCTGCACAACAGGGCTCAGTCTCACACACCACAACATGATGATCTGAGCCAAAATCAACAGTCAGATGTTTAACCAACTGAGGCATTCAGGCACCCCTCTTTGTACTTTCTAAAGTAGCTACTAGAAAATTTAAAGACACATATGTGGGTCCTATTATGTTTTCTTTGGACAGCACTGTTCCAAGTACTACAAGTCCTTAGAGAAGTCATTCATCCCACAGATAGCTTTGTTGGAGGAAATGAAGCTTGGAAAGGTCATAATAGATAAGCAGAACTTGGATAGACAGAAAGGGGAAAGCCCTTTCAGGTATAGAAATATAGATCTGATTTCTTTTTTGACAATACTACATTGAGAGTGGGGGTATACATTTTACCAGAAGGCACATAGCGTCTGATGTCTCTTTTTGTGATGATAGCCACCGTTGGTCATAATTGCCTAGTTTCATGAATTCATTAGGAACAAGGTGGTAATATATATAAATTTTTAATATTGTATTTATTTTTGAGAGGGAGAGAGACAAAGCACCAGCGGGAGAGGGGCAGAGAGGGAGACACAATCTGAAACAGCCTCTAGGCTCTGAGCTGTCAGCACAGAGCCTGATGCAGGGCTTGAGCCTGATGCAGGGCTCGAGACTGATGCAGGGCTCGAAACTGTGAACCATGAGATCATGACCTGAGCAGAAGCTGGACGCTTAACCGACTGAGCCACCCAGGTACCCCAACAAGGTGATAATATTTTAATTATCACTTCTTTTTTCTTTTCTTTTAATGGGTGAGTCTTTTTTTTTTTTTAAGTTATTTTAGAGACAGAACGTGGGCAGGGGAGAGGGGCAGAGGTAAGGAGAGAGAATCTTGAGCAGGCTCCACCCTCAATTCAGAGCCCAACATGAACTGGATCCCACTAGCTGAGCTGAAATCAAGAGCATCAAGAGTGGGATGCTCAACCGACTGAGCCACCCAGGCACCTCTGTTTATGAGCTGAAATACGTCTTTTTTTTTTTTTTTTTACTATTTATTTATTTATTTATTTTGAGAGAGAGCATGTGCATGCAAGCAGGAGAGAGGCAAAGAGAGAGGGAGAGAGAGAGAATCCCAAGGAGATTCCACATTGTCAGGGCAGAGCCCAACACAGGGTTGATCTCACAAACCATGAGATCATGACCTGAGCAGAAATCAAGAGTCAGACACTTAATTGACTGCTACCCAGGCTCCCCAAGGAGCTGGAATACTTCTGTAATAAGAAACCTCTCCTCATCAGTTATTTGGCACCTTAGGCTACTGTTTGTAAACAAACATGGGGTAAAGTATTCATTTTTTTACCTTTATTTAGCAATTTTCAATATAATGAGTTGGTCTCCTAGCATCCTATGATAATGATCAGTGAGATTTCATTTAGCATAATCATGAGCTCATGAATTTAAACCTGTTTGATGTGCTTCGACCCACTGCCATTACTAACTTTATGTTCAAATTGTTCTTTGGCCAGTGGAAGCCAATTTGAGTTGGATCCTGAATTCTCTCCAAGTGCTCTCTGACATCTTCCTTGCTTTTTGGTATAAAAAATTATTCCAGGTTCATCAGATTCTGTTCTTTTTCTTTTTAATGTTTATTTTATTTATTTTGAAACAGAGAAATAGAGTGTAAACAGGGGAGAGGCAGAGATAGAAGGAGAGAGAGAGAATCCCACGCAGCCTCCTCGCTGTCAGTGCAGAGCCCAATTAGGGGTTCAAAGTCACCAACTGTGAGATCATGACCTGAGCTGAAATCAAGAGTCAGATGCTTAACCAACTTAGCCTCCCAGGCACCCCATCGTCAGGTTCAGTTCTTGTATCCAACATGGAATCAGCCATTTTCCCAGAAAGGTCAGATTCCTTTGAGTAACAAATAGAGACCACAGTATGAAAACTAGAGGTGTTTATTACTAATGGATTGGTAAGTTTTTTCTAAATCTTTACAATAGAGCTAAAGGAGAGACTATATCGTGAGTTCATACTAGTACTTCTGATTCAAATTCAGAAATACAGGCTTTTTACTTAACCTCATCTATCTTACACATGTATTTCCTTTCTTCTGTGCCAAAAAAACCTGTTTCTCAATGGTAACTTGACTCATTTCTTTAACGCACAATATACACACAACAGTTTTAGATAACAATACTAACATTGCCACCAACAATAACACTACTGGCAATAGTTAAAGGTTTATTTTTATAGTTCCTTTTACATTAAGGCATATTTCATGATTGATGTTGAGACAAATTCCTGTGTTTTAAAGTAAGATAGCAGGACAGTTATGTTACCCTTTCAGGGCAGTTATGTTATCAACCTTTAAGTTCATTTGTTTCCTTTTAGAATTTCAGGGATGCTTCTTAATTTTGTTTGAAAATTAACAAATAAAAATCTATAAAACATGATATATTCAAAGAAGTCCAGCTTCTACCTCTGTTCCCTGCACCTCATTCCCTCTCTTCTTCTATAGGTAACCATTTAAATTTTTATGGCCTATAAAATAAAGCATTTTATATTTTGGGATGCCTGGGAGGCTCAGTTGGTTGAGCATCTGACTTGATTTCAGCTCAGGTCATGATCCCATGATCCCAGGGTCTGCTGACAGTGCTGAGCCTGCTTGAGATTCTCTCTCCCTCTCTCTCCACTTCAGCCCTCTTAAGCGCACGCTCTCTCTCTCAAACAAATAAACTTTAAAAAAAAAGCAGTTTTTGTTGTTGTTGTTGTTGCTCTAATAGTTTCCTCTTTACTAATATATTTATATAATGCCATTAGCCTCTTCTAATTTCATCTCTTTGTTCTCTGTGATGAGCAATTTTGAAATTAGCTGGTATCTTCTCTTCCATCTCCTTTTTCAACCCCAAAATCTAAACCCTAGTTAATACCTAAAAGAAAATTAATGAACTTAGTCTACTTTTAATTTAATTTTATGATTTCATAATTCTCCCCATTCTCATCCCATTTTTGGTTAGGGGTATGTATCTATATTGCCAAAGCATATTGTCCTTACGAGCTAGATTACCTTCCTTACAACCAACATTTAGTTTCAGCTCTACAAGTACTTACGTGTTTAAAGCACACAACTCGTCCTTATGTTAATGTCCTCCAACCATTCGTTGTCTCAATCTTATTCTCCAGGACCTTCTAGGATCCTTTCAGGTTCATAACACTTTGTCCAAAGCCTTTGTACTTATAGGACTGTTTCGCTGCTATAAACCCTTGGCTTACATTTTTTTTCCTTGAGTTTTAACCATATTATTCCTTTGGCTTCTGGCAAAACTGATGATGAAAGAGAGTCTTTCCTTTGCAAGTAATTTCATTTTTCTGCCTGAATTCCTGATTCTTTTTCCTTTTTCTTTGAAACCCAGTAGTTTTACCAGACTGTGTCTGATAAGTCAGTCTTTCCCAGGTATGTGATATAATCTTTCAATATGTAACATCAATGATTTTTTTTAATTCATGAAATTTCCTTATAAGTTTTGTTTTGTTTTATTTATTTATTTATTTATTTATTTATTTATTTATTTTTAAGAGAGAGAGGGAGAGAGAGAATCCCACGAGATGCAGAGAGAGGGAGAGAAGTGCAGAGCCCGGAGTTGGGCTCAAGCTCACACAAAGCAGGGCTTTAATTCACGACTATGAGATCATGACCTGAGCTAAAGTTGCATGCTTAACTGACTGAGCCACCCAGGCACCCTTTTTTACAGTTTTTAACATTTGTTTATTCCAATGCTTGATTATCTTCTTTAGCAATTCCCTTTATACTTGTGTTGGCCCTTCTTTATTGTTTCCTATATCTATTCATTTTTCTAGAATAGTTTTTTTATATCCTGCCCATATTAAATTTTTTCTCCTTTCCATCTTCTATTTTCCTTATTTCCTTCATATTAAATATCCATTTATAACATAATTTTAAAATCTGTTTCTAATCTTTTCCTGAGTTCTGCCATTTCTTTTTTTTAAACTTCATTTTCTCTAATCACCTCATTTCTGAATTTTTAAAATTCTGATTTATGGCTTTTTTCATAGTTTTTAAAATGTTCATAATTTTAAATATGGAAATATTAGGCTATGTGTTCCATCTGTTTTATAGGTACAGCCTTCTGGTATACCTTCACCATCTGAAATGCTGTTTTCTGCTCCTTATTCTCTTTGACTTACAGTGACTTTGTGTGGGATTTAGCTGCAGTCCTTGTCTCTTGCTCATCTTTACTTTAGATGAGTTTTCTTTATTTTTTTTATTTGAGAGAGAGAGAGAGAGAGAGAGAGAGAGAGAATGAACATGAGTAGGGGAGAGGGGCAGAGGGAGAGAAAGAGCAGGCTCTATGCTCAGCACAGAGCCCAACTCAGGGCTCCATCCATGACCCTGGGATCATGACCTGAGCTGAAATGAAGAGTGGGACATTCAACCCACTGAACCACCCAGGCACCCTGAGTTTTTCTTATTTTAGAAAGGAAAGATAGACCTGGGTAGCTTTCCTAACTTTCTTCTCTTATCTTTGTGGGATGATCAAAACATAATTTTCTTTCTGAGAAATTTCACAGGTCCTCTCCCCCATTTTATGGAGACTTTCTCTTTCCTTTCATCTTTCCTTCCTCTTTTCCTTCATCCTGCTCAGTTTGGATTCCACTCCCACAGCTTTTCCTCAGGCAGGGTTTTTTTCTAGGAAGGGAGTTTTAATTAGTTTTGAGAATCCATGAGGCCCACACTATTCCAGAAGGCTCTGGATTTCCTGAAGTATTCTTACACTTACTCACAACTTGAAGCCTACAAAACTCCCTCCAGGTTCAACTACTGTTCTCAGATTGGCCCTCCCATCTTCTTAGGGAGCACCTTTTGAAGGATTTTGGGTTCTCTGATTCTTAGAGAACTCATCAGAGCTCCATGCTTCCCCTCTGATTCTACCCACACAATTGTTGATACCACACAGGTGTTGAAGCTGTTGGTAATTTTTTTCCACCCGGTCATGTTTTGGACTTTGTGCAGGCTACCTTATTAAATGTTCTCCATGAAATTTTGGTTCGGTTTTTCCAGTTGCCCTATTTTCACAGGGGACATTTGGAGATTCAAATTCTCTGCTGCAACCGACACTGTCTTCTCAACCTCTCTCTATTGTTTTCTGTAAGTTTTAATTTTGAAATAACTTCAAATATATAGAAAAGTTAGGACCATATAAAGAACTCCAATATGCCCTTCACTCAAATTTCCCAATTGTTTTTGCCAAATTTCCTTTATCAGTCTCTCTCCCCATAAGCAAATTCCTCCCCACCTCAAACACTTGAAACTAAACTGTAGATATGATGCTCCTTTGTCTCTAAATACTTCAGTGTATATTTACTATGAACAAGAATATTTTCTTATATAGCCATGGAATAATAATGGAAATCATAAAATTAACATTAATTTAATTTAATTTAATTTAATCCCCTTCACCTATTTCACCCATCCACCCACCCACCTGCCCTCTGGCAACCACCAGTTTGTTTCCTATAATTAAGAGTCTGGGTTTTTTTTTTTACCTTGTGGACCTCAATGTTTTTGAAGACTACAGCCAGTTATTTTATTTATTTTTTTTTAAATATTGGTCAATATTCTTCTTTTTTATTTTTTAAAGAGAGAAACCATGAGTTGGGGTGGGGGTGGGGTGAGTGGAGGGGAAGGGCCAAAGGGGGGGAAGAGAGAGAAACAATCTTAAGCAGGCACCATACTCATCACAGAGCCTGATGCAGAGCTTCATCCCATGACCCTGGGATCATGACCTGAGCTGAAATCAAGAGCCAGATGCTTAATCAACTGAGCCACCCTGGTGCCCCAGCCAGTTATTTTATAGATTGTCCCTCAATTTGTATTTGTCTGATGTTTCCGCATGATTAGATTCAGAGTATATATTTTCAGCATATCATCACAGAAGTGATACTGTATCCTTAGTGCACTATATAAGAGGCACATGATATTAATTTTTCCTCTTGTTATTGTGGGTAATGAGGGTTACTTGATTAAGATGGTCCTCCCCCAGGTTTCTCCACTGTAAAGTTACTATTTTCCTTTTGTAATCAAAAAAGTAATTTGTGAAGCAATACCTTGAGACTATAAATATTCCATCCCTTATCAAACTTTCAACCACCAGTTTTAGCATCCATTGATTATTCTTGCCTAAATCATATATTACCATAGTGGTTTCCAACTAGTCATTTCCTAATTCGTCATTCCTTCTACATTTATCAATTGACATTCTACTATAAGAAAGAGCTTTTCTTTCTCTTCCATTTATTTATTTATTTATTCTTCTTAAAATTTTGTTTTGAATAAAACAAAATTTTGATTTTTTCCCCCTTCAAGTCAGTCGCACTCCTTGTCTGTAGTGGGCATATTAAGGAATCTCTCTTTTAACTCCAACCCAGAAAGTAGGTTTCTTCTCTTTGCTCCTGTAATATCATGATCATAATAAGATACATATATATTTGGTTTTCAGTTTCTGGCACAGAGCTCCTAAAACCCTTGGAATTTTCTAAGTGATAAGAGTGATAAAGATGTCTTATCATTCAACCACACCAGAATTTAATGTTAATGAAGTGATTTTTGGAAAGACCCTATAGATGGGGCTGGTTACCAGGGGAAACCAATCATATAATTGGAGGGTTGGAACTTTCAACCCTTTTGACCTCCTTGGTGGGGAGGGAGCTGCAGGTTGAATTGCCAATGGCCAATGATTTAATCAGTCATGGCTGTGTAATGAAACCTCCATAGAAACCCTAAAGGATGGGGCTCGGAGAGCTTCTTGAGTTGATGAGCACATGGAGATTCAGGGAGAGGTGTGCACTCCCCAAGCATGGAAGCCCCACACCCCTTCCCTCATACCTTGCTCTGTGTCTCTTTCATCTGGCTGTTCCTAAGTTATGTCCTTTGTAATAATCAGGTTATCTAGGAAGTAAAATGTTTCCCTGAGTTCTGTGAGCCACTCTAGTAAATTAATTGAACCCAAGGAGGGGTTGTTGGAATCTTTGATCTATTGCTGGTCAGTCAGGTGACAACCTGAACTTTTTTCTTTTAAGTTTATTTTTTTATTTGTTTGTTTAAGTAAACTCTACACCCATCCTGGGGATCAAACTCAACACCCTGAGATCAGGAGTTGAATGTTCTTCTGAAGGGGCCAGGCACCCCCAACCTGGACTTTGTGATTGACATCTGAAGGTGGGACGAAGTGGAAAGGTAGTCTCATAGAACTGAACTCTTAACCTGTGGGATCTGACGCAATCTCCAAGTAGATAGTAGATAGTGTCAGAATTGAGTTGAATTGTAGATCACCCAGCTAATGTCTGAGAATTGTTTGGTGGCATGGGAAAAACACTGTTAACTGGGAGTGCAGAATTGTACTCCCCCATCACTAGCAAAATAATATTTCAGTGGCTTTTAGGGAATCACAAGGGAAGATGACATCATCAGTTATCTAGGGCATCTATTGCAACCCATTGTCCAGATTATCTGTTGGGTTCCAAGCAAATCTGTCTCTAGACCATTTAATAAGTATAGTAATCATCCGTTTTGAATTTGCAGTTAAAAGGATTAGCATATAATTATTTTTTTACTCATGAGAGACTGAAAGCCAGAATAGTCAAACAAATTATATAAGTAAACACTGTGGCTATAATATCTGAGTATCTGAATCCACGTTCATAATATTATCCATTTCAAGTCCTTGACTGTGGGGTTCTCAGTATATTTTTTAAATGTAGGTTTTCATTAGGGATTTCTGAGATATGATAAACTTTACATTGTCTCTGGGTGGTGAGATTGTGGTGAATTTTAATGGTCTTTTCTGTATTTTCTAAATATTTCACAAAAAACATGTTTTACTCTCCTAAGGCAAGGACAACATATCACTGAGAGGCTGAGCAGTATTGAGGAAGAACACTGGGTGGGGCAGATGAAGATGTGTGTTTTTATCCCCTTAACAACCTGTGTGCCTCCAGCAAATCCTATCCCCTCTCTGAGCTTTATTTTCCCCCACTGAGAAGACTACATCTTTTATATTTATTCAAGTTTAGTGCTGAAGTTTAGTGCTCTTTTTTTAACCATGTGTGAGAGTGTTGAAATTTAGTGCTGAAGTTTAGTGCTCTTTTTTTTTTAACTATGTGTGAGAGTGTAATTTTTTTTATGTTTATTTGTTTATTTGAGAGAGAGAGAATGAGAGAGCATGTGCTAGTGGTAGGGGCAGAGAGAGAGAGAGAGAGAGAGAGAGAGAATCCCAAGCAGGTTCCCTGCTGTCAGCACAGAGTCTGACTCTGGGCTTGAACTCACAAACCATGAGATCATTACCTGAGGTAAAATCAAGAGTCAGACACTTAACTGACTGAACCACCCAGATGCAACCCCCCCCCTTTTTTTTAAATTTCTTGGCTTTATTATTGTTTTTTTTATTTTATTCAAATCCAAGTTAGTTAACATATAGTGTAAGAATGGTTTCAGGCATAGAATTTAGTGATTCATCCCTTACATACAATACCCAGTGCTCATCCCAACAAGCATCCTCCTTAATGCCCATCATCCATTTGGTCCATCCCCCCACCTCCCCTCCAGCAATTTTCAATTTGTTCTCTGTATTTAACAGTCTCTTATGGTTTGCCTCCCTGTTTTTATCTTATTTTTCCTTCCCTTTCCCTATGTTTTTATCAGTTGTGTTTCTTAAATTCCACTTGAGTGTAAAGAATGGCTTATACTTGTATACAACTTTGTTATTAAATAAGCTCTCTGCCCAATTTGAGGCTTAAACCCTGAGGGGCGCCTGGGTGGCTCAGTTGGTAAAGCATCCGACTTCGGCTCAGGTCACGATCTCACGGTTCGTGGGTTCGAGCCCCACGTCGGGCTCTGTGCTGACAGCTCAGAGCCTGGGGCCTGTCTGCGGATTCTGTGTCTCCCCCCTCTCTCTGACCCTCCCCTGCTCACGCTCTCTCTCTCTCTCTCTCTCTCAAAAATAAATTAAAAAAACATTTAAAAATAAATAAATAAATAAACTTATAACCTTGAGAGCAAGAGTCACATGCTTTACCAACCGAGCCAGGTAGGCGTCCCTAATTTTTTTCTTAACTATAAACAAGTAGGAGAAATTTCTTGCTGAAAAGATCATTTCTAACTCCTTGTCTTATAAAAGCAAATAAATGGGGGTGCCTGGGTGGCTCAGTCGGTTAAGCATCCAACTTCAGCTCAGGTCATGATCTCATGGTTTGTGGGTTCAAGCCTTGCATCGGGCTCTGTGCTGACAGCTCAGAGCCTGGAGCCTGCTTCAGATTCTGTTTCTCCCTCTCTCTCTGTCCCTTCCCCACTCATGCTCTGTTTCTCTCTGTCTCAATAATAAATAAACATTAAAAAATTTTTAAAAATAAATAAAAGCAAATAAATGAAAACTTTAAATTGTTTCTAAAAAACAAACAAAATTTTGTTTGGTTTTCTTTTCTTTTGAGAGGCTTCCCATAGGGCTCTACCACCTGGAAGTGTTATGTTTTGTCTGCCTCTCTTCTCTCCACCTTTGCCACACGTGCTGAGTTTGTATTAGAGTTCCATTTTGTTTCTATCTCACATTCCTTTTGTTGCTTCCTGAGTGCCATGTCAGTAGGCTTGCTATCGTGTTGGGTTTAGTTTTTTGGTTGTTATTTTGTTTTGTTCTGGTGTTATTGCTGTGTTGCTTCCTTCTGAGGGGGTATTTTAGGTATCTGATACAATATGTAGGGATTTTCAGTTTTCCTTCCTTTCCTGCTTTGGTTTCAACATGTTACCTGAAATATCTCCTATGTCATGTCTCCTTGTTGGCTTGAATGTAAAAGACCAAGGGACTTGATACTTGTGATACTGTGAAACTTCTTTGCTGCAAGAAGATGCCAGTATTTCTTTCTTCCTTTCAAACTGATTGATAATTAGTCCATGTTGCCATGCAGCAGCCAGTGATTGTTAGCCAGCTCTTCCTACAGTGTTTAACTCTGGAGCTAACCAAAGTTCCACGTCAATACACCAAGATAGTGCATTAATGATTTCAAGTCACATCTAATGAGCTATTCGAATTGGGGCCTCCCCATCTTTTCTGCTCCTTTGCTAAGGAAAATAGCAAACATATCATGATGCTGCCAGGCAATACAATCATAATCCTTTCTGTTTTGCTAAAAAGAAAGAAAGACAGAAAGAAAGAAAGAAAGATACATTTTTAAACGTTATTTCTTTTCTTTTCTTGGATATTGTGAGAATGGAAAGTTTGAGGGTTTTGGGGGTTTTTGAGGTATATTAGTTGCTACGCAAACCAAAACCAAAATCAAACCCGAGGATCTATATTTTGCTTAAAAGCTAAGGTCAGCAGAGGCGCCTGGGTGGCTCAGCCGGTTAAGCATCCGACTTCAGCTCAGCTCACGATCTCCCAGTTCATGGGTTTGAGCCCCGCGTCAGGCTCTGTGCTGACAGCTCTGACAGCTCAGAGCCTGGAGCCTGCTTCGGATTCTGTCTCCCTTGTTCTCTGCCCCTCCCCCACTCATGCTCTATCAAAAATAAAAACATATAAAAAATTTAAAAAAATTAAAAGCTAAGGTCAGCAATAAAAACAACTGTCTGACTTAAGTTTTCAGTCTGAGATTCTTCTTTCCTATACAATGAGTTTCTAAGAACATGTGTAAAAGTCGTTTATATAGGAGAAGCAATTGATTTACTTGTCAAAAGATAGTGCTCCATTCCTGGAGAGAGAGAAACCAAAGCTGAGTGTCATACAGCAAATGTACATTATGTATTAAATGTTATTAATAATAAAATTAATTGAAATTGTTTGCTATAGTAATTAATTACTTCAGATTTTCATTTGCCTTATCCCCTCAGTTTATTTGAAGTGACAATAATAGACAAATAAATTGATTTTGCTATTAGAAAGAAGGATATGCAGATTTTGATTTTATACAAGATTGAACAGGGGATTTTTTAATAGGTTGGATAAGAAGAGTAAAACTGGTTTGAAGTTATCTCATATTGAAAAATGTGTCCAAAGAAAGTTGAGTATAGCCTTCTTTTCTGATAGGAAAGCTATAGGAATCCATTTCCCTGTCATAGCTCCCAAGAACTGAGAAATTTTCCCTCTGTTCCAATGAAAAGCTTTTTAAGAACTAATTCTCAGCCCATAATTTTAAGGAAGTTTATTTGGGACCCAGCTTTCTACAGTTGATCCCAAGGCTGGCCAGGGGTGTCTATATGTAATTATGAAAGTATTGTTTTAAAGGTATAGGTATAGACCACCTATTTTGGTTAAACTCATTAAGTGTTTAAATAAAATATTTCTGAAAATGGCGGCAAAATTAAAAGTTTATCTAACATCATTAGGTAGCATGTAGTTCTGAGTAAAAGCACCCTCTGGCTACCTGGAGTACTTACCATTGATTGGACCATTAAAAGTATAAATAAAATGGGGTTCTTGGGTGACTCAGTTGGTTAAGCATATGACTCCTGATCTCGGCTCAGGTCATGATCTCACGGTTTGTGGGTTCAAGCCGCACATCAGGCTCTCTGGGGTGACATTGAGGAGTCTGCTTGGGATTCTGTCTCTCCCTCTCTCCCTGCCCCTCGCTGCTCACACATCTGTGGGTTTTCTCTCTGTCTCAAAATAAACAAGCTTTAAAAAAATAGTGTCTTTTTACCAGAGCGAGCATTTTTAAATTTAAGAAAGTACTCAGGCACCTGGGTGACTCAGTCGGTTAAGCATCCTACTTCAACTCAGGTCATGATCTCATGGTTTGTGAGTTAAAGCCCCGCGTCAGGCTCTGTGCTGACAGCTCAGAGCCTGGAGCCTGCTTCAGATTCTGTATCTCCTTCTCTCTTGGCCTCTCCCCTGCTCATATTCTGCCTCTCTCTCTCTCTAAAATAAGTAAACATTAAAAAAATTTTTTTAATAATACCAATAGTGGAGGATGAGGAACATATGCTATTTGGGAAGTCAGTATATATTTGTGTTGACTTTGTATGCCATTATTTCCTTTGTTTACATCAACAAGATTCTCCTGTCAAGTCTTTTTAGCCACAGAAGTGTAATTAGGCTTGCATTTTTCTGTTCTTTTTTCTATCACTAAAAGAAAGATATATAATATCACTTGAAACCATTGGGATGGAAAGGGATTATTTTATTTTATTTTATTTTACTTTATTTATTATTTTTAATGTTTATTTATTTTTGAGAGAGACAGACAGACAGAGCATGAGCAGGGGAGGGGCAGAGAGAGAGGGAGACATGGAATTGGAAGCAGGCTCCAGGCTCTGAGCTGTCAGCACAGAGCCCGACCCCCAGCTCGAACCCGAGCTCGAACCCATGAACCATGAGATCATGACCCAAACTGAAGTCGGATGCTCAAACGACTGAGCTACCCAGGTGCCCCTATTTTATTTTAGTTTTAATTTTTTTTAAGTTTATTTATTTTTGAGAGATAGAGTGTGAACTGGGGAGGGGCAGAGAGGGATAGGGAGACAACAGAATCCAAACCAGGCTCCAGGCTCCAGACTGTCAGTACAGAGCCTGACGTGGGGCTTGCACCCACAGACTGGACAACAAGATCATGACCTGAGCTAGAGTCAGATGCTTAACTGACTGAGCCACCCAGGCGCCCCAGGGATAATTGTATTTTAAACTTAGGAGCTAAAACTAACTTTTAAATCACCCAGTGTCTTCTCACTTAACAGGAAAGAAAACTGAAAGCTAGTGAAATAAATTTCTTGTCCAAAATCATGTAACTTGTGTGAAGCAAAGCCCAGAACACAACTCCAGTTCCTGGCATAATTTTTTCAAGATATTTGTACCAAATCACCGTCCCTCCCACAAGAATACATCTGTATACTTAGCAACAACAATAAAAATAATTGAAAATACCATAGTCACACTTTCAGTCAGGTCATTTGATCATGCTTTATGTTGGATTCCCTTACAATTACTGAACATCTAAATTTTCATCTTTGCTTTTTCTCCCATGAACTGTCCAAGCATCCATTCATCTATTTGAGTTAGGCCAGCAGGATTGACACTAAGTAAAACTGTGAAGTTGGCAGATTTTCTTCAGTGTTTCACAGAGCTGTCACCACCCACCAACCATGATGTTACTTGGACTCCCTGTGGACCTAGAGGGCCAATCTTCATTTCTTTTGTGCTTTATTTTCTTTCAACAATGCTGGGTTCCTTTGTGACAGTCACAGGGCAGCTTGGAGACCCAACCAGTTAGCCTATCTGTCACTCAAGGACAGGATTAATCCTGAGAACTGGTATTTCTGGATCTCCATTAAATAGCCATGAAGATAAGCCATAACAAACAGGAATGACCAACTGTTTCTGTCCCTCTAGATTTAACTGCCCTGTTGTAGACAAATTGATTCATAATTATTTTAGTTATCTAAACTGGGAGAATATATTAAAAAGTGACATGAAAATGCTAATAGGTTTTTGTTTTGTTTTGTTTTGTTTTGTTTTGTTTGTCCTTTCCAATATTTGCAAAAAGAAATAGCTTATTTGTCTCCACTCTCTCCTCATAGTATCTTCACCAGAGTAGAGCAATTCTAGCTTTCTAGGACAGAGACAATGTTTATCCAGGTAATAAAGGGACAAAAAGTGGGGGATAAGGAGAGAGGTAAATAGGATGAAGTTTGTGTATGCAGAGGTGGTTTGGCTTGTGGACAGTAAGGTTCCAAAATATCTGGGGTATGAGTGAAGTAGAAAAGGAACAAGAATATAGGGTCAGGCGAAGTTCTTAGTTGCAAGCAACAGAAATCAACTGGCTAACTTAAGCAGACAACTAATTTATTAGAAGGATATTAGGTAGCTCATAAACCTGAGTTGCTAGATTCAGACTATGATTGGCGGCCAAGAAAGACTAAGCTGCAGGAAATTGTAGCAACAGTCATGCTATAGAATGGTTTCATCAAGATGCCCACCTGGGAACCACCACCTCCTCTACCATTAGATATGGTCACCCCTGGACCCTGCTGCTATGGACTCTACTGGTGTTTTCATTGCCAGGGAATTCTAAACTCTCCCTTCATCTTTGTATCATGTAATTGCCATTGAATGTACCAAGTGGAAGCATCCAGCTATCTGAGCACCGGTGATTTACCTGGCCCCTTCGGCATCCATCAGCAGCCTTGCCTCCCACAAAACCCAGTTTGATAGGGTGAAGGAAGCTCCCCTAAAACATGCAAAGATCTGGATGCTGGGTAGGCCCTGAGTCAACTCCATGAAAAGTTGTCATGGGGTGTTCTCAAGCAAGGGCATTTGTTCAAAGACAGCTATGTGAATCCAGTCATGGTCAGGGACCAAGATGTGGGAGGAAGAAAAAGGGGTGCTATAGCCTTCTATCTATGCCCATTAAAGAGGAACATCTAATCTGAGCATCAGAGAAGAATTCAAGTAGTATAGAGCGTCCCAGCCACCGTGTTCTTTCCATGATTACAAATAGTTTTGTCTCTTAAACATGGCCTTCCCTGAGGTCACTTCTGCTAATCTCAAGAAATTTTGTTTTAGCATTTTGAAGAGGAAGATGTTTGCAGATGATCAGTTTTGTCTTGTTTAGAAAGGAATTTCCTATAAGTAATAATTATATCCTGACAATACTTAATTAAAATTATAAATGGCACTGGTCTCTCAATAAATACCACTACAGGGGTGCCTGGGTGGCTCAGTTGGTTAAGCATCCAATTCTTGATTTTGGCCCAGGTTATGATCTCACAGTCATGAGATCAAGCCCTACATTGGGTTCCACTCTGGGTATGGCACCTGCTTTGGATTCTCTCCCTCTCTCTCCCTCTCCCCCTCCCCTGCTCGCATGCATTCTCTCTCTCTTTCTCTCTCTCTCTCTCTCTCTCTCTCTCTCTCCCTCTTGCTCTCTCTCTCTCTGTAATAAATAAACATTTTAAATAAAAATAAGTTAATGCCACTACAGAAGAAACTGCTGGTAAGTATCAGATCATAACTCTGACAACCATAACAATAATTTTCTAGTGCCCTCCCATCTTGAGAGCGTTAATTAAGTAGGCCTCAGAATAGCTCTAGATGAAACTTGCCTACAGTGCCATCACTCAGCATATAAATAAAATCTAAGGAGTGGATCCTTGAATTCTGCCTCAAACCATAAAATAATTATTTTTCCCTCTTCAACCCTCTTCACTTGTACTCCAGTGTGAAGGAATTGTGAGGAGAGGGAGTTTAAGTGGGAGATAGAAAAAGACAGGAAAGGTAAAGAGGAGAAAAGAAATCACACACAAGAGATGAGCAGATCCCCACACCTGAGAAGATGATGAACCAACATGTGCTACCAGCTGTCTCCCAGGAACCAAGCCTGGAGATGCCTAAAGTCAGAGAGGCCATGGAACAGAGGAACTAATGCAAGGTCTATGAGAAACCCTGGAGAGACAGAAGATGGTTAGCTCTTGGAGTTAAAGGTAAATGGCAGCCCACAATGTTAAGAGGCTACTGGTGAGGAATAGGTTGGAGGAAAGCTTTTTTGTTGTGCCTTTTTGCCTCCATCAGTTTGGCCTAGGTGGATTGCTGCCTGCCCTGCCTTATTGCCCTTGTGAGGGAGAAAACCAGCAGCCCCAGCCCAGGGCTGGATGGGCTCCATGAGCTAAGGTCTGTGAGGGCCTGCTTGAGTGCAGAGGATAACCACTGTGGTCCGCCTGCTGTCTCTGAACATTCCCTCCTTCCCCACTACCCCCTTCACGGGGCATAGGCTGGCCTATTACAATGGGAGCAAGAACAATGTGTGGATGGGGAGTAAATTAGATGGGGGGGGGCAGACTGGACCCCTGTGTGGGAGTAAAAAGGGGTGTGGTCAACTCAGAGGCTGTCTTAGGGGGTTTTCCTTTTGGTTCCTCCTTCTATTCTGAGCCCCCCTCATAGTTAACACCTTCCCTCAGGGGTTCTCAGTACTACCCCAGGTAGCTGATACTCCAGGGAGTTCCAGCTCACAGGATAAAATAACAACAGATTTGCAGAAGGAAGCTACGTGAGAAAAGTTAAACTGGATGGCCTTTACCAGATGTAGCCGCATTAACAAGCGGGAAGAATAAGACTTTAAAATAAGCAAAGTGAGTATACTGAAAGAGATGGGAACAGACGGGCTTTGTTAAAATAAAGCATGTTACAGTTATAAAGAGGAGCCCACTGGAAACCTCAGAGTTAAAAATAACACTGTTTACATAAAGACCTCAGCAATGCATTGGACATTAGAATGAGCAGTGGATTAGAGAACTGGAGGATCTACCTAAAGAGATGTAGGATATCAACAGAAAAATTAAGAAATTGGGAGGG